>BMAU01018231.1:585000-1266408 GCA_019973935.1 Trichonephila clavipes | reverse complement strand
CCAATTAGTTAAAAAGATATTAATTAAAAACCTTAAAACGCATAATTAATGCCATTTTCCCTCGCCAGGGGCCAAGTTCAAAATCTCGGAACTTCTTTTTTTCAGACGTTTTTAAAACGCTATCTAATTTTTTTTATGAGACTTAGACAAAAAAAAATTACAGAATCGGAAAGATCATTTACTTCGTCACGATACAGTATAATTTATTTTACAAAATAATCCTGTTTTCTACTTTTATGATTTTTTTAAAATGAGTAAAAATCGATACGTTTTTTTTTTTTTTAGTATGATTTCTAATCGTTCAAAAGAGTCAGTCATTTAGAAAATTAAATATCAAAAGCTGTTTCCTTACGTTTTTTCAAAAATTACTTAAAATTTTATTTAAATGCTTAATAACTTCTTTATTTATAAAAAAAATCTCACGGGCCTTTTTTTTCCGTGTGTGGAACAATATTATCCCTAATCTGTACAAAGATGGATAAAATATGTTAAAAATTACGGGTTTTTTTTAAAAAAATTGAGTTTTTCGTTTCTTTCCCTTTTTGCGGAAATACTTAAGGAATATTTTTATTTCATTTTTTGTTTAAAAATTACCTTTGTTTGCAATTGATATATGAAGTTTGAAGGCATTAACTTAAAAAAGAAGCCTGAAAAAAAATTTTAAACTTTAACAAATAACGCAATGTAAAATTGAATAACTCTTCCTTTTATTTTAAAAATTTTTTCACTGCTTTCCCCCGAAGAAATCGCGGCAGGATCGTTTAACGCGCTTTTTTTTTAAACGGTAGTTCCCGGGTTCGGAGCTACATCATCACTTAAATTTTGACTTTTTAAAAAACACTCAAAATTTTATTCGTGCATTTAATAACTTCTCCAGCAATTTTGTAATTGGAAAGTTTTATAAAATGACATACAATATGTTATAAATAAGATATTATACAAATTATTATAATAATACTTAAAATTGTTAGAATAATGAATATGTTAGTTTTGTATAACATACTTTTTTTTGTCAGATACGTGTTTAAATAATTTACTAAACACAGTGAAATGAAAACATTAAAATTAAAATAAAATATCAAAAATGTTTTTATGAGATCGTTTTTTTTTCAGTACATCTAATAAAGAGTGTTTTTTTTCAAGGTATAGAAGTTTAAGTTGGCATTACTTTCCAAGATGGCGACCGATTTAACAGCTGTCAAGTGATTTATTCTCAGTTTGGTTTGGCAATTCATCAAAACGATCATCAAGCAAGGCGTAGATTCGTCGAATGGGCCCAAAACGAGATTGCCGTTGTTCCCGATTTTCATAAGCGAATTTTGTTTAGCGATGAAGCGCACTTCTGGTTGAATGGCTACGTCAACAAACAAAACTGCCGCATTTGGAGTGAAGCTAATCCACAAGTGTATGTCGAAACACCGTTACATCCAGAAAAACGGACTGTTTGGTGCGCTTTATGGGCTGGTGGAATCCTTCTTCAAAAACGATGAAGGCCACAACGTTACAGTCAATGGTGATCGGTATAGAGCCATGATTACTAACTTTTCATTCCTGAATTGAACAATCATGATGTCCAGGAGCTGTGGTTCCAACAAGACGGCGCAACATGTCACACAGCTCGTGCCACAATCGATTTATTGAAAGACACGTTTAGTGACCGCCTAATTTCATGTTTTGGACCTGTGAATTGGCCTCCAAGATCTTGTGATTTAACACCGCTAGACTATTTTCTGTGGGGCTATGTAAAGTCATTGGTCTATACGGATAAGCCACAAACGCTTGACCATTTGGAAGACAACATTCACCGTGTTATTGCCGATATACAGCTACAAATGTTGGAAAAAGTAATCGAAAATTAGACGTCCAGATTGGACGACATCCGAGCCAGCCGTGGCAGTCCTATGCCAGAAATCATATTTAAAATGTAATGCCACAAGATTATCTTTCGAATAAAAAAAATTCATGTCAATCGAATAATACATCGTTGTTTTATTGCAATTTAAAGTTCTATACCTCTAAAAAAAACTCCCTTTAATTCAGAAAAAAGCAATCGTTTCAATAGCTACCTGTAAATTTTTCCTTTATTTATTACTTATAAAAATTTCATTTTAATAAACATATATATTTTTTAAAAAGGATTATTTCTATCATTTCATTACTAAATTAATTCTTTGTTTATTAAAAAGTACATCGTTTGTTAGTTTGGGTCAAAATACATTTTAGAGACATTTTTAAGCTAACTATATGTAACGAATGATTGATTCATGAAAATCTGAAATCTATATATTTTATTAGTTTAGATTCTTAGAAACTAACTATTATTAAAAAATGATGAACTTTTTTTGTTTTACTCTTAGCATCAGAATCATTTTCTTTTATTGCTTCACATTAATAATTTTTGAACTCTAACGTAATATTGTTTTTTATAAGTCATACATCGAAATTTGAAGCTATATCTTATCTGTGTGGTGGAGGGGAAGATAGAACAATAACTTTACTCTAAAAAAAAACAGTGTTATGCCGGGAGAGGGGAAAGAAACCTTTCTTAAATCAAAAATAAGTGGAATGGAACAAATTTCGAAAAAGGGAATTTTAATGACATAATTTTAGAAATCACTCACAATGTGTGCGCGTACAAACACGCACACAGAATGTCATGAGGGAAAAAGAAAGCCCGTGCAACATCGGGCCATGCAGCTAGTTTTCTTTTAATGTCTGTGTAGTTTGTATAAAAACTTTAAAATTTTTTTTATTAATGTTTACATTTACACTAGTTGAGATCATACAATAATGGATACAATAAAAAATACTTCATTGGAGATTACTGTGTCATGAATTTTGAATCATTCATTTATATCACACATGTGTATGTAGGTAAATATTCAGTATTAATCTATACTAACTATTAATTACATTATCCTCACAGTTGGGATAGTGATTGGTGGTGTTGGCTGCTGTGCCGAAGGACCAGGATTCAAATCCCGAAAATGGCATGCGTGTTTGTTAACATAGTGCATGGGGGCGTTTTAAGTATTTTGCTGGCCAAAAATCCTCTCGAGAGGTTGGAGGTAGTGAAGTAAGTACCTTGGACCATTTGGGGGTATTGTCCATCAAAATTCGACATTTCAATAACCCTCACTTCCCTAGTGGTCAAGGTAACAGACTCGTAGCCGGTGTATCATGAGTTCAAGCTTAGTATCGCTGAAGACCCGCTGTGTAGAATGGCGATGCACGTTAAATCTGTCGAGCGCTTAAACGTCCTCCTGTTGGCGTGGTAGTTAAGAGAGGGGGTGCCTGCTCAGGTCTCGTCCGCGTCACTTGATCATGGTTCAAAATTACGAGATCCGTCGCCAAAAGGCCTGGAGTAGCTGAACAATTGACGTTATTATTCACTCACCCTCAAATTACGAGTGGTACAGAGCAAAATCTGTCACCACTATGTTGCTCAAAGCTGCAGCCATAGGATAGACGTAAGCTATTCTCTCTTGCCCCGAGGAATTTCGTAGGACTCGATCTGGTTTCACTGTCAATCGGATGGGATAAATAACAACAAAAATTACTTACTAATCTTAAATTGCATTGGCAGCAAGATATGGAATGTACTGTATTCTGAAAAACATTAATTTATTCAAATGAGTGAGTGAGTGAATATTAATGTCGCACTGTTCAGCTACACGAGGGCTTTTGGAGACGGACCTCGTAATTTTGAACCACGGTTGAGTGACGTGGACGACTCCTAAGCTGGAATCCCCCTCTCTTAACTACCACACCACACCAACGGGAGGATGATTGAGCTCTTGACAGATTTAGTGTGCATTGCTTCCCTACACGGTGGGTCTTTAGTGTGGTATTGGGCTCTAACTCGAGACAAGGCCAGCCATGATCCGATACCTTGTCCACTCGGCCATAACTTATTCAAATATAAATCAGTATACTAAACCGTGTAACACTCCAAGTGCTATTGAAGTTATAATTAAGTATTAAAATTCTTTCACACACAGGCATTGCAGGGGCACGTATTAAATAGAACAAAAGATGACAATTGTGCCTATCTATCGCCATCTTTTGAAGGAAGAGGCCATATTGTGCACAATTTTCCTGGGGTGTCGGGAAACAAAAGAGGGGTAACACACAGCTGGCTAATTAAGAAGTGACAATACACCCTAACAAGTAATATAAGAAAAAAATTTTAAGTCAATTCCTATTTAAATCAACAAAGATTTTTTTTTATTTTAGCTACTTTCTATTAAATAGTTACAATTAATATAAATATGTATATACATGACAGAATCACAACATTAAGTGGTGATTCATTTTTATTAATTACCATTAAAGTATCGTATTGTCATCCAAAACAATCGTGTATATAAAATTTCAGTTTAACTGAATACTTTAACACGTGAGAAAAAAAAGAAGCTTTTTAAGTTTTGACAGAAGTCGCCAAAAGAGTTGCTAAGTCACCAAAAATGATGCCAACGTGGTCGTATTTGTAATTCTTTAAATAATTAGTTTTAATCAATTAATTTTTATTAACTATTTTTATATTATTGTATTGTCATCCAAAATAAACCTGTAAATAAAATTTCAGCTCAATTGAGCGCTTTCAAATGTATTTTATTAACGAGTGAAAATTCCACCAAGATAAATAAATATATAGAGAGTGTGAACTAATATTAGGAATTGAAAAAAAGGATATGTTTTTTGATTAATCATGTTTTCGATTATTTTAACGAAAATTTAAAATTCCCTCAAACATTTTTCAGAAATAAAATTAAGAAACCCTTAACATTGTTGCAACTATTTTTTCTTCTTCTAAAATTGAATGTAAATAATAATAAAAAAAATTGTTGTCAAGAATAAGTTTTCTGAAAAATGTGATTAGTTAATTTGTAATAACGTATTTTTTCTCTAAAAGAATAAACTTAGACAAACTGGAACAAAAAAATTCAGACTATATACGTTTCCTTTTTACCTCTAACTAAATATTGCCACAGTTACTATTTTTATAAATGAATGAGTTTTCTTTTTTTTATTGTATTTTAAGTACACAAAATTAAATTAAGTTTTTTAAATTTTTTGTAAGATATATATGTGGCTCGTATTTTAAAAATAAAACAACAGTATTAAAAAAAATTAACTTGAAGAAAAACATTTTTTTAAATAAAATAAATCTTTTAAAATATTCTAAAGGAGCTTACAAAAAAATTATGCTTCAAATTTCTTCCCAAAATAAAGTTAGTGACTTTAAATAAGTTTTAAAATATTTATATTTCCCCCCTGCTTAAATATTAATAATAATAAAACTTATAAGATTCGTCAGTCTAAGTCATTTATAACTCATTCTCAATGACAATAATTGATATACACAAATGAGACGATAATACGCAGATTACATTTTATTATATTAAGCTAGAGTATCATACGAGTACAGCACCACAAATAAGACATTCATTACCATTTACAAAAACATTTGATCCATTGCATTTCAAAATAACTTGAAATCTTCTGAATACTTTGGGGAAAGGAACACGGCAGAGGTGGGGACTTTGCTCGGTTTGAAGATCATATAAGTTCATTGAAATACATTTAACGTGAAAACGCTTAACCCTTTATCTACCGCATTATGATTTACAGCAGTTTTTTTCCATGCAATATTTTTTTATTTTATATCACTACATTTATAATTAAGGGATATACATAAACAAAATACTCAACTTTGAGAAATTTAATCCGTTAGAGCTAATGAATTAATTTAAGATATTCCGCTGTAAAATTAATTATATACACTGTTCACTTAAAATAAGGAGTTGAATCGTTTTCTAAGGTCCTCATTAACATACAAAATAATAAGACACTTAAATTTTGACAATAACTATTTTTCGGGACAAAAATGATTATCTTTGCAATTCGCTGAAAACGCCGCCAGTTAAAAACGCAATTTCTGCTATAAAACTATTCGCCTTCCCAGCTAAAATACTCATCATAGAACTCGTGCCGTCATATATCTTGGAAGAGTGGATTTCAAAGAATATTCCTGCTAAGTATCGTCAGAATATTCGTAAAATTGGTTATTCTATGTTATTTTAAAGTGAGTGGTACTTATAAGTACCATCGGTAGATAAAGGGTTAAGATGAAATATCGGTTAACACTAAATAATATAACGGTCCCGACAAACTACTATGCATTTTCATTATCTTTACACGAAACGAAAATCGCTTAACACGAAAAGATTTCCTTCTGGGAAAGAAAAAAACACGGAAAACAGCCACGCAAACGAGATTTAAAAGTTGTGTGAAATGTAAGAGAGGGGAGATCTCATGTTTCACAGAAAGGAAAACTTGGTTTTGAAATACCCACGGAATAGCATCTGTGACTTGAGCCAATTTTATTTATCTAAGCTACTTCCACTCTCCACACTCACAAACGTCACACAAAAACATCTCATCAGTTGGCCTTAGAATTCGCTGAGAGTACATCGCAGTGTGAGTAAAAAATGAGTAAGTTTGGGTAGCATTTTTTGTTTCTGTCCCTATTTCAGTCAAATGTTTCATGTTAAGCGATTTTTTTTTATTACAGTTTCTTTTTGCCGTCGCACAATTTTCAATTTTCTGGATGAAAAATATTGGAACTTCTTTTCAGACCTTTTGAATCTGTCAAGGTTTGTAGTTGATGAGGATTCTATTTTTCCTACTGCAGAGTCGCTTAGGCACGTGCCTAGGGCGCAAAAAATCGAAGGGCGAAAAAAGAGAAAAAATTTTAATTCCAGAGAACGAACGCACCGCCTAGCGAATCACGCATGCCGTTGTGTTTGCGTGTGTGTAGGTGGGAGGAACTGTGGAAAATCAAAGGTTAACAGTTTGATGTTGCTATCCACTCTCAAAATGATACTACAATGTCAATTGATTACACTGATGTCATTAATGATTTTACAATGATTAAAGCTTGTGTGTGTGAAGAAAACCTTTATTGTATTGTGAGTCAAAGAATAAGGATGTCTGAAAGTAGTAGATAGTAAAGTTATAAGCAATGATAATTAACAGGTTGATAGTAGTTCATATAATATAATGTATACTCTATATAATAGCAAATGATTTCATAAATTTACTGTACTAACTCAGGTGGGTAGTTCGTGATGTCGTAAGACAAGAAAAGAACAAGGGTGGCCAAACCCCACTACTATCCTTCCATCATGCTACCAGTTGCCTGTCCAGGACCCGGTGGGTTCATAGTTGGTGGTGTTGTTCCTAATACCACCTGTCTGACGTAGTCAGATCGAGGCCCTCGAAATTCATCGTGGCAAGGGGCTAGAAGTACGCCTGTCGTTGGCCTTGAGCACCTTACAGGTGACAGTACGATTTAACGCGGCAAAATTCCCCGAAGGGACGATAGATGGCAATACCACCTATCTCCACCTCCACAATTTCTGCATGGAACTGAAGGGGAGGGAAATATTCTCCAGTCCCTGCGCTCATGACTCAGCCCACAAGACTTCAGATCCACTGATTTAACAAGCGCGTACTCCTAAAAACAAAAAGATGGGGTGTTCTGGAAATAGTTGGGGGCTGGGGTTACAATTTGAAGTGCCTTGGGCACCAGGTAAATTAAAAATGGCCCTATCCCATTGAGATTTACATTGAATATTAAGGCCTGTCCACGCGTAATGTTAAAGAAGAGGACTGGAATTCGGAGTATCTTTTTTTCCGGTGTAAAAGTGCTACAACACAAGTAGCGCACACAGGAATTTTTCGAGGGGGGGGTCCGGGGTCGAAAGCTTTCCATTCTTGTATCATGCTCCTTTTGATTTTGTCGATATTCGGGAACAAAACACAGTAAAAAACTAATTATTGAATAAATAATTAGCATTAATTAATTAATAATTAATAACAAATACTTAATTAAATTTTGCGTACTATAAACTTAGAACTATAATCAATCGGGAAAAAATCAAGGGCTTTGGAAGGGGGCGGGACCCCCCAGAATCCCTTGTGTGCGCTACTGTACAACACTAACATTAAATTTTTATCTTCGCTGCAGAAATCGCAAAATTGATATTGCAGGAATTCGGACAATATTCTTCTGACCAACGAATGCTAAATGAATTTGAGTTTTCCATTTAAAACAAAAAATAGGTGTATTCACAGAATCTCAAATATATAATTTCCTACTGTATAGCTGCAAAAAGATTTGAAGCTCTGGACCTTCTTGAAACCTTTAAACTCGTCCGAGATAAGATCTAATGTGCATTAAATCTATCGAAGCTATAAATTCTCTCATTGGTTTGGTGCAGAAATTTGAAGGGGGGAAAAGGGACGACCCCTCCTTTAACGACCCATCCTTTCTTACCTTTTTTCCCAAATGTTATTCTCGTACCTTGACCACAATTCAAAAACAAGTAATATAAAAGAAATTTTTTTTAGGTCAATTCTTACTTAAATCAACAAAAAAATTTTTTATTTTAGCTGCTTTTTATTAAATAGTTATAATTAATATAAATATATAAATACACATGACAGAATCACAACATTAAGTGGTAGTTAATTTCTATTAATTATCATTAAAGTATCGTATTGTCATCCAAAACAATCGTGTATATAAAATTTCAGTTCAACTGAATGCTTTGGAACGTGAGAAGCAAAATCTTTTCAAGTTTTGACCCAAGTCACTAAAAATAAAACCAACGTGGCTGTGTCTGTAATTCTTTAAATAATTAGTTTCAGTCAATTAATTTTAATTAATTATAATTAAATTATCGTATTTTTACCCAAAACAATAGCGCATACAAAATTTCAGCACAAATGAGTGCTTTAAAATGTGAGAAAAAACCTTTTCAAGTTTTGAAACAATTCGCCAAAATGGTCGCCAAAAGAGATGCCAACGTGGCTGTATTTGTAATTCTTTGAATAATTAGTTTTAATCCATTAATTTTCATTAATTATAGTTAAATTACTGTATTTCCATCCAAAATAATCACGTATATAAAATTTCAGCTCAATTGAGTGCTTTAAAATGTATTTTATTAACGATTGAAAATTCCACCACGATAAATATATAGACAGTGTGAGCTAATAGTAGGAATTGAATTACAAGATCCACCACCGACGTGCAATGGTACTGAAAAATTATTTAATACTTAATTCTTGGCAAAAGACACAATTTCCCCACCTCTTACCGATAGTATCTCTCAAACAACACATAAAACAGTAAATGTTAAACTTTTTCTTTAAAATTATTGAATGAGTGCTCTTTCAGATCGTATTCAGAAAAAAAATTAAAGTTGAACCGAAGTTTCCCAAAACATTCAACAACAGTAGGTGTGTTTTTTCAGAATCCAGTCTTAGCAGAAGGTGATGTTATGCTGTTTGTCTGAAAGAAAAACAAGACATTTTAATCATTTTAAATGAAAAACATTCTTCTTTTGTGGATAAGTATAGATAACTAGAGATATTAACAGTAAACAAAGCTATGTACTATTTAGAATTACCACAAATTCTCAAGTTGTTTATCAATAATGTCGAATGTTTCAATATAATTATTCGGGAAATCATCTTCTTACTTTTTAGAACTGCGTGCTGTAATTATGAAAGCAAAATATTTAATTATGGCATGCTAGTACAAATACATTAAGATTTGTAGGGTAAAAAAAAAATTATTTTTTATCATTAATTCAATCAGTGGATTTTAAAATAGTTTTTGAAATGTTAATACCAATGCTAATTACAAGAAATATACATTTAAAAATTAAAATAAAAACAAAGGAAAGAAATTCCTGACTCTAGAAATGCTAAATTCCCCTTCGGCGTTGAATAATTGCGTTGAGGATATTCGAACGTTTAATTTAACTCAACTCAAACTCAGTGGCGCAACACCCCATGTGGGCCTACTGTGCCCATCCCACTATACGGGACCATTGGAAGCTGAGGTGCATGAACAGATGTCTCGATCAAGTGATCAGTCTGAAGCGAGAGACCCCAGTGTTTTGTCCCCAAGCAAGCTTGGTACTCCTTTATCGACCCTCTGCTGTGAGGATGAAAGGTTGAGTTGACCTTTCCCAGCCCGGGAATAGAAGCTGGATCTGTGGTGTGGAAGTGCAATACGCTACCACTGGACAGTTTAACTTAACAGGATCTAAAATTTCTCACTTGGTGTGATGTGAAGAGCTAATGCATAAAATATCAAATAAAGTATCGCCCAGGTGACATGATTTTAGGTCAGAATTACTATTTGCATCGCCTGAAATCCCTCATGGCGCGCTTCTGGAGCAAATATGCTCAAACAAGGAGCTGTGAGCATTGGAGGTTCATCATTGGTTGTACAATTAACATCGCAGAAGATACGCGAGAGCTGTTGGGGCCGGAACTCATAGTTTTGAGACGCGGTCAAGCTATAAAAATGATACCTGTCACCTTTTTCTCCAAACTTCCATCCCCCCTCAAACTTGAGAACTTTAAATCACGACACATTTATATGCATCATCCCCTTTACACGATGTTTCCTCAATGACACGAGGACATTAATAAGAAAAAATGTTCGAATCACAAGAAATGTTTTTAATACAGTCTTTAACAAATTTGAGTAAATAACACTATCCAAATATGTACACACTATCCAATGTCTCTTGTATCAGATACAAATGTTATTTTTGAATAATGTTTTAAGTACAGAAGGTACACTAAGAAGTAAAATGAAACCGAACCCACACACTTCCGACCAGAACGGATATTGGGAGAAAGTATACATGTGCGAACTTACACAAAACTTGGAATTATCATACTAATTCTTGATTTTCCTTTTCCATATTTTTTTAATTTTAGAAATTTTATTTCAAAACGTCTCAAAAGGAAATAAAAACTGTTCAGCGAATCCAAAACTCAAAAAGAAAGACAGTGCTTCTCAAACTGTGAGGCGCGCCCCCCTTGAGGGTCGTCATTACCCTACGAGGGGGGAGCGAGCATGTCGAAAATAAAAAAGATTTAAAAAAATTATCAATTTACTAAAAGGAAAGCAAAACAAAATATAATCTGACATAATAAAAAAAATACACACTGACTCTGATATACTAAACTTTATATACACTGCTCAAAATAATTGAAGGATATTTTTTGCTGTTTTAGGTGGATCTTGTGGATGGGAAACTTTTTAGCTGATTGATACATGGTCGACAGACGTAGTAGGTTATACGAGAATAAATTACACATGTTTGGCAGAAAAAAGGGCATTTTATTGCGCATTTGTGTACAAAAGGAAAAAAACACAATTTGTGCATATGAGAAAAAAAGAATAAGAAAATGTTTTTTCTTCAAAGGAAATCATTTTCAGTAGGGGGTGTAACGTCGTGAGTAGCTATCCATCAATAAAAAAAAATCTTTACAGCTTAATATAGAAATAAAAAAATATTGTTTATTTGATAAACAATTCTTTTTGAAGTAATTTTGCCAAGCCGGTGTAATCAGTTCATATACTCATGCTCAACGCCACCGGCGTTCATCGTCTTTTTCACTCCAATTTCCGGACTCAGCCCTTTTTCTCCATTCAAGGCGGGCTTCGCGCGCTCTCTCTCGGGGTCTCTTGTCCTTTCTTTCTGCTCTTCCTCGGACTTTTCTCTTATTTTTTTCTCTCCGGGGTTTTTTTCGGTCTCTTTCCTCTCTCTCTCCGGGTTTTTTCCGGTCTTTGTCCTCGTGTCCTCAAAAACAACCCTTTTTAAACACCAGGGGTGTGTTCACAACACGCCCCTCGCTCCTTCTTATTCGCAGGACCAAAGTCTCTCTTGACACCCTCCTTCTTCCTATTGGCGCATAACACGCCAAAACACACCCGAGCTGTCTGGTCCAAGGCGCCATAGTTCCTGGTCCACATCTGGACACACTGGCCCATCACGCAACCTGTTTCTAGTATCCCCTTCATACAACACTAGAAAAAGACAACATGGTTATTTTTTAAGATAGGCTTCGCCTATTGTCAATGGGGCGCCGAACTCTTAAGTCTATTATGCCGACCCGTCTGCTATCTCCACTCCCTGAGTTCAGACAATAAACAATGGCCCCATGGCCACGTGCACCGGTCATTCCACAGCTGGTTGATTGTAAAAAATTCAGGGACAATCGATGGGTGAGGCACTTGTCCTTGACCAGCTGGTAAAACCATAACATTTATCGAAAGATGGGAATTCACGACAATAGACTATGTCACAGGGGTATGATTTCCTCGGACGGCCAGCAACGTTGAGCACCTTTGAGGCATGGAGTCAATGAGGCTATTAATCACGAGTTGGGGTATTCAGTCCCACTCTTCCAGAAGAGCTCTTTCCAGTTCTTGGAGAGTTTGTGGGGGTTATTGGCGGCCAGCAACTCGCCTTCCTAGAGCGTCCCAAACGTGCTCTATTGGATTCATCTCTGGAGGACACGCTGGCCATTCCATTTGTACGATTCCTTCCTCGAAAAGGGAATTCTCCACGAGGTTAGTACGATGTGGCCTGCTGTTAGCGTCCATTAAAATGAAGTAATCTCCGATTGCTGCAGCGTAAGGGCTACAATAGGTCTGAGGATCTCATCCCTATATCGGCGAGGAGTCAGAAGTCAATCTCGAGTGATGTAGAGGTCTGTGCGCCCGTCAATGGAGATGCCACCATACACCAACACTCCTCCACCGCAAAATCTGACACTTTCGTGCACGAACGCAGGATTATTCCTACTGCAGCGGTCTCTCCAGATGAAAATACGCCTATTATCCGGATGAACAGAAAAACGGGACTCTTCAGAAAAAAGAGCATTGCTCCATTCATTTCTCCTCCAGTTCACATGCTCTGTTGCTCACTCCCTGCGGTCGCGACGATGCCTTGATGTTAGTCTAACACATAACAGTGGTCGGCGAGCATACAGACCTATACCATGGAGCCGGTTTCGGACAGTCTGAGTTGAAACCGTGGTGCCAGTAGCCGAGTGAAGAAGTTGTTGGAGAAGAGTAGCGTTCATATTTCGGTGTCTCCGAGCCGTTAACACTAAAAAACGATCTTCATTGGGCGTTGTTGCCCGTCTACGACCTTGTCCTCGTCTTCGGTCTGCACTTTCAGTCTCCAAAAAACGGTTCCAGATCCTGGAAATCACACTTTGTGACACTCCAATGGCTTGCGCTACTTCAGCTTGAGTTTGGACCCCTTCTAACCTACCAACAACTCTCCAAGCTTCTGAATTGGTTAAATGACTTCGCTGAGACATCGTACTCATCGAAACAAAGCAGTCACTGAATGCCGATCATGCTTGTCTCCATTTCAGTTGAAAGTCAAATTTCATTCGCTGCCGCTGAAGCGACGTTTTTGACGTCGAACTCAAAATTAGCATACTCCACAGTTTGAAAATCAGAAAAATTTGCATTTGTGATTCTCTTCTTCCATTTTCGGTGAAAAAAATTTCGCTAATATCTTTATTTTATATAAAACTTACAATATCCTTTAATTGTTTTGAGCAGTATATATTCTACCGTACTGATATACTAAACTTAAAAATGTATCAGTACGGCAGAATATATTTGATACTAAATATCAATATTAAGTTAAGAACATTTTTAATATTTTTCCATGGGCTTATCATATACAAAATTGTATAAAAAATTTAATACTTGGTAATTTGTACGGTTTATAAGTAAGGTCGTATTGTGTAGCCTTAGCGTCAAAGTATTATACATTATTACTGCATTCAATACATTGTTATTGTAGGAGAAGGGGTGAGCGAGAAAAATTATGATTGAAAACTGGGCCGCGAATATGGAAAGTTTGAGAAGCACTACAATAAGTGTTTATTTCGTCGCATATGGAGTGTGCAAACATCATAAAATGCCATCCATGTTAAATATGCGTTTATATTAACTTCCTTTTATTGATGCTACTCATTAATAGCATGATTCCTAGGACGAAGTATGAGAGGAAAAAAGTACTACTTACCTCCCAGTATTCAAATGAAAGTTTAGTTTTTATCAATGCGAATATGACGTAGAACATGACTCATCAATTCCGGTTCTTTCTCAGCAAAATGCATCCACTCCTCCGTGAGTAAAGCATATTCACGGTTTTTCTTAATGGTATCTAAAGCCAAAAGCTTCAATTTGCCATCGTTCAGCTCGTCAGCTAGAAGCAAAGTCGTGAAAGCTACTCTTACGGCCATCTGACCGATAAGGAAGAAGAAGCATTTCTCTTTCAGCGAAGGAATGTCATACTTGTAGGCACACGCATACAAAGACAAACAGCTTGCAAAGCCTTTAAATTCGAACACATCAGCATAGACAAAGTCCAACATGCGTTTTAGATTATCCTTGCCAACGTCATTTAATTCCAAAACGCATTCTTGTTCACTCTTAGGATCGTTTCCATCAGCTGCACTCTCTGTATTCGCATGCTCTTCGAAGAGCTTTTTGAATACGGAAGATCTGATACTAAGAATGGACTTGTGGACGGGAAAGCTTTCGTCTCCTATTTTGAGCTTCGC
The DNA here is from genome assembly GCA_019973935.1 of Trichonephila clavipes. Lineage (NCBI taxonomy): Eukaryota > Metazoa > Arthropoda > Arachnida > Araneae > Nephilidae > Trichonephila > Trichonephila clavipes. Next base: position 1,251,933 of record BMAU01018231.1, on the reverse strand, counting down.
ATCCGAATATAATCCGGTTTTGTACAATGTAACGAGATCCTTCTTTAGAGTACGGTCGTTGCCGGTAAGTGTAGGCTTTGACGGTGCCGAATCTTCGAGATACGTCTGAAATTCATCATCACAAACGTTAATATTAAAATCTAGATTAATAGTATTGTCTATCGTCAAACTCTTGGTCCGTCTACTTATTTTAAAGAGACATGGAAAGGTCCAAGTTTCTGTCTCCTGCTTTCTATCGTAAACATGCATATCTATATATTCTGACCGAAGAAACAATTCTGCAATGCCCCATACTTTTATGCGACAGGAAACATAGAGGGGTGCACGGGTTTTCGTTTTCGTAATGTCGATTTTTAGAAAAGAATCAGAAAAATGTCTGGGATCTGAAACTTCATCTGTCTCCACGTATACCGTAAGAGTTAAGAGATCCTTTACTTTCTCAGTGCTAACAGGAACAACTGTCTTGCAAGGTCTATCATCCAAAATTTTAACGGGTAATCGGATGGTTGGAATCTGTGCGTCAACTTTTGTCCTGATGTTAATGAAATTTTGTTTGATCTGGGGAATAAATTTCCGTATTCTGCATCTCAGTTTCAATATGTCCTTCAGCAAGTAGGTCTCCTTATTCTTAAAAATATCGTCCCGTTTCACGAAGTTATTGAATCCAACATTTGTTAGGTTTCCGAAACAATATTTCCCTGTCTTAACGGTCTTTTCACACTGGAAGCCCTCCGAAGTAAGTAAACAAAACTCGAAGTTGAGAGGAATTTCTGTAGGATATTCGTTGTCATTAAGTATCCTTTCGAGGAAACATGAAATGTAATCAGCATTATTTGTACCCCTTGGATACAAATTTATTTGCCAAGAAGCGTCATCTAAAATTTGCGATCGAAATAGTCCTGAGCTGAAGTATTTGCCGGTCGTTTGTGGGCAACAGCTGAAATTCTCTACGTCCCAGTCAATCACGTGTTCGTTTTGGTCCCACTCTATCATGGTCACACTAGAAGTAGAAAAGGGTATCTGTCAAAAGGGAGTCGGTCTCCTTACTTCTAACTTCTCCAAATTCTTAACTTTTTCACCGAATTCTTAATTCCAGTAACAAGAAAGCAGTTGTCTCTTATCAAAACAGGGTAAACTTGACAGTTTATAGGAGGATTGTCTTAGTTAATTCTTAGAATTTCAACAGTGGGAACGTGAAAATTCACTTTTTCTAATTAGTGGAATTTCAGAAGGAATGCACAAATCAATGGAACTGCATCTAAAAAAATAATATACAAAAAAAAAGTCAATTCTTACTTAGGTTAACAAAGAAAAATTTTTATTTTAGTTACTTTAATTTAATAGTTACAAACAATATAAATGCGTATATACATAGGAATGAATCACAACATTGTGACAAAATTTAAGGTGATTTTCCTTTCTATATATGGCACTGGACTGTTTTTTGTTTGTTACTATTTATTCATTAATTAAACTTGATTTTTCTAATAAAATAGTACAGTTAAAAAGAAATCACACTCTCAGAAATTAAGCCATCCCAGGTGGGGCTTAAGCCCACGACCTTTGGATTAGAAGTCCAACGCGCTATCCATTAAACTACAGGGACACAAAGAACGCGTGTTGAGACAAATATTATTCAACTCATCAAAGAAAAATATAATAAAATTATAGAATATTATATTTTGAAAAGTAATCAATAAACAAACAAAAATGTAATAAAATTATAGAACATTATAATTCGAAAAATAATTAATTTTTAAAATGAATTTCATAATTTTATATTTAGGTATTTGTAATTAACTATATTTTGTATTTTATGTAATCTAACTGTATTTATATTTATATTTGTAAATCTGGAAACAATTTCTTGTAACCTTCTTCAGTTTACCCGATTGGCAACAGTCCGTATATTTTGGTTAGACTTGTTGCAATGTTTTGATGCTAGCTCAGCTAAGCCTAATGGAATAAACGTGCTCGTTGGATTCTTTGAAGCAACTTTTCTATTGTTTAAATGTTATAGAACCAAACGTTCATAACAAACTGGTGACCCGGAATTTTATTTAAATTTTGCATAGAATTTAATCATAATTATAATCTGCTATAATGCTTGACGAAGATTCGATTAATTTAGAAATGAGTGCCGTCAGCATAACAATACCGCCGTTTTGGACTGACAGGCCAGAAATTTGGTTTTATCAAGTAGAGGCTCAGTTCCAGATATCAAGGATTTCTTTAGAAGAAACAAAATTCCATTATTTGGTATCGCAATTGGAACCAAAATACGTAGAGAATATTTGGGACATTGTCAACAGCAAAAGTGATACGAAGTACATGGACTCGAAAAACAGACTACTCAGTTTGGTTAAAGAAAGTGAAAATCTTCGCATAAAGCGACTCTTAACGGAAATTGAACTTGGAGATATGAAGCCTAGTCAGCTGTTGCAGAAATTGAACACTATTGCAACGTCCGATATTTCGGAAAATTTAATCAAAACTTTATGGTTAGAAAAGCTTCCTGGGCCCATTAAAAATATTTTGGTTGTCAATGACAAGCATTGAGCAAATTGGCAGTAATGGCTGATAAGATATCCGATATGACTTCCAGAACAGAGATTTTTGCAACTGGGAGATCTTCGGACTGTGGTGAAGCAACGTCGTCAAAGGACCAGCTTCTTCTCGACAGAATTCAAAGCTTAGAGGAACAACTCAGCATTCTCCACAAATCAAGAACGAAAGAACGCAATGGTTTTCGTCCTAAGTCCCGAAATCGTTCTCGGAAACGTTTCGACCCCAAAGGAAAATATTGCTATTTTCATTTCCGTTTCGGTGCTCGATGCAAACCTGAAAAATGCAGTCCGCCTTGTGCATGGAATAGGAATACGGAAAACTTCGGTCAGCAGTAAATATTGCGACAAATTCTGCTGCAGAAGATTATAAAGCCTGTCGCAAATTTCGATTATTCGTCAAAGATCAAACGACAAATTTGCACTTCCTGTTAGATAGTGGAGCTGATTGCTCAATAATACCAGCCACATCTAAAAATAAACAACCATCGGATTATAAATTATTTGCAGCAAATGGAACAGAAGTTCCAAACTATGGAATTAAAGTGCCAAATATTGATTTGGGATTGCGTAGAGAATTTTTGTTTTCATTTATAATTGCCAAAGTTAGTAAAGGAATCTTGGGAGCGGATTTTCTAAATAAGTTTAAGTTGTTAATTGACATCCGAAACAAGCAGTTAATAGATGGAATAACTAACCTTCATGTTAAAGGTGAAATTTCTTCTATTTTGCAAGAAAATAAAATTAACATAGTGGATAAAACATCAAAATTTTCTAATATAATATTACAATTTCCAGATTTAATGAAACCAAATTTATTAATTACTAATACAAAGCAAGATGTTAAACACTATATTGCTACTAAAGGCCCACCGGTTTACTCAAAAGCTCGTCAATTGGATTCTAAAAAATTAGAAATAGCCAAGCAAGAATTTAAATTTATGTTAGATAACAATATCCTTCGACCTTCTAAATCTCCATGGGCGAGCCCACTACATCTTGTGAATAAAAAAGATGGAAGTGTTAGACCCTGTGGTGATTATTGACGTTTAAATGCTCAAACCATTCCTAAACGTTATCTAATTCCACGTATTGAAGATTTTCATCATATTTTAAAGGGAAAAAGAATATTTTCTAGGATTGATCTCTTCAAAGCATATTTTCAAATACCCATTGCTGAGGAAGATAAGGAAAAGACAGCCATAATAACACCATTTGGCTTATTTGAGTTTAATATGTGACGATTCTGTACGGCACTTTTCCACTAATACTCTTAATGCGTCTTTGGGGATTGTAAATTCGCGTATATTTCCAATCAGCTCTAAAAGAAGAAAATGGGATATGCAAATGAATTAAGGTATTTAAGGAGAGCGTTGTAAGTTAGCAGAGAGAAGGTGATTGAGCCAAGAGCAGAAGTGACGAAGTTAATAGGATTCAAGTGGATTGCGTGTTTAGAGTATTGCTGTTATTATTCAGCGAAGTAGCATTAGAAGGATTGATCTACCTTGTGACGTCGTCGATTGTTGTGAATCCCCATCCTTCGATTCACGATAAGTTTTATAGCTTCATCCAGATGTTATGTGACAAATGCACGTGACCATGCGGCCATTGTTTATTATTTGAACTCGGGGAGTGCCTACACCCAGACTGGCAGCCATAATGGTAAAGGAGAGCCGGCACCCCATTGACAATAAGCGAAGCCTGTCTTAAAAGAATCCTGTCACCTCGGCCGGTGTCAAGAGAATGGGATAATAGGACACAGGTAGTGTGATGGACAAGTGTGTCCAGATGTTGGACAAGAATTACGGCACCTTGGGCCAGACAGCCCGGGTGTGTATTAGAGTGTTACGCAAAAATAGGACGAGGGAGGCCGAGAGAGACTTTTGTGGCCTGCCAATAAGAAGGGACGAGGGGCGTGTTGTGGACTCACCCCTGGTGTTTAAAAGGAGTTTTTTCAGGAGACGAGAAAAAGAGGAGCCTTGCCCCGGATGGAGGAGAAAAATCCCTGCTCTGGTTCGAGAGAACATGAGAGGAGAGCCCTGGTTGGAACGGACTGGAAGAGAGTTGTGGCTGGAGGGAATTTGAGGAGATGGCTAAAGAAAAGGACCCAACTTACACTTTTTGATGACAACATCCAGTGGGTTTCGGTGGTGAAATATCTGGGTCTACACATAGATAGCCGCTTAACGTTCAAGAAGCACATTGACTATCTATCTGAGAAATTCTGGGGTAGAATTTCTCTAGCCATCTCCCTCATTGGGAGGAGGTCTCCTCTATCCCTGGAAAATAAAGTTATACTATACAAGCAGATTCTGCACCCAGTTATCACTTATGGTTCACCCGTATGGGGAGCCGCAGCCGCCACCCACATGAAAAAAATTCAAGTAATGCAAAACAAGATTCTCCGCGTCATGACGAACGCACCTTGGTACGTCCGAAATGACGTGATACACAACGATCTACAAATGGAGCCGATTTCTAATTACATCACTAAACTCTCTAGAAATGTCTTTAAATCTATCGAATCTCATGACAATCCAATTACCAAAGCACAAACATTGTTTACGTATCCACATCCTAAAATTAAATATTCATACTCTTCAACGAAGTGGAGAAACCCGCTCCGCCCCCCCCATAACTCAACAAAAAACACTCTTTTCACACTCTTAACAACACGATTTAGCTGCACTGCGTCTTTTACTCTGGGTTTTTGGGTGATATCTCACCGCCTTGATTTACTGCCTTCGGCCATCCCGCTTTCCTTCCTGCGTTCTTCTCCTCGCCCCGCCGGCGCTCTGCTTCGATAGAGCGTTTCGTGCTTTGGGGTACGTCCTCCCTCCCCGTTTTGTCGTGGGAGTTTTCTTGATTAGATCCATCCTCACATCATGGTTTACCTTTTTCTCCCTTCCTTCTGGGAATAGGCGCCTCTGGCGCCGGCGCCCGCGTTCATCTAATTGTAGTAGTAGAAAAGGACTTGGTCCGAGATTGGAGTGAAAAAGAAGGAAAGACGATGAACGCCGGTGGAATAGGAGAGGGAGACTGAATGCACCGGCTTGGCGTATGAACTGTAATCTATTTCTTCACTAACAAATTGTTTAGCAAATAAACAATCCTTTTATTTTGAAATAAGGCTGCGACAATTTATTTATAGTTTGCTACTCCTGACGTTACAACCTGGAGAGAACGACATTAAAGCCAGGGGATAGATAATAACTTAGTTCTCTGACCACAAGAGTTAATATATAATAAAGTTAGCGAAAATTCAATGAAGGCTAATAATTCTAGTTGCGTGTATCTCTCGGTCCTCTTATTCCGATAAACTCGTTCGATATTGAGATTAGTAGTTGATTAATATCAGATTTTGTAATTTAATTTATTAGTAAAGGTTGACGTAGACATATTGTTTAATATTTGTAATTAGAAGGTTTCTAATTGAATCTATTGAATAAATATAATTTATTATACAAATGGCGTCTGGTAATTCTTTGCCTCAATTCAATCTTAGTGTCCAGGGTGGAACCCAGGGGGTTCTCACAGTGGCGCTTAACGTAATAGTAACCCCGAGTTAAGAGTTGGATCTAGTTTTCGAGTAATCCCCGAACAATATTTTTCGGAGGCTGAAAATGTGACAGAGAATTTTTAGTAAACATAGATAACAGTTTAACATATTGCGAGATACCCACACAACTGGCTTGTGCATATCTGAAGGATCTTCTCACGGGACGGGCGCTAGATTGGTTTGATGCTTTAGGTTATAGGGTTGTACAGGAAAAGGCGACAGATTACGCGCACTTAAAACAAGCTTTGACGGAGCTGGTTCGAAATAGATCAGAGCTCGAAACGCGTTTTTATGCGTCGTACCAAAATCTCAACCAAAGACCTTCCGATTTTGTGTATGAATTATTAAAGATGCACAAACAATTAAAACTAGACATGGTGGAGGAAAAACTGCTGTATCATGTTATCAGTCGTTTAGAACCTCAACTTTTGGATTATGTGCAGGTACGACACCCGCAGACTACGTCTAGTCTTCTACAAATAATTGATAAATACTAGGAGAAGTTTCTAAATAGAATGACCAGGGGTTTGAGTGAGGAATTCCAAAACGCAACCCATAGCGCGAATAATCCCCAAACAGGAATGGGCAAGATAATTGGCGGGATACCAGAGTTAACAGCCATACTCTGATAATAGCAGACCGCAGAGGGAATCCAACAGATTTGGAGGTCAAGGTGTGGGTGATAATTGGAGGTTCGATAGTCGACACCGAAGTGGTCAATCTGATCATAGATTCAATAATCAAGGTGGTCGACAGGGTGGTTCGAGGAATGGTGCTTTCAGGGGTCAGAATGGTCAAGACAGGTATTTAAACTTTTAAGCGATCGGTACAAGTCTGGGGGTGATCGATCGCAAAGTAAAGCAAATCCTCCAGATATAGAACGAGTTACTATTAGGATTTCCTCATTAAGAATGACACCCGTAGATCTGCCTTATGCTCCCATTCTTTTGAACGAAACATTCATCACAGACCCGTGGGACACGGGAATGGAGAAATCATTTATATCCGAAGAGGTCTACCGCAGATACTTTTCATATCGACCACGTCAAAAGACTAAAGACAGAGTAGTGGTCAGGTTGAATTGCAGATTCGGATCCGAGATTTCCAGAAAACCTGGGAATTTCACATTCTTGACAAAATGCAGTACCAATACATTTTGGGAATCGACTTTATGAAGGATCCCAGATTAACTTTAGATTTCGATGAGAAATCTTTAGTCATTCCAGATGACCAAATTAAACCTTTGCCAATAGTGGAAATGTAGGTCGAGATTGATCTATCCGATGCAAAGCTGGGTGAAAGGAAAAAAACAAAAATTACAGGATTTATTTAATAGTTTTAAGGGGCTATTTTCAGACCAGCCTGGATTAACTCATGTATTATATCATGAAATCGATACTGGAGATCAAGGGTCAGTAGTGTCAAGGCCCTATCGTTATGATAGAGTCAAGCAGGGAATAATTGACTATCACATTGAGAAAATATTACAGGAGGGTGCAATTCAGCCTATTCAATCTCCACACGCGTCGCCTGTAGTATTAATGCACAAAATAACGGCCTTCCTCCAGATTCTCCAGAGACGTATCGATTCGCGATTGACAATCGCAAACTGAATGCGATTACTAAGTACCCGAGATATCCATTACCGTTGATAGATGACCTAATCACAAACATCCCGTACACAACTATGATGTCAACACTCGATTTAAAATCAAGTTACTTTCAATTGGCCATAAATCCTAGAGATATCGAGAAAACCGCGTTTATAACACGAAATGGCACTTTTGCATTTCTCCGCATGCCATTTGGCCTTTCAGGGGCGGCGCCAAATTTTCAAAAGGCAATCGACATAATCCTAAAACCTGTTCTAGGGCGTTTTGTTAGTTGCTATATGGATGATGTAATAATTACGTCTCCATCATTTAATGAACACATAGATCATTTAAATTAGGTACTTACATTGTTGCGAGACGCAGGTCTAACACTAAATAAGGAAAAATGTCACTTTTCACGTGACAAATTGAAGTATTTAGGACTCATAACTATTAAGGACGGAATCAAAACCGATGATAACAAGGTCAAGGTGATCACGGAAATGAAGCCACCTAAAAACAGTAGGGAAATGTCGAAATTTTTAGGGATGGCTGGTAGGTCCCAAAAATTTATTCCAAATTATGCAGTATATGTAAACTATTATATATAGTAAAGAAAAAGGAGGCAAAATTAATTGGTCGATGGGGAAGCACAGGATTCTTTTAGTAAAGTTAAGCGAGCATTAACAGAGGTGCCAGTTTTACAATTGCCGAATTTTCAGGAACAATTTAACTTATTTACGGATGCTAGTGGGGTCGGAATTAGCGCTGTGTTGAATCAAAATCACAGATCTATTGCATTCGCGTCTAGAACACTGGACAAGGCCGAAAGAAATTACACAGTTACGGAACGCGAGTGTTTGGTGGTGATATAGACGTTGAATAAGTTTCGGACTTATTTTGGGGTACTGCCGGTGAAGGTCATAACAGATCATACGGCGTTAACAAAACTCACAAATGGGAAAAAAATTTCTAGTAGGATGATTAGATGGGCGCTTAAGCTATCGGAGTTTAACATTGAGTGGGAACATCGACCTGGTGCCCAGAACGTTGTCGCGAACGTATTGTCTAGGAATCCGGTGGACAATGTGGAAGGATCACAAATTTCGAGCGCAGCTCTTCGAGCCTTAGCTTTGAACTCCAGGGGAAAATTAATTCAAGAACAACGGGAAGATCGTGCGTTAGGGCACATCTATCGTTATTTGGAAAATCTGGACGATGGTTCAGTTAATGCAACTGTGTTCGAGGGTTGGTCCCAGGATTTAAAGTTAATTGATGGTTTACTCTTTTACGCGAAGTATTGTACAACTCTCGGAGAACTCAGAGTATACATTCCTCATTCTCTTCGCGAAGCAATAATGCAAGAATTTCATGATCTGCCATTAGCAGGCCATTTTGGAAAGAGAAAGACGTATTTAAAATTACGTGATACGTGTTATTTTCCGTATATGAGGAAATATATATTTAAATATGTATCACAACCTGTGAATGGTGTCAAAAATTTAATTATAAGAACGCGCTACCAGCTGGTCGATTAATTTCGATAGTATCTAATTACCCCAATGAAATCGTGACGTTAGACTTACTAAGCCCCTACCCAGTATCCCGACCCGAAAGATATAGATTGATATTGGTAATAACTGACCACTTCACTAAGTGGAGTAAGCTTATACCTTTACGAAAAGCTTCGGCCCAGGCCATAGCTAAGGCTCTTTTTGAAAATTACATTTCACGATATGGAGCTCCTATTTCTTTGAGTAGTAATAATGGTCCTATTTATATCCGATATTTTTGAACACTTAAGTCGCAGGTTGGACATAAAACATATTAAAACGGTAACGTATAGGCCGCAAGCCAATTTTACGGAAAGAGTAAACCGCACTTTTTAGTGCAGATGATAGCTTGTTTTGTAGAAGAAAATCATGATAACTGGGACCGATTCCTCCATTAGTTCTCTTTCGCGCTACGCACAGCAGTTAATGAAACTACGGGTATAACTCTGGCCGAATTATTCTTAGGTAGAAAAATTATAACGCCTTTTCGTAAATTAGTAAGAGTAACGGATGGTGCAAAATACGTGGGAGGCAATATTGAAAATTATTTGATGAGGCGAGGCAGAATATGCAGAGACAACATAAGACGTGGGAGAAATATTATAATCGAAAAAGGAGAGAGGTTAACATCAAAGTCAATGATTTAGTATTGGTACAAACTCATTTTATTAGTGCTGCGGGTAGGGGAGTTGTCGGAAAGTTTATGCCTAAATTTGAAGGGCCCTACACAGTATTGGAAGTTCGGAACAACAATTTGACCATTTGGAAAAGAGGAAGATGGGTCACAGTAAATATTGACCAAGTGCGGAGTTATCATCCAAGACATTTGGACACAAACAGATTTGATAGTATTAATGAGACACTATATGAGGGAAAGGGATCTAGTAATTGGTCGAATAGGTCGAACTTTAGAAAATCCAGACTTTCTAGAAAACTCTCGGGTAATGAGAGTAAGAGTTGTAAATCGAATAAGGGAACTGTTGGATTGGAGGGTCTGAGATTTAAACATACTAGAGCAGTAGTGTCAACTGGGACAGCGGAGAGGTACTATAGAAAGCGGCCCAAAATATGCAGGAAGCGATATCTTCAAGGGTCCAAATATAAAGCTACTAAAAGAAAAGCGCCTGTACTGTCACAGGTGCTAAAGAGAGGGGTTCCATCATCGATATCTTCTAGAGCTTATAAACATATCCGAAGGAAAACTAATAAACATCCTTCACAGGGACCGGAGACACTTCCAGGTACATCCAATCAACGACAAATGAGGAGGTTCAGTCCACCTAAATAAGAGAGAAGGCGAGGAGCAATGATGCAGTCTGATGGGGCCCGAGAGACCAGGACAACAGGTACCAAAGGACACAGTGCAGCTGAGGGGAGACCAGTCCGGTCTAGAAAGACAACAATAGAGAAACCTTGCCCGTATTACCTAAGGAACCGCTTCAAGGAGCCAGAAGGACTACCAGAGGAGCAGAGGAGTACTGGGATCGACAGTCTACCACAGAACAGCCTCAGGAGAAGGAGCCTCAGCATGGAAGCCTTAGACGGAGATCCAGCAGATAAGAGCACATAGAAGAAAAAGAAGAAAAAATCAGGTTGTCTTTTTTTCGTTTTCTTGCTGACAAGCAGTCAGGTGTTTTTGCATTACCAAGTCAAGATTTTTCTTTAAATATCTTAGATGTACAAGAGTTGACACTAAGTTGTGTGCATTTTTCAAGTAAGAAAAATGAACTCTAGTATATTAATTTCTTTTCCAAAATGTGGAAATAATTGTTTTTGGACATTTGTTTGCAATTTCTGACTTGAAGGTTCTGCGGGAATATCCAGCATTGTTTGTTAGATATATTGTAAATTGTATGTATATGTATATTTTTAATTCACATCTGGTGGCAAGGGACGCGGCGTAGTTAGGCAATGCTAACAATAACACTAACAAGCGCAGCACGCATGGTATGGGAGTTTTAAGAAGCCAGATGTATTAATTGATATATTATAAAATGATGTGTGAAAATGTATTTGTGCATACAGTTTATGTTTTTTTTCTTCAGTAAATTTAAAGAGTTCTCATTTCAGGGTAGCTGACCCTGATAATTGTATAGAAAACATTGATTTGTCTGTAAATGAAGCAAGAATAAGTATGTTAAAAGTCTAAGTAGTTAAGTAAAGCACACGGCCAGGTTTTTCCAGTGGTTTTTCTCTCGGTCCATCGCCAGAATTAGGTGTGCTGTAGGGAATTCTAGACCTGTAAATGTCTACGTCAAATAATAAGCAATTTAAAACTAAGCTTGTGGTCTTCATTCTTTTCTTTCCCTTAGCGTAGGAAACATCTTCAAGTGTCAGATGTTTAGATATATTAAATTCTTAGACTAAGAATTATGTTTTTTTGGAGTATTGCTACGTAATTTATTTCAGACCATTTTAGACCTTCGAATAAATTCCGTTTTCTTCTTGGAGAGGTTGTGACGATTCTATACGGCCCTTTTCCACTAATGCTCTTAGGCGTCTTTGGGGATTCTAAATTCGCGTATATTTCCAATCTGCTCTAAAAGAAGAAAATGGGATATGCAAATGAATTAAGGTATTTACGGAGAACGTTGTAAGTTAGCAGAGAGAAGGCGATTGAGCCAAGAGCAGTAGTGACAAAAAGTTAATAGGATTCAAGTGGATTGCGTGTTTAGAGTATTGCTGTTATTATTCAGCGAAGTATCATTAGAAGGATTGATCTACCCGGAGAGAACGACATTACAGCCAGGAGATATATTATAACTTAGTTCTCTGACCACAAAAGTTAATATATAATAAAGTTAGCTAAAATTCAATGAAGGTTAATAATTCTAGTTGCGTATATTTCTCGGTCCTCTTATTCCGATAAACTCGTTCGATATTGAGATTAGTAGTTGATTAATATCAGATTTTGTAATTTAATTTAATAGTAAAGGTTGACGTAGACATATTGTTTAATATTTGTAATTAGAAGGTTTCTAATTGAATCTATTGAATAAATATAATTTGTTATTATACGAATGGCGTCTGGTAATTCTTTGCCTCAATTCAATCTTAGTGTCCAGGGTGGAACCCAGGGGGGTTCTCACAAATGTTATGAGCTTTGGGTAAAGAAATACACCATCTACTTTTCAGCGATTTATCAATGAAGTTTTATTTGGACTAGAATTTGTTTTTCCATACCTCGATGACATTATAGTAGCCTCTGAAAATGAAGAACAACATAAAACTCATTTGAAACTTGTGTTTGATAGGTTACAAAAACATGGTCTTCGAGTGAATATCTCCAAATCAACTTTAGGAGTAACTTATCTAGAATTTCTAGGATACTTGATTACACCCGAGGGATCTAAGCCCCTTCCAGAGAAAGTAGATGCAATTTTGTCATACAAATTACCCGAAACAATTTGTGATTTGAGAACCTTCCTTGGACTCATTTACTTTTATAGAAGATATTTAAAAGATGCTGCTAAAAATCAAGCTATTCTTTAAGAGTATTTAAAAGGTTAAAAAAAGAATGACAAGACAAAAATTTTTTGGACAGAGGAAGCTAAAGAAAATTTTGAAAAATGTAAACAAGATCTTACAAATGCTACTTTATTAAGCTTTCCTGACCCTGATTTACAATTGGCTTTATTTACTGATGCTTCCAATTTTGCGATCGGATCCGTGTTACAGCAGTTTGAAGCTGAAAGTTGGAAACCGATTTCATTTTTTTTCTAAAAAATTAACTGATGCACACAGAAAAATTACAGTACCTATGATAGAGAATTATTAGGAATATATCTTTCAGTCAAAAAATTTAAACATCTTCTTGAAGGATGAAATTTTGTTATTTATACAGATCACAAGCCAATTAAACAATCAGATGAGAATTCAGCAGCTAATGATTCTAACCTCTTGTCCGATGATAAGCTCACTGTTTCAAGACATGGAAGATTAGTAAAGAAACCTGTAAGATTTCAGGACTGATATTCGCTGTAAGTAACTTATATCTATCTCTAACTTATAACTATTTACTTATATCAAGTGTATGATATTTTGGTTTACTTAATTTTTACAAATACTTAACTAGTTTGATGTTGGAGAAAGGACAGACATTTATCATTTTATATAATATTACTGTTTCTAAAAGTATATAACATTTGTACAAATATTTAATTTTGTGTATTCATAATGTATTGTTTAAAAGGCGCATTTAGAAAAATAATTCTTGTTTAACATCTAACACTATCCCTGCCATACGTCTCGGTTCGTAACTCAGTTACTGGTAGGGGAGAAATGTTGAGACAAATATTATTCAACTCAACAAAGAAAAATATAATAAAATTATAGAACATTATATTTTGAAAAATAATCAATAAACAAACAAAAATGTAATAAAATTATAGAAAATTATAATTCGAAAAATAATTAATTTTGAAAATGAATTTCATAATTTTACATTTAGGCATTTGTAATTAACTATATTTTATATTTTATGTAATCTAACTGTATTTATATTTATATCTGTAAATCTGGAACCAATTCCTTGTAACCTTCTTCAGTTTACCCGATTGGCAACAGTCGATATATTTTGATTAGACTTGGAGATTCAGAAATCCACCACTAGAGAGCTGGAGGAATCGAAACCAAAACTTTTGGGCCACTCCTTCACGGGAGGACAATTCGCCATTCTATCTGATGTCATGACTATGCGATTGACTTTCTGCCTTTCATGCCTAAGCGCAAGATGACCTCCATTCATCCTTAACTATAACCTTTAGTCAATTATTATTCGCAATCTAAATGTAACAATTTTGATTTGTACCGCCATGTGAGAGTAGAATATCGATTAAATTGAAAACTAGAAGAGGCGAGTCTTTTCTTTGTTCTGGTGAATTCCTTTGATATTAAAATTCTTGATGTGTTCTATTCTAAATTTAAGTCTAATCGCTTAGAAACCAAAATCTTAATTCTAATCTAACACTTGTTGCAATGTTTTGATGCTAGCTCAATTAAGCCTAATGGAATAAATGTGGTCTTCGAATTCTTTGAAGCAACACTTTTCTATTTTTTAAATGTGATAGAACCAAATGTTCATAACAAACGCGTTTCCTTTCTATATATGCTGTTGGACTATTATTTTTGTTTTGTTACAGTTTATTCATTTTTAATTTAATAAATGAATTCATATTCGAAAAAACTGTATTAACAGCAAATGTCATCCACTACAAGTTTGAAAAAATATATTTGAACTTGAATGGATGAATAGAAAGTATATTTTACTAACGTATTAAAATGTTACGTTAAACATACGTTAAAGTATTAGTATTTTAAGTATTTACACAGCAATGGAGTAACTTCATGGACAGACTGACGCCAGTCGGTAATCACGTGATTCCAACGTCAATAAACACCACGTGCGTTTCATACCATTGATTTTCCTATACGTTTGTTGATGTCGTTCTTAAATCTTAATTTTATCTAATTAAAAACATATGATATCATTGTATTTTTTGCATTATTCTAGTATATATATTTGTTAGGAAATAATTTTAACAACTCTTTGATATAATTTTTGTTTTATTCTAATTTATTTATCTAATTAGGTAATTGTCTATTTCCGACTAGTGTTAGCTGTTATATTTATTTATCCTAGTTCGGTTGGATCCTAGCATTTATTTATAGTTCATGGTACAAATTAGGTATGACTCTTAGTTATTTTTGTTCTTAATTAATTTAGTAGTTATTTATTAAATAGTTTTGCACAAGAATGGTTGACACTATAGAATTAAAACTACTTTTTTAAAATTGTATGATTATCGAATAACATTGATATCATTTCTTTAAAAAGAGCTCACACCTATTATTATACAACACAGTGTCAGTTAGGTGTGAATAATATAAAAAATGTCTGTTTGTAATTTTAATTAATAGTTTAAAGTCAGGAGAAAATATTTATTCTGAATTTTTTCAATTTGATGATAATTTGTGGGAGGAATGTTTACAAAAATTAAAATGTTTCTTTGATTTTTACCTTCCACACACAAATTATCGATTTCTAAATTATTTATAATTATTCTTTGCTGTTAAAATTTTATATGCCATTTCTTTCTTTAAATTAAAATACAATATTCTTAAGGGGAATGAAACCATTACAAAAGGGGTAACAATTTTTAGAAATGATTACATTTAATTTGATATGTTATTGTCTTATTTTTTTGAAGTACATATCAAACTTGCAAAAAAGTTTATTTCTTGAAGCCTGTGTACATAGAACATTAGTTAATATGAAAGTTTTAGATAAATGAAGAGAATTATCTTTTGGTAAAAGGGTTTTTTTCCATCCTTTTTTGAAATCTCAGTGGCTACTTAAGTAGTAAGTATTTGTTTATCCATGATTTAACTATTTTCCTTTTTTGCACAAATCCTTAAAATAGTTTAATTCCTGAAAACTCAGTACTATGCATGTAAAGGTAATTAAGGATGCGAGTATATGATTCATGTATATGTCTCCTGTGATGAAAATTGAATTTTTTTTACAACTTCATAAATTGCAAATTGTATAATAGTATGGCTTACCAATGGGGACATTAAACACTCTATGTGAAGCATTATTAGTGTCAGACATTTGAAATAATCCCGTAATTTTGGTTTGATTTATCAATACTATAGGAAGTTCTTAATTTTTTTTCCTTTGTACTTATATGCTACCAGCTGATAAACCTGTTCTTCACACAGGTGTGAATTTATATATATAAATAATGTTATGCATGAAATTTCTCCCCTCCCCCCGTACTTCATTGTTTAGAAATGGTAAATAACAATTTTCTAAAAAATATATATTTACTCGAGTTTACCTACCTACACTTAAAATTCAAATTAATATTTTATTTCACTGTGGAACAGTTATTTGTTGAAAATGAATTTTTTTGTTTACACAATGTATTGCGTATAAATACTTCATATATATTTTTTACAATATTATGAAGCATTTAAAGCTATTTGAAAATGTTTCTAATAAAATAACATTCCTATCTTTGACTGTCTGATTTACTTAGTAATTATCTTTTAAAAATGTTTGGAAATTTTTTAGAAATGATTGTATAAAGTAATAAAAGAAAATACAATTTCACTATTAAGTTAAAGAAATAAATCATATTAATATATAATTTTTAAAAAATATTCAATGTAATATGAACTTCATCTTTATATCTCGGCTACTAAATATTATGCATTGATATGCGACACTTGGATCACAAATTCAGATTATTAATGCGAGTATGAACTATATTAAAAATTTACATTACAAATTCAATAATTTTTTAATTGCCTTTGTATAAAGTGCTTATAACATGTTGAACAACTTGTTATAAATAATTGTATAATGTTAAAGAATATTTCATCAGAAAAAATACTATAATTTTCACAAATTCAATTTAATTTCTAATTGAATTGTGCATACTTCTCTAAGCTATTGTTTATCTCATATTAGATAGAGTTAATATGAAAGTTTTTGATTAACAATAAATATTTATCCTTTGATGAAAATGAATCTTATTTTTATAACACAATTAATTGCAAATAAGATAGAAACAATTTAATACAATATGGAAATAAATAGTTGAATAAAATTTCCATTCACAATTTCTACTAGTTATGTCTCTTGACTAGATATTTATGTTTAGTGTTAAACACTTGAGTTCCATTTCATGCAAACTTAAAACTTACTTGGAAAAATTTATTGGCATTTTATTTTGTTATCACTAATATGTATCTAAAGTGTCCTTTTATATATAATTATACTTTTAAAAAAAAAAGAAATTTATCATTATAATACATAAGAGCCCAAAATTTATCTTCGAAACACACAAAAATAACAGTGATTTTGACCAATTAACCTCTTAACAATAATTTTGAAAAAAGATTCTCTGTAATTCTCTTCGATAAATATCATAAAATTGATCAAAGTACTCTTCTTAGGTCAATATTTGCAACAAACTCAATGCAATAAATTTATTCAGGACATATATCATGAGATTTATTTTTGCAAATGTATAAAATAAATCTAATCTCTATAATGATAAATCTACAAATTGTGCAAATACCAATAAATGTATATTTGTTATACATATGTAGTAAAAAAATTTGTATATGTGTGAGACAGTTTTTATACCATACAGTCAAACTCTGAAAAACATATGTGTTGAAACCACGCAAATATATTACAATTTTTATTTTTTTCTAAAAGAATTATGAATTGAAAAATGACTTTTTTTTTATTTTGGTCTTGTAGGAGTGAGCAGGACTTTTATATTTAATATATGGACACAAATTTATATTCTACTATATACACATTCTAATTTAAAAATTTTAATGCCTTAATTTATTACCATATTTGGAATTCAATTCTCGATAAATCATATATTTTACCTTAAGTAGTGCAGCGAATAAAGATTTTTAAAACTTAGCACAATTTTTTTATGTGTAATTTTACAAATGGTAAATGATAATTTTGATTTCTAATGTTTGAAAGTGGTTCTTATTTCATCTCAACTAGTATAAGCATTAACAGAGCTGTTGTAAATATTAAGATATTTTTCCATTTCTGTATTTTTTCTTTTTCCCTGTAATATTGTAAAATTACTAAGTAAAATAAGTTTTATAAATATATATACTTCTTTTTGATATATTTTTGGTTACATATCAGATTCTTGTGTTCTAATTTTAGATAATTAAATGCTGAAGTATACCTCTGTTAACTACTCTGAAGATGTGTAACATAAGTAAAATTTAAGTTAACTAAACATATATGTTCTCAATATAACTTGATGTAAAATAAACAAATATTTGCTTTTAAATATTGTAAGTCTACATCTATCCAAAATCCTTTTTGAAGAAGTTTCATTTGTCTTACGGTGTTGAAAACATTATTCAAAGAGTGGTCAAACACATAAACACTGGGAAGATGCTATATAATCCTCACGCTTCACCATGCTATCAAAGCACTTTGATTTGTTATAATGATATTATAAAATGATTTTTTCTTTCTAATTATCCTTTCTATAACTGATCGAGCAACCATTTCAGCAAAATAAGACATTTTAGAAAGTAAAATGTAAAATCTTTAAGAACATAATAATCGTACGCAATAGTAAACAAAAGACGCCATATTCACCGGTTGACGGAATCACGTGATCGTGACGTCACATGAATTTAGTCCATTGTTATTTTAAATCAGGGGGTCTCCAAACTTTTTCAACTCACGGAAACCCTAGGACTTGAAGTTGCTCTTGTTGAACCCCTAGAACTAAAAAGTGTTTCTGTGGAACCCCGTTTCATACACGTACTTCGAAGAATATATCTCTCAATATGTATATATATATATATATATATATATATATATATATAATTTTTAAGGTAGATCAACATGTTATAGGCGCTTTATGTAAAGGCAATTAAAAAGGCATTGCATTTATTATTATTAAAAAAATTGTAATATAATTTTTTAATATAATTTACTCATTAATAATATTTTGTGTTCAAAATGTCACCTATTTATGCAGTGCACCTATATCTTTAGTAACTGGGATACATGTGCTTGTTTTTTTTTCACACAAAATTTTGAAAACTAATGTCAATTAAGGGTAAATGCAATTACATTACATATTCTAAGTTTAATTTATTTTTATACTTTGTTTTTGTGGCCACTGACATTGAGATATATATTTCACTTAAACACAATGTTTTGAATGGCATTAAAATGTTTAAAGCTGTGTGAGAAACCCCGTGTATTCTGTATGAATTTTGTACCTAAAATTTAGAAACTGTCCTTGCTTAAATTTAGATTTTAACGTTGCATTTGTTCATATTTTGATAAGTTGTTTCCTCTCCTTTGGTATGCGGGTGTCTTTTCATCAAATGCAAAAAGGTGCATTTTCCATTAGAAAACTATTTAGTTTTGCAATACATTGTGCTAATTAGCGAATATAAAATTATCTTTTAGAACCGAGATAACAAACAATGGAATATTCACAATCTAGCAGGAAGTATATATAGAGAGGGAGTTAAAATATTGTAATATTCTTTTATTACATTATATAATAAGAGTTTGAAAAATGTTTCAAAACAAAATTATTATACATAAATAAAATTTTCACTTTTAATGAGTAATAGAATGAATGATGAGGAGCTTTAGATACTTGTAACTATACAAACAGTGGCGTGAAGAGGAAGGATAGGTACCACCGCCCCTGCAAAGTCAGGTTTTGTGCCCCAAGCCTGAACTTACAAAGGATACGTTCTTGGCTTCAGCCAGACTTTGGGCCCCCGATAGTCCTGCCCTCCCGTAATGCGGGGGTGTACGTTACGCCACTGTATACAAACTTCATAGAGAACGTGAATCCATTTTTCATACATTTTATTCTTTTTGATTTTTTTATTGTGACTTGTGGAACCCCTGGGTATGTCTTATGGGACCCCAGGGTTTCGTTTGAAGATCACTGTTTTAAATTATGCAAAAACAGAGTATCAACATATATTTGGCACCAAATATATTATATAAATGGATAAAAGTTTTAAAAAACATGATTAGATCAGCTTCTGAACACTTTGCGAAATAGAACCGTAGCATGTTTAATTGTTATATATAATTTTGGTAAGAGCAATTTTAACAATCAGCGTGGTAAATTAGTTTAAAAACATTTTAGTCGAAAAGAAGAATTAAATAATTAAAAGAAAATTTTCATTGACGTAGAAACAATTCAAAATTATGACCATTATTGGTGAATTGTAAGTTATCGGTTGGCCGAAGTATGAGTAGCAGAAATAATAGGCGATTTTGCGATTAATATTTAATGTCATTATAAACTATTAGAATACTATGAAAAATACCATTTTCAATTTTAAGATAGGAACATTAAGTAATGCACACTATGATTTTAGATTTAAAAATATATATTGTCAGACAATTTTTTTACAAAAATTTTCAAGCGATATATAATTTATTACAAATTATTTCAGTAATTTCTACCCAACGAATTAAGCCGATGGTTCTATACTTGCAAGCGCGCTCCTTTGCTAGGTATTATACAACAGAAAAGGAGGAGTAAAACTTTTAATAAAATTTTAAAGTAAAGAAAATATGGATATAAATTAACCCTAAAATAGTAAAACTGTAATTTTGCTTACCTGTGTCACTTTTAATTTCGATATAAGCTTTTCTTCTAATTGGATTTTCTCTTCTTTTTTTGGAAATTGAGTATACCTACTGGGGAGACAACAGATT
Organism: Trichonephila clavipes; assembly: GCA_019973935.1. NCBI lineage: Eukaryota > Metazoa > Arthropoda > Arachnida > Araneae > Nephilidae > Trichonephila > Trichonephila clavipes. Next base: position 1,231,396 of record BMAU01018231.1, on the reverse strand, counting down.
AAGACTGTATTGAAAGCGTAGTAAAATAAATTCTGGAAATCTGAATTTAGCAAAAGGCTACAAAGGTGCAGACGTGTTTCAGGTGTCTCGGAGCTACAATAAATTCCTCACAATCTTTAACCACATTGTATGAAGCGTTTCTTATGGGGGAAGAAGGTCAGTGCAAGGCGACAAAGTATTCCAGATGACCTTCGCCCGTACAAGAAACGAAGGATTATCTACCAATTTTTCAAAGCAACTTCGATGTACAAAAGTTTTTTTTCTTCCTCGCAATGGAAGACATTTCCTCACAGATGTCTGTGTTAAAAAATCAAGCAGATTTTTAAATGAAGCAATGATGTATGAATTCTTTGTCAGCATTATATTCTAGTTATAAAAATATAATTTGTATCGTTAAACTAATACACTTTATTATAAATTTTGCAAAATTTTATTTTAGTTTTTATCCGTAAAATTAAAAAAAAAGATGGGAATTTCTTTTGTCTTTTTTAAAATTCCGTGCTTATGTAACAACTTAATAGCTACTTAAAATTTTGTGTGATCTTTTATTTTTATCAAAACAACTACCAGAATTTTCTCACAAACAATTTTTCAAACCTGTTAGAATATCTGCCACTCAATATCTGCAGGGAAGTGACGTTCCAGCAAGAGATTGGCCAACGCATTACACTCATCCTGTACAGAAGTATTTGGACATGGAATATCCTGGAAGGTGGATTGGATGCCATGGTTCAGTTTCATGGCCAGCTATTTCACTAGAATTAAACCGCATCAATTTTTTGATGTGTAACATCCTTCCTCTCGGTTGCTGGATATTTGTGGGAGTGATTTCGTGAAAAGGGACGGATGTACGTAACAGGATGTGACGTAAGCGCGCTACTTGATTTGACCAATGAGAGTGCGTGGCTGTGTCTTTTCCCTATCCTCACATGGGGGTCCAATACTAGTAGCCATCAAGCACTCGAGCGCTTGACTCTAAATCCGTTAGTCACGATATTGGGGGGCATAAATGCGACAGAATGCTTATTTGAAAATGGACAAACAGTGATTTCGGTGGTCGTATACATTTCTTGAATCAAACGGTTAAAAAAATTAAAGATTTCCAGCATTTTGTACTTTACCATGTAACGGAAGGTGGTTCTGCTATTTTAAAAAAATTATCACTCGCTTCCCCTGATTTTGAGTGGGGATTTTAACTTTAACTTCAGTTTGCCAATAGCTTAGCCGCTCATAGCTTTTATGAATGATGAACTCAAGCTCAAAATGAACACAAATCAAAATGTTTCAACTGCTAACAGTGGTACTGTTATTGACGCTTTTTTTTCAACGGTTTTTAGATGCTTTGAAATCACAAGTATATGTGTCATATTTTAATTATCATAAGTCTATTGTCTCCGCTCTTCCCCAAATTTAACAAGAATAATTATTTTTGATAAAATATTGCATTACTCCTTTTGTTCATTAAATACAATTTTTAGTAAAGATATAATTATTCGATCGAAAATTATTTCCAATCATACCCGATTCATATTTTTTTCAGGAAAAAAGTTAATATTGCGTATTTACCACGATAACATGTCAGATGTTACACAACATATGTGACTACTGTAACACTCGTTTCTTTTTTTTACTGGGACTGCGTAAAAGAAAAAGTTTTTTTTAAACCAATCGAAAATCAGACCCAACTGCTTCTAAGGATTGCTGAAGCAGTGAAAGAAAGTAAGTTAGACCGTTATACACCCGACCAGTGGCACACACAGGAATTTTTCAAGAGGGGGGTCCGGGGTCGAAAGTTCACCATTCTTGTATCATGCTCTGTTTGATTTTGTCGATTTTCGGGAACAAAACACAGTAAAAAACTAGTTTTTGAATAAATAATTAGCATTAATTAATAAAACTAATCATTAATAGCAAGTAATTAGTTAAATTTTACGTACTATATACTTAGAATTATAATCAATCGAAAAAAAAATCAAGGGCTTTGGGAGGGGTCCGGACCCCAGGACCCCCCCTTGTATGCGCCACTGCACCCGACTCCTTAAGCGGACTCTTTTAAAACGATATAGTGCCTGCATTCATGTAGAAGGCAAACTTTTTGTAACATTTACTTCAATTAAGTTTTTAAAAACAAATGTTTACCGTCTTATTTATAAATTTTTTGCTTAGTTTGAGTTTTTTAAAATTAAATCAGTAGTTGATTTAAAACAAGTAACATAAAAAAAAATTAAGTCAATTCCTACTTAGATCAACAAAGAAAAGTTTTATTTTAGCTACTTTTTATTAAATAGTTACAATTAATATAAATATGTACATACATGACAGAATCACAACATTAAGTGGTAATTAATCTTTATTATTTATCATTAAAGCATTGTATTGTCATCCAAAACAATCGTGTATATAAAATTTCAGTTCAACTGAGTGCTTTAAAACGTGAGAATTTTTTTTTTTAAAGTTTTGACCCGAGTCGCTAAAAATGAAACCAACGTCGCTGTATCAGTAATTCTTTAAATAATTAGTTTCAGTCAATTAATTACAATTAAACTATCGTATTTTTACCTAAAACAATCGTGTATCGAAAAATTCAGCCCAAATGAGCGCTTTACAATATGAGAAAAAAAAATTTTAAAGTTTTGACATAAGTCGCCAAAAATAATGTCCACGTGGTTGTATCTGTAATTCTTTGAATAATTAGTTTTACTCAATTAATTTTTATTATTATAATTAAATATCCAAAATAATCTTGCATAAAAAATTTCAGCTGAATTCAGCGCTTTAAAATGTATTTTATTAACGATTGAAAATTCGACCAAGATAAATAAATATATAGAGTGTGAGCTAATAGTAGGAATTGAAGAAATTGCCAGTACTTCTTATGCATAGAAAGGAGGTAAGTGTTGTACCGTTTTGAAATCTTAACTAAATGGGTCATCTTTTGAAAAAACCTGCTTAGGTTAGTGTGTAATGTTTTTCTTTTTATGTAGCGTCAAAGTTAGCTTCTCGAACGATAGCAAATTACGTTAATTTTAACTTTACAAACAAGGTTTTTTAGCACGATTTATGATCGTAGTTAATAGGGTAAGGCTATGTAAGATCACGTTATTTAAAAAAATCAGTGGGAAGTTATAGAATTATTGGTCACTGCATCTAATGATGTGTCGTAGGCAGGCACGTCTTAAGGTATAGGCAAACCGGGCCCGGACCCAGGCCCTCTGTGGGAGCCTCGTTTCGTTTTCGCTCTCTTTCTTAATAAGATGATGATTCGGATGATTTTGATGGCCAAATATTATTCCCGTATATTATCCGAAAAACAGGGAATTTCGAACTGTATGTCAACTGGCAAAAGTGGTAAGACTATTATTAAGTGATGACCGTTATCCAGTGGCGCATACAAGGGGAAGGGGGTCCTGGGGGTACGGACCCCCCCAAACCCTAGGTTTTTTTTTCAATTGGCTATAATTCTGAGTATAGAGTACGTAAAGTTTAATTAAGATTTGTTATTAATGATTAATTTTATTAATTAATGCTAATTATTTATTCAATAATTAGATTTTTACTGTGTTTTGTTCCCGAAAATCGACAAAATCAAAAGGAGCATGATACAAGAATGGTGAACTTTCGACACCGGACCCCCTGAAAAATTCCTGTGTGCGCTACTGCCGTTATCCATATCTAGGCCAGGTCTCATACAATAAACTATCATTCAACTCATTTAGTCAAAATACTGCCATCGGTCAAGCAGGTTTGCACCTAGGTTTTTGAAATTGTGAGTCATGCACATTCATGTAGGGGCCCAAGGTCTTCTTTTATGTAGATGTAAGGGTCTCAAAAATTCTTAAGATGTCCCTGGCTTCAGTTAAATATTTACTTCATTTAAGGAAAAACATGTATCAGAAAAAAACCTCCATTAATCAAAATGAAAAATTGTATAACTTTTTAAAAAATTGTAGATGGTCCCTTGTTTTCTGTACGGATCAACCCAATACTTCTTTTTAGACGTTGACCAATCCTATCTTTCTAGCTTATGGGTTGGATTTGCCATGACCCTCCCTTATGTTAACTCCCATGATGTACAGGGATGAAAGAATTTGGGGGAAATTGTTGAAGCGTTAACCTCTGAAAGACCTCTGTTTCCCTGGGATCCTTTGCTAGTGGTAGCAGTTTCCAAAATTTGTTACGGAACTTTTAGAAATGATCTTCATCTGTTGACACCATAGCGACACCATTCAATTTAAGAAATACGATGCCCCAATTAAATAAATGTTTATATTTAAGCTTGAGTGAGAAAGGTAAGCAAAATTATAAAATTGTATTGTCTTAAATTTCATTTGTATGCATTTACCGTATTTACTGGAATCTAAGCCGCACTACTTTTCCAGTGTTAATGCGGCTGAAAATCGGGTGTGGCTGAGAATCAAAGACAAAACATTTGTTGAGAGGGGAAAATTGAGTTTTCTCCCCTTTCTAACGGAAAAAAAGTAGCTTAGGGTTTGTAGCCCCGGGATTCCAGTTTTTTTTTTTTTTTTTAAAATACCGAAATCCCGGGATTTAATTTTTGTCTAAATTATGTTTCAAAATTTTTTTTTCTCATCGAAATTTTCTAAAAATTTAATTTTCAGAACATTTTTATAGAGTGCTTCCACTTCCAAAACGAGCATTGTGCAACATTTATTATGGTTCCCCAGTATTAAAAAAAATGTAACTCATTTGTCTGATGTTTATAATAAATTTTGATTTTTCTTTTCTGAATCATCTATCATGAATCATTTTTCTGAATTATGTTAAGTCAATATAAAAGGTGATTTTTTTAAAGATTTCTCTAACTTTTTTTATACATCAAGAGATAACTGTAGTAATATTATCTTGTTATTGTTAAGTATATTCTCATAAGCTGTTATTGCTTTTTGAAGTATCGAAATGGCATTTTTTCAAAATTCCTTCTGAATATTTAAAATTAGTGAATTAATTCAGTTATGGGGAAGTTTTTTCAACGTTTTTTTCTTTCTTTTTTTTTTAATCTACAGAGTTAAATACAGTAATATTATTTTGTTATCATCATAAATATATTTTCAAATTAGATTGCATGTCTCATAATATTAAAATGTTGTTTAAAACATCTAAAAAAAACATTTTTTGAAGAAGCTAAAAGGCAGAATTTTATTAGGCTACGAAATATACACTGTTTTTATTATTATTATTTTTAATATTGTAGTCTTTTTTTTTTAGTATTTTTATTAGAGTAAATTTTAGTACCTTTAATGATTAATTTCTAGTGTTATATGTTAATAAGATTTATTTTTTAAAAAAAAATAAAGTATTTTTTCTGTGAAACTAGTATAAGCAGAAAAAGCCCAGTAGGAAGAGAACCCCGGTGGCTGAGTGGTTAGTGCATCGCGCTTCCATACTACAGGTCCAAAGTTCAACCCCGTGGAGGGCAAGGTTGATTCAAACTTTCATCCCTACAGTGGATCGATAAATGAGTACCAAACTTGCTTGGGAACTTAAAGCTAGGGGTTTCGCGTCCAACTAACCATCAGACTGGAACATCTTCTCATGCATCTCAGAGCCCAAGGTCAGGTATACTAATTTGGGCACAGTAGACCTTAGCCCTCATGGGCTGTGGTGCCACTGAGTTAAAGCATATGTTTAAGATTTTTTTTAAAAAAAAAGTATATATATATATATATATATATATATATATATATATATATATATATACTGCTGAACAATTGCTAAGGACGGATAACACTATCATCCATAGCAACCACAAAGTGAAAGAAACCAAAATGTGGAAAATTAGAATAAGTGCGGGATATTAGTCAGAAGAAGTATGAGTATGCAAATTTTTTTCCACGTCTGTTCATCACGTGATAGCGTTCATAAGAGCTTTAAAGGTTTTGACGCGTGTGGATAGTTGTTGTTTCAAGTCAAAGTTTTACAGGAAAGATTTAATAGACGAACTTAACATTTTTGGCATGTCTTCCCGACATCACATAGATGATTTTATGCGTGGCCGTATTATTGGAAAGATCGAAGAAGGGCGAAAAATAACAGATGTTGCCAGGGAGTTTGACATCGCTCACAGCGTTGTTTCACGGCTGTGAAAGTCATTTAAAACTACTGGAATGTGTAGTAGACGGCACGGGAGAGGTCGTGTTAGAAGTACGACGCCTGCAGAAGACAGATATATCGTCCTATCAGCAAAAGGAACAGGCGCACCACAGCTCAGCAGGTGGCAAATCAGTTTCTTGCTGCCTCAGGAAAGCAGATCTCCCGAAAAACTGTTGCCAGACGTTTGAGGGAGGAGGACTATACACACGCAGACCTGTTGTGTGTCCCGATGACAGACAGCACCGTACTGCCCGTTTGCAATGGTGTCGTGAGCATCACAATTGGACTGAACAGGACTGGGCATGCGTACTATTCTCAGATGAGTAGGTTCAGGCTGTCATCGGATAGTAGACGCCAACTGATCTGGCGCGAGTGGTACTGCTTATCGTCCAGAAAATATCCAGGAAAGGACCGATATCCGACATGCAGTATCATGGTGTGGGCCGGCATCATGATCAATGGCCACACGCGCCTACATGTGGTTGCGAATGGGACTATGACGGGCCAACGATACATTGATGAAGTTCTACTTCCTCATGTTCGTCTTTTCCGTGGTGCTGTCGGTGATAAATTTGTTTTTATGGACGACAACGCAACATGTCATGGAACACTCGCTGTTCAGGATTGTCTAGACAGCGAGGGTATTCAACGTCTCGTATGGCCAGTGCGTTCTCCAGATCTAAACCCCATTGAAAATGTGTGGGATGCTTTGGGGAGGCAAGTTGCTGGTCGAAACTATCCTCCGACAAACAAGAACACCCTCATCCGTGCACTCACAGAGGAATGGGATAAATTGCCTCAACAGCTGCTTGATAATGTTGTGCAAAGTATGGTACGACGTGTGGAATGTTGCATCACACTCCACGGTGGACATATCCCGTACTGATACCTTTCTTTAAGGTGCCATGCTCAAATGAACATTTTTTTTCTTTCAGATGTTTCACAGCTTTTGTACTTTCCAGAACAATAAATATTCTTCATTCCAATGTCTGAACAGTGTGGCAACTATATTTTATCCTACTAGGCCTCATGTCTCGCTTAATGTCATGCTACATAGCAATTTGTGATCCGTCCTTAGCAATTGTCCAGCAGTGTATATATATATATGTATATATATACGTATATATATATATATATTCTTGGAAGCTAAATAAGTATAGAAAAAGAGTTTTTTGATTAAAATTTATATGTAAATACATTTTATCTTTTGTACATGCTGTGCACGCGTATTTGTGAGTTGTCAGAAAAAAAAAAGGTTAGTTCAGACATCATAATTTTATAATTTTGAAAAATATACTTCCTTAGAATGTCTTACCACACACATGCAGTTATCAATTCTAAATATATTTAACATAAAAAAATACAGTGTTCCAAAGAAAATTAAATAGGGGCTTTTATTCTGTTTTAAATTTACAATGAGATTTTGGAAAATGTCAAACATATGGATTTTTAATTCAAATGAGTCAATTTTTAATGAATTCAATATGTACTATTTTTAATTTATTTTTATGATGAACTAAATTTTGTTTTGATTTGTATCAAAAGATAATAATATTTAACCAATGCTTTAATCATGATTTCATTTTTATTATGTTATTTCAACTACGCTAATTTGTAAGTAATTTTCATAAATAATCCAATACTAATCCCGGGATTTGGATAATGTAATGTTTTTTTATAAAAAAATTAGAAAATTCTAAATTCTTTGTTCGTTATTTAAAAACAAAAGAGTGTATGTGTGCTTAAGACCCCCCGATAAAAGTGATAACTTCAAATTTTGTAATGTTATTTCAGTGATTAGTTAGGTGAATTATATATATATATATATATATATATATATATATATATAAACAAGGGGATATTAGTATTATTATGTAAAATTTTATATCCATATATATATATATATATATATATGTCTGTACTCATAAAGAAATATTTTTTTGCGAAATATACAAACATATTTGTGGATTAAGTATATTCTAAAAAGGAAACAATAGGTTTATGGTAGCTGAAATAGGTTATAAATACTTAAGATTCAAAATTATTTAAATACCAAAAAAAAAAAAACCCTCCGTCAAGCGTTGTTCCGTACTTTGTCGTGCTTTCGTTTGGATCATTTGACATAATTAAACTGAATTTTAATTTTAAAAAATCTACTAAAGGCTTTTATTTGTCTTTTGAAAAATCTACTGTAAAATCCCCACTTAAAAAAGTAGGCAATTTGTTCACAGAAGAATTGATCCAGTTTCACACTCAGTGTAGGCAACTAAATTTTTGTGAATGAATTCGATAATTTTCTTTACACTTTGTGTGATTGGGTGAAATATAAAAAGTAACCATTAGAATTATTCGTTTCTTTTCTGCTCTACATTTCGCTGCACACATTTCTCCGATACATGACTCATTTATAACCTAAGTAATTCAGTAGAAGGAGTCCAGCCATTAATTTACCTTAAAAGAGTTGGAGGGAGGCCAATATAGTAGAAGCAAGAAAATTTTCACTCTTATGGAATATTAGAGGGGGGACAAGCTACCGTGGTTTATTTTTGGGGGTGGAGTGGAGGAGGGAGGGGGAAAACATTTTGCAACTCTATACTTACTTCCCTTGACAACAAGAGTGGCAAAAAAAAAAAAAAAAAAAATGCTGAACTGTTCCTTCATTTTTCGGTTATCCATCGCCATTCAAATTTCTTCAGTGCTCTATTTTGACTAATTATTTAAGCTTATATTGCCAAATGTAATGAATATTTTTTAAAAATGAAAATGCAGGTGTGTTATGGCTTACGGAAGATGAATTAAACGAATGCAAGACATTCAACATTTCATGTAATTCCAGATGTGTGCTTTTGTTATGCTTCTAATTGGCAATTAACTTTAAGATATTTTAACTCGATTTTTTTTCGATATACAAATTAAAAATAAAATATTGTGTTAAAATTATATCCATTACAATATCTGTGAACATTTTTAAACCTCTATATAGAAGCCTCAAATATTTTGCCCCTTCTACATTTTCTGAATCGAAATTGACTTTTTTTATATATGTTACCGGCAAAGTATGAAATGCCGGCATTCTATAGAATGCCTAGGCATTTTATAGAATGCCTGACGCTTTTAGGCAAAGTATGAAATAGGAGAATTATTACATACTTTGCCTAGGCATTGTATAGAATGCCTAGGCATTCTATAGAATGCCAAATGCTATTTAGGCAAAGTATGAAAAAAGGTCCTAATAAAGCTATTTTATAAATGACGTGCATTCCTAGGAAATACAAATGTTATACTAGAAAAATTATAAGAGTGCCATTAAAAAAAATTTATTCAAAATACGTAAAGAAAAATTAACGTTGCACTGAACAAGAGTATTGCCATTCTTATTAAGGGGACTTGGGATATTTTGAATTTTAGCATTACATATAATGTTTTTATTTAAGAAAATAATACGAGATGAAATTTTGTGTAAATTATTCACACAATTTAGAACAATTGAAAGTTTTTTTTAAAAAATATGGAACATTTTAAAATAATATTCCTTTTGTATTTACTAATTATTTGAACTGAAATTTTTTATAACTTTCCTAAGAATGTCTTTAAAAACTTGTGAATCGATTTTACAATAACACTTAATTAATGTTAGAGAAAAAAAATAAAATGTAAATGCAGGCTAAAATTCAACGAAAAATGCCAAAATCTCCAACATTAATTTTTTTTAAAAAAAAAAAGTATTAAGTTTACAGCACAAACTGGATGCCTACATACATGCATTATACATAAAACACAGGGGAAAAAATCGAATGTGGAATTTATGGAAGGAGAAGCATTTTAAAGCGAAAAAACACAGACTGAGATAGACCACTGTAAAGTTTGTAATTCTAAAAAAATAATTATTATAAGCTTAAATAACATAAAATATTACTTTAAAACATTAGCTACATATTTTCGCAAGAATAATCGTAGTTTCAAATTATTTCAAATCATATATTTTATAAACGATCCCTTTTTAGAGAGTATTAATTGCATAAGAAAACTCAAGAAAAATGTTAAAAAAAATTTTTTGTACAGTCGCACAAATTTTAAAGTTTTTTTCTCCACATAATATTGAAATATTATATTTTTATGGAAAATATATGATGAATAAGAACTGAAGTAATAAAAAAAAAATTTGAAACAAGTCTCAACGAAAAATTTCACTTGCACACATTTCTTAAGAAATACAAATTACACATTAATGTAATATTTAAGAAATAACCTGCTTTATATATATATATATATATATATATATATATATATATATTTATAAAAGCTTCTTTTTTTAGTTATTATTTCACTTTTTACAATAGCTTTTTTTATCTCTTTCATTTTTTTTATCTATAAAGGGATGTTTGTTTATATTTTTCAATTGAAATTTTTCGAACTTCTAATTTTCAGTCATGCAAAAATGATGTATCAATTGGAAAATAATAATGCAAAGAATATAACTAAATAAAAATAAACAAACAATATTTGATCATTTTTAGGGTGGCAAGTTCTCTTAAGGGAAATAAAACCTGGCTCATTCGGTCACTCTCTAACTGCTATTCCAGTTATTATAATTTCGTGCTCATACGGCTGTTCCTTACATAGTTTTTAATTGTTTTAAACTTTTAAAAGTTATTTAAATCCACAATATCTTGGCTCGTGTTTGAGTCTCGAACTTGAGATTTAAACCAACTGTTTCACTCTTCGAGATCCATCCAGTCATATACTTGACTCCCATTGTTTAGGCATGGGGAGGGCTTAAGCACTAAAATATCATGTACCCATGTTTCCCCAAGGGGTCTGAAAAAATTTCACCCCCCCCAAGAAATGGAGCTTGGGACTTGATTTTTGGAGTTACCCCATATTTTTGTGTATGCGCGCCCTTGGAATTGGCCCCCTCCGGTGCTCTCCCACATACAGGGCTTCCCCATTAACAACTAGAATCCTATGCTACCTTGGTCGACCGCACCGGCTGGATTCGATTGTTCTCCCTATGAGCTCTTCAAATATGTAATTTTATCCCAATAGCCCCCCTTCCCCCCTTTTACGTTTTTAAACAATTTTAAAATTTTTTAAATTCCTCATACCACCGAGGATTTTTGACCCGTATGGTTCAGAAGTACAAGGACTCGACCCCCCAGGTGTCTCCCCCCCTCCCAGGACAGCATTTTGCCAATGCAAATCCTGACTAGCTCATTTCATCATTTCACAGAAACAGTTCAGGGTGTAATAAAATCACTTACAATCACCATGGAAATGACATTGAAGAGACGTTATTTTAAAATGTTGGCAATATTCAATATCATAACATGTAACGTTTTTGTATTTGGTTGAAAGTTCTTTCAGAATTCTATCACGTCCATCCGTGTCCAATAACCAATGAGCTTCATGAATTCCTTAAAATTACTCAGAATCTGTGATGTTATACTGTATAGAAGTGCTTCCCAACCTTTTTATCCCGTGAACTGGTCAATGTCTAATAATTTTACGCGGCCCGCTAAGGGAGGGAGGTTGTTTATATTTTTAATTGTTTTGATTTAATAATTTAATTGTATTTAAACATGCCTTCAGAATAAAATTTAGTTACTCCAAAAAATGAATATAAAGTGATTTTACATGAAATATAAAGAGATTTCCATGGAAAGTCAAACAAACACAAGAGAAATAAATACACTCCAGTAAATAAAATAGAAATAATTTAATACTCCCCTTGAGTGGCCCGATATCATTTGATCCACGGACTGGTTGTTGGAAACCGTTCTTTATAGTACTGACGCCTTCTATAACAGGTTACATGAGTTTACTTTTATTTTCATAATACATCACATCATAGCTATTCAGCAACCAATAGGCCCTGGGTTCTTTTTTAGTAGTCATTTTGGCTTTTTGTACATCAGTTATTAACTTCTTGTACGTAGGTTAAGTTTAAAAAAAATAGGCCAACGACAGGCGTACCTCTTGCCCATGCCACGATGAATTTCGTGGGCCTCGATCTGACTACGTCAGACAGGTGGCATTAGAAAACAACAACAACAAAAAACCACTTTTTTTTCATCTTTAACTCGAGTTTTGCGCAGCTCTTAGTCACAGTTGTTTCATGCCTACAGACCGGGGTCAGCAACCTTATAGCTGTGGCGTGTCAAAAATCAATCTACCAATTATGATTCAGCGTGCATACAGTAGGATATTTTTGAAACAGATATATTCCCTCGATAGTGTATGCAGAGTTAGAGAATAGAGTTCAATTATATAGATTTACATCTTTGTCACACATTAATTTTGCATCAATTAAAAATATGTCTTAACATAAAAATAAACAGCATAAAATATAATATTTTTTCAACAAAAGTTTAAAAAAAACACCTCGAAATTGTACATATATAATGTTTTTTTAAACATATTCATTAAAATAAGAAATAGACAACGTAAAATATAAGAATTTCCCCTGATTGCAGTTAAATAAAATTTTTAATGTGAACCTAGTGTGGCTTCGTACTGCTTTTATATCGCAAAAAATGTGGTGTGATTTGTGACTTTTACTTTGACAGGATTCTGAGCATTCAGTAGTTAAGCTAATTTTTTGCAGATTCCAAATTTTTTTTATAAGAGAAAAAATTTCATTACTTAATCTTGTAGAACCAAAAGAGGAAAGCAGAATACATATGCAATTTTCTCCCTTCAAAAGATTAAATATCTCCAGCAATGGTATTCAAAAATTTACAAAAATAGCTGTAAATTTACCTTTAGAGTCATATATTTCAAAATTTTCTTAATTCCTTAATTGTCCAAATTCTGGAGATGTTTGTCAAATTAGGTCTATTATATGAAGTTCATTCAAAAACTGACAGATCTGTTGAGTAGTGCCGAGTGCCACTGATAATTGCACCCAGTAGCGCACACAGGAATTTTTCAAGGGGGGGAGGTCTGGGGTCGAAAGTTCACCATTCTTGTATCATGCTCCTTTTGATTTTGTGGATTTTCGGGAACAAAACACAGTAAAAATCTAATTATTGAATAAATATCTAGCATTAATTAATAAAAATTAATCATTAATAACAAAGATTTAATTAAATTTTACGTACTATATACGTAGAATTATAGTTTATCGGAAAAAAATCAAGGGTCTGGGGGGGGGATCCGGACCCCCAAGACTCCCCCTTGTGAGCGCCATTGATTGTACCGTAGGCCATAGGTTGCCTGTCCTTGCTATAGACCATGACTCCTTCTCCAACACTACAACTTGCTTCTCCATTTTCATGCAGCACAGGAAAACACTAATTTTTTGCTGAACAAGTTTAAGTAAAATTGAATATTTAGACACTCCCGAACAAAAACCACAATGTGAAACTAATTCTGAGCTTGAGTAACGCGTTAAAAGTCTCGTGCCTTGCCACACAATATTCGAAACGAATCGGAGATGTATTTCATACTTTGCCGGATTCTCATTAGGCATTCTATAGAATGCCTAGGCAATGTGTGAAATAAGAATCATTTCATACATTGCCGGCTAGTTTTAGGCATTCTATAGAATGCCGGATTTCATACTTTGCCGGTAACATAAATAACAAATCTATATTTGTAATCGTAGCATTCGAATTTTATATTATGAACGCAATAACCCGCTATGTACTTAAAATTTAATACTCTTTTATTGAAATATCATCTGATTATTTTTAAATTTCCCAGGGACCTTTTGTAGTTTGCATCAACTGTTCATCTTTTGGAAAACAAAAAACCGAAACGTATGGTTTTGTCAAACGCTTTGTCAATTTTCGGGAACAAAAAACAGTAAAAAACTAATTATTGAATAAATAATTAGCATTAATTAATAAAACTAATCATTAATAACAAATATTTAATAAAATTTTACGTACTATATACTTAGAATTATAATCAATCGGCGGAAAAAATCGAGAGCTTTGGGGGGAGATCAGGAAGGACCCTTCCCTTGTGTGCGCCACTGAGCTTCTGTACAGAGGTCTGAGCTGTATACCGGCAAAATATTATTATAATGGAAGCATTTTTCACAAAAGGAGAATATTTTGAAAATTGGTCATTCTATGTTCATTTTTTGTCAAAATATTGTACTTAAAATTTTTTTTATTGTAATAATATTCTTAAAACAATTTTACATACATTTTCTAATGTAAGTGACACTAAATATCATAATTATTATCCATTTACACGCTTTTGCAAAATCACGGTTCCGAACGTTGTCGGATACCTTAATAAATTGAACATTTGTTTTAAACTCTTTAAATTAGTGTCATTTTCAAAAATTGAATTTACACGAGAAAGCAGAAGGCCCCACCACCACCAGGTGGGTTGACTCTGTTGCGAATGTAGGTTGATCATGTTGGGGATCTGGGAGTCAACCGTTTGCAACCTATCACTCCGAAGATGGGGGAGGCTCGCGGAAAAGCTCTTGGTCTGTGACAGGCTGTAGCACTGCAGAAGAAATGTAGATTTCCTTTTCGGAGTATTAATTCGTGGTTATAGAATTAAAATAGGTTAGACTATATTTTATCTATATATATAAAGGAGAAAAGCGAGTGGTAGCAGTCCGTGGTTAATCTGTGTGACGAGTTAGTTGACTTTGTGAACGTTTAAACCTTTCTACCTACAGTGGATAAGATAACTATTCCCGATTTAAACGGAACGAATTATTTTATTTGGGAGCTTAAGATGAAAGCTGCCCTTAGCTTAAAAAGATTAGTCCCTCTAATCTTGGAGGAGAAACCTGAAGACCTTACCCGTAAAGATGAAATGGACTGAATTACGAAAAACTCAGATGCAATAGCATACATTAAGTTATCGCTCGCAGATGAGCAAGCCTTACAGTTCGCGGCGGAAGACAACGCGAAAGTGCTGTGGGATAAAATTAGAGCGACTTACATCGGCGAAGGTGAAGACCGAAAAATTGACGCGAGCAATGAACTCAAAAACATCAGAATGAAAAATGGAGAAACTGTAGCAGATTATATTGCAAGAGCGCGGGGGATTTCGACTAAGTGTCACTCCCTTGGACTGGACGTGTCGCCGAGGGAATTGGTCTACCATACCGTTAGAGGATTAAATGGAAAATTCTCCAAAGTGCGTGATATTCTGAAAACACAAAGAGGAAAAAGCATGGACGAAATATTACAAATTTTAAGGGAAGAAGAAGCAACTTTAAACTTGCCAATTAAAACTCGCATGGATGGAATTAATGAATCATTTTATTGTAAGAGAAAAAATGAAAAGCAAACGAGACTGTGTTATATTTGCAGAAAATCAAATCATCTAGCTAAGGACTGTTATTATAGAAACAAGAACTCTCCAAGTACAAGCCAAAGAAACAATTCGTCTAGAAATGGACACGTATTTACAGCTTCCCATCCAGAAGAAAAACTTTGTGACAATATCTGGATTCTGGATAGTGGTGCATCCTGTCATATGGCCAAAGAATCTGCGTGGTTCAAAAATATTAGTCCAGAAGTGATGGACATTTACTTAGCCGATAAAAATTCTAAAATGATGAGCCAAGGAACTGGAAACGTTTCAGCTAAAACTGTGAGTACAAAACGTTGTAATTCTATTAATCTAACTATTACTGATGTCAGTTATGTTCCTCAATTAAGATGTAATTTACTGTCTGTAACATGTTTAATGGATAAAGGTTGTAAGATTAAATCAGAAAATAATTGTGTATTGATATATGATAAAAATGATGAGTTAATAACTAAAGCATTTAAAAATAATGGTAGATTAGAAATTAAATTAGAACCTATGTATAATTCTGAGTGTTTTATTTCTGACCAATCTACTAATAATTATGAAATTTGGCATAACAGGTTATATATGTCATTTAAATTGTAAATATATGCTTAAAATGAAAGATTATATTGATATTGATAATGTAAATAATTTCACATGTGAAACTTGTGATATAAGTAAGGTAACCAGAAAAACTCATCATAGTATTGATATATATCAAAGCTCACAAATTCTTGAGTTGCTCCATGGCGACCTGTGTGGTCCAATTAATATCGAATCGCATGGTGGTGCAAAATATTTTATGGTAATTGTAGATGATTTTTCTGGCATGTACTTTACTTATTTCTTCAAAAATAAATATGAAGTGTTTGATATATTTTCTCAATTTAAAGCCAAATATGAAAATTTAACTGATAAAAGGATTAAAAAGATAAGAACTGTAATGGGTTAGAATTTGTAAATGAACAACTAGATATTTACCTGGCTAATTCAGGAATATTTCATGAAAAAACTATTCCATACAATAGTGAATCAAATGGCAAGGCAAAAAGAGCCAACCGTGTTCTTCTAGAAAGAGCTAGATCTTTATTATATGAAAGTAAACTTCCTTTAAAATTTTGGGCTGAAGCTATTAATTGTAGTACTCAAGTATCTAATGTTACACCACGATAAGGGAAAGAAAAAATCCCATTAGAAATTTGGACAGGTAATAAACCAAAATTAAATTATCTGAAAAAATTTGGCTGTGTGGCCTATTTTCACGTTCCGAAAGTATTGAGAAATAAATTTGAAATTCCAGGAAGACGTGGAATTATGCTAGGATATGCTAAAGAAAGGAGGGGATATCGAATTTATGATATTAAAAATCAAAAAGTAATTGAGGAGAGATCAGTTAAATTTAATGAATATTTAAAGGGTAGTAATTATTTAGGTGAGATAGAAAATGAAACATGGGATATTGACTCGTTTTTTGAAGTCTCTCCCGAAAGAAACGAAATTAATCAAAATACAGAGAATGGAGTGTTGTATAATTTTGATATAAATAATGGACCTGGAGCAATTGAGAATGATAACTCAATTCCCTTTCAGACCACGTCATCACCTCGGACAGGCAGAATCCAAATTCCGGTATTTGAATTGAATGATGTGCAAAATCAAATCCCTGTTAGAAGATCGGAAAGACTAAAATCTAAGCTGATGTCTGTCCATTTGGTGAATAATGTACCAAACTCTTATTTTGAGGCAGAAATAGTGCTAATTGGAAAAATTGGAAATTAGCAATGGAGAATGAATTAGATTCGTTAGATAAACATAAAGTTTGGGAAATTGTACAAAAACCTGCGAAATCAAAATTAATAAAAACTAAATGGGTATATAGCTTAAAACAAGATGATGCTGCTGGGAAAAATATAAAATACAAAGCAAGGCTTGTAGCAGCTGGTTTTAATCAAATTAAAAACATAGATTATTCACAGAGTCGTATTCACCAGTTGTAAATATTGAATCCTTTCGATTGTTAATTGCACTTGCAGCTAAATTAAAGTTAAATGTTAATTTCTTTGATGTAAAAACTGCATACTTATATGGTGATTTAGAGGAGACGGTGTATGTGTTACCCCCTCCTAGTTATGAAAAATTAATTGGAGATGATAAAGTTTGTAAATTGAAAAAGAGTATTTATGGTTTGCCACAGTCTGGTAGAAACTGGTATATGAAAATAAAGGGTGAATTAGAAAATTTTGGTTTAAAACAATTAGCTTCTGATAATTGTGTTTTTATTAAATCTGTTAATCAAAGTGTTCTTATATTATGTATGTATGTAGATGATTTAGCTATTTTTTGTAACAATGATAAAATGTATGAAGATATTGTTAGTAAGATTAAAAATGTATTTGAAGTGGTTGAAAACAAAATTAATAAGTTTTTAGGCATGGAAATTGAAAAATGTGAAAATGGTATTTATTTATCCCAGTGTGACTACATTAATTCATTATTAGTCAAACATAATTT
This sequence comes from Trichonephila clavipes, assembly GCA_019973935.1. Lineage (NCBI taxonomy): Eukaryota > Metazoa > Arthropoda > Arachnida > Araneae > Nephilidae > Trichonephila > Trichonephila clavipes. Next base: position 1,213,501 of record BMAU01018231.1, on the reverse strand, counting down.
AGAAAATTGTAAAAGTGTGAAAACTCCAATTGTGAAGGGGGAAGACAAAATTTTTCCCTCTACAAATGAATTTATTGATATTACTATGTATCAGGAATTAGTTGGTGTGAACTTCAAAATTTAGCTAATAGAACTCGACCTGATATTTCTTTTGTAATGTCTTATCTATCCCAATTAATCATAATCCAGAGAAGAGACATTACAATTTGGCTAAATGAGTGTTAAGATATTTGATGGGCTCAAAAGATAAAAAATTGTTTTATGAAAAAGAATTTGGTATTTTAAATGCTAGTTCAACTGCTAGTTGGGGAAATGCAGAAAATGGAAAATCATTTTCTGGAGGTGTAGTTTTACTAGGTAATTCATTAATTTTATGGAAATGTCGTAAACAAAAGAGTGTTAGTTTATCAACATGTGAAGCAGAGTTATTTTCTATTTCTGAAATTTGTAAAGATATAATTTGGACTGTAAATTTGTTAACTGAATTAAAATGTGAATAATTTATAAATAATGCTGTAACTTTAAATTCAGATAGCCAAGCAGCAATTCAGTGGATTAAGGGTACCCGTTCTTCAAATAAATCAAGGCATATGAACTTACGTTTTCATTTTATAAAGGATTTAATTGAAGATACTGTAATTAAATTAGAATATGTCCAAACAGAATTTTTAATTGCAGATTTCCTTACGAAAGCCATGAATGTAGAAAAGTTGGAATATTCAATGCAAAAAATTGCATTACTCTCTTGATTTTATGTCACTGTGTTTATTGTTATATTTTATGTATTGTGTATATGTCTATAATGTTTGTATTGTTTGAAAAAAAATGTATCCCTTGCAGGAGGGGTATGTTGGGGTCAGGCGAGTGAACTATTTTTTCTGGTGGAAGGATAACTGAGTGATCCGCCCACGCGCTCTTTTTCCCGCCTTACTCCCACGCATTCCTTCTACGGGGTTGACGAGCTGACCGTTCGCTGTGTGCTTTTGGGTCAGACTTGCTGTGTGTAGTATCCGCGATCATTATTTTCGTATGTATATAAATAAATGTGATGTCCCAAGATACCGTAGTGGAAGTGATTTCACAAAAAGAACAACAGTTTCCTAAGTGGCGTTGCGGCGGCTTAAGGGGCGTTATAGATAATTATTTGCATTTTTGAACTATTAGACGTACAGTCTTGAAATTTGATAAGCGGTATCCTTTCATAGAGTACAGATCCGCTACAAAATAGTTTTGTGGAAAATTGATCCCCAAGGGTCACTGAGGGGGATTAAGGGGCGTAATAGATAAATATTTCCGCTTTTCAACTAATAGAACCACCTGCTTGAAAATTAGAAGGTATGTTCCGCTCATGGAATAAAGTTCCTTTTACAAAGAGTTTTGCGAAAACGGACCCCCAAAGGAGTGGGGTTGCGAGGGATTAAGGCGTGTTATAAAAAAATTCCTGTTTTTGAATTTAACTCATTTGCTTGAAAGTTGAATAGAGTTCCACTAAGAATGGATTTTAAGGAAATCAACTCCAACGGGAAGAGTTATTGTGGCGTATTGATAGACAAAATTCCCGTTTTTGAACTGCTAAGACTATAATAATAAAATTTGGTTTGCATGCTTCTTTTGTTGAATTGGAATCCGCTAAGAATGCTGTCAACGAGGTATTGATGATAAAAATTCCGTTTTTGCTGTATTAGATTTAGACTTGAAATTTAGCAAGCATGTTTATTTTATGGAGTAGAGATCCACTGAAAGTTGCTTTGCTGGAAATTTACTTGATTATTAGGTTAAGTGAGCGAAAAAAATCTTTCTACTTCAATTTTAGATATAAATAGAAATTAGTTATTATAATTTATGTTTTTTTTTATGTCAAGGGGCGAGAGTGTAACAGCTATAAATTTATTTTTCAATACAATCGAATTCTTAAGGCTAGATATCAATAATTAATATATATGTAAACTGTATACATATATACAACGTGAAATACCCAGTGAAGCGGGTGGGTAACGACTAGTATATTTATATATATATAGTTAGATAAGATTAAACGAATAAGATTTTTAAAAAATGTCATTGTATTGAATATAACTTTGATTTATGCATACAAATCATTCAACGATTAATATGCAGTATAGCTAGAAATTGAAATAACTACTCAACTTATTTTTTTAAAGAGACCTCTGCTTCCCCCTCCATCTTTGGTACAAGTAGATCTATTTTCCTGTATAAGTAATTTTTGTTTAATTTTGTATGATTTGTGATCAGAATTTGTGAGTTATTTTGATGAAATGAATATAATGCAATTCTAAATTTATACAATCTGTGTAAAATTTAGTATATTTATCCAGTTAACTTATAAAACAAGAGTTTTTAATTTATACTGTATGAGTACAAACACAAGCAATATAAAAAAAATTTAAGTGAATTCCTACTTAGATAAACAAAGAAAAAGTTTATTTTAGCTACTTTTTATTAAATTGTTACAATTAATATAAATATGTGCATCAGTAGCGCACACAGAAATTTTTCAAGGGGGGGTCCGGGATCGAAAGTTCACCATTCTTGTATCATACTCCTTTTGATTTGGTCGATTTTCGGGAACCAAATACAGTAAAAAACTAATTATTGAGTAAATAATTAGCATTAATTAATAAAATGAATCATTAATAACAAATACTTAATTAAATTTTACATACTATATACTTAGAATTCTAATCAATCGGAAAAAATCAAGGGCTTTTGGGGGTTCCGAACCCCAGGACCCCCCTTGTGTGCGCCACTGATGTACATACATATGACAGAATCACAATATTAAGTGGTATATAAGTTTTATTAATTACCCTTTAAACAATGTATTGTCATTGAAAGCAATCGTGTATATATAAAATTTCAGTTTAACTGAATGCTTTAAGACGTGAGAGGAAAAAAAAATTTAAAGTTTTGACCCAAGTCGCTAAAGTGAAACCAACGTGGCTGTATCTGTAATAAACTAAATAAGTAGTTTCAGTCAGTTAATTTTAATTAATTATAATTAAATTATCGTATTTTTACACAAAACAATAATGTATAGAAAATTTTAGCTCAAATGAGCGCTTTAAAATGTGCGAAAAACTTTTCAAGTTTTGTCACGTGTTGCCAAAATGGTCGCCAAAAATTATGCCAACGTGGCTGTATTTGTAATTCTTTGAATAATTAGCTTTAATGAATTAATTTTTCTTAATTATAATTAAATTACTGTATTGTCATTGAAAATAATGATGTGTATAAAAATTTAGCTCAATTGAGCCCTTTAAAATGTGTTTTATTAATGATTGAAAATTCCACAAAGATGAATATTCAGAGAGTGTGAGCTGTTAGTAGGAATTGAATAATGGACCCGATTTTGAAAATTTATATTTTCGAAACTACTACATGTATTACAATAAGTAATATATGAATGTAAAAATATATATACTTAGTCCCCCCCCACCACCACCAATGATCAACAGCACATTCAAGATCACTGTGAGAGAAATCCAAACTTGGTGACACTGCCAAAGAATAATTGTTGCTTATTTGAGTATGCACTGGTTTTTTTTTTCAGTTATTTCCGTGACAGGGCCGATCCTAGCAGGTGTTCAACGCGTGCACCGCACGCGGGCGGCTGAAACAAGGGGGCGACTACAGGCCGACTATAATTCTATCGATCAAGCAAACTTTTTTTAGTGAATTTCTCAAAATTAAATTTATAATAAGTTGAATAAATATGCTGAGAATTTTAAGTAGTTATTGAAAAATCAAAATCAGTCCAAAATAGCATAACATAGTTCGAGAAAAATAAGAATGGATTTCAAATTCTGAGGAACATTCCTTCTCATCAGGGGTGTAGCCTGCCTTATCAGGGGCCCAGTATCAATGATACGAGCTCCCCTAGCTACACGGGCCCCGGTCGTGTGTAAGAAAAAGTCGTAAAATGTTATTAATGGTCATATTAAGAGTTCCTTTCTTTGTTTATAAAATAGTATGTCACTGGCTTCAAACAATATAAATTTTCTATTTGAATTCTGAATCTCAGGACCCACAATAAAAAAGTTTAAAAGCTCTAGTAAAATTACTCAAAATAATGAGAAAACAAGGAGTTGTATGTGGTCAGAAAGCAGGAAAAATTTCTCATTCAAAGTGGTTTGACAAAAAAAAATGGTTTGAAGTGAAATACAGATAATACTCGGGATGGGGAAAATCCATTCAGAATGTTATTTTCTTGTAAATGAAAATACCCCCTTCGTTTGTTGATTGATTGATTGACTGTAATAAACGTCGCATTAAGAAGCTGCACGAAGGCTTGGCTGTTGGAATTTTTTTCAGAAGTGGTCCAGTGAAAGAGAATATTCGATTTTATTTATCCCGGTTCTCTTTATTTCTGTAACAACCAAAAGACCGAATGTGCATTCAGTCAGCAAGGGATCTGCTTCCCGTTCCGAGAAAAATCTGATCCGTAAGCGCCAGAAGTCTTCTGTTACTCTCCAAGTCTATAGTTAATTATTTTTTTAACGAGTATTCATAAGTTCTCAACGCTGGTCGCATGGGGGAAGGGGGAGAAGGCGTTAAGGAAGGATTTCGACACATCGGACAAAAGTGATATAAAGCATGATCAAGATTTATGACATGCTTATAACCCTCCAATCGGACAGCACGGATTTTTCCGCCCTACTAGAGAGGCTTCGAAAACGGACCACACTGAATTTTTCGTAAGGCCTCATCGTAAGGGCCTTTCGTAAGGGACTCATCAAAAATGAACCAAACTGATTTTTTCCTCCACAAGTAATGTGTTCAAAAACGGTAAAGTCGTGTTTTTCCGAATTCTTCCCCCCCCCCTTTAAAGGTTTAGTATCTTGAAAGATAATTAGAGACGGTCGGGGAGACACAATGGGCATTGAGGGGAAGTTTTATGGCTCACGGGGAGACCAGTTCCTGTAGCAATCGTAAAAGCTTTGAAGAATTTCTTTAAACCCTAAAGTGTACGCAAATAAATGCAAGTCAACCAGTTGAGAATTCTCATTTTTTTCTTTACCTTAAGGGGGTCACTTCACGCAGTATTTTCTCTATCTCCGTAATGTTAAAAATAACCAAGTTTAAGGAACATTTTTTAAAAATTGGCTGGTTGTACAGTCATGAATTTTTTTTTTGTGTATTCATTGTATTGTTATTATTATTTTAATGGGAGCATTTTTCAAAATTTTGATTAGTTTTTTTAAAAAAAATTCATGTGGAGTAACACGTCAAAAATTTTAAAACGATGAAAATTCTTGTACATTTTAATCCATAAATATTTTTTGAATAATTTTTTTGACAAAATCTATCATTAAAATATTTATTTGTATAGTGTTAACATATGTGCAAAGTTTCTAGGCTGTAAAATAAGTAGTTTTTTCAAAAATGTTCCTTTTGTATTGAAATTTACACTTTTGAGAAATAGTGATTTAAAGTACAAACTTACTATTAACTAATGCATACCAGAACTATAACTTGGGGGATTGCTAGTGTCATCTGCAAGATCATCTTCTTGCCTACATTTTAATTGTTTGTTTTTAACTCTGGCTTCTTTGGTTCATTGTAAAATTGACTATTCTGCTTTCCTAATACACGGATGATCTACTTTTTGCAATGCTCGACATTGGTAAAATTCAGGTGTTGAAGGTTTAATACATCTAAAACTTTCATTTTGGTAATGAAGCTTTGATTATATAAGTATTAATGCAACGCCCGGTTAACTTAAGTTAATTTAATTTATTCTTATTATCCATTTTATAATACCCAGGTTCTAATTTATCATTTGGCGTCACACTATAGCTTAAGTTTAAACATTAGATCTTTAAAGACAAATAAAACAGGACACTAAATTAAAAAGCCGTTCTTTAAATTAACACTTAATTTATTTACAATAACATTTAAATTACGTTAAATACTAAGGATATACATGATTACTTAACTGAATTAGGATCTGAGAGAGAGAGGAATTTTGGTGTGGCCATGTTCAAGTCTCCAATCACGGCATTTTTGTCAAAGGGTCGTCAGACCAAAATCGGTGATAAAATTGTGTCAGAGAGTCTCTAAATTCGTCGTGCATGCGCTTATATTTCGCGGCGGTTTACTTCTGTATTCTGGAGAGGATTCTTTTCCGAAACACAATCAGCTTTTCTGATTGGACTGGAGTCAGCGGAGGGATATCCTTTCGCGGTCAATGACTCCCCCCAAACGCGGGAAATTCCCCCAAACAACCCAAACCATGATGTATTTATGGGTACATTGCCTTCTTCCAGGCGTGGGAAACGCGTCACCCTTTTCGGTGGGGTGAGAAATTCCTTCTCTTGTAAACAACAACAGGGCCGATATAAAAATTACTGTTGTAATCCCCAGGGAAAGGCGGCCCCCCATCAGTATATAGCTTCATGTACTATAGTTTTTGAAGTTCCCAATTGCACAAATACAGTTTTTGGAATTATACACCAAAAACTATTTCCACTTTCACTAATATTTTGAGTTTTATCAAGCAAGCATCCAGATAAATGTTCAAGATTAGTGACCTCTAAATACTTTGTTTATGTAATTCCTAATTACAATAGGTAAGTCGTGTTTATGCTTGCATGTGTAACCTTTCAGTGTATGTGGACATATTAAATCTACACCACAAGTCACATCCCATGGGGCATAAATCGTGTCGTAGATTCAAACCTGTGAACATTTTATCAAAAATTATAGCCCATATAGCTTGCCTTATGGCTGAAAAATTTTCCCGAGTTCTTTTGAACAGCCAAAACATAGTAACTTTGCAATTTGTTTATTTCAGCATCTGTCAAGCCATTACGGCATCCTAGAGATTTTTTGTCTTTAAGCTTTCTGTCTTTTAATTTTAAGGCCTTAAGTCATGTCCCCATCATTTTCTCAACATGATTAATACATTCTAATTGTTCAATATTGACATATCTTTAGACTCTAAAACTGATTTGTATGCTTTAGAGTTCCCATATAGTCCAAATATTGTGTATATCGTAAATTGTGTAATGTCTGCGAGTGATGAGAGATACAAAAAAAAAAAAGTGCACCTCTTCAACTTCCATTCCCCTATTATTTTCAATGTATCTTGCCGAACACTCATTGCTATGTACATCGCTGTTAAAATTACACAAACATTTCTGCGATAATATTTTAGCATCAACAACTTTCCCAGTGTCCAAACTAACTACCGTAACAACACCATTTAGAAATATATAGCTTATTTTTAGTCGGGTACCATTGATAGCCACTGGTACATTTGGTTATCCATTATTAAATATTGTTTCGGCAGCAGCTAAAGCCATAGACACTTTAGTTACTTTCTCTGTCACATTATTTAATGTATGCATGGAATCACAAAACCACTATGGTGTAAGTGACAAATGCATAACTCCACAAAATATTTTTGCAACTGATACTTTTTAAATAGACCTCATAGCATATGAAATTCTATTGTGTCCACTTCATATAATTTTGTACCTGTTTTGATTAACTACTGTTTTAGAAAACCTGGTAATAAGAAATGTTTGAATAAGACCACAAAAGTTTTAACATATTAACAATTTTGTAGCCAAACCCTAGATTTGGTGACCAAAATTCATGTGAATACCTTGGTTTTTACATTAATTTTATGTAATTAATGTTGTTTCAAAGCACAAAAGAACAGTATAATGTCAGGAATTTCACAGAAACATTCAAATGAATCTAAAAAAGAAACATACTCTTTATTAAACTTACCTAACTTAGATTTTAAAAGCTGATTTATTTATGTTGAAATTGTCTGACTTATCAACATTTAAATCCATAAAAGTTTGAATGTTGTACATTTCTTTTTCCAAACTCTTTCGTTTTTTAAACATTTTATTACTTAACAGAGTTTAAAAAACGTTTTGTAAACGTTTTATTAATGTTTTTGATGGAAAACACTATTGAAAACGATCGCAGAAATCCGCTGCATTTAAGGAGGTAAAAAATAGGCTGTAAGTAAACAAACATCTATAACTATTCACTTCACTTCACTTCTTTCCTGGATAAGCTGCTGATCAAAATAAATTCTTTTAATCAATTTAAACCATTTGAAAAGGCTGAAAAGTAGCATGTGTCTTTTGTTTTGATTTGAGAGGGCGTGGCAATCAGCGGTTTTGGGGTTTGACAGATGTAAACAACTTTTTTAAAAAAATATTAAAAATACTTCTAATTAAGCTAGAGCAAAAATTTAAACTGCATTAGAAAGAAAAAGAATGGTGTTTTATGTTTCAATCAAAATTAAAAAATCGAGTATTTCATGGATTTTCGTGAAGTGACCCTCTTAAAATTCTCAAATGGAATTAAGTTTTTATAATGTATGTCTAAGTTTTTAAAAAATATCTGTAGTATTTAAATTCAAATTATATATTAAAACATTGAGGATAATTTACTGTTTCATTTTTCTTATTTTAATCAATACTTTCAGGGATTTTTTTTAAAAATGATTATTTTGTTATGTGTCAAAAAATAAAAAAAAAGGTTCAAAATTTAAAATCTTTTAAAATTTCGGACACTTCTAAACTTGAATAATTTTTAAGCTTCTGTATTACATTATTTGCAAAAAATTTTTATGCATTGTTAAAAAAAAACCCTATTTAAATCTTTTAGTTTTTCATAATTTTAAAGCCAATTATTCAGGGTATCTTACATAGAATCCCTTGTTTTGTATTGTTCAGATAACAAATTATATTTGAATTTTGAATGTCTGAACATTAATTTCATTCAAAGAGAACTTTAACTACAAGTTTATATTTTTGAACTTGAATCTTCAAATAAAGAGTATTTAAAAGCATCTGGACAAATTTACAGTTAACATTTGCGCATATAAATAAATATAAAGATCCTTTTTAAATTCAAGTTAAAAAAATATATTTATGCATAATCCCTCATCATTCATGTTCCATTAGTGGTTGACTGAAGAAAAGGTTATTAGAATTTGGACATTTTTATAATCTTAACCATGCAAAACTAGGAATTTTGTATTAGCTCCACTGAAATTCTGCATTGGAATTTCGAAAAAGATATTTATGCGTGTCTCACATACTCAGTTGAAAAACATATATTTACCATAAATACTAATAATTCTTTGGATATTTAAAATTATCATTAGATTAATTTTTAATATATATATATATATATATATATATATATATTCGACTTCTAATATTTTTTCAAGTATTCCTTAAATTTCATATAATTTAATTAAGTGAGGGAATATTAAATTCGCACTCTCTCTCTCTTCTCTACACAACTACTTGAGGGCTTTTGGCGACGGACCTGTGGCCGGGGTACCAGGTATCGAATCATGGTTGGCATGTCTCGAGTTCGAGCCCAGTTGCACAAAAGACCCGCCGTGTAGGGCAGCGATGCACGTTAAATCTATCGAGAGCTGAAATGTCCTCTCGTTGGTGAGGTGTGGTAGTTAGGAGAGGGGGTGCCAGCTCAGGTGTCGCCCTCGTCATTTGACCATGCTTCAAAATTACGAGGTCCATCACTAAAAGCCCTCGTGTAGCTGAACAGTGCGACGTTAATATTCACTCACTTGGCGACGGACCTCGTTATTTTAAACCATGGTCAAGTGACGAGGATGACGCTTGAGCATCGCTCCCCTTACACGGCGGATCTTCATGACACGCCAGCTACGAGTCCGTTAATTTGACCATTAGGCTACCGCGGCCTCACAATGTGGTTGAAAACTGCATGTTATGAGTAAAAATATGCTGAAACATTTGATGAACTTATAATAGATTTTTGCATAGAAGATAGATGTGTGATATGCTAAAATGACAATATGTAAAAGTTATGAGAATATCGATGACAATTTTTGAAAAATTCAATTTAAGTTTCAGTTTGAAACTTATTCGTTTTTTTTCGCATTTAATATTAAATAGGCGCGATAACAAATTAATAGTTTAACGCATTCATAGATTATAAAAAATAAAGGTATAAATGACATTGTTGGGAATAATAAGTTTTTATAGTTTTGAATTCAGACTTCTTTGCAAGAGTGTAGACTATTAAAAGGTTGATGTAGAAGTTAGAAAACTAATATTTAAAATATATGGAAAACAATATCTGCAATTCCATGATCTTGACGAGCAGAAGACGGCATTTTTACTTAGTAGGGCAGAGTAAGCATAAGGTAGGAGCTTGTGGAGTAAACAACCAAGCCTCTGCAGTTTTGGCAGGTAATGAACTCCCATTTGTTGCTTTCAGTAAGGAATATAAAAATAACAAATACAAAAATAAGTCATGTAAAATTTTATATATTTTAATAACAATGAATTGTGAACTTAATTTCCAATTCATTGTCACGAGTTGGCAGTAACTACGGTACTCTATCGACCGTACTTCTTATATATATATATATATATATATATATATATATATATAAGAAGTTATATATATATATATATATATATATAAGAAGTTATATATATATATATATATATATATATATAAGTTATATATATATAAGAAGTACGGTTGATAGAGTACCAATAATTTTAACGCAATTTTATATTACGTTCTCGTAAACTTTACTCCTTTTAAAACATGTATTGCCAAAATACTCTCCTTTTGTATATTTATAAAATTTTAAAAATATAATGGTTATCTTACCCAACATTTTAAATCAGGGGCGGCAACTGTGTAGCTAAGACGTGCCAAACCAATCTGTCAGTATCATTCAGCGTGCCACATAGTAGAAAATTTTTGAAATCCTTCGATTCTTACGGTAATATTTGCAGATTTAAAGAATAGAGGTACATAATTTAGATTTACAGTTTTATTTTATATTAATTATGAATCAATAAAATACATTTATTAACATAAAAATAAACAATATAAAATGTTACTATTTCTTCAACAAAGATAAAAAAAAATTAAAAATGTATGTTTCCAACATATTTATTTAAATAAGAAATAGACAAAGTGAAATATAAACTATTCCCTTCATTACAGTTAAATAAAAATTGTAATGCGAATTAACTTTTTCACCACTCTTCTTTCATATCGCAAAACCAGGGGTATAATGCGTGACACGATTCTGAGCATTCAGTTGTTAAACAATTTCTTTGCGGAGTCGAAATATTTTTCATATTAGGAAAGATTTTTTACTTTGATATGCCGAATCATAAGTGGAAAGCAGAGTGCATGCAATTTTCTTTTTTCAGCAATTAAATCCCCTAGCAATAACACTCAATTATTTACAAAATAGCTGTAAATTTATCCTTAGAATTATCTTTCAGATTATTTTGTAGTTCCATAAATCTCCATAACTCTCTCTCTCAGAAGATGTTTGTCAAATAAGGTCTATTATCAACTTCCATCCACTCAAGAATTGACAAATTTGTAGAGTAGTGCTGAGTGCCACTAAGAATTGTACCACGTGCCCACAGGTCCATAGATTGCCGACACGTTTTAAATGTTCTTATTAACTAACCATCTCCTATTCAAACACAATTTATATAATAAAAAAGGGTTTTCATTCATTTTGTAGGGAATTGTATTAGATTCAACCATAAGTAATTTTGTGTATCAAAAAATTACATTGTTTCGGGGATTATTTCATTTAAAGCAAAATGAAAGGAATTTGACATAATTATAGTAAGTTTCTCTAAAAGGGGAAACGTTCACTTTCAAAATACACTGCATAAAGTGGTTTTAGGTGTACGAAGTTATATTCACTATTATTCCTAAAATAAATTTTGATATTTTGGTTTTTCGTTAAGTTTTGGAAGTTATTTCTTCAAATATACTTCTCCATTACATTTCTTTCAAACTTGCTATTTTCTTTTGTGGCCACGGTAGCCTGATGGTCATGGTTATGAACTCGTGTCCAGTGTTCGAGCCCTGGTACCACAAAAGTTTAGCGTTGAAGAGGAGCTGATGCACGTTAAACACGTCGAGGTCAAAAGTCCTCACGTTGGTGTGATGTGGAAGTTTGGAAGAGGAGTTATCAGCTCAGGTATCGTCCTCGTCACTTAACCGCGGTTCAAAATTATATATATACGTAGTCGCTCGTCAGTAGCCACCGTGTTGACTTAGAATGCAATATAAACCCTTGACGTCTGCACTTGAGTTAATTCGAGTACGCTAAACAGTTCTAAATATGCACATTAGATATAATTCAAACGAGGTCGGAATTTTAAAATGGCGGGATTTTAAATCATATTGGTTTTCGAATGAAACTGATAGAACGATTGATAGAAGAAGGAGGTAGTGATTCTAGTTCTCGAAACTTTGTTTCCCCTAAAATTTCTAAAAATGTAGTCCACTTAATTGGAAGGCACTTCCCTTCATATGTAGAAAGTGACTGTTAAAAAAAAAAAAAAAAAACATCGCGAAAATGTGTGGTATGCAACCTTAAGATAAATGATAATGGAAAACGCATTCAAAAAGAAACTCGTTTTCAATGTAAAGACTGTAATGTTGGACTCTGTGTGTGCAGTGCCGTGTTTCGAAAAATATCACACTGTGACATTTCTGTAAACGACATGTATGTGTCTTTCTCATACTTCTTTGATATTTTTTGCTATTTATACCTGTTAAAATTATTTTTTATAAAAGGTTTTTTGTAATTAATTGTAAATTGAATAAAACCTTTTCTTACAATTATATGTATTTGAGGATGAAATCTGATTTACTTTATTCAGGAAATTTTTAGTAAATTTCATTTTCTTAACCAACCTATTTCTTTTAAAACATGCATATTTGTGTATTATATAAATAAATTTCTAACTATCTAAAATTATGTCTGGCTTTTTTCTTCATTAAAATCTTTCAGGATTTTACAAATTAACTTGCCATTATTCATTATGTACTTAACAAGGAAAAATATATCTAAATATAAATAATTTCTGGCCTAATAAACACATAATTGTTTTTAGCTACAGTTTGGAAAATGCATTGAAATTTGTATCGGGACAGGATTTTAACATATTATGAATGTGTTTTTTACTGCCACTATGTTATATATTTATCTTTAATTCTTTTTACAGTATGAGTAGAAGTCGTAAACAGTTTGTCACAGTAAAATTAATTTTTGTTTTATATTCAAATTATACTATTATATTGATTCTGAAAATAATAGGTTAGTTTGACAAGCCATTATTTCTCAATTTTAAAGCATTGAACAGTTTTGAAGTTTTTAAAACTTTTCTAAAATGTTAAATTATATTAAAAATATTTAATTATTGTAAGTGATTAATATTTCTTAGATTATTGGAAACAAAAAATATAAAATTTAAAATATATCTCTTTGTTGAATTTTGATAATTATTTTTATGGCTAAACCTGGAAAAAACCCAACTTTTTTTAAATATTAACATTAAGATATTTTTTAAAAATAACTAGAGCTCTCAGACCTAAATCCATATGAACTTTTATAGAACATATGTAAGGGAACATTTACAAGATATTTCAAGACTCTGTCTTGAACAGGAAAAACGCCTTAGGGATTAGAAAACACTCTCATCTTCCAAAATTAAAAATCTGAGAAAAACATATTTAAAATTTGTAAAGGCATAAAAAAAATTCCAATGCCTGTAAAGCTTTAATTTTTTAATCTGTTACTATCCAACTTATGCTCTACATGAAAATTCTACTTGAAATAAATATGTGACTGAAATATCTTTTTTAATTCAAAATATTCTAAGACATAACATTGATATCACAACTGTTAATTTGATCAATTATTCACTTTTATCAGAACCTTATATATTCACAAGAGTTTTAAATGCAAAATATTTATATAGATATTAGTAGTTATTCAAACGTAATCCAGAAATCACCAAGTTTGTAAATAATATATCTATTTTTTTCTCAGTTCCCCATCGTGGCAGTTAAGCAAGTTTAAGTTTTTGTTGCATGACTTTAAAATACTGCAGTGTAGTACTACAATAGATTTATTATAATGTAGTTTGTGGTACATCAGGGAAATATTTAGTTCATTCTGCAACATTTGTATTCTGTAGTCTAATTGTAATATTACCTGAAAAAGCTGCATTTTAGATTTACCATTTTCAGTCATATTCCATCCCTTTCAAGTATTATTTCTCACAGTACCCTGCGTACATTTTGGTCTTGGCATTTTTCAAAAGGAAAAAATTAATGAAGATAAAGTATAGAGCTTTTAAATTATATAAACTATGTGTCAAAAATATATTGGTCTTTAAATCAATCTTAATTAAGTAAATGTGAGAAAACTCAAAAACTTAAAAACATGAGCAAACAGAAATGATTTTAGAAATTAAAATTGTAGTTAATAGCCATTTCACACGAAATATTGGATTGTGTTAAAAAAATATTTTTAATTAATTCAATCTAGGAATGCAAAAATGCTTTAAAATGAAACCGAATTTAAAATCAAAACTCAGAAAATTAAAATTTCTTAAAACCTAATTGGTTTTTAGATCAGAAATTGAGCAAATTTTCCAAATATATGAAATATATATTTGCAATAAATTGGGTGAAGTTTCTGTTGGCCGTGAAGTGGAGAAAATGTCCATTTCACAATCCTCGCCCTAGGCCACAGCTGTGAATGAGAAACCTCCCCTTTCGACAACACAGAGACCGAAAAGCAATAAAATCATCCCCTGCAAAACCATTTGAGGACCTCCTGCAGTTTTAACAGGGGAAGGCATAAAACTGCTGTGCGTTTTCGAAGCAGTTCGCGAAATTTATCTGAAACATTTTCGCTACCGCTAGCTTTGAAAAAGTAGACCGCTTTCGAAGTGAAATTCAATTCGCGGGTCATCCACTCAGAGGGTTAAGGACGAGTGAAAAGAATGGGGCACAATGATCCTCAGAAAAAAAAGACCTCTTTTCGAAGAAAACTGAGGAAATTTTGCATCAGTTTGACTTCCGAACTAAATTTTTTTAGCTTCCTGCGCTTATACGGACAAGAAAAAAATCGGAATAACAAAAACGGTTAAAAACAAAAAAAGGTAACTATATTTTCCCTTTCAAATTCTCTTTTCGATTTTTAAGATATAATACCCAGGTATTTTAATCATTGCATAAGATAAAGTGAATAAAAAATTTTGTTGCATTTGTGCTATTAATATTTTATTTATTTATTTTTCGTTCCACATATATAAACATTAATAACTGTCACCATGACAGTAAAAATTGAATGCAAAAAATTTAATACATATTAATGTTTTTGTATGCTTTATGCAAGTATATTATACTTTTCGAGTGTTACTTCATTTATTTTTTATATTTTAGGTATCGACCCGAGGAAGATTTAGGCATCCATGCTTGGACTAAAAACTCCTCCTTCTGGAGATAGCAGAAATTTAGAATTGTGAATCGGCTGAGTCACGGGATTATCATTCCATCAACAAATTCATTTCTTTTGCTGCATGTGAAAAAGTAACAACAGAGCGCGGCAATACCTCCTGAAGTATAGCAACCCACTCGTAATTTGACCTGTTTTCCTTGTAACCTCTACTTTCCTCTCTTTGTTATTTGGACTCTACACCCAACGGGAACAACCTTCTGGACAGTTAACTCTTGATTGACTGATATTCTTTTGCTCCTCAAATCTATTCAGCCATCATCATGATAAACAGCGAAGACGAATATGTAATTGACTGGAAAATAGATAACTTTAGTGCTCTCCCACTGGCTTGCGGCAAAAAACTTAGCACACGTGAGCTTACCTTCAGAAATTTAGAAAACACTACATGGAAAATACATTTGTATCCAAGGGGCAAAACTGATAAACGTTATGTTTCTTGCTTTCTCGGTAAAAATGGTGGTAAAAATGGTGCAGGACCATGTGAAATATACGTGCATTTCGAATTTTCTGTGATAGCTTTTGATGGCTTGCAGTATCAGAAAACCGTTATGTACGACAGTCATTTCTTCGAAAATGGAATGAACTTGGGTTTCAATATCGTAACACGGGAAGACCTTTTTAGAAATAAAGAAACCTATTTGCAGAAAGACACTTTGACTTTAAGATGTAGAGTAGGAAAATATACTCCACGGATAGAACGAAATTGTTATAATATCTTCAGGACGAAAAATGGCGTGCAGATTTTAAACTTCCGTATTCCAATTGAAAATTTGGAAAATGTGACTAAATGCTGCCCAAAATCCTTTCGTATCAACACTGCTAAAGAAAAGGACATTTTGACCCTGAATGTGTACACGGGGAATGACGAAGTCTTCGAAAAAGATCCCGAAGAAACCGCGGGTGGGAAACATGGTGAGAGTGCTTCGAACTCTGTAGTGCACATCGATATAGAGAGGAGCAAACCCCTAACCCCATTTTGTCCAAGGTATGTATTCTGTAGTGTGAAAGTAGTGGACAAAGATAAAAGCTTTCCATCTGAACATGCAGGGGAATACATTTACGAGGGACAGCTTCAGAAGGAAATTTGGAATTTTTCAAGATTCATCAAAATAAAAGAATTAACGAAGGACACGATTCAAGATGGTACTCTTCTTTTAGAATTTAATATTCGTGTTTGTGATGGCCTTTTGACTACGTATCTTAAGGAAGATTCGACACCGAAGAAATCTAAGCACATGGAGGACAAAAAGGCCCTACAGAAAGACCTCGTATCTTTGTACAAAAGCGGATTATTTTCGGACGCGAAACTCAAAAGTAGGAAACGAATATTTTCCCGTTCACAAACCCATCCTCAGCATCAGGTCTTCCGTGTTTAAAAAGCTCTTCGAAGAACATGCGAATACAGAGTATTCAGTCGAGAAAAATGATGAAGAATGCATTTTGGAATTAACCAACATCCATAGTGATACTCTAACTCGAATGCTGGATTTTATCTACGGGGATGTTTTCTTTATTATAGATTTAGATAGCTGTTTATCCTTGTATGCGAGTGCTCACAAGTATGGTTTACCTCTCCTGAAAGTGAAATGCTACAATTATCTGAAGGATGATATGTCTCACAGAAAATGTTCAAAACTTTTGGATCTTGCTGAAGATCTTAACGATAGCGATTTGATACCTTTGCTTCAAGAATACACCAGCAAAACCTTTCCTGGGAAGGAATTTTTAGAACTACATCATCAAGAAATGTTTATGTAATTAGACAAGAAGATATTCAATTATATTAAACGATGGTAAATAAGGTGGGTTTTTTTAATCACGTTGTTAACGACATGTATTTATAGGTAGAGTATTGGTTTGGTATATGTTTGTGTCTTGAGCATATGTATCTTTTTAAAAATCACAAAATTTCCGAACGAAGTTGATAACGTTAATTCTGAGCAAAAAGGAACCTTTTACCATTTTTGAATGAGATTATTCTTCGCTTTCAAACAGCAGAGAGATTTTTCCCTGTAAAAATAGAAGAAAATCGTAAATTGTCTATGAAATAACCAGATAATTATAGATGTAATTTAGAAATAAGATGTTAAATCCACAAGAAACCTACGTGTCATGTAGTGGTAATTCTAAATTTAGTCATAAGTGATAAAAGAATGAAGCTCAGTGGTAGGGTTTCGCGCTTCCGCGCCATAGGTCCGGGTTTCAATTCCCTACATGGGCAAGGTCGACTCAGCCTTTCATCCCTTCAGTGGGCTGATCTATGAATACCAATTTTGCTTGGGAACTGAAAACTGGGAATTTTCGCGTCAGACTGGCCACTTGACTAAAACATCTGCAGATGAACCCTAGCGCCTAAGATCACGTAAACTGAGGTAGGCACAGTAGGCATTGGCCCTCAAGGGCTTTTGCGCCACTGAGTTCAGCTCATATACAAGAATGAGAGTGGTCGGAAAATTTACGTCGCACTATAAGCCTGCACGAGAGTTATTGGTGACGGACCTCTTATTTTTTAACCCTGGTCAAATGACGAGGATGGCACTTGAGCTTGCATCCTCCTCTCCTAACTTCCACACCACAACAACTCGGAAATGTTTACTTAATGTTTTTTATTCTTAATATTGATTAAAAAAGGCTAAAATGGCTATTTTATCCGGAAGAAAAACGTTTTTCGTGCTTTCAATGAATAGAAAGGAAGGGATTACTTTTTTAAGGGGAGAAACTTGAAAAATTTAAGCGCCATTATAATACAAAATCTATTTTTATTTAATTTTCCAAATTTGAAATGTGACGTCTTTGTTCTTAGATCATTTTGAAATATGTTTATGAACTCTCTTCTCTCTCTCTTTGTATGTATTAATGTCTAGATATAAAATAATAACGGCTTAACGGGAACAACATAAATTTTGATGTTAAGTGGTAACTTAACTAAAAAATATACACTTTACGTTATGATTTTCGATATGTTACACCAGGGGTCGGCAACCTTTTAGCTGTGGCGAGCCAAACCAATCTAACACTGTAATTTAGCGTGCCACACAGTAGGATCTTTTTGAAACAATTAGAGTACCGCAATAATGCACGCAGAGCTAGAGAAAAAAGGTCAGTCATATACATTTGCAATTTTAAAGGGTGTTTTTTTAGAGGTATAGAACTTTAAATTGCAATAAAACAACGATGTATTATTCGATTGACATGAATTTTTTTTATTCGAAAGATAATCTTGTGGCATTACATTTTAAATATGATTTCTGGCATAGGACTGGCTCGGATGGAGTCCAATCTGGACGTCCAATTTTCGATGACTTTTTCCAACATTTGTGGCAGTATAACGGCAATAACACGGCGAATGTTGTCTTCCAAATGGTCAAGCGTTTGTGGCTTATCCGCATAGACCAATGACTTTACATAGCCCCACAGAAAATAGTCTAGCGGTGTTAAATCACAAGATCTTGGAGGCCAATTCACAGGTCCAAAACGTGAAATTAGGCGGTCACCAAACGTGTCTTTCAATAAATCGATTGTGGCACGAGCTGTGTGACATGTTGCGCCGTCTTGTTGGAACCACAGCTCCTGGACATCATGATTGTTCAATTCAGGAGTGAAAAAGTTAGTAATCATGGCTCTATACCGATCACCATTGACTGTAACGTTGTGGCCTTCATCGTTTTTGAAGAAGGATTCCACCAGCCCATAAAGCGCACCAAACAGTCAGTTTTTCTGGATGTAACGGTGTTTCGACATACACTTGGGGATTAGCTTCACTCCAAATGCGTCAGTTTTGTTTGTTGACGTAGCCATTCAACCAGAAGTGCGCTTCATCGCTAAACAAAATTCGCTTATGAAAATCGACCATTATTTTCGAAATAAAATTGCACAATTTGAAAGCTTTGTTCAGGCGTGAGTCTATTCATGATGAATTGCCAAACCAAACTGAGAATAAATCACTTGACAGCTGTTAAATCGGTCGCCATCTTGGAAAGTAATGCCAACTTAAACTTCTATACCTGGAAAAAAAACACTCTGTATTATGAATTAATTTTGCTTCATTTTAAGATATTTCTCAGCGTAAAAATAAACAGCATAAAAAATATGACTATATTTCCCACAAAAAATTTTAAAAAGTTGAAATTGTACTTATATTATTTATTTTTAAACATATTTATTAAAGCAAGAATGTGACAATATAAAATAGAAGTGTATTTCCCTTCATTACAGTTAAATAAAAAAAAATGAATGTAAATTTTAATGCAAACATGAAGCTATCATTGCTCTACTTTCTTATCGCAAAGTCAGGGGTATGTGTGATTTTCATTTAGACATGATTCTGAGCATTCAGTTGTTAAACAATTTTTTCGCGGATTCGAAATATTTTTCATATGAGGCAAGTTTTTTTACTGTTTGGTATGTAGAGCAGAAAGGTTACATGCAATTTTCTCTCTCCATACAATTAAATCTCTCCAGCAATGACACTCAATAATTTATAAATTAACTGTAAACTTATCTTTAGAGTTGTCTTTCAGACTTTTTCGTAATTCCGTAACTGTCTTTAATTCTGCACAGATGTTTGTCGAATAAGGTCCATTACAAATTTATCAACTTCCATCCACTCAAAAATTGACAAATGTGTAGAATATACTGCAGTGAGTGAGTGAATGTGAGATTTTATGGTGCAAGAGCCAAATCTAGCTATACTGCGCCAAACATTTGTGAAAAGCTGTGATCTAGACGGGAAAAGAAAGGATAAATTGAATGACAAGTAGGAGGATCGAAAATAGAGAAGGATCACTAGGGTACCCCGGGTTCGTGAAGCCCGTGTTTACCAAGGATAGTAAGCCCCTTAGGAAAAGGAAAAGATCACTAGGGTACCTCGGGATTGTGACACCCGTACTCCCCTAAAGAAGGCGAGTCCCTGAGGGCAGAATATAGTGCAGAGTGTCACTAAAAATTGTATCGCGTGGCACAGGTTGCCGACCTCTGTGTTTCACTTTGCCTTTTTTTAATGAGTATCTAGTATTTCATAATATTTTTTCATTCTTTTTATGGTTTTAAAGTTAAAAAAAATATTGACAACTGTTTGGTGAAAAAGAAAAGAAACTGAAAAGAGTCAAGTGGAAAATTTTTAAGAAACCCTTTTAAAATAAGGGACCCTAATTTTAAATAAGCTCGGGAACTCGATATTTTTTTTAGGAATTTAATTTAAGTTAATTAAGTTTTTTTTTTCAGGAGCTTGAACTAGATGTTGCAAACCACACACACATCATAATAGAGAACATTTTTAGAACTAAATAATATTAATCATTAAGTATCCCATTTTAATTTCTTTTTGAATTATTTAATTTCTTTTGTAATAATTGTAAAAATTATAAAAGAATTGCTAAATTATGATTTTTTTGAAGACATTACAAATTAAATTTTTGTAATGTAATTTTTTTTTCTTCTGAAATTTATATTCCAATATTTTAAAATAATGGCGTCATAAGAATCAATTATGTTGTTTATAGAATTTCCTACAATTTTCACATTAGAACCTCAAGAGTTGTTTTTTTTCCTGTGGGATATTTTTGTTTTTCTCT
This sequence comes from Trichonephila clavipes, assembly GCA_019973935.1. Taxonomy (NCBI): domain Eukaryota; kingdom Metazoa; phylum Arthropoda; class Arachnida; order Araneae; family Nephilidae; genus Trichonephila; species Trichonephila clavipes. The sequence continues at coordinate 1,192,573 of BMAU01018231.1, read as the reverse complement.
AAGAGTTTTTATTGCTTAAGGCAACAAATAAAAACTTTCCATTCTTTTTACGATTAAAGAATGTACTTTTCAGTTGAGAAAAAGTATTTTCATGTAAACTACATTTTTATTGAATATTTTCAATGTTAATTTAATTCCATTTTTGCATGTTTTCTGAGTAATTAAAAAAAATTGTTTTTGAGTGATGATGATACACTTAGGGCTTTATTTCATCTAATGCATTTGGCTTTGAGATCTCTAGTTATGTTTGTGTTGCGTCTTTTGCATCGTTCTATCTGCTTTCACTAACATAACTAAGTTCATTACAAATTAAGTATTTATTTAGCAGTCTCTCAATTGATGTTTTACTTCAATTCATGTAATAAAGTTTTGAATTCAAGCTTACATGTATTATAATTCTTTATTTTTCAGTCAGAGATGAACAAGTAATGAACATTTGAATCCTGAAATTCCTGCTGCATGAACACTGAAAAGAGTTAAAAATTCTTCAGTTTTGTTTTCTTTTCCATTTTCTAAATTGTTATGATAATTCATTAGACTTCTTGTGTTTTATTTTTGTATGAATATTCTATTACTTTGTGAACAATTAGCAATACATTCTTTTGATTAATATTTTATAAGCATAGAATGATTTAACTAGGCCCTTTCTGATCTAATACGTTATCAATTAATTTTAATCTGTTTTGTATACTATTAGTTTATGTGTGCAACCATTGTTCTAATTAGTACAAATAAATGGAATGTTGTAAAGATATTTAAATACTTGTTTTTCTTGTGTGTAATTACAAATTAATGAGAATGCAAAAAAATTAATCTACAAATTGTATTGATTGCCGTTATATTATATTGGATATTTTCCGATTATATTATCTGGCTGTGTTTCTGATTGTAATTAGGGTGTCAAAGTTGTGATCTTATCTTGTATACTTTTGTGTGGTCACAATCTGTTATTCTACAGTAGAGTAACTGCACGACCCTGTAAATTTGAACAATTTCTTTCTATAGACTGTATAAACTCTGTTTATTTCTCCCACTAGATAGTGCAGTGACACACAAAAAAGGCGTGCGATTAACACAACTTTCCAAGTCGTTCACCCTCTTCTAAAACCCTTATTCCTTTTGTTCGTGACCTCGTACCTCCCGTATCCTACCACTCAAAACCGTGAAATAGAAAATATATTCTATTCAGTAGCACACACAGAAATTTTTCAAGGGGGGAGTCTGGGGTCAAAAGCCACCATTCTTGTTTCATGCTCCATTTGATTTTGTCGATTTTGGGGAACAAAACACTTTAAAAAACTAATTATTGATTAAATAATTAGCATTAATTAATAAAATTAATCATTAATAACAAATACTTAATTAAATTTTACGTACTATATACTTAGAATTATAATCAATCGGAAAAATCAAGGGCTTTGGGGGTGGGTCCGGACCCCCAGGACCTCCCTTGTGTGCGCCACTGATTCTATTATATATTCTACTTACAAAAAAAAAGTAAGTAATGAGGTTTTTTTACTAGGGGCTTCGTGTTTCTTTTGTTAAACTACATCCTCTTGTGTGTGTGTGTGTGTGTGTGTGTGTGTGTGTGTGTGTGTGTGTGTGTGTGTGTGTGTGTGTGTGTGTGTGTGTGTGTGTGTGTGTGTGTGTGTGTGTGTGTGTGTGTGTGTGTGTGTGTGTGTGTGTGTGTGTGTGTGTGTGTGTGTGTGTGTGTGTGTGTGTGTGTGTGTGTGTGTGTGTGTGTGTGTGTGTGTGTGTGTGTGTGTGTGTGTGTGTGTGTGTGTGTGTGTGTGTGTGTGTGTGTGTGTGTGTGTGTGTGTGTGTGTGTGTGTGTGTGTGTGTGTGTGTGTGCTTTCCCTCCTCTTTTTTCTTCTTTTTTTTACATGATTGAAATGCATGCTAAAACTTTCTTTAGAACTTCTTCATTAGCTCGACAGCCCTGATCTACTCCAAAAGTCTTTTCCAGGCATCTCTACTTTTAGAAACTCTTTTCCAATTTTTGACCTTTTAAATTTTTAGTTTCTTTTCAACACAGTCAATCCATCTTAACGGGGTCTGCCCCGATGTCTATTTCCCATGGTCATATTGCCAGAAAGATTTTCTTGCAGCAACGATCTTCATTCATTCTAGCCAGATGACCAGCCAATTTAAGTCTCCGTAATTTGACAAATTTTACAGTATCAAGTTGTTAGTAAATTTTGTAAAGTTCTAAGTTAGATCTTCTTCTCCATAATCCATTCACTTGGATCCCACCAAGAATGCAGTGTAAGATCTTTGTCTCGAAAATTCCCATTGTATGAATATCCGTTGAATAACGACAATATGCGTGTATTGAAAGGTATATCAAATTTAGCCATTAGAAAAAACACACTAAAATCTCTGTGTTCACTTGTTCTTTTTCTTGTAGTTGTAATGTTTTCAGTAATTTGCTTTTGTTGCTTAACTATCAAACTGAAGGACCAATTTTATTGTAAAACTTTTTTTCTGCTTTGGCCGCGTTATGGTTTTGCTGAAGAAAAATCGATGCAACCGGGATGTCCTTGCAATTTTCATTAGTCTCGGACTTCCTAGTGGGGGGAGGCATTAGCTTACACAGACCTCTCTCATGAGGGGGGGCTACATTTTAAAACTCTATGGCAGAGGTCTTTAAACTTTTTTTACTCATAAAACCCCCTAAAACATTTAGGTCTTTTCATAAAACAATATTTTTCTCCCCATCCCCATTCACACATATTTAGAAGCAGTGGCCTGACATCCCCCCCGGGTCGACAGGAAGCCCAATATTCTTCATTACGCCACTGCTTAGAGCAGTGGTGCACAAACTTTTTTCGACTGCGACTCCTTTTGTAGAGAAAATTTTTGACGACCCCTAGAGATAAATGTTCACAAATACGATCATTTCTGACACATATTAATATTATTTATAATTTAAAGAAAATATTTTTTGTATAACATAAAAATCAAAAAATTGCCTTTTAATCAGATGTATGTGGCTGTAAGTTTTATGATTATCTCATCGATGTTCGGATGTATGTTGCTAATTGCAATTCGCATAACATCTTCAGGGTTCAAACGAGAGCGGTATTTAGTTTTTATTGAAACTAGTTTGCCAAATCCAGTTTCACATAAATACGTTGATGCAAATTGTATTAGTAATCTCATGGCATTCTTGCATAGAACGGGATATTGCTTTTCCACGGATAGCCAAAATTTTTGGCAAGGCTGAGTCTTAAATTGATTTCGAAGAGTATAATCACTAATAAAATCTATCAATTGTTCTTTCTCATTAATTTGAATAGTTGAACTGCATATGTCGTAGGAAAATGTGGATCACGAATCCAACAAATATCGTTTTCAGGAAAATCCTCGAAACTTCTCGAAAAATTTTCTTTTAACTTTTCAATAAGATTGGAAATGATATTTTTAAAGGTAAATATATCTATATTATTGCCCTTGATAAAACTGTTAAAGCAAGGGAACATGTCGGTGTTGTTTTTATTCAGTTCAGTTTGCCAGAGTCTAAGCTTATTTTTAAAAGCTTGAATTTTACTGGCTGAAGTTATGATAGTTGAATTCTCACCCTGCAAGCCCAAATTTAAGTCTTTAAGTTTTTCGAAAATATCAACTAAATAGCTTAGCTTTCCTAGCCAAACTTCATTGATATAATAACTTGCCAATCTATGTTTCTTTTCGCTTAAAAACATGTACACTTCATTTCTCAAATCAAATATCCGTCGTAGTATTTTCCCACGTGAGAGCCATCTGACATTGGTGTGTAACAGTAATCTCTCATACGTTGAGCCCATCTCATTGCAAAGTATTGAAAAGAGACGGCTGTTAAGACTGTTGCATTTAATGTAGTTAATTGAACTAACAGCGTCTTGTAATATGTTGTGCAACTCTTCATCCATATATTTTGTAACAAGAGCTTGCCGATGAATCATACAGTGATTAAATACCATATGAGGCGTCACCTTCTGGATTAAGCCTCTGAGCACTTTGTTCGAACCTGTTAATGCTGCAGCACCATCAGTACAAACCGCAACACAGTTTGCTCAGGTAAAGGACTTTGCTTCAAAATATTCTTTTATTACTTCGAATATTTTTTCTCCAGTTGTTCTTCCTTCCAAACTTTTGCAACATAAAAACACACACACACGTTTCTGTTATATCTTCATTAAAAATAAATCTAACGTAAATAATTAGTTGTGACATTTTAGTAATATCGGTAGTCTCGTTCAATTGTAAAGCAAATACAGATGAATTTTGTATGCGTTTTATGACTTCTGACTCGATATTTCGTGACATTTCGGAAATCCGCCGAAACACGGTATCTCTTGATAATGGTATTGTTTTTAGTTCATTTCCATATTTATCGCCATGCATAACTGATGTCATCTTAGTTGCTGCAGAATGGATAAGGGATTCTCCAATTGTATGGGGTTTCATTGTTTTTCCTATTAGATAAGAAACTTCTAAAGAAGCTCGTAATGCTTTCTGAGGTATTGTAAATTTCTTAAGATTTGCGCTTTGGATTTTCAGCTTGTCTTTGAAGAAAATCGGCATGTTTGTTTTAAAGTTCTTTATGCTTAGTTTCCAGATGCCTTTTTTAATTTAGCTGGTTTCATGCTCTCATTTGCTAATTTTTTGTTGCTAATGACACAGATCGGGCGTTCTTCATCATCAACAACACAAAATGTAAAACCATACTTAATAAATTCCTCATTGTATTTTCTTATTTTTTTTAGACATGGGACATTTAGTTCAGAATTTTGAGACTCCTCATCAGTGTTTGTTCGTTTGTTAGCCGAAGATGTACCTGGTGTACGCAATACCCATTTATCCATTATGAATATAGGGGTTAAATTTTTTTAACTAAAACAAATAATAAAAATAAATTATCATTTTTTTCGTGAAATTCAATAAAATTAACAGAGATCTTTCTCTAATGATAGCATATACCTGATAACAAAGAGCAGCAAAGCCCGATAAAATTATAAAAAATCATAATTACACAACGTCACATGATAAAACTCGAGGAGAAACTAAAACAATTGCAGGCCAACTGTTACATGCTACAACTTTACATGGAAACGCGCAGTAAGACATTCAGCGATAATTTTTGGTCGTTTGGTTGGCCTTGGCTTGGTACGCATGTCTACAAGATGACTCCCACAGCCTTTGATTACCACTCCATCTCGTACGGTGCGCATGCTCAGTGCGCACCGTTCGACACAGTACGTATAACAACAATACGTCGGACAAATAGGCGCTTTTCAGTAAAACTGGCGAATAACCGCGAAGAGGGCGCCATCTACCGGAGTGAAGGCGTTGCACTCTTTATATGTACACTGTATGGTATGCAGCATGCAGGCGTAATGCATTTCATAAAAATAATGCGACCCCTAGTTTGCACACCTCTGGCTTAGAGGAATATATATTAAAACACTATTTAAAGTAGTTCAACATGTTAAAGGTACTTAATGAAAGATAATTAAAAAAAAAGTATTATATTTGATATTTTTTAAAAATTTTAATTTAATTTTAGAATAATTTACTCAACTAGCTGCATGGCCCGGCGTTGCACGGGCTATCTCTACTTTTATAAATTTTCCCTTTCTTTCACAAAATCAAAACTTCTAATACTCGTTCTCAAAGTGACTTCCACCCCCACCCCCCTCCACCGCTTAGCCCAGCGTTGCTCGGGCTTTCTCTTTTCCTCATGACACCAGCATTTCTGTGTGTGTGATTGTATGCACACAATGTGAGTGATTTCTAAAATTATGTCAAAAAATTTCCCTTTTTCGAGATTTGTTCCATTCCACTTATTTTGATTTAAGACAGGTTTCTTTCCCCTCTCTATAGCCCGAACACGGTTTTATTTAGTGCAAAAAAAAATTATTGTTCTATCTTCCCCTCCTTCTCTCAGATAAGATATAGCTTCAAATTTCGATGTATGACTTATAAAAAAAAATATTGCGTTAGAATTAAAAAACTATTAATGTGAAGCAATAAATAGAAAACGATTCTGATGCTAAGAGTAGAACAAAAAAACGTTCATCATTTTTAAATAATAGTTAGTTTCTAAGAATCTAAAATAATAAAATAGATTTCTGATTTTCATGAATCTTCAATCGTTATTTATAGTTAGCTTAAAAATGTCTCTAAAATGTATTTTGATCCAAAATAATAGACGATGCACATTTTAATTAACAAAGAATTCCTTTAGTAATGAAATAATCCTTTTGAAAATCATATATATATTTATTAAAATCAAATTTCTATAAGTAATTAATAAAAGAAAAATTTGCAGATAGCTATTGAAACGATTGCTTTTTTCTGAATGTTTGATTAAACATATAAATATATATAAGTTAGAAAAAAAAAGTCTGGGGGAAAGCCTAGATATATATATTTATATACCGGGTGGGCAAAAAGTCCGTAAAAACTTTAAAAATTCATAAAATCCGGAGAAATGAACGAAAAAAAAAACTGTTTGCGGGATCAGCATTAGTATGTCACGGGATTGTTTTTAAGCTAGAAAAAAAAATTCGAAAATCATCCGGTAGGTGGCGCTGATGTACGCAAATCAAAGAAACAATGCATAAATAATGAACAGAAAACTTTCACAACTTTATTACACCAGAATATGTTCCACATGACCACCACCACCACAGGGGAGAAGACATTCCAGACGAGTGACAAATCCAGCAACGGCAGAGTGCAACATGTCCGGATGTATGGAGGATACTTCTCTGTGGATCGCATCTTTCAGTTCCGACAGACTTGATGGACCGGATAGATACACGCGAGATTTCAAATATCCCCACAACCAGAAGTCTGCCGGTGTTAAATCTGCAGACCGAGGAGGCCATGGGTACCTGCAGTGCCTGCTAACGATTCTGTCTTCCCCGAACGTCTGTATCAGGAGTGCCTTAACCGGGTTAGCAGTGTGACTGGTTGCTCCATCTTGCATGAACGTGACATTCGCAACCTGACCTCGTTGAATTAAACATGGCACGACAGTCTCCCGCAGAAGCGTTAGATAACGCTGAGTATTTACCGTTTCCGTTATCCATCCATTTACTGCGCACTGCGTTTCAAAGAAGAAGGGTCCTATGATAAATGAACCCGTGAAACCACACCATGCTGTCACTTTTGGGGAATGCAATGGCTTCTGTGTATACTCACGTGGATTAGAGGTCGCCCAAATGCGACAGTTATGGTTATTAACGTCACCATGAAGCGAGAAATGAGCTTCATCTGTCCGCAAGATGTTAAAAACCCAGGTGGGATCCTGTTCCATTTTAGAGAAGGCCCACTTCGCAAATGCTTCCCTCTGAGCGGTATCTGCTGGCAAAAGTTCATGGCACGATTGCAATTTGTATGGGTACAGCTGGAGGATTCGACGAAGAATATTGCGGACAGATGATGGTGGTAAGCCCAATCGTCTGGCAGCTTCATGAGCACTGGTGGTCCCTGAAGCTGCTTCGGACGCAATCGCTTCCAGTAGTTAAAATATACCGGTTCTGGAACAGTGGAGCCGGTGGAGCCACATGCAAACAAAAGAGGGTGGAAGTCCCCCCGGATCTGAACCGGGAAGATGGTTTGTGATTGATAAGGGTTTCGGCGATCTGTACTGATAAGAAATGCACGCTTTTAGCGATAACGAGTTATATTCTGATATAGTTTTAATTAAATGATTATGATTTTTTAAATTACGTCATTGGAAGCAAATTTTAATTGGGATAAAGAGACAAATTTTTCTGTACATATGATTATTTTTATATAATTCCGTATAAATCTATTTCTGAAAATCATGATATACGTGTTGAATGATTATTTGTTATATTTCAAATTTGATGCTTTGTGCTTGTGATTTCTGAAACAGAGGATTGAAAATTAGGCAAACGAAAGGGAGTGGAAATTCCCCCGGGTCTGAACCGGGAGGATGGTACCCCTCCGCTCTTATAAGGGTTTCGGGGCTCTGTAAATGGGTGCTAGAAATGCATGTTTTTAGAGATAACAAGTTATATTCTTATATAGTTTTAACTAAATGGGTAGAATTCTGATTTTTTTTTAAGTACGTCATTGGAAGCGAATTTTAATTAGGATAAAGGGTCAAACTTTTCTGTACATATAAATATTTGTATATAATTCTGATAAAGTCTATTTCTGAAAATTATGATATACGTTTTGAATTATTGTTTATTACATTTCAAATTTGATACTTTGTGCATAACTAAAATATATTTTTCATTGATTTTGCATGTATTTTTTTTATAATTCTGAGATAACTTAAAAAATACTATGCTTATATAAAGTAAAAGTTCTGCATATGTTTTTTCGTTTGCAAAGTAGTTTCCTTACATGAAACATCCCTTTCCTATGATAATATATACGGACCTTGTAATTCTGGTAAAACTTTCTTTGTTAGACGAATCTTAGAAATAAAATTAATTAATTCTTTTCCTCCCAAAATTATTTGGCGTTATGGAATTTATCCAAAATTGTTTGATAAGATGTCTGACATAGAATTTCATGAAGGCATGCCTTTCGATGTAGAAGATATTACTAATGCTTTCGTAATAATAGATGACTTAATGAATGAAGTAGGAGATGACAAAAGAACTTTCAAACTTGTTCACGAAAGGAAGCCATCATAGAGATATTTCCGTAATATTTATTTTACAAAATATTTTTTTTTTGCAATGAAAAACAAATTATAGGAATATTTTTTTAAATACTTCCTACCTAAGTTGTTTTAAAAATGTTAGAGACAAGCAATAGATCTCTTGTCTAGCAAGACAAATGTATCCATCTCAATCGAAATTTATGATTGGAAAACTATACGAAATACAAATGCTGCAAATTTGACTATCCACTTTGTGAGAGATAGAAAAATAAAACCTTTCGTTCGAATCATTTAATGAATTTTTCAAAAGAAAAAAATTTTCATAGAGTTTTGTTACGAATAAATATCTCAGAACAAAAACATTGTATGCAAAACCTTTGTCATGGATAGAATATTAAGTGTGGTTTGTGTTCTTCAACATTTGTTTTTAATTTTTAGTCTGTTTCCCTTCTTGTTCCTTACACTTAAATATATTAATATGAGTAAAGTAATTAAAAAAGTTGAAAAAATATTGAAAAAAAAGTTGAAAAATATTGAAAAAAGATGAAAAATATTGAAAATATTGAAAATATTTAAAAAAATATTCCTATAATTTGTTTTTCATTGCAAAAAATATTTTGTAAAATAAATATTACGGAAATATCTCTATGATGGCTTCCTTTCGTGAACAAGTTTGAAAGTTCTTTTGTCATCTCCTACTTCATTCATTAAGTCATCTATTATTACGAAAGCATTAGTAATATCTTCTACATCGAAAGGCATGCCTTCATGAAATTCTATGTCAGACATCTTATCAAACAATTTTGGATAAATTCCATAACGCCAAATAATTTTGGGAGGAAAAGAATTAATTAATTTTATTTCTAAGATTCGTCTAACAAAGAAAGTTTTACCAGAATTACAAGGTCCGTATATATTATCATAGGAAAGGGATGTTTCATGTAAGGAAACTACTTTGCAAACGAAAAACATATGCAGAACTTTTACTTTATATGAGCATAGTATTTTTTAAGTTATCTCAGAATTATAAAAAAATACATGCAAAATCAATGAAAAATATATTTTTAGTTATGCACAAAGTATCAAATTTGAAATGTAATAAACAATAATTCAAAACGTATATCATAATTTTCAGAAATAGACTTTATCAGAATTATATACAAATATTTATATGTACAGAAAAGTTTGACCCTTTATCCTAATTAAAATTCGCTTCCAATGACGTACTTAAAAAAAAAATCAGAATTCTACCCATTTAGTTAAAACTATATAAGAATATAACTTGTTATCTCTAAAAACATGCATTTCTAGCACCCATTTACAGAGCCCCGAAACCCTTATCAGAGCGGAGGGGGTACCATCCTCCCAGTTCAGACCCGGGGGAATTTCCACTCCCTTTCGTTTGCCTAATTTTCAATCCTCTGTTTCAGAAATCACAAGCACAAAGCATCAAATTTGAAATATAACAAATAATCATTCAACACGTATATCATGATTTTCAGAAATAGATTTATACGGAATTATATAAAAATAATCATATGTACAGAAAAATTTGTCTCTTTTATCCAATTAAAATTTGCTTCCAATGACGTAATTTAAAAAATCATAATCATTTAATTAAAACTATATCAGAATATAACTCGTTATCGCTAAAAGCGTGCATTTCTTATCAGTACAGATCGCCGAAACCCTTATCAATCAGAAACCATCTTCCCGGTTCAGATCCGGGGAGGACTTCCACCCTCTTTTGTTTGCATGTGGCTCCACCGGCTCCACTGTTCCAGAACCAGTATATTTTAACTACTGCTTCCATTTCGACAGCAATGCAGGGTGCACGTGCTTCTTTCAAGCATGGTCGTCCGGCTCGTGCTCGATCCTCCAACTTTCCAGTTTTCTCAAAACGTTTAACAAGCTTTAAGAGACCTACCTGCAGGTGTTAAAGGGCCTTTTCCACTCTTCACATTTTTCTGAACTCGAAATTTACGCAAAGCAATGGTCGCTGATTCCTCGTTCATGTAAAATAACTTCACCAACAAAGCTTTATCCGGTGCATTGAGCATTCTTGTTCACATTCACTGTTTGCAATGGTGGAATGAATGTGGATTCATTGACAGCAAAGGTTTTTATAGCCGTCTAATTTGCATATTTCTACCACAGACGCTTGTAACAGCGCCACCTATCGGATGATTTTCGAATTATTTTTTTTTCTAGCTTAAAAAAAATCCCGTGACATACTAATGCTGATCCCGCAAACAGTTTTTTTTTTCGTTCATTTCTCCGGATTTTATGAATTTTTAAAGTTTTTACGGACTTTTTGCCCACCCGGTACATGTACTGAACGAAACATTAAAAAAATAACTGATGTGATAAAATATTTTGATATGTTATTTTAATTTTAACCTTTTTCACTCCACTAAAAAAATTTTAAGATATAAGAAGTGGTGTAATGCGAAATTGAAAGTTTCTTCTCTCTTATGTTTCGAACCTGGGAACTACCGTTTATCAAGCAACGGGTTAACCAACCAAACTACAGTTACATCGGAGGAGAACATTGAATGGAGCTTTAAAATAAAGGTAAATTTTTTTTCAATATCCCATTTCGTTAAAGTAAAAGTTTTTTTTCGGGCTTCATTTTTAAGTTAATGCTTTCAAACTTCATATAAATAATAGACGATGTACTTTTTAATTAACAGAGAATTTCTTTAGTAATGAAATAATAGAAGTAATCCTTTTAAAAAAACATATATATATTTATTAAAATCAAATTTCTACAAGTAGTTAAAAGAAAAAATTTACAGATAGCTATAGAAACGATTGCTTTTGTAATCAAAAAGTATGAAACAAAAATAAAGAATGTAATTAGAATTAATTAATTATTACTGACGTTTTAGACATTTTTTTCGTTTAATTTTGCAGCCTTTTAAAAAAGAATAGTTTATGTATGGAAATAAACAGAAAAATAGAAATTTTGAAAATTACAAAATTATTAAATCGTGTTTTAAAAACCTCTGAAAAAAAAAGAAGTTCCGAAAATATTTTAAAAAAATTGTAAAATAATTAATTTGAAAGAAAGATATTGTTTTTTTAACCGTAATTTTTAAGATATTTTATCAATATTTGTACAGATTACGTATAATATTGTTCTACACGCGGAAAAAAAAAAGCATGAATTTTTTTTAGTTTAAAATATTTTTTTTATTAACGCGAAAGAAAGTTCAACCGGAAGAACTTAAAATTCGTATTCAAAAAAAAGAACAGATTTTGACTCATTTTTTATTTAAAAAAAATTGTAAAATAATTAAATTGAAAGAAAGATATATATATAGATTTATTATATTAATTTTTAAATAAATTTATTTATATGCAAAGTTTCTTTGTTTTGTAAAAACAGAATTTCTTTCCGATATTCTCTGCAGATGGCGCCACGTGCATAATAAAATACTAACTGCATTTTAATGCGTTTTAAGGTTTTTAATTAATATCTTTTTAACTAATTAGAATATCGGAATATAAATGGTCAAAACGGATTCCTGGGATCGTTCCCGAAATTTTGGTAGCTTCGGGTAGTTTCTGCGTCTTGTAAATCGTGAGAAAATTAGGTGACATCCCATACCTACATAGATACGTTTGTTCACCAACGAATTTTAATAGTGTAGATGACAGTACTAATTTGTGATCCAAATTTCACCTGCGCATGAAATATATTTAGTAACTGGGATATATGCTTCCATTTTTTCACACAAACTGTTAAAGTCTATTGATGTTATCTGCAGTCGCATTTCACATTCTACGTTTAATTTTTTATATTTGTTCTTGTAGTAACTCACACTGAGAAATATTTTTTACTTAAACGCATTGTTTTGAATGGCATTAAATTGTTCATGCTATGTGAGAAATCCTGTGCATTTTTGACGAATTTGCATCCCAAAAATTAGGATCTTATCTATCTTAAATTTATATTTTAACTTCAAATCAGTTGATATGCCGATAAGTTGTTTGTTCCCTCTCTTTCATATTATAGGGGGGTTTTTTTTCACAAATGAAGAAAAGGTGCCTTTTCCAATTGAAAACTATTTGGTTTTGCATAACATTGTACTAATGAGTACGATATTATTTCATGGAACCTGGTACTGTAAATAGAATAATCACAATCTAGTAGATAGATAAAAAGAAGAAAAAAGTGTTTTAATATCCTTCTATTATTATAATAAAAGTTTAAAAAGATTACAAACTTAAGTTATATTATGTATAAATGAAACTTTCTGTTTTAATGACTGGGATAAACTTTAGATACTCGTGGTTATAAAAAACTTCATACAGAACGTGAATTCACATTTGCATACACATTTATAATTTTCTTTTCGAATTTTGATTGTGGCTCGGGGAATCCTAGGGTTTTGTGGAAAACGGTTTGAAGATCGATATGGTAAAAATAAATGAGAAATCATTCGGTATGGAAGGGGGAGAGGGCGTTGATCCTCCAAGCTTATACATAAGGGGTGGGCCCACTTTTCCAGGGTGTGGGCTACTTCTAATTTTTTCAAGGTGTGGTGGTCCACCCAGTACACTAAGAAAAATCTACAATATTTATTAAAACTTAATAAGAAGTACGTAATATATATTTACCTACATAACTACAATAAAATAAACTTTCAAGACCACGTTTATCGCAAAACGAAAGATGCAAACTTATTATAATAATATCAAATGGTGCATATTTTCCGAAACAATTTAAATTACATAAAAAAATAAAGCATTTTCATCTAGAGTTAGTGGCTATCAGTGGCGCACACAAGGGGGGAGGGGTCCTGGGGGTTCAGACCCCCCCAAAGCCCTTGATATTTTTTCTGATTGATTATAATTCCAAGCATGTAGTACGTAAAATTTAATTAAGTATTTGTTATTAATGATTAATTTCATTAATTAATGCTACTTATTTGTTCAATAATTAACTTTGTACTGTGTTTTGCTCCCCAAAATCGACAAAATCAAAAGGAGCATAATACAAAAATGGTGAACTTTCTACCCCAGATCCCCCCTTCCTTGAAAAATTCCTGTGTGCGCTACTGGTTGTCATAGTTATAATCAGTAGAGGACTTAATCTGCATGCTGTCAGCCAATCTGGAATGTTTCAGTAAATATGTACTAACTGCTAATCCTTAGACGGTCACCCCATAATGTCTTAACATTCGATCGTGATCGACTTAATGCCCACCCCGGATTAGGTCCATGCCTATTTTATAAAACCTTGATCAGATCAGTAGCATATTGTTATTGTACATTTTTTGAACTACTTAAAATTACTCCCATTATTTCTATTGTCTCAATGGTGACAGAATAAATTTAGATAAGAGAAGCAAAATAAGTTATTTGAGTAAACATTTCCTGAAAATGCATTCCCATCTGTAAAATAAATATCCATTGACGAGCAGCACATCGACTTGAAGACTTCGAGCCTTGACTGGTTTAACTTGCATCCGCTCCTTTACAGTTGAACCCGTTTTTGTGTGGTAGAGAGGGACCGCATAAAAAAACACAAAAAAAAGTATTTAAAAATTTCAAAAAAATTCATACATATAACAAACTAAATCGGAGAAATACTATAGAAATTCTTTTTATGCGGTGGACAAGGACCGCATAAAAAAAGTCACCTTTATAAAATGTGCCAATTATTTACGAAATTTATTTAATAGTAGTTCCATAACAAAATAAATAATTAAGTAGTACACATGGAAACATTTTAAAAACGAAGACCTTCTGAGTATTTCTGTTGTTTGTGTGTACTTTTTCAATGATTCAATTTTTAACTATTTCAAATAGTTCTTATTTTGTAAATCTAACATTTATAACGATTTGTGTCGAATAAAAGATTAGGATACAACTACTGTAATTGGAAAAAGAGGAGTGTATAAATTTCTTTCATTAAACTAAGCAATTCAAAACTAAATATTCTTATAATACAATCATAGCAGTATCAATCAAGGGATTATATCATTATGTTACATTGAAGAGAATGGCCTCATTGTGTTTAGTTGCAATTAAAGTTTATTTAAATTAAACTAACCTGTGTGTGTATTCATGTTTCTAGACCCGGAGTGGGGTTTAAGTCGATTGCGATCGACCGGTGGACCGCCAAGACATTTTGGGGTGACCGCCTTCACGTAAGACATAAGTTTCACAGACTAAAAGAAATATATTTGTGGAACACCGACGCTCAAAATCCATCAATAGAATTGATTGGATTTGTTAATACTTTCAAAAACAAGTTAAAGTTAGTATCTCCTCAGTTGATGGAGAAGGAATTAATAAATTTCAAAAATATATTTATGATGAGTTGGTTAAAAATGGAGGTATATATGTATATATATATATATATATATATATATATATATATATAAATAAAAGTAAATAAAGAGTATATATGATGGAATAATAAAACTGCACTCCAAATTTAGGAGACGTTTTCAAGAATTTACTAAACTAAAACCAATAGTGGTATTCATGTGTTACCGATTTGACAATGTTGATGTGGAAAATATAACTGAAAAGATGTTATATGTTCTCTTTATCTCTTGAGGATAACGAACTTTCCTTCTTCAAAATGATGCAATTTTAAAAGAATAACTTTTGGAATCTAATGGAATAAAAAAAGTATCCTAATTTAAAAAAGCTGCATTTCATTTAACATCGCTCTTTTGCTACACCTGCCTGCGTAAATCTGCATTTTCAACGGTGAATATAATTCAGATATCTTATCATTCCCGTTTCACAGACGACCACTTAGAATCCAGCGCAGGAGTGCAATTAGTAATTCTATATCGAGATACTCAAGATTGGGGAGGGCAGTTTGCAGACTTCTTTTCTTCTACTGAGACTATAACTACAAGAACTAACTTTAAATGAAAATGATTTATTTTTTCATGTACTTTGAATGGTTTGATAATAAATGCATCGTTTGATATTATTAATTCTTAAATTCCCACTGTTGTATTTCTGCAACATGATTTATTTTAATTTAACAGGCTCAATATTTTTTTAATTACCTTCAAATCACTGATCTGAGAAAAAAAGATTACGGAATGAAATACATGCTAATTGTGTCACTAGATGGAAGTAGATTTTTTTCTGAAATCACAACAATTATAAAAATCTCTGATGCCTCAAGAACTATGTTTTTGCTATACAAATAATTTATTATATTTTATGTTTCATCTTGTTTATTGACGAAATAAATTACCAGGTAAGAAATTTAAACATCTTATGGTGAATAATAAAATCCTGATATATAAAAAAGGTTTTGTAATTTACAGCACTTCTGCAACAACAAAAAAATGACTGAAATTCAATTTAAAACAACTTAATTGTTTTTTTATATATATTTTCCTTTTATTATTACTTGAGAACTAGCTGATATAATTTTTCATAGAAATTTAAAACATTGGGAAGTTAAGGGTTAAATTTGTGTGTGTAATTATTATGCCATACTAACCATAAGTATGTATATGTATCTTGCATTTTGCTTGAAATATGTTTTAAAAGAGTAAGTTTTTTTATTGTAGTTATGTAGGTACGTACATATTCTGTGTATTTATTATTATTATAATTTAAATATTAATGAGACTAGACTTATTTTAGCTCACCACACTTACGCCATTGGTTGGATCTCAACACCTTAAAAAAATGAGAAGTAGACCGTACCATGTAAAAGACTGCCCACCCCTGTTTTAGACTTTGTGGTGAAAATTCCACTTAATGTTCAATGAGGACTTCAAACTTCATATTCTTAGGATATATATATGTGTGTGTGTGTGTAAAAGATATTTAAAAATGACAAAAAAACTCATTTTTTTATTTTACTAATAAAAGGTGGGTTTATTTTTACAAATATGAAAAACTGTTTTGATTTTACAATAAAAATTATAATTTAGTGATTAGAATATATTTCTGGAAAAAAAATTAGCAAAAAATAGATATATTAGTTACTGCTTCAGCTAAATATTTACTTGTTTTTAAAAAGAATCGTGTGTTGGAAAATCTTCCATTGAGAGTAAAAAAAAAAAAAAACTTGTACCTCCAAATATGTTTTGAAAATTTGTAGACAGTCCCTTGTTTCCTGTACCAACCAGCGATATCTCTTAAGATTTACTGTTGACCTTGCAATGACCCTCTCCCTAAAGAATCCCTTTATGTACATTGGTCAAACACTGGGTAGAATTTCTTGAAGCTTTGAAGGAACTCTGTTTCCCTGTGATCTTTTGCTACATTCTGACGAGCGGTTTCCAAAAATTATGCTACATCGCTTTTAAAAACATTTTTAATCTGTGTGTAGTCTCTCCTGTGGCATTTTTCAATAAACGAAATAATGACATACTCCAATTGAATAAATATTTATATTCAAGTTTGAGTCAAAAAGGTAAGCAAAATTAAAGTTGTATTATTTTAAGATACAATTCTATGCAATTTGATTTCTAAATTCATTGTTCTACATTGCGAAAACTATGCTTTTGGTAGACCATTTACTCTTTTTTTTTGTTGTTATTCTATGTCGTGTCAAGGAGCGCGGCTCCAAATTTAAAAACTGTTGACTTAAGTTTATTGCTCAAGAACTACTAAAAAAAAATTTGATAAAATTTTAGTAAATATAACTTGAACCGTGGCGCACACAAGGGTGGTGGATCCTGAGGGTCCGGACACCCCCTCCAAAGCCCTTGATTTTTTCCGATTGATTATAATTCAAAGTATATAGTACGTAAAATTTAATTAATTACTTGTTATTAATGATTAATTTTATTAATTAATGCTAATTATTTATTCAAAAATTAGTTTTTTACTGTGTTTTGTTCCCGAAAATCGACAAAATCAAAAGGAGCATGATACAAGAATGGTGAACTTTCGACCCCGGACCCCCCCCCCGTTGAAAAATTCCTGTGTGCGCTACTGAACTTGAAACATAAAAAAAAATTGTATGAAAATATATATTTCTCTCTTTTTTTTTACAGGATGAAGTAAAAGGCGTTTAAGAGAACACGTTTCAGCAGACGGTGTTTCCGTCAACCCATCAGAGAGAGGTCTAACAAAATCCAATAAATACTGAGAGCAACTCGTTAAGCCGATTTTCTTAGAATGTTAGAATATCTCATTGAACTAATTTCGCGTCGGCTTGAAAAGTATCCGAGAGAATTTGAGTTTGAACGAAGAATCCAGATGTATGTTGAAACGAGAAGATTTTTTTGGAAAATTGACAATTTTGGCCTTTATTTTCTCACCCAGACAGAACCTTTGGAAAGTCCTCCTTTCCAGATTGCCGGAGTCGGCCCGGATCTTACTTTTCGCCTTGTTCTACACAAGGAAACTCGCAAGAAAGAAATGCGCGTGTCGTGCTTTTTGAATGTCTCTAGGAGACATAGAGCACCTCTGTACTTGAGGATAGAGGGAACAGTTCTACTCAAATTGCCGAATGAAACTACAAAAATCGCTGTAGTACGAAAACCTATTGCAAATGCTTTACTCGTCGGAAAAACAGCATGGTCTCATACAATATTTCCAGGGAATGATTTAGCTGTTAGTGTGATGTGTCACTTGTGGAGAAGTCCTTTGTTTGGCTCAAAGCATTGTTCAGCCGTTACACTCGTTAAATATCAAGAGAAGAAACTTGTAGAAAAATTGAGACTTTCCGATTCTTTTCAAGTGATAACGTCCAATGGAACTCCAATACACAATTTAGACGAATGTGTTTTTAGACAAATTGTAAAAAATACATATTGTAAGAATTGGAGAACCAGCACGCTTACAAATTGCCGCCTCAATCTAATGACCCATTCAAATATTTACCAAAGAAATAAGATAACTGAATATTTTCGTCCGTATCATAGTGACAAAAACTGGTATTTACAGAGTTTTTTTCTTTGGTACCCAACATACAAAAATAATACGAATTATTTTAAAAATAATTCGCCGGTGTACTTGAAAATGGAAGCAGAAATATCACTCCACGGGGAATTCAGTAATATTCAGAATTATTTTTCCGACTCACATCCTGGAACTTTCAAGAGACTTCGCCATAGACTGAAAAATGACTTAGAAAGATTCTTTAGGTCGAACCGTAAAGGATGTGATTTGATCTTTCGCTGTGAAAAGAAAGATTACCCTGTCCACAAATCTCTCATCTGCTGCAAGTCTACTGTCTTCAGTAAGATGTTCGAAAATGACATGAAAGAAAAGAAATTTGGAATCGTGGAGATGGATGACACAGATTCCCTCACCTTAAGTCGTTTCATAGAATACTTGTATTTAGGCTCTGTAACTGATTCTACACTCGACCTCTACAGTGCTATGGACCTTTACGCAATTGCTCACAGATATTCCACCTTAGACCTGGTAAATTACAGTCGTCAATTTCTGGTCCTCAATATGGTTAGTGGAAATAGTGATGAAATGCTGCACTTTGCAGATTTGTACGAAGATAAGTCTTTGAAAAACATGATTGATTATTGCTTTTATCAGAGCAATGATTAAACTGTTAAGCGGGAAAAAACTGATCACCTCCTACTTTATTTTATTATGTATGCCTTCAAAATTCCAACAAAATCTTTTTGGACGCACCAAATAAATTTTTATTTGCAATGCGTTTCAAGATAAGAAAGAGTACAGTTAGTGATTCGCATATAAACTTAAAATGCTTCTTATTTTCTCTCTGATTTTATTAATCCCTTCCCCCCTTTTTCATAGCATATTACATAATGTGAAAATATATGCATTTTTATATGCTGAGCTTATAAGAAATATAATTTATTTTAAGGCTGTTAAATATAAATACTATTATTTAGGAGAGTTTTTTTCATCACTAAACATACTGGTGTTCATTTTTCGTACTGATTTTTCTTATAATAGGAATGCTAATAACAACATGCAATTTTATAATTTTGATTTCTACATTTTTTTTGTGTGTGTGCGTTGAACGTGTTTATTTTCAAGCTCAAACTCCGTGGTGCAACAACTCATGAGGGCCAGGGCCTACTGCGACCATCCCAGTAAACGTGACCATTGGGCGCTAAGGTGCATGAGCAGATGTCCAGATCAGGTGGTCAGTTTGTGAAGTGAGACACTCAGTGTTTAAGTCCCCAAGCAAGCTTGGTACTCATTTATCGACGCACTGAGGTAGGAATGAAAGGCTGAGTCAACCTTGCCCAGCCCAGGAATAGAACCCGGACCAGTGGTGTGAGCACGTAAGAAAAGCCGATTCTGCAGCAAGCAGGCGGCACAGGCAAAGCTGAGGTATTCCCCCCTCTCCTGCCAATGAGTTGAGTTGTTTTTCTCCTGCTGCTGAATTGAGTTGTTTCCCTCCTGCTGCTGAGTTGAGTTATCTTTCTGATACTATAGTTTGTAGTCGCAGCAGGCTGTGCTGATTTGAATTGTTTTCTCCCGCTATGGTTTTGGTTTCCGAGGCGCAGGTAGGTGGTGGTCGAGTTGAGTTATTTTCTCCTACTGCTAAGTTGATTTGTTTAAAAAATATATATATAAAGTATAGGATTGTTAAAAGTGCTCATAGCGCCACCTATTGATTAAAGTATAGACTAATTATAGATTTTAAAATGATTAAAATAAATAACGCTCAAATAAATAAAAAAAATCTAGAGTCAAACTCACGGCCTCAGAACAAAATGTCTCCATAGGACAATAGTTTTTCAGTTACGCTAACCATTGTCCTATGAAGGCATCCAGACCTGAAGAAAACTTATGTTTATAATCTCATAAATTTCATTTTGTAAGGGGAGCAGATCATTTTCTTGAATGTTTTTATAATAAACTTTTTGAAAATAAACACTTTTTATTATTAAACCTGTAAATTATATAACTGAAAAATTTTTTGAAAATTTTAGCTTTGATATTATTTTAAGAAGTAAAATACATGTGTTATGTCAATCTGATTGCTTTGAATATTATGAGGATTTTGTATAAAGATTTTATAAGTTTCACACAGTATTTTGTTTTAAAAATTTTGTTTCTTTAAATATGAATAATTTTTTTATGTGCTTAATTTGAGTTAATGTATTTTTTATTGTTTGTTAGTTTAATTTATGTTGAAATAAGTTTCATTTTTAAAATAAAACAGAGTATTTTTTTAAACAAATTATCTAATAATATATGTTTTCGCATTTTAAATACATTTCATACAAATGTGAGAACTAAAAACTTTATGTAAGTTTAAAAAAAAAGTTTTATATAAATTTCCCAAAGGATTTGGTTCTAAAAATTTTGTTTCTATAAATCTGAACGAAAATGGTTTTTTTTATATGAGTAATTTGAGTTAATTTTATTTATATTGCTTGTTCGTTTAATTTATGTTGAAATAGTTTCATTTTAAAAATAAATGAGTATTTCTCTATGCAAATTGTCTAAGTATGTAAGCTAAGTGATATTTTAAATATATTTCAAAAAAAATCTTAAGAAAGCTTATGTTCATGTTTTAAACACAAGCCCTTAGCCTTTCCCAAAGAGTATAAATTGTGTTACAAATAATTGCCAAAATCATCCAGTCTAATTATTTTTTGTAACTGAATTGAAATAAAAAATACTTATTTTATATTTTAATAACAACTGTAAATTTTAATTCAATATAATGATTACACACACACAGTAAGGATACAAAGTAAAATGTTTACTCAGAGAAACAACTTTTTGCATTACAAAAATAAAACAACATTGATTTCTGTATAATGATTACACATCAGTGGCGCACACAAGGGGGGTCCGACCACCCTTCCAAAGCCCTTGATTTTTTTCCAATTGATTGTAATTCCAAGTATATAGTACTTTAAATTTAATTAATTACTTTCTATTAATGATTAATTTTATTAATTAATGCTAATTATTTATTCAAAAACTAGTTTTTTACTGTGTTTTGTTCCCGAAAATCGACAAAATCAAAAGGAGCATGATACAAGAATGGAGAACTTTCGACCCCGGACCCCTCCCCCTCCCTTGAAAAATTCCTGTGTGCGCCACTGTTACACATGCACAGTAAAGATTCAAAATAAGTTGCTTATTTACAAAAACAGCATTCTGTATTCCGTTTTACATTACAATCACTTCTTTATATTCCAAAAATTCCATTCTTGTGAATTTATCATATCATTGGATTGTATGTCATACTGCTCATTGAATAGGTCTAAATTCATCAACGACCAATGTCCATGGGCAAGAGTAGTAATGCCATCCCCATTAATAAACCTTTTGTCATCTTTATATGACAGAGCAAGTTTGTTTTGCTTTATTGAATGAAATTTGGACCTAATTTAGTTCATGTCAACATATTTTAATTTTTGATTGAAAAAACAGGCTTTGTAGTGTTCAAATGCTATTTTATTTTTCAAAGTTTGTTTTTTTAATCCTTTTTAGCCTCTTTTCAATCTTATTGTTTGTTTTGTAGGCATACATTTTCGATTTTAATCCTACACGTTCTGTCATAATATTTCCCTTGTTTTCATCTTTCCTTTTTCCCATGACTTTGTTCATAACAGCAGGTAAATTATAAATGTTATTTTTGTCACAGTCTGAAGTGTCATATAAGTTAATATCATCTTTCATGTCACTACAAAATTCATCAGTTTTTATTTCGTATATAAAAGAATCGGTGTCTGTATACATGAGCCTTACTTTTGTGTCATAACGGTGCTTCATGTACTCATAGTAAAAGAATACATTAGAACTTTTGATATGTCTAAAATTGCCATTTCTACCTGTATTGGTTTCAAAAATTTGATATTAGATTATTTTTTTTAGATGGACGGCCATTAAGTTTTCAGAAAATATTGTGCGACGATTAAAATTTGATTTCGCTAGTAACTTTCGAGCTTGCTCTTCTGTTGAGCATAAACGTATATCTACTCTTACATTTTCGATCGTTTTCCCGATTACGCTATTATTCATTAGTTTGTAATAATCCTTTTGATAGTCATTTACAGCTTTAGTTCTTAATTTAGTATTATAATCTATGTAATTTTTAAGCCAAGGAGTCTGAAAATTTTTTAAAACGCAATGAATTTTTTTCCAAGACTAACCTTAATGTTAAATATAGCTCTAAATTCGAATAATGGAGAACATATTTTGTTTTTGGTTCCAAAGTAGTTAAAAGTCTAGGTTCATTACAATCTGTGTTTACATTGAAATTGAGCTTAGACGAGTTAGTTATTGATAGTGGTCCGGGTTAGATTGGTTCGGCATTATATATTGTGTGTTTAGTCACTGTAGATTCCCTCATGTATTATGCTATAGCACAATCTGTTAGAGAGAGAAGTTTAAGTTAAGATCTGAATAAAGACATTTTAAGATCATGACAATGCCTAGTTCTTCACTTAATCCTACACCTCTAGCCCACGCTGATAATCTAGAGGAAGGGTACCCAACCAATTACCAACTTATTACTTACAACTCCTTTTCTTAAAAGTAAATCTATTTTTTTCGAATCAAAATAATGTTTCATATATTTAAATTCACCTTTTTTTAGTGTTTTTATCAAGTTTTCCAAACTAGAAGACATGAATTTGAAAGAATCTAAAAACCTTAACTGAAAATCATTTGAAATATTTTTACTGAAAAAAATATTTTTTTCTTCAGTGTTCGGAATTAAATTAATTCGTTTTTTATCATATTCTAACTCCTTAATAAAAATATGGGCGTCATAACCAGAAAGATTATGGAAAAAAACAGGCTACAATACTTTCTATTCATCCATTCAAGTTCAAATACATTTTTTTAAACTTGTAGTGGATGACATTTGATGTTAATACAGTTTTTTCAAATATTAATTAAATTAAAAAATGAATAAATAGTAACAAACAAAAATAATAGTCTAACACTGTATATAAAAAGGAAATCCGTTTGCTGTGCCCCTGTAGCGCAATGGATAAATGCGTTGGTCTTCTAATCCAAAGGTTATGGATTCGAATTCCTCCTGGGTTGTCCTAATTTCTGCGAATGGGACTTCTTTTTTACTATTCTATTTCATTAGAATAATTAAATTCAATGAATGTATAAATAGTAACAAACAACAAAAATTGTCCAACACCCTATGTAGGAAGGAAAATGGCAAGAAGAAAATCGCTTTCTATTTTGTCACTTAGTATTGTGATTCTGTCATATGTGTACACACACTTAAATTAATTGTAATTATTTAAAAAAAATTAATTACTAAAATAAAATTTTTCTTTGTTGATTTAAGAAAAAATTGACTTATAATTTTTTTATATTACTTGTTTTTGTAGTAAATTTAATTGCTTAAATTAATAAATTAAAAAAAAAATTTTAAAAAGTTAAGATTATATATATATATACATATATATATATAAAGAATGTAAATTTCAGTAGATAAAAATTTAAGTACAGTCGGATCTCCATTTAACGAAGTCGCTAAATCCTGCAAAAAAGTTCGTTATATTGAAAATTTATCGTTCATCCTTCAATATACTTTATGAGTCACATAAAGCAAATTTTAAATTCATAAACACTTTATATAAAAAAGTAATTATTAACACCTTTTTGTAAATTAATGTATATTTATTTTTTATATCTTACCTATCAAAAAAATAATAATAGGAAGAAAAATTACAAGGAAAATAAGACCAAAAAAATGTCGACTGTATTTTCAACATTAAGAAAATAATTTTATGTTAAAATTATAGAATTTTATGGACATTTTCTAGTTTAAAGCTTACAAGTAATTTTAAACATACATTATTTTATAAC
Source organism: Trichonephila clavipes (assembly GCA_019973935.1). NCBI lineage: Eukaryota > Metazoa > Arthropoda > Arachnida > Araneae > Nephilidae > Trichonephila > Trichonephila clavipes. The sequence goes on along the minus strand of BMAU01018231.1, from coordinate 1,168,194 downwards.
TAGAAATTCTAAACATGCATTATTTTATAACTAGAAATTCTAAACATGCATTATTTTATAACTAGAAATTCTAAACATACGTTACCACATGCGTCCTTAAATTTAATTACTTATAGAATCTGTTAATTTTATTTGAATTTTTTTTTTTTTGAAAAGTTGCGGCAATTTTTTTGTTTTAGGTAAGTTAGAAGTGTGTTTATTCATATTTTAAGACGACAGAAAGGAGCAATTTTAAGAAAAAAACGCCAATAATTATTTCAATTGGTGGTAACTCTGAAAATAATGTGAATTTTTCTAAAACTCTAGTTCAGCCTCTATAGAGAGGTCTGAGCTATATACAGGCAAAATATTATTATAATAGAACCATTTTCCACAAAAGGAGAACATTTGGAAAAAAGATTATTCTAAGTTAATTTTTTGCCAAAATATTATATTTAAATAAATTTTTTTTGTCAAAATGTCCTTAAAACAATTTTATGCATGTATTCTAATCTGAGTGACACTAAATATCATGAAAATGATCCATTTGTGCGCTTTTTTAAAATCATGGTTCCGAACGTAGTAGTAGAACGCCTGACAGCACAGCATAGTTTGAAAAAAATAGAATGTTAGTGCACAGTATGTTGGCTGAGATTGTACATACTCTTTACAAATATCCTTCATCTGAAAGCAAAATTCGTGGTAGAGCCGAAAAAAATTCATTAAAAAAGATTTTTTATTGGAGGCCGTGGTACCCCACTGTGGATAGGTGCTTAGCAAAGATATCTCAAAAAGGATTTTTGTGAAAGTTGCTTTATGAAAATATCTAATACAGTTAATCTAGTAATGCTTGAATTCAATATGAATTTCAATATGAAAATTGATTTTGAAATTAAAAGTTTTCAGTTTAGTAATAGCCTTACAATTTAGAAAAACAAAATAGAGGAAATAAGTGATTTTTGCCTATGGTTTTACAACGCTATTTTCCTTTTCATATTGAGTTACACCTATATCAAAAGGTAGTTTTTTGTAGTTTTAAGTTATTAGAGAAAAAAATCTTGCAGCTTCTTTTGACTTTTTTGAGTAAATGATTTTCATTACAAAGCCTGTTTGAAAAAACACTTTAATAATCACATAAATTTATTAATGTTAGCAAAGTTCTAAATTTTGAATTTTATGTTGCAGGAATTTAATGTTGCTTTAGTACTATGTTAAAAAATGAAGGTTTTATGCGGGGGTTTTTTAAAGTCCTAACTTTAACAAGATGCCATTTAATCAAACAGGTGAATTAAGCGGTTCACAACATAGTATTAAAAACAGAAATAAAAGAAAACATATTAAAAACTAGTCATCAATATATATCTGCGCACCAGGGGTGTAGCTACCACCGAATAAATGATGCGGGGCCCCCAAGCTACAGGGGCCCTAACATGTGTAACTACAGTACCAGTAACAGGGCTTTCTTTTCTAAAAAAGGGTTCCGAAGGAGTTTTGATACTGGGCCCACAAGAACTAGTTACTCCAATGCTGCTCATTTATATGTATACTCCAGACCTAGTTGGAGAATAATTTCATAAGATTTGTTGTTGTTGTTGTTGCTCATGCCATCTGTCTGACATAGTCAGATCGAAGCTCACGAAATTCATCGTGGCAATGGGCTAGATGTATGTCTGTCGTCGGCCTTAGCATTGAGCACCATACAGGTGACAGTACGATTTAGCTCGGTGAAATTCTCGAAGGGACGATAGAACATTACGATAGATGGCGCCACCATCCACCTCCACAATTTAGGCATGGAACTGACGTGGAGGGAAATTTTCTCCAGTTCCCTGCACTCGTGATTCAGCCCACAAGACTTTAGGACCCATTCATTTAACGAGCACGTACTCCGTGTATACTCGGAGGGTATTTGGCGGTACGGGCATCGAACCCAGGCCTTCCGGTCCGGAGTCCAGTGCTCTAACCACTAGGCTACCCTCATCCACTTAGCCCCTTACCGTGTTTACTATTGACTCAATGTTAGCAGCAGGGGTGGCTCTAGGGCCGGGAAAACAGAACCCATGTCTGAGATGGCATATTTTAGGAATGGCATTTGGACCGAATTTGAAAAATATTTTTTTTTGTTACGAAAAAATGTGTAAGAAAATACTTTTTGAAATAATATTATTTATACTTTTTGGAAACCTGTTACCTTATTTAAATACCTGAAATTCTATTTTAAACTGAATTCAAATGACGACTACTGCTAGTAAAATTGGTATTTATTCCTTTTTTTGTAAGAAAAATTACACTGCGTGGCGAATTGTTGTAACAAGTATATATGGGCTCCTGACCTCGGGATACAGGAACATATGCTTATTTTGATAAGATTTTCACTGTCCTGATTATAAATGGGAAAAGGAAAACCTTGTGTGTATATGATATTACTACGTTAAGAGTGACAAATGTGCACAAAACAGAGTATTTTGTTTAGAGCAGCGTTCGGCAAAAATTGCAGTTCTTCAAAATTCTGCTTTTAAATAGAATTTAAAATCGTTTGTTAAAAAGCTATTGTTTACTTTTCTAATTTATAAATATGTCTATAAAAAATTACTTGCATTTACATGACCATTTAAATATTTGACTGGCTTTCTGGCCGAGTTTATTTTTAAATATGTATTTGATTTATCTCTTTCAAATTTCCAATTATATATTTGTATTTAGCATTGGGAATCTGGTATTTCTTTTCATGTATCTTATTTTCTAATTCTGTACTGTGTACATATAAAGTCAATTTTCTTATGCGTTGAACCTTGAGGGGTTCGAGGCTGGTGTGTGCATTAAATCATGAAATTTGAAAAGTTTTTTTTATTTTCTTCTGTAACTTTCTCTCCATCCCGAGTGGGTCACAAGGGATATTTCTTCCACCCACAGGGTGTCCGGCGTCAGCTAACTTTAAGGGGACAGAGGCAATAAGAATTTTTGGAAGACAGCGAGCTACAGGAGATGTTTTATTTTAGTCTGTTGTTGTTACTTATGCCACCTGATTGACATGAACATCAGATCAAGATCCACGAAATTCATCGCGGCTAAGTGATATATTTTTACACTTGTGGTTGTCCTTAGCTTTGAGCACCATGCAGGTGACAGTACGATTTTGCTCGGTTCCACCCCAATTTTGAGGGAAAACACCTTGAGGTTGGTCACTGTCATCTACTTCTCTTCTCCTCCCCCCAACGTCACGAAAGGACTTGCGGCTCGACGGCTATGCCACAAAAGTGCTTTTTCTGTTACAAACATTCATGCCTGCTTCGGGACTCGAACCCAGGCGCTTCGGCACCGCAGTCAGCGTCACTAACCAATATGCCGGTTGAATGGCATTTTAGTCTTGAATGTTGTTATTTGAAGTTTAAAATAAATGCTTGTGATCTCTACCATCAACAGAATCGTTTTCGAAAAAATTGGCTTGTTGAAATTGGCATAATTCAATCTCTTTCAATCTCGTTTGAAATAGCAACAGAATTTTGAATAAATTCGTATTTTTTAAGACTTAAAATACACTCAGGAACATTGAAAATAGCGACCCAAGAAAAAAGCATCGCATTGAAATGAAATTTAATACACATAATAACACACATGAGAGATTCACTTGATCTGAAAAACAAGACAATTAAACGAATACAGGGTGTGCAACGACACAACTACTGGGCACCTTCAATAGCACGTTGAACCACCTCCAGCTGCAATACATGCCGCCACACGGTCCAGCATTGAGTTTATTAGACACCTTATGTTGTCCTGAGGCAAATGGGTCCACAAATCTTGAAGAGCCAATTCTAAATCATGTACAGAGTGACACGATGGCATCTGCCGTTTTAGCTGATCCCACACGTGCTCTACAGGGGACAAATCGGGGGAGCGGGCCAGCCATGGATGAGTCTGATAATGACGTAGGAAGTCTCGAGCAACTCTTGCTGTATGCGGACGAGCATTATTTTGCTGGAAAATTGCCCCTGGGAGACCATTTAGGAAAAGTCCTACATGGGATCGAAGAATATCATCAACGTAACGTTGGCCCGTTAAGGTTCCACGCATCACAATTAAAGTGGACCGGCTATCATTGACTATGCTCCCCCAGACCATTACACCAGCTGTGCGGGCAGTGTGACGCAGAACAGTGTGGGGGAATTGTACCGTTCACCAGGGCGCCTCCACACCCGTACACAGTTATCATCTGTCCCCCAAACAATCCGGGATTCATCACTAAACACAACCTTTTCCCAATCTGTGACATTCCACATTCATCTGGCTTGGCACCACTGTAGACGCAGTTGCTGATGTTCCGGTGTTAAAGAGAGTGCACGGAAAGGGCGCTTGGATTTAAGATTTGCTTCTGCAAGGTGTCTGGAAATTGTTTGTGGAACAATTGCTATCCCTACGTCTGCTCGTATCGTTGAACGAGTCACTGTGGGGTCCACAAGTGCTTGCCGCACGTTCCTTCGATCCTCTCTCCTCGTGGTCTTCCTGGCCGCTCCAGACCCGGTTTTCCACGCGTAATACCTTCTCGTGTCCACTGCTCCCAACAATTTCTAATGGCACACTCCGAACGATCCACCTGGCCAGCAACACGGCGCGTCGACCAGCCTGCAGTTTTCATCCCGATGATCAGGCCTCTCTCAAACTCGCTTAAAATGTCTTCTAGCACGTTTGCCTGGCATGTTTCGCTTACCAAAGTCTTCCTACAATCGGCGGGTAATCGTCACGTTTATGAATCTTCGAATTTGCGCTGGCTTATATAGCACCCTCTTCCTGATTGTAGCACCTCCTCGGCGTGTATGAGCATGCGTATTGGCACGAAACATGGATCATTTGCGTATCACATTACGCTGTACTGATTTGCAAAGTTTCCCGATTGTACTTAACTTCTTTCTTGGGTCGCTATTTTCAATGTTCCTGAGTGTAATATACAAGATCAGAGAAGTACCTTCTGTGAGGTACACCTCCGAATAAGACGCAATTAATGTTGCTACCGGTCTCTTTGAATGGGGAACGTATGTTCGTACTCTTATTAAGGGACAATCTATTTAAGTGACACTGAAAAGTTTCTTATTTCTCTTTAGTAAAATTTTAAGATTTCAAAGACAAGTCTATGTTTTTCTTTAAATAAATTAAATACAGTGCTGTCCTAATAAATTAATGTAATTTAACTGGGGAAAGGAACAGAGAAATAAAAAAATTCGAACATAGTCTGTTCCAAGCTTTGATTTAGAGTCAAAACAAAATAAGTAATAAAGCGATTGCAACTCGTGGGTGTGCGTTTTATTTGGGTTTACTTAAGAAATAAAAATTCTGGCTTATTGGATACAATGCACAGACTTTCAAAAAGATCCGTACAACGGAATATTTTCATTAAATTTCTGTAAATATACAAGGTTTTTTATTGCTCATGTCAAACATTTATACATTAATTAAACTTTTTCTATTAAGAATTTTCATTTTTCATGAACAGTAAATTAAAAAAAAGTCTGTGAGTAAATTGTTTATTTGTATATCATTTATTTAAAGATTAATACGACTTGAATTTTTAATTAAAATGATTTGTTTAGCATAAAAGGACAAAATACCCAATAAATGGTCTGGTGGGTTTAAATTTCTGACTCTTGGACAGGGGTGGTGAACCTTTTTGGATCAACGTGCCATTTTTTCTGAAGAAATGCTCGTGAGGCATAGACGTGCCGTCAAATAATTTTGACTTGTGATTATTAGAAAAATAATTTTAAAAAAATATTAACAACACAAAACTCTTTATTTACCACAGAAAAGCACATTTTGTATTTTATAGTAATAATTGTTTTAGTTAAACGTGTAATTCGAATTCTTTAAAGTGACATTAGTGCGATTTCTGTTGTTGCAGATTAGATGACAAATAAATTATTATAGGATTGAGTAAGATGCTGACTTTTGCACAAAGCATATTAAATTGGGGTCATCTGCCAAATGGTTTCCAAGTGAGTCTTTTAGGTATCCCCGACTGCGTTCGGAACCGTGATTTTCCAAAGCGCATAAATGGATAATTTTTCATGATATTTAATGTCACTTAGATTGGAATATATGCATAAAATTGTTTTAAGAACATTTTGACAATTATAGCTCAGACCTCTGTTCGGAGGCTCAACTAGAATTTTTGAAATATATAACTTAGAAGTGGGTTTATTCATATTCTACGACAACAGAGGGGAGCAATTTTAAGAAATAAACACCAATAATTATTTCAATGGGTGGTCACTCTGAAAATAATGTGAATTTTTCAAAAATTCTAGTTGAGCCTCTGTAGAGAAGTCTGGGCTATATACAGGCAAAATATTATTATAACTGAACCATTTTTCACAAAAGGAGAACATTTGGAAAAAAGATTTTTCTAAGTTAATTTTTTGCCAAAATATTATATTTAAATAAAAAATTGTCAAAATGTCCTAAAAACAATTTTATGCATGTATTCTAATCTGAGTGACACGAAATATCATGAAAATTATCCATTTATGCGCTTTTTTAAAATCATAGTTCCGAACATAGTCGGATTCCTTAATGTTATTCAACTCTGAAAATATAATGACTCCTAAGCATAGGTCAATGAAAATATGGTTAATACAGCCTGCGTCTGCTTTTTTAAACAGTTAAACGTGTCTGTAATCGAATGTAATGTTTCCAAAATTTTGTTACTGACACATATATTGCTTGTTAATCTTTCGACTTCAATCAATTCCAGCTTTTTTGCTTGTTTCAATACATTTTTGATTTCATATTGAACTATAGTAGAAATCAATCAGTGTTGCATTTCAAAAAAATTCCTCAATTTCCAACCAATCGAATTGGGGCAAGTTAATTTATCAAAAGATGTCACAGTATTCTACATAATAAACGTGAGCCTTTCTGATAATTCTTTGCACAAGAAAATCTCACTGAAAATTCCTTGATTAAAGAATCAATCACAGATAATCGCCCAAAATACTGTGTCGCGTACCGTCAATGGCACGCGTGCCAATGGTTCGCCATCCCTGCTCTAGGACATATTGTGTCAAACACAAGGTTCCTTATTGGAAGGTACTACTATATTTTTACTCTTTTAAGATAAAATATTATGGATTTTATTGTATTTGCCTTCACGAAAAAGCACACTATAAAAGTAATACATAGAGTTTAAAAAAAATCTCCTTTTTGTTAATATATGTGCGTGTGTATACATTTGCGTAACAAATAAATTCTTATAGTGAATAACGATTTTAAATGAAAGGATTACTGAGTTAAAAGAAAACTGGCTTATTTTAATGTCAATGAAATTATTTTATATATACGTATCCATAGCTATAGTTAAGTGAATATGGATTGTAAAATTTTATCTTTGGGTTAAATCGAAGTAATATTAATTGACGCTAAATTGTTTTTCATACGACAGCTTCCACTTCCAAAACGAGACGCATACATATCCTTCATTACTGTCCTTGGTATCAAAAAAAGTGTGGTTCATTTGTCTTGTTTACGGTAATTTTTTATTTTTCTGAATCAGCAATTATGAATCATTTTTGTGAATCATCATGTTAGTCAGTATAACACATGTAGTTTTAGATGGGTATTTTCCACTCTTTTTTGGTAATATGCTGCAATTATAAATGTATATTTGTAGGTAACTGTTTTATCACTGATCGAAGTATCAAAATGGCATTTCTTAAAAATTCTTTCGGAATATTTAAATTTTTGTGAATTAGGTCAGTAATAAGTTATTTATTTCAATGGGTTTTTTTTTTCTTTTTTAATCTAAAGAGATATATATAAAAATTTAGTAGAATTATTACAAATATATTTTCAAATAAGATTGCAATATCAGACCAAAAGTTTAATACTGGTATTCGGTATTTTTTAGATCTTAATACCGGGGTACTGGTTTTAATACCGCTAGTAGAAATTTTAGAAAAATAAAATAAAATAAGAAAACGCAGTTGTTTCTTTGTTTTTTATTTTCCAGTTTTATTAGACAGTGTAAATAGCATAAAAAATAATTTGTAACTTATAAATTATAAGAGTAGAAATAAAGAATCACAAAAAAAAGTAAAGGAACTTCTTATTTATTTGTATATATAAATTACTAAAAAAAGTAAATATCACTATACAGTCTGTGGTACTATTACAAATTTTTGGGATGTGATCTTAAACATAATGCATCAATTACACTGTCATTAAACCTAAAACGTAAAAAAAAAAATTTGCGCAATAATTTCATTTAAACTATCTTTTTTTTAAAAAAAATAATCTACAATCCTTGGCTTTGGCTTAGAAACTGTGTTTAAATTTGTATCTTTTTCGCAATTAGTTTCTTTCTTCTTTAACAAATTTGTATCGTGTTTCATTTTTTTAAATGTGCATGGAGTCCACTTGTACTTCCTCCATTCACTTTAATAACTCTTTAACATTGTGGCACCATATGCTCTTCACATATAAATAGTGAAACCAAACTGAAATATTATCAACTTATTTTTTATGTTCTTTGAAGTTATTCTTATTCATTATTATGGGTTACTATTTATGAGTATTTATAAATAATGAACATAAAAAATATTTTAACCCCTGTGTGGACATTACGTGGATCGCGATCGACCTGTGGACCGCCAAGACATTTTAGGGTTACCATTTGAAGATTTTAGCAGATAGTAATCATATACGGAAAATTCAAGATTGGCTGACAATAGGCAGACTATAACAACGAAACTATCTTTAGATAAAAATGTTTTATTTTTTTATGTATTTTGAATTGTTTCATAATAAATGCACCTTTTGATATTGTTATATTTGTGGCTATTATTATTATGTTTGTATCTTGCGTTTTTTGGTTTAAACGCGGTTTTAAAAGGGTTGTAACAAAAGGTAAGTACATATTCCGTATTTATTATTAAGTTATAATAATAACCTTTTCCTTACCTCACAAAACCTACGACACTGGGAAGTGGGCGTACTCGTGAACTTTTCAAAGGGGGCGCGGCGTGGGGGTCTAGGCTCGAATGTCTACCATTCTTATATCCTACCCCAATACGCAGGCAAACATTTTTCTTTTTACATTTTGTAGATTGTCAGGATCAAAGAAAAGTAAGAAATAAATTATTGAATAAATAATTCGTATTAATTAATAAAAATTTATTAATAATAACAAATAATTAAATTTTACGTACTTTAATATACAAGGGATTATAATCGATATGGGAACAAAATCATGGGATATAGAGGAGGGTCCGGACCCGTGGGGCTTCTCCCCCCTTTGTGTGTGCCACTGATACTGAGTGAATCACAATACCTTGAAAAAATTAGAAGTAGCCCGCACCCTGGAAAAGTCTGCCCACCCCTGCCCTAAAGTATGATATGAAAATACAGCATGAATAACAAACTCACCAATTTTAAAAATATTGAAATATTACGCACTTGTTTCACAACTACAACTTTGTTTTCACAGATATGACTATCAGTTTGATTGATTGATTGATTGAATATTAACGTCGCACTGTTCAGCTACACGAGGGCTTTTGGCGACGGACCACGTAATTTTGAACCATGGTCAAGTGACGTGGACGACACCTGAGCTGGCACCCCCTCTCCTAACTACCACATCACACCAACGGGAGGACGTTTCAGCTCTCGACAGATTTAACGTGCATCGCTGCCCTACACGGCGGGTCTTTAGTGGTACTGGGCTCGAACCCGTGACAAAGCAAGCCACGGTCCGATACCTATACCACTCGGCTACCGCGGCCACGATATGTCTATCATACTACGAATCCTGAGCGTATGCAGTATCTCTATCGGCTGCAATAGGATAGTTTTACCTGCCTCTTTGGATGATTCACATATTTTATCAACTCTTTCGATTGTACGATGCAACTTTATATTTACCGTCTAATTAATTTCGCCCGTTAGGGGGACATAAAAACCAAAACGTATACTATTTTGCTATGTTGGCGATCCCTGAACATATATAGTGGAGATAGTTTTAAAAAAATTCTAGTCAATACCGAAAAACCGGTATTTAAACTTGTGAATACCGGTATTACAAAATTGCACAAAAGGCTCAAAATACCGGTATTCGGAATCCCGGTATTGCAATCCCTAATTGCATGTGTCATGTGTTAATATTTAAAAGTTATTGAAAATATACCGAAAGGACCTTTTTTGAGGAAGCTAAAAGACAGAATTTTATTGGAATGAGAAATATAGCGTACTTTTTTTTTATTATATTATAACTATGAAAATACACTCTAAAGCACATAAACAGTATAAGATTGTGATGCGAATTACAGACAAGGCTGGAAAAAATTTGTACAATTGACGAGAAACAACAAAATGTATATTCGTCATTTCCCTGCGACATATGCAGTGGAGAGAAAAAGCGGTGGTTCGCCACCATTGAAAGAATGAATACTGAAGTACAATTTTTTGTCAGTCAAGGTTTAACATTCAGAGGAACTATTGGGTTGTTCGGAAAGTAATTTCGTTTTTTTGTGTGGAAATGAAAGACAGTTTTCGTATAATAAACAAATACTTTATTAAATTATATATTGGCCGTTCTGGTCCAACACCTTTTGTCATATTTCTGGTAGTAGCTTAATTCCACGCTCATAAAATTTTTGGTCTGGCAAAAAAAATGATCGAGGTGGTTTTTGACCTCCTCATTTGAGGTGAAGGTTTTACCGTCTAAAAAATCTTGGAGTGACCGAAACGAATAATAATCCGATGGTGCCAGGTCTGGAGAATATGGTGGGTGTGGCATTGTATCCCATTCAAGATGTAAGCTGTTGGCGAGTGACCAAACTTGTGTGAGATCTCGCGTTGTCTTGGTGAAATACTACATCTTTCCTGTTGATTAGTTCCGACCTTTTCTGTTGAAGTGCATCAATCAGTTTGTCCAGCTGATGACAGTAGACTTCCGAATTAATCGTTGTGTTATCCGGTAAAAGCTCAAAAAAAAAACCGATTCCTTTAAAATCCCACCAAACAGACAGCATCACCTTTTTTGGTGAATATCGACTTTGGAAATAGTTTGAGCCGGTTCATCTTTTTTGCTAAATGACCTTTTTCGTCCCCAGTGATGATGCGCTTCAAAAACGAATCATTTTCGTGACGTTTGAGAAGCGAATCGCAGACGTCAATGCGGCGACACAGATTTCTCTCTGTGAGAACATGGGGAACCCATACATCGAGCATCGAGGATAATCCCAGGCCTTTCAAATGGTCATAAACTGTTGAATTTGATAAATTTAACCTCAATCCTTTCTCACGTGTCCTTATTGGCCGGTTCGCATCAACTAATACCTTTATCGCGTCTTTATCAGCTTCAACCGGCCTTCCGAACGTGGTGCATCTTCGACATCAAAATTGTCGGATCGAAATTTAGCGAACCAGTTCTGGCACTGGCGTACTGTCAACACACCTTCTCCATACACATCGGTCAATTTCTTTCTGGCTTGAACAGCAATTTTACCCTTTCTGTAGTAAAACAGTAAGATGTGTCGAAAATGCTGCTTATCGCTCTCCATATTTAAAAGGGCACCAACCAAAAACTACTGCATAGAATTAATTGGAATTTTTCACACACAAGCCTTGCTATATGAGCTCTCAAAGCATATAAAAATTATCCGGCTTAAATGTGAAGTTGGGTGCAAAAAAATACAATTAAATCCTCTGTGGGGAAAAAACGAAATTACTTTCCGAACAACCCAATAGTATGAAATTAAGGTGATGGCAGTTTAGATAGTGGCCGAATTTGATTTATAGTTATTTCAGAAGACCTTAATAATGTCAATAAATGCAAAAAAAAAAAAACACGTATTCGACGCTATATTTAGGTCAGCATTTTCAAAATGAACTAATTAATATTTTAGCCGAATCTATTCGTAATGAGGTAGTAGACCAAATATTAGTCGCATTGAATAAATAACGTTTGTAATTAGATGTGTGTGATAGTGATGGTAAGGTATATATTTTAGAATTTTTTCTAGGAGTTTTTAGGAATACAACACAAGAGAAAGGTTTTCAGATTTGGACACATTCCCTATTGAATCCGAAATCTCTGAAAAAATTGACTTCACCAAAATTATTGACAAAATTGCTCCTCAAAAAGCCAGATAAATTATTTTGTAATTAATTGTTAAGTAACCTTTGTAGAAGCACTGATTTATATCCTTTTCGATTCACGAGATTTATGCCTTAGCACTTTATTAGATTATATTTTCTCAGTAAATGTTGTGTGTGTGTGACTGTTTTGCTTGTTGAGAATTATGAAAGTCTATTTTTATTTCCAAGGTAATATTTTTGCTTGTTTATTATTGTGTTAAGGTATCCGACTACGTTCGAAACCGTGATTTTAAAAAAAGCGCATTAAAGAATAATTTTCATGATAGTTAGTGTCACTTAGATTAGAATACATGTAAAAATGGTTTTAAGGACATTTTGACAAAAAAATTATTTAAATACAATATTTCGGCAAAAAATTAATTTAGAATAACCTTTTTTCAAAATATTATCCTTTTATGAAAAATGCTTCTATAATAATAATATTTTGCCTGTATATAGCTCAGACCTCTGTACAGAGGCTCATCTATGATTTTTGAAAAATTAACATTATTTTTAGAGTTACAACCAATTCCAATAATTATCGGCGTTTTTTCTTAAAATTTTTCCCCTCTGTTGTCGTAAAACATGGATAAAAAAACTTCTAAGTTATATACTTCAAAAATTCTAGTTCAGCCTCTATACAGAGGTCTGAGCTATACACAAGTAAAATATTATTATAATAGAAGCATTATACACAAAAGGAGAATATTTTGAAAATTGGTCATTCATTTTTTGTCAAAACATTGTACTTAAATAATTTTTTATTGTAATACTATTCTTAAAACACTTTTATAAACATTTTCTAATCTAAGTGACACTAAATATCATAAATATTATCCATTTATACGCTTTTGCAAAATCATGGCTCCGAACGTAGTCGTATATCTTGAAGTATTTTGTCGCTATCATAACGTACTAGTTGACCAAAAATAAAGTTTTGCACTTCACATTTTTTTAGCATTTTTATTAATGTTTTGCTTTTTATGCAGGTAGATGTTTATAACCTCAATATATAAGTGTTATAATAAGTAAGCAAATATATAATTATTATAAGTAATCGTTAAACATAAATATAAAATTACTTATTATAATAATTATAAATCAATAGTAATAAGTATTATAATAAGTAATTGAAAATGTCAAAATATAAAAATTAAAAAAGTATTATAAATTGAAATATGAAAAATTCTCTACAGGGGCGATACATTAAATCTTCACACGCAAGCGGCCGACACTCTAGGATCAGCCCCGATCCTTATCGATCTCAGTTAATTCCAAAAAGCATTCTTTGTCATTCAGAGGATCGTTATGAAATGATGTGTGTGAGTGTAATTTTTCTTTACCTTTCTAATTGTTGCTTTTCATACAATATTGCAGTTATTTAGGTCTGAAAATACTTATCTTATCTGCTGCAGCTATTTTATTTTCAAATTGATCAAATACAAAGATCTGTCTATATGTTCTTGAGATACAGATATTAGCGCATGTAATACAGATATTTCTTTTTCGTTTCATACGATTATGATCTGCAATTGACGTGGTGCCAGTAAGTTCTTTAATTCATATTGACCTACCTCATGAAGTTCTCGAAAGGAATATGAAATTTGCGAATTTCGTGATTCCTTTGCAATACTTATAATCCCAGAATTAACATGAGTTTTTAACAGAAAATAAGCACTCACTAAATACGTTTAACGCATCAAAACAAAACTGTAACTAGCACATTTTATGTCATTAGAAGCACACATTGTAAAAAGAACACAGGAGGAAAAACAAACTCGGGTACTTTTAATGATGAGAAAATAAACACTTCTCCTGGCGGGCTTTTTTAAAAATCTATGTAGCATAAGATACCTCCGAGACTTAGAGATGAATTGTACTACGTATAAAATCAAAAGGCAAAAATTCATGCATAATCATGTTTATTAACATGCCAGGAAAGAAGTTTAAAATCAGAACGAAATAAAAAGCATTATTATTGTGAACACACATCACTAAATCAATATTTTCTTGAAACTCATTGCAATTAAGTATTATTTGGTGCTTCCAAAAACCATTATTTTAGAAAAATACAAATTATACGTTGCAAAAATTATAAATTCGGAAGTCGTTTTTTTTACCCTCAACAATATAATCATCAACTTCGAGAAAAAAACAAAAATTAATCAGGTTTTTCAAGGTTTTATCATCATACAAATCTGCAAACTGTAGCATTTCATGGCTATTTCCGCAATCTGTATTGAAGACCAGAAATTGTCGATTCCAATTTACCAGGTCTAAGATGGAATATCTGTGAGCGAGAGCGTAAAGTGCCATAGCGCTGTCGAGGTCGAGTGTAGAATCAGTCACAGAGCCTAAATACAGGTATTCGATGAAACGACTTAAAGTGAGGGAGTCTGTACCTTCCATCTCCACGATTCCAAATTTCTTTTCTTTCATGTCACTTTCGAACATGAGTCTGAAGACAGTAGACTTGCAACAGAGGAGAGATTTGTGAACAAGAAAATCTTCATTTTCGCAGCGTAGTATCAAATCGCATCCCTTTCGGCATGACCTAAAGAATGTTTTTAAGTTACTTTTTAGACAATGGCGATGTTCCTTGGAAGTTTCGGTATGTGAATCAGAAAAATACTTCTGAATACTACCCAATTCCTCATAAAATGTTATTAAAAAAGGAAATGAAGTTTTCATTATTTCTTCGTATTTCTTAATTTGCTTTTCAATACGTGTAACGGCGGAACAATGCCTAGAACCAAACAAAGGACTTCTCCGCAAGTTTAACAAGATACTAATAGAATAGTTCGCAAAATCACTTTCTGGAAACATTGTGTCAGACCCCGTTGTTGTTTCGATGAGTAAAGTGCTTCCCACAAGTTTTGGTATCGCAGCTCGCTGTAATACGAAATTTATGTTTCCTTTCGGCATTTTAAGTGTAACTGTGCCATCTAACCTCATCTTTGCAGGTGGTCTACTCCACTCGGTGACATTCAAATAGCACGCGACGCGCACTTCTTTCTTATGAATTTCTTTGAATAAAGCCAGACGGAAATACACATTTGAGCCAACTCCGGCAATCTTGAAAGGAGGACTTTCCAGAGGTTCTGTCTGGGTGAGGAAGTAAAGGCCAAAATTCTCAATTTTCCAACAAAATCTGTTGTTTTTCTTTTCGATATTCATCTTGATTCTTCGTTCCAGCTCAAATTCTAACAGCACACCCGAGATGATTTTGACTCTCACACAAACATCCTTCAATTGAATAATCCGTTCGTAGAATCTCTGTTTAACAAGTTGCTTTCAGCATTCATTGAATTTTGTTGACTTTTTCAAGTTTCAGTGCACACGTATCGTACAAAAAGGTCTGAATCCTTGAAGGTATCGCCAGCTACTTGATTTATACAAGGAAACACGGTCTACTCAAGCGTACAGATGACTGCTTTTACTTGATCCTATTGAAAATAGAAACAATTTTTTTTATTTTCACATACATAATGTTTCCTATAACTTTAATTACTTTTGAAGTAGTTTATTAAATTCTGTTTTTCTATGGAGATAACTCCTTAATTACCGATTTTCATATAAAGTCCCCAGTAGGAAATTTTATAAGGAGTGAAATTTGTACAATCTTAAACAACATAAAAAGTTACGCTGAGTTCTGTGCATGCAAAAAGTCGCCGTGAATGACACAGGAAAGAGTTCCAACTTTTTCGTCATTTTTAAATTACGATCATTCCCTTCTTACCGAGATTAAACCAAAAATAATTACAAATTCGGAAAGATCCAGTATTTAGCCACGATACGGTATAATTTTTTTTACAAAATCAATATAGTTTACATTTTTCAAAAGAAGTCAATATTGTTTCGTTTTTATGAAAAAGAATTTTTCATAAAAACGAATGTAAGGAATGTGTATTTTCATGTAAGGAATCTATATTATGTACTAAAAATTTTATACTTTGGTCTTTTAGAGTCTCATTGACTTTAAATATTAAAATGCCATAAAGTTTTGTTCTTTTTAAAGATTTTTCAAAAAAATATACTCAACATTGTAATTAAAAATATAATTACTTCGTCATTTATAAAAATCAGCCCAGGAAACTTTTTTTTCCGTTTGTCAAACGTTATTTATCCCCGTTTTGCCCAAAGATTGAAAAAATTGCTTAAAAGTTACGGATTTTAGAAAAAGTTTGTGTTTTTCATCTAATACCTTTATTTTTACAAAAATTCATTTGCACAGTTTTTTTTTTTTTTTTTTTTTTTTTTGCCTGTTTTGTTTAAAAATTATCTTTGTTTGGTATTGTAGGAGTGGAAAGTTCCATTAACACCTGCTACAGGGAATGGTTAGTTCCCCCCCCCCTTGGAATGTGAAGTTTCACCATGTGGTCAGACTGGACAGGGGACGGAAGTTCCCTTCCCACCCTTGGGGGGTTAAAAAAGAAGGCATTCTGTCTTTGGGTACGACGGAGTAAAGTCATGTCCGAGTGTTACTAAATGTTTTTCTTTAAATGTTTTTTTTCTTTAAAATAAACCTTAATATTTAAAATTTAGAAGCCATGTTCTTAATTTGTTTCCGTGCCCATTGATTAGAATCTAACTTTAGTGGTATCGATATGTGAAATTTGGAAAGTATAACTTAATAACTAAGCCCTCAAAAAGTTTAACACTTTAAAAAAAAAATTCGCAAACTATGTTTACTGTCGTTTCGCCTGCTGGAGTCGAAAACCGGTTTTTGAGCCAAACGAATTTTTTGTGAGTTTTAACGGAAAGCATTATTTTAAATAATTTTATAATAATGTAAATATTTATTTACAGTACATGAGTAAATGTCGTTTTTGTGTGTTATCTTAAGATATAATGAACCATAAAATAGAATTTTGGGAAACTCTATTTAAAAATTTATCAATATTAAAATATATTATCCTTCGTAAAACTTTTAGTATACTTAAACATATTTCGATATATATTTGAAAAATTATATTACTGAGATTATATGTAAACTTGAATTCCCAGATATACTCCGTTCAATAAGCATAACTTTTAAAAAGAAAGAGATAGATTTATAACTGTTACTTAAAACAGCGTTTCTTAAAATGTAGGGCGTGCCCCCTAGGGGGCGTGATAACCCTACAAGGGAGGCGCGAGCATATAGGAAATTAATTTGAAGTAAACAAAATATTTTCTGATATATATATAAAAAAATTTTACACTGATATAATTTATATATATCAGCTGGCAATATTCATCAAAAATAAAAGTTTCCACTTTCATACGTTCATTAACTATCTGATCCTATAAATAAAAAGAAAAACCGTTTTGTTTGATTTACTGTAATGGCACGATGAGATATTTTTTATTACGTTTTCTTTTAAAACCTCAAATACCACTTTTTCAGAAAAAAAAAAAAAACTCAGACGCAGACAAAAATTCTAGGAAGATAAAAAAATTCATCACTGTTATTATTATTGAAATGCTATACATTAGTTGTAGAAAGAAAAGGACTTATTCACTTTTCACCCAGGAAGCAGATTTGCGTCAGTCATCATCGTTTGACTGTAGAACTTATGATTAGTTCTGTCCTTGAAGGATTATTTGGCTAAGATTTATTTTTATGGGTATTCTGAAACAAGTAAAATATGAGGAAATACGTGTTTTACACAATTCGTTTTTTGGAACTAACATTCATATTTTTATATTGAATACACTTTTTACACTGGAGCGGTAAAAGAAAGATTATTATTATTATAAAATTATAATAAAATAATGAATGTTTTTTCAAAATATATTTTACATCACATACGTTTCCATTTTTCCCATAAAAATTCCTTCCGTTTGTCAACCATTCTCTTAACCCTTTAACGGGACATTTATTTTTAATAAAGGTTTATTAAAATATTTGTGGAATTGAGATCGATTTAAGAAGAGAAACTCACATTTAGCTTATTAGATAAAATTAATCTGTTTTTCAACACCACCTTTTTAATAGTAAGTTTAATTACCACTGCCCATTGGGGTATATTAAAAAGTAGGAAATTAATGCTTTTTATTTCTTTTTTGTTTTATACTTATAAAATATATTTTGTAAATACTACCAACTGGGAAAAGAATTGCATGTTATACAAAACTTTTTTTTATTCATAGATGAAAAATTACAATATTATTTTTCATGAATTTTCCAGATCAATGAAGAAGTTTTTAATCCTGTTGTAATGTCAGAGAGGGGATTGGTAATAAAGTGTGTAAGAGTTTATAATTTTCTTAATTTTCTGAAGTTATTAATGGATGACAGGATAAATTAAATATAATAAAATAGCTTACTGTGGACATTTAAAAATTAATGCATTTGGTGGTGAGTATATTTACCACAGCCTTAGAAAGGGTTCAATATTGATTTCGATAAAAATGAAGGATTGAGACTAGTACAATTTTTAAAATCAGAGCTTTTAATTTAGATTTTGCTTCTGGTAGAGCCCTGGGGACGACTAGGAATGGTACAGCCATTGATGCGATGCTTTCACAATTCGTAAATCACGTATCTACCTACGGTTATCTATCATACTTAAGTTGCCACAAGCCTCTTGTCACAGTGTTTAATAATAGGTAGGTTATTAATGTAATTAATACTCAAAGTGTGATATTAATAGTGAAGTAAGTCAACCTTCTTAACAATGTACTAATGTATTGGGTTGTTCCGAAAGTAATTTCGTTTTTTCCTGACAGAGGATTTAATTGTATTTTTTTGCACCCAACTTCACATCTAAGCCGTATAATTTTTACATGCTTTGAGAGCTCATATAGCAAGGCTTGTGTTTGTAAAATTCCAATTAATTCTACGCAGTAGTTTTTGGTTGGTGCCCTTTTAAATATGGAGAGCGATAAGCAGCATTTTCGACACATCTTACTGTTTTACTACAGAAAGGGTAAAATTGCTGTTCAAGCCAGAAAGAAATTGACCGATGTGTATGGAGAAGGTGTGCTGACAGTACGACAGTGCCAGAACTGGTTCGCTAAATTTCGATCCGGCAATTTTGATGTCGAAGGCCGGTTGAAGCTGATAAAGACGCGATAAAGGCATTAGTTGATTCTAACCGGCGAATAAAAACACGTGAGATCTCGGTTTGAGGTTAAATTTATCAAATTCAACAGTTTATGAGCACTTGAAAGGTCTGGGATTATCCTCGAAGCTCGATGTATGGGTTCCCCATGTTTTCACAGAGAGAATCGCTTCTCAAACGTCACGAAAATGATCCGTTTTTGAAGCACATCATCACTGGGAACGAAAAATGGGTTGTATACAACAACGTGAAACGCAAGAGGTCATGGAGCAAAAAAGATGAACCGGCTCAAACCATTTCCAAAGCCGATATTCACCAAAAAAAGGTTATGCTGTCTGTTTGGTGGGATTTTAAAGGAATCGGTTTTTTTTAGCTTTTACCGGATAACACAACGATTAATTCGGAAGTCTACTGTCATCAGCTGGACAAACTGAATGATGCACTTCAACAGAAAAGGTCAGAACTAATCAACAGGAAAGGTGTAGTGTTTCACCAAGACAACGCGAGATCCCACACAAGTTTGGTCACTCGCCAAAAGCTTTTACAGCTTGAATGGGATACAATGCCACACCCACCATATTCTCCAGACCTGGCACCATTGGATTATTATTTGTTCCGGTCACTTCAAGATTTTTTAGACGGTAAAACCTTCTTCTCAAATGAGGAGGTCAATAAAACCTCGATCAGTTTTTTGCCAGACCAAAAATTTTATGTGCGTGGAATTAAGCTACTACCAGAAATATGGCAAAAGGTGTTGGACCAGAACGGCCAATATATAATTTAATAAAGTATTTGTTTATTATACGAAAGCTGTCTTTCATTTCCACAAACCAAAAAAAAACGAAATTACTTTCCGAACAACCCAATACTATGAGTGGTATATATTTATGTAACATAATTGATGCATATTATTTTACATATATATTTTTTACCGAATCAATATGAAAAATGAGAATAGAATAATGAAAAACCATGCATGGTTTCAGTATTATATGAGATGCGTTTATTTACCCTGTTTGCTTACGGTATAATCAAAGACAACCGTACCAAAGGAGGAAACTCTATTCGTGCGTCGGAAGCGACACACACAGTATTTTGGAGGGTATATATAATTTCTGAGAATTATACTTCGTTAATCGTTTCTAAATTAGGGGCGTATTCCTTTGAGAGGCATGAAATAACAGATAAGAAGGTATAAAACGTTTAACAAAAATGTAATTTTCACGATATAGAATTTTAAAGTAAAAGAAAAAATGCAAGCATGTAAATCAATCTTATAATAAAAGAACTTTACTTACCTTTATCACTCTTTATATCGATATAAACATTTATTTTAATTGAAACTTTTCATTCTCTTCCACTAATTGAATAAACCTACAGAGGAGACATTCGATTAAGATTGTTTTTAAAGCATAGTAACATAAATTTTGAAAGCCGTTGGTCGGAATTTAGCAAAAGACGAGGGAGCAGAGGTCTTTCAAAGTTCAGAGCTTCAATGAATTCCCCACAATGTTTGACCGGTTTGCGGGAAGGGGTTCTAAAGAGGGGAGAGTCAATGCAAAGTCATTTGGAAAGTATTCCAGATAACCTTGGCCTTTACAGGAAAAACGGGATTACCTACAAACACGCGCATATCTGGAACAACTGCTTCTGGGAATTTTGCAAGAAGCTGTGAGGGTGAAGTGTTGCCGTGAACGAAACAATACGCTCTGACGTCAGTCGGGCCCTATCTTTACAATGAAAAATTAACCGTCGACTTTTTTAGTTCAGGAAACGAGCATCAAATATTATTTTTTTCATTCTGTTCGCGCTTTTGTTGCCGATAATTAACAGAATTGGATTGCCATTATGTTTAAAATATTATACACCATTAAAATATTATAAACAATTAAAATATTACTAGCTTCATGGCCCGGCTTTGTACGGGCCTTTTCTACTTTTACAAATTTCCCTTCCCTTCACAAAATCACCACTTCCATTATTCTTTTTCGAAGTGTCTTCCTCATCACTTGACAATGATTCAAAATGTCGAGGTGCGTCGCCGAAAGCTCTCGAGTAGGTGAACAATGTGACTTTAATATTCACTCACTCACTTTGCAATTTTTTAACCCCCGGCGACGAAGATGTACCTTTTTTTTAAAAAATAGTAGTTTTTTGAAGAAAGTCAGAAAAGTAGACATTTTTAAATTTACAAAATCTCCAGAACTATATTAAATGTTGAATTAAAATTGTAAGCATTTTTCGAAATGATCAATAATTAAGAATTGAAAACCATAAGCTCTTTCACAGGTAGTTCATAAAATAATAAAAGCGGCACAACCTTAAAATAAAGTAGTAATTACAATATTAAAACAATCACCATTGACAATTAAAATGCATATTAAACCAATTTAATTTAGAATTCATGTAAAAAAATTGAATTAACTGGAACAGAGATGAAACCAAAATAGTAATAATTTAAATGTCCATTAATAAAAGTGTCTATTAATTTTATTTTTTTTAACCTAAGAGTACCAGCAAATCATACAGTTTAAATGTGCATTGATAAAAGTGTCTTTAATTTTTTTTTTAACGTTTTAAACTACCTTTTGTCTTTTTTTAAAAATTAAAGATTATTAGTAGTAAATTTTTCCAAGATAATGCACAGCTATTTTATTAAAAACTAGTTAGTTATGTTTTGTTCATTACATATGCGTGTAAAAATTTTTTTATATTCAAGAAATATTGTTATAAGAAGTGATATATAAATAAAAAAAAAATTTATACACAAAATTATATTATGTTCAGTAAAACAAAGGAAAGAATATTTTGAAATTAAAATTACTTTTATAACTTTAGAGAATGCTTGAAGAATTATAAGAAGGCATAGAAAATAGACAATCACCACTTCCATTTTTTTTTCGAAGTGTCGTCCTCGTCACTTGACAATGGTTCAAAAACTTCAAGGCACGTCGCCAAAGGCTCTCGAGTTGGTGAACAGTGTGACTTTAAAACTCACTCACTCATTTTGCAATTTTTTAGCCCCCGGAAACAAAAATGTAACTTTTTAAAGAACAGTTGTATATTGAAAAAAGACAGAAAAGTAGAAATTTTTAAATTTTCAAAATTCCACAACTCTATATACACTCAGGAACATTGAAAATAGCGACCCAAGAAGGAAGCTAAGTACAATCGGGAAACTTTGCAAATCAGTACAGCGTAATGTGATATGCAAATGATCCAAGTTTTATGCCAATACGCATGCTCATACACGCCGAGGTGGTGTTACAATCAGGAAGAGGGTGCTATATAAGCCAGCGCAAATTCGAAGATTCATAAACGTGACGATTACCCGCCGATTGTAGGAAGACTTTGGTAAGCGAAACATGCCAGGTAAACGTGCTAGAATACATTTCTCACAGTTAAGTGAGTTTGATAGAGGCCTGATCATCGGGATGAAAACTGCAGGCTGGTCGACGCGCCGTGTTGCTGGCCAGGTGGATCGTTCGGAGTGTGCCGTTAGAAATTGTTGGGAGCAGTGGACACGAGAAGATACAAACGCGCCGAAAACCGGGTCTGGAGCGACCAGGAAGACCACGAGGAGAGAGGTCAAAGGATCGTGCGGCAAGCACTTCTGGATCCCACAATGACTCGTTCAACGATACGAGCAGACGTAGGCGTAGCAATTGTTCTACAAACAATTTCCAGAGACCTTGCAGAAGCAAATCTTAAATCCAAGCGCCTTTTCCGTGCACTTTCTTCAACACCGGAACATCGGCAACTGCGTCTACAGTGGTGCCAAGCCAGATCAATGTGGAATGTCCCAGATTGGCGAAAGGGGTTGTATTTAGTGATGAATCCCGGTATGTTTTGGGGACAGGTGATAACCGTGTACAGGTATGGAGGTGCCCTGGTGAGCGGTACAATTCCCCCACACTGTTCTACGTCACACTTCCAACAGCTGGGGTAATGGTTTGGGGGCCATAGCCTATGATAGCCGGTCCACTTTAATTGTGACGCGTGGAACCTTAACGGGTCAACGTTACGTTGATGATATTCTTTAACCCCATGTAAGACCTTTCCTAAATGGTCTCCCAGGGGCAATTTTCCAGCAAGATAATGCTCGTCCGCATACAGCAAGAGTTGCTCAAGACTTCCTACGTCATTTTCAGACTCTTCCATGGCCGGCCCGCTCCCCCAATTTGTCCCCTGTAGATCACGTGTGGAATCAACTAAAACGTCAAATGCCATCGTGTCACTCTGTACATGATTTAGAGTTGACTGTTCAAGATTTGTGGGCCCATCTGTCTCAAGACAACATAAGGTGTTTAATCAACTCAATGCCGGACCGTGTGGCGGCATGTATTGCAGCTGGAGGTGGTCCAACGCGCTATTGAAGTTGCCCAGTATTTATGTCGCTGCACACTCTGTATTCGTTTAATTGTCTTGTTTTCGAGATAAAGTGAATCTCTCATGTGTGTCATTATGTGTATTAAATTTCTTTTCAATCCGATGCTTTCTACTTGGGTCGCTATTTTCAATGTTCCTGAGTGTATACACACACACACATATATATATATATATATATGTGTGTGTTTTAATTTCTTGAGATCTTATATTCATCACAAATACATTAACCGTCTTGCTACTTCGAATTCCAAATCCACCACACAACAATAGGTTTTCAAAGTCAGCATGTTAGTGGTCTTGCTGTGAAGATTATATCATAACACTCATATCACAGTTTACATTTTTTCCACACACATCTTAAACATCTTACACATTGTTGACAACCAACCAAATTAGAGCCTAGCAAATTTACATTTTTGACAATCAACCAATTCAAATTTTACCATATTTGATTGTCGTCATTTTATACTTGTCTTTGCTGGCTGGTTTAAAAATCAGCTCAAAAGATGTGTTTATGTTTTTTCGAATTTTTTAACTTGGTGAATAATTGACTTTCATTAATGGCAAGATGCTTGTTTCTCTTCGTAAAAGCTTTGTGAGTAAAGAAATTTTGTTAAATTATTTTTGAAAGATACTTTTCTTATGTAATTGTTCTAGTATTTTTCTACTTTTCTTACATAATTATTTTGTGATTTTTCTGCATTAAGAGTTTGGGAGAGTTTGTTACATAATAGTAGTGATTGGTTTTATCATGCTCTCTGAGTTATACTTTCTCTGAAGTTTTGTTTATTTTATTTGGTTTTCCTACCGAGTTGCAAAGGGGGAAGGTTGGCGCCTTCAAACTAGTTTAACCCCACTTATTCGGTCCTAAGTCCGAAATTGCTTTCTGACACGCTAGGTTCTTTTTTGTAGTTCTTTTATTTTTCTATAATTTTGTTCTTCATGTTCAGCTTTCATATTTTTATTACGTTATTTCTTGTTATGTTCTTTATCTATTATTTCTTGTTTTTGATAAATAATACATATTTCTTTTATATATATATATATATATATATATATATGTAATAATTCCCTCTAGCATTCTCTTTAACTTTTTTAAACAATATTGAAATCTTTTGATTATTTGGTTCAAAACTAACACTCTGATTTTAATCGTAATCGATGAATATTTATTACATCAGAAATTCCTGTCCCGCACTTTCTATCCAATCAGAGCTATGATTGCGTAATCATCACACACTTGCACTGTTGGTGAGGAATAAAACAACTTGTGTAATGGCGTTCGTCGCTCGCTCTTCCTTTTTTACCGTCATAATGTACTAGTAAATATAGCTGTTTCTCCGTGTTTATGTGTTGTGTCCGTCAAGATGTCACTTTTGTTTATCCACTGTGCTTTAATATCATCATCATGAATTGTTTGTCTCGTCTTTGTGAAAGTGCATTATAATTTTGTCCAAAACTTCGATGTGTGCGCCACAATAAAGAAGATATCTGTTCACTGAAGATGTGTACTTTGATGAAGACCTGCTCACACACGACAAAAAATAACCACTCGGCCAATACTTAACATATATATATTAAATGTTGAATAAAAATTTTGAACATTTTCATTTTTTAAAATGTTCAACACACAAGAAAAGTTTCATGTATTTATTTTTATAAGTGAAGAAGTTATTAAACATTTGATTTAAACTTTAAAAATTAGTAAAAAAAAGTTTTTAGCATATATTTTGTTTTTTAAATCACTGACTCTAAAAGATCAAAGTATGAACTTTTTAAAAATAATTTTCGTTTAAACGCATCGATTTGGATTTACTTTAGGAAAAATCCTAAAATAGGCAAAGTTTGATTGTTTTGTAAAAACAAACAAACATACATAATCGTGGCGAATTAAAAATATATAAGAATAAAAATTTAAAAAGGCTGGAAATTCATTTACTTTCACTGATTTAAATGATTTAAAATGAAAATATACAATGTGATAAAAATATGTTTCAGAATTTTTAAGGTTTTTATTCCACTGTTCTTCAATAAATCATTTTTTAAGAATGAAGAAAACTATCGGATGTAATAAAAAGAAAATGGGTTTGGAATTTTCCTTTACCAGTCAATCGTTACATAATGCATTTTAAAAAGTCTACGAACTAATCTAGTTTCATATGCTCTGCTTACGGCATTCAACTCAGTCCACCTTGAAGAACCAGGCCACGACAGCGTTTTGATGACGTCACGAAAGGAGGGAATGCTTTGCTACTCGCAGTGACTCTCAAGAATATAAAGCTTACGACATTTATTTCTTTTCTGGTCGCAGACTAATATTTCCACATTTATATTGATTATTTTTTATAATTCTCATTTAGAATATTTTCAGATGAAAGTTATGTATTAAAACGTTAAAAGAATGTCCAATATTTTCCAGGAAAAAGGAGGAAATATCACTCGTGAAAGGCTCATAACAATGTAAGAAACATCTAAGTAAAAACTGACTCAATATAAAATATTTTCAATCAGATAAAAAAACAAAAGAAACATTTACTTGCAAAGAAAATATGAAAAGTAAAGCATTAGAGGCATATTAATTAAAAAAAACCTGTGAATTTAGCAACATTTTGCTGTAATCAATAAATCATAATATAGGTTAAATGCATGCAAAAATATATACAAATGCAAAATTCATGCAAACAATATTTACAAATTCGAATTTCATGCAAAAATAAACAAATAAAGAATGCAATGCATGTAAAAATATATACAAATGCAGAAATGACACAAACAGTTTTAGATACCATAGTTATACAGCAAAAATAGATTCTAGATTATGCGTTAGAAAAGAATACTTTACCTATATAAATCTGACAAAAATAATAATAACTTTTCATAGAATCCCATCAACACAAAGACAAACAAGTCAAAATCGACGAAGAACGTCTGGCAAGAGCGAGCGGCTGCGCGCAAGGAAATCAAAAAACAGCCAACAACACCTTCCTTTGCGGAAGTAGTAAAAAAGGCACAAACAATTCTCTGGATGCCAAAGAAGTCATGAATCAAATGGCCCAGATGATGTCGAAGTGGGGACAAATGCTGTCCATATTAGAAACTAAATTTTAAAATCAAAATTCAATTGTAGTATTAGGGATCACTCTCTCAGGTTTTTTAGCTGGAATGCTAATGGTTTAAAAAATAATT
This sequence comes from Trichonephila clavipes, assembly GCA_019973935.1. Lineage (NCBI taxonomy): Eukaryota > Metazoa > Arthropoda > Arachnida > Araneae > Nephilidae > Trichonephila > Trichonephila clavipes. Next base: position 1,141,462 of record BMAU01018231.1, on the reverse strand, counting down.
TAGAGGAATTAAAAGATTGCATAATTGATTATAACCCCGACGTAATCGGGATACAAGAAACTCATCTTCGTCCTGCGGACAGAGTTAGCATTCCAAATTACACTTGTCACAGAAGTGACCGCACAACACATAGAGGGGGCGGAACGGCCCTCTTCGTCAAGAATTCTATCAGGCACCACGCCATCCTAAATGTTTCAAACACCTTTGAAAATGCATCAATCATTCTTCAGTTAGGAAACAACAGTAAGATTACTGTGGCGTGTATTTATAGACCTCCACACGGCTCCATTAATACTACGGAACTCGATGCAATTCTCATCCATAGCAACAAAGCCTTTCTCTTCGGCGATTTTAATGCTCGACATCCCAGCTGGAACCCAGGCAGGGCAAACTCAAATGGAAATATTCTGTGCAATTGGGCCGTTGGGTCGGCACTGGATATTCTCGCCCCCGATACTCCTACACACTTCAACAGTCGACACTCCAACGCTATCCTTGACATCGGCTTTGCAGTTAATTTATCTCACACTGAAGTTTTTACTATAAATACTCTTAGCAGTGATCACAATCCAGTTATTTTTGATTTCGTCACTAATAATGCACTTCCACCAATTCTTAGAACTTTAAAAACTACCAACTGGATTAAATTTCAAGAAATAATTTCTCACACCATTCCCGGAAATCCCCGGATAGATGATTTGGATCTAGCCGTTCAAAATTTTACCAGCAATATCTCGAATGCTATTTCTGCTTCCACTTCCACCAGATTAATTACCACTCCACACCTCCGCCTCCCTGAAAACATCAGAGAGCTTATCCGAGCTAAAAATAGATTCCGTAAACTCTGGAATGAAACCAGATACCCGCCATACAAACGCGAAGTTAATGCTCTCATTAGGCAGATCAGGAAAGAAATCCAAGAACATAAAAACAGGACCTGGAAAGATTTTCTTTTAACTTTAAACCCTGAGGACAATTCCTTGTATAATTTACATAGGAAATTTTCTAAAAGGCATATCCCCCTTCCACCTCTTCATGGTCCGGGTGGAATGGCCTATTCGGATTTCGAAAAGGCGGAGGTTTTCAAAGATACACTTGAAGTCACATTTCAGGAAAATGAAGAACCCTACTGTGACGACAAGATTGAAGTTGAAAGTTTAGTCGATGACTTTTTCGACAACTTCACAACATGCACGCCCCCTCTCACTTCCCCTCCGAGGTTAGAGGCATTATTAAAAACTGCAGAATAGAAAAGCTGCAGGCCCAGATCAAATCCCAAACATAGCATTTAAATATTTCACTCAAAATGTGCTTACTCATTTAACTAAGTTGTACAATCAATGCCTCATTAAAAATCACTTTCCTACACTGTGGAAGCAAGCAAACGTCATTATGCTGGCCAAGCCAAACCAAGATAGAACATATCCACAAGGCTACAGACCAATTAGCTTAATTAACGCCACTGCTAAGATTTTCGAAAGAATTATTTTAACAAGAATCAAATCTCACTGCAAAGCCATAGATTGTATTCCCCCGGAGCAATGCGGCTTCCGGGAGGGCCATTCAACGCTACACCAATTGATACGTGTAACAAACTTCATAAACGAGGGTTTTGCCCACAAACTTTATACTGTAGGTGTCTTTTTAGACGTTAAAAGGGCATTTGATAAACTGTGGCACGATGGCCTCACTTACAAATTAATTAAATTACAGTTCCCTGATTATTTAATTAAAATTATTCATAATTTTTTACACAATAGAACTTTTAGAGTTCGTGTAAATAATTCATATTCTAACACGGGATCTTGCCTCTCTGGGGTCCCTCAGGGATCTGTGCTCTCACCGTACTTGTACAACATCTACACACATGACTTTCCACAGCACTCCACCGTCAGTACTTGCCTGTTTGCGGATGATTCCGCAGTCCTCTCGCAAGGTGTCCAGCTGAAATACACAATTAAAAATATTCAACACTTTTTTAGATAAACTTGAGACGTGGCTTACACATTGGAGAATTGCAATAAATGTAGATAAATCTCAAGCAATTGTTTTCAGGAAATGGGGGGTTATTGACCCGCCTTTCCAACTTACACTTTTTGATGACTACATACAGTGGGTTCCGGTGGTGAAATATCTGGGTCTACACATTGATAGCCGCTTAACATTCAAAAGCACATCGACTATCTATCTGAGAAATTCTGGGGTAGAATTTCTTTGGCCATCTCCCTTGTCGGGAGGAGGTCTCCTCTATCCCTAGAAAATAAAGTCATTCTTTACAAGCAGATTTTGCGCCCAGTTATTACTTATGGTTCACCCGTTTGGGGAGCCGCAGCCGCCACCCACATGAAAAAAGTACAAGTAATGCAAAACAAAATACTACGCGTCATGACGAACGCACCTTGGTACGTCCGAAATGACGTGATTCACAACGACCTACAAATGGAGCCGATTTCTAATTACATCACTAAACTATCTAGAAATGTATTTAAATCTATTGAATTTCATGACAATCCAATTATCCAAGCACAAACATTATTTACGTATTCTCATCCTAAAATTAAATATTCATACTCTTCGACGAAGTGGAGAAACCCGCTTCGCCCTCCATAACTCAACATTTAAACACTCTTTTTCACACTCTCAACAACATATATTAGCTGCACTGCACTGCGTCATTTTATTTTGGGTTCTTGGGTGATAAGTCACCGCCTTTGATTTACTGCGTTCAGCCGTCCCGACTGCCTTCCTGCGTTCTTCCCCTCCCCGCCGGCGCTCTGCATCGATAGAGCGTTTCGTGTTTCGGGGTACGTCCTCCCTCCCCGTTCTGCCGGGGAGTTCTCTTGATTAGACACATTTTCTTTCATACGGTTTTCATTTCACTCCCATCCTTCTGGGAATAGGCGCTGTCGCGCCGTCGCCCGCGTACCATCTAATTTTTAGTTAGTTAGTTAGTTTCATATGCTCTGCTTACGGCATTCAACTCAGTCCACCTTGAAGAACCAGGCCACGACAGCGTTTTGATGACGTCACGAAAGGAGGGAATGCTTTGCTACTCGCAGTGACTCTCAAGAATATAAAGCTTACGACATTTATTTCTTTTCTGTGGTCGCAGACTAATATTTCCACATTTATATTGATTATTTTTATAATTCTCATTTAGAATATTTTCAGATGAAAGTTATGTATTAAAACGTTAAAAGAATGTCTAATATTTTCCAGGAAAAAGGAGGAAATATCACTCGTGAAAGGCTCATAACAATGTAAGAAACATCTAAGTAAAAACTGACTCAATATAAAATATTTTCAATCAGATAAAAAACAAAAAAACATTTACTTGCAAAGAAAATATGAAAAGTAAAGCATTAGAGGCATATTAATTAAAAAAAACCTGTGAATTTAGCAACATTTTGCTGTAATCAATGAATCATAATATAGGTTAAATGCATGCAAAAATATATACAATTGCAAAAAATATATACAAATTCGAATTTCATGCAAAAATAAACAAATAAAGAATGCAGTGCATGTAAAAATATATACAAATGCAGAAATGACACAAACAGTTTTAGATACCACAGTTATTATACAGCAAAAATAGATTCTAGATTATGCGTTAGAAAATATATACATTAGAAAAGAATACTTTACCTATATAAATCTGACAAAAAAAAAATAATAATAACTTTTCATAGAATGTATCATTAATGAGGCAATGTATTGATTACTTTCGAGTTTTGAATCATTTGGATTTGTACTGATATTATTCAAACTAATTTTAACATTATATTTTTATGCGTGACAAATAAATATTGTGCCTAGGTAAAAATATTTAAAAATTAAAAACAAAATTTTTTAAATTAAAAAAATAGTATTTTACATTCAATATACTTTGAATGCTAAAATCTTCATGAAAATGATTTAAACGAATTATGTAAATAAATACAATTTTTTATTTAAGGTATCCGACTACGTTCGGAACCATGATTTTAAAAAGCGCACAAATGGATCATTTTCATGATATTTAGTGTCACTCAAATTAGAATACATGCATAAAATTGTTTTAAGAACATTTTGACAAAAAAATTATTTAAATATAATATTTTGGCAAAAAATTAACTTAGAATAATCTTTTTTTCCAAATGTTCTCCTTTTGTGAAAAATGCTTCTATTATAATAATATTTTGCCTGTATATAGCTCAGACCTCTCTATAGAGGCTGAACTAGAGTTTTAGAAAAATTCACATTATTTTCAGAGTTACCACCAATTGAAATAATTATTGGCGTTTTTTTCTTAAAATTGCTCCTTTCTGTCGTCTTAAAATATGAATAAACCCACTTCTAAGTTATATATTTCAAAAATTCTTGTTGAGCCTCTGTAGAGAGGTCTGAGCTATATACAGGCAAAATATTATTATAATACAAGCATTTTTCACTAAAGGAGAACATTTGGAAAAAAGATCATTCTAAGTTAATTTTTGGCCAAAATATTATATTTAAATTTTTTTTTTTTTTTGTCAAAATGTCGTTAAAAGAATTTTATGCATATATTCTAATCTAAGTGACACTAAATATCATGAAAATTATCAATTTATGCGCTTTTGCAAAATCACGGTTCCGAACGTAGTCAGGTACCTTAAGTAGTAGTTATGTGAACTATTTTAAACATGTGCATAAAATCTATTTTGAATAAAAAAAATGAAGTACACATGTACATTGAATAACATAGCAATAGATAATTGAATATTTAAATAAATAAAACAGTGAAATATAAAAATCAACATTGATCTATTTGGCCTTAAATTTCTTTATTTTTCGAGTTTCCTTCACCATTAAAATCTCTTTATTGCGCTTTTTTGAATAATTATTTAAGCAAATATTCCCGAATGTAATGAATATATTTTTTAAAAATATGAAAATGCAGGTGTGTTACACTTTACACAAGATGACTGAAACGAAGTCCACAACTCATGTAATTCCAAATATGCTTCTGTTGAGTTTGTAAACAAGATAACTGGCAATTAACTTTAAAAAAATCTTGATTCAAATATTTTCCATATTAACAAATTAAAAATGAAATATTGCGTTGAAATGAATTTCATAGAAATATTTGTGGGTATTTTTAAATCTCTTCTATTCAGAAGTCTCAAATGTTTTGTCCTGCATTTTCTGAATCGAAATTTATCTCTATTTGAAAGAAATATACATTCGCAATCGAAACATCCGAATTTTATATTATGCACGCATAACCCATAATGTACATTAGAATTTTATACTCTTCTTTTGAGATATTTTCTAATTTATTTGAAATGTTTAATACTTCGTTGAAATCCTTAATATCTACTTTAACATTAAATATCTCTCCTGAATAATTTGAAATTAAATTTCTCAGTGAAATAGTACCATATTTTCCCGAGTGGAAAGATAGCACGCTTTTAACGAGCAATTATTTTTCATCTTGCACAAAATTTCAATATACTTCTCTTAAGAATGAATAGCCATAACACGATTAACAGAATTAATACAGCAGATTTCTTCAAAAACATTAACTGCATTAAGAATATTTAGCAATTCACTGATATATGCTAATCAATATGTTATCTCATTCAAAAAGGATGGATAGTCAGGGAAAATGTAAGGATATGTATTTTATTTGAGGAACAGTGTTGGATACATAACAATAACGAGGCATTACTATAAAATGCGTGGAGTTTTAGGATATGTGTTATTAATATTTAATTTAATTATAATTAATATTTTAACTGTTAATATTTTTAAGATAAGGATTTGATAGATCAAAAAATATATACAAATTTAAACACTAATTTCTCACATTAATAACATCTTGATTTACAAATAGTTAGTGATGTTGACATAAAAAAAAATGCATCAGTTTATTATACTCAGTTATCTTCAAAACTAAAAGTAAATTCAATGATTCAAGAATAAAGTTATACAATAATATAAATATCCTACCTTTCCTTATATCCAATGGTATCTCTGATGTTATGTTCACTACATTTCATATATAAAAACACGTGGTAAGGTAAAGCACTTTTTCACAAGCTTTAATGGAATACTGGTGAAGCGATGGTCAAACGCGGGGAAAATCGTCCCCCCTTTGGTCATGTGACTTGTTTTTTTTCGGGGGAGGGGGAGTTCTCTGTCGCAACCTGTTAATCAAGATAGCCTTGATTCAACCCCGCCCTCCTGCTTATTGTGAAGGAGATTCGTCATAGCTGACGCGAATGACCTTGGCACAAAACAGAGCTTTTCATGAAATATTTAAAAAAAAAATTAAGGGCACGATTTTTAAGTTTATGCTTTCAAACTTAACACATCGACAGCAAACAACGGTAATTTTTATACAAAAAATATAAGAGGAATACTGTGTTTGTTATAAGATTATCGTAAGAAGGCTAATAGACAAAAAACACAATTTTTTTTTTTAAAAAAACCCGTAATTTTTAAACAATTTTTTTTTTTTCAATCTTCGTACAGATTACGGATAATATTGTTCTACACACAGAAAAAAAGTTTCATGAGATTATTTTTATGCATAACGAATTTATTAAGTATTTAATTAAAATTTTGAGTATTTTTTGAAAAATTGCAAAAAAAAAAAAAGGTTTTGACATTTTATTTTTTAAATGACTGATTCTGAAAGAGAAAAGCATGAACTTTTTTTAGTGTAGAATATCAATTCATTAACGCGAAAAAAAATTCAAACGCAACGATTTGGAAATCATTTTCATAAAAACGTATCAATTTTGACTCATTTTAGAAAAAATCATAAGAAATAGAAAATATCAAAATTTTGTAAAAAAAATTATACTGTATCGTGGCGAAAGAAAATTATTTTTCCGATTTTGTAAATATTTTTTGTCTGAGTTTTATATTGAGAATTGGATGGGTTTTTTAAAACGTGGGGAAAGTCGGAACTTCACTCCGCTGAAATAGTAATGATGCTCGGCGGTACAAAAAGTCAACAGGGGTAAGCCAATTAAGCGTTTTAAGGCTTTTAATTAATATATTTTTAACTAATTGCAATATCGGAATATAAATGGTAGAAACGGAGATTCCTCGGATCATTCCAGATCTTTTGGTACCTTTGGCGAGTTTCTGCGTCGCGCAGTTCATGAGAGAATAGATGTACATACAAAGCGACATCGATACGTTTGTTTACCTAGAATTTTAAAAATGTAGATACGCCCTTTTTGAGGCATTTGACAACGACGACGCTGCCATCTTGTTTATGATGTAGGGAGTTAAGGAACCCCATTGGCTGGAATTTCAAGCAATTGCTATTCTGAGCAATTCTTTCAGCCCACCGGGAACGAGTTGTTCGGTGCCATTGCTATCGCAACTAGGTAGAAGTTGCTCAGAATGGTTGCTTTCGAGAAAAATTGCTCCAAATACGTATACGTGTGATAAGGCCTTTAGAGGTGCAAATTTACTTTTTTCCTTACAGTAAAGGATTTCTCTTGATACATATGGCTCTTTAAAAATTAAGTACATTTTTTAATGAAGTACAGAGCCAATCTTAGAAGGTATGCAGAGCGTGTACCGCACGCCTGCGGCCAAAATGAGTGGCAGCCGCAAGCTGTATACAATTCTATCAATCGAGCAAAACTTTTTCACCAATTTCTAAAAATAAAACTTATAAAACGTTGAATAAATATGCTACATTTTTAATAGTTATTTAAAAATAAAGATAAGTCCCGATTTCTGGATGTGTGATGGCCTTGCATAATTTAAGAAAAATAGAATGTTAGTGCACAGTGCGTCGGTCCACATTGCACAATATGTCTGCTCGCTATACACATCCTTTATTTGATAGCAAAAGACGTGACAATACAGCAAAAATATTCTTGTTTATCAGCAGCACTGGATCGATGCTCAACAAAAGCTAATATGGTCAATATTACCTAAGATCTAGAAGTGTTTAAATTCAATATGCATTTGGTTAAGTTAAAAGTTTTCAATTTAATATAATAGTCGTATTCAATTTAGAGAATCAAAATAAAAGAAAGAAATTATTTATGTGTGTTTATTTGTATTTTAATGAATGTTTTACTTTTTTACCCTTCAACACAGGTAAATGAGTTTATAGCTTCAACATTAAGTATTAGTCAAAGTATGAAAAATTATTTTGAAGAATGGCACATTTGGTTGTTTGCCCGCGGGTGGCCGATATCCTAGGATCTAGCCTGAAGCAGCACTAACTGGTGTTTAAATTCGTTGCGAAAAACTTTTTCAGATATGTATTCCAAATATTAAAATATGATTTACTTGTAAAACTAATACAATTTATTTTGAATTTTGTAAAATTTAGTTTCATTTTTATACATTAAATTAAAAAAAAAATGTGTGGTTTTTTTAAATTTTTTTTAACCTTATGCGTGAATTTTTATTATATAATATTTAAAACTATTATCCTGAAAAAATTTCTAAATCTTAATGACGAATACCATATACAAAAACCTAAATTCCATTGGATTCCCTTTTATTATATAGGAATAAAACATTTATAGCAGATTACACCGCAGTGCATCATTGGAAGGATTACACCTTATATTTTTTTCAGATTCCTTAGCGATTCCTAATTAAAAATCTTCATATCCTTAACGAGCGATTGAAAATTTTCCCTAACACCCCACTAACGCAATTTCTAAAAATAACTATTTCTTTTCACTCATAACACAAGATTATATGTTTCTTTTTTGCATTTTTCTATCCGACTGACTCTTGCGCCATAAAACTAAAACTTCACTCATTCCGATTTGAATGCATGAAGGAATATTTCTGCCTCTTTTCTCAGTGGACAACTTCGGCTGTGTGTGTGTTTCTCTTACCACTTTGGTTTGTTCACCTTTAAAAGAACTAACATTGTGACTGCTGGCAGGATCGATCCTAGGGCGTCGGCCACCCACGAGCAAAAACTTCATGTGCCGCCCCTCTAGAGAATTTTTCATATTTTGACTAAACGATGACGCTATAAACTCATGTATCAGTATAAGAATAAAAAGTAAAATATTAACGAAAATGCAAACAGACATAAAAAAATGACTTCTTTCTTCTATATTGTTTTTCAAGATTTTAAGGCTATTATTCAATTGAAAAATTTTAATTTCCCTGAATACATATTAAATTTAAACACTCCTATGTCTTTGGTAAGTTAACCATATTAGATATTTTGGCAAAGAAACTTTTTCAAAAACCCTTTTTTTATCCACAATGCTTCTGATAAGCTAGAAAACTTTTCTATTGTGCTATGGGCGAAATTCACAGACAAATGGCGCCAAGTCTAAATCCCGTGGTGCTTGGGTAAACTATTTCACGTGCTTCGCTTTAGTGTCTAAAATATCTATACTTGAGCTGTTTGCGTCTTTTGTGTGAACTTCGGCTCTTAATATTTATTAAGAATAATTATATTGTTGCATTATTCTAGCTTAATAATAATGTAGGAAGTAATTTTAGTAACTTTTTTTAGTATAAATTTTGTTTTAGTTTACATATTTGTATTATTTAGTGTTAAGTGCAAAGCTATATTGCTGCCAGTTACTTGTTTGTTTATGTATTTATTCATCATTCTAGGCTATTTTTAGTATATTTTACTTAGTTTATTATTGTGTTTATTTGCACACACAAGGAAATTTTTTGTTTAGAATTTCTAGTTATAAAATAATGCATGTTTAGAATTTCTAGTTATAAAATAATGCATGTTTAGAATTTCTAGTTATAAAATAATGTATGTTTAAAATTACTTGTAAGCTTTAAACTAGAAAATGTCCATAAAATTCATTAATTTTAACATAAAATTATTTTCTTAATGTTGAAAATACAGTCGACATTTTTTTGGTCTTATTTTCCTTGTAATTTTTCTTCCTGTTATTATTTTTTTGATGGGTAAGATATAAAAAATAAATATACATTAATTTACAAAAAGGTGTTGATGCCGTTGGTTGAGTTCGAATAATAGCCAGAGATGGAGATAGTACTTAAATTTATATTACAAGAAAATAAATATTTACAGTTAAAGTTTACACTAAAAGGTAATAATGCGGTTAAATGAAAATTACACCCTTGAAGGTGCTGCGGATTGATGTGAACAAGACCTTGCGTCCGTCCGTTGCGTTTCAGTTTACAGAAAAGTCCCCGTACCGGTTCCAAAAAGTTTCCGTTGGGGTAGGAAAGCGGGAAAATCTCCCGCACTCAGTTACAGTTAAGTGAGGAGTGGAAAGTCTGGCGCACTCAGTTACAGTTAAGTGAGAAGTGTAGGAAACATACTCCCACCCTATATCCGAACTAGTTCGGATATATGGGAAGTTTGTGAAGTTTATGAACAGGTCGTTTAAACACTGAGTCTTGGGTTTTCACAGTTGCAACACGAACCAGTCCGTCGTTGCCTGGATGCACTTGAAGAACTCGAGCCATTGGCCATGTACCAGGAGGACCCTCCTCTTTGATCAATACGATGTCATCTTCCTTCAAGTTTGGTTGTGCGTCCTGCCATTTCTTGCGAGGTTGTAAGGAGGAGATAAATTCGGAACTCCACTTCTTCCAAAAAGCCCCGTTTGATGTTCTGTAGCAACTCCCAACGATCTCTGTGGTTGGAGGTTGAAGGTAGCTCCTCTGGAACTGAAAGAAGAACATCACCTGTAAGAAAATGTGAAGGTGTGAGTGTAGATATGCATTCTATGTCAGAGTCATTAACGTAGGAGAGAGGCCTGGAATTTAGTAATCCTTCGATTTGCGTGAGCAAGGTTGTTAACTCTTCAAAAGTTAATATGGTTTCTCCCAATACTCTCTTCAGATGAAATTTGACGGATCGAATTCCTGATTCCCAAATACCTCAAAATGTGGTGATGAGGGTGGAATAAAGTGCCAATCTATTGAAGATTTGGATAAGTAGTAAGAGATGGCTTCATTAGTTGGTAAGGAAAGCCATAACTTCCGTATTTCGTCAAGTTTTCGACGAGCTCCAACAAAATTGGTTCCATTGTCACTATAAATGTGGCGGGGAGCCCCACGACGAGCACTAAAACGACGTAGTGCAGCTATGCGAAGGAATCAGTTGTTAAGTCTCCGACTGCTTCAATATGAACAGCTTTAGTTGCTAAGCATACAAATAAAGCAATGTAACCCTTTGTAGATTTAGTCCCTCGACCTTTGTTGCATTTAATCAGTACAGGACCAGCATAATCAATACCGCAACTGAAGAAAGGTCTCTCCAGCGTGACACGGTGTTTTGGTAAATTGCCCATCAGCTGTGGTGTTGTGGTGGAGGTTTTGAATTTGTTACACTTTAAGCATTTTCTAATACATTTGTTAATTAATTTTCTACTTCCTACGATCCAATGGGACTGTCGAAGAACGTGAGCTAACAAAGTCGGCCCAGCATGTAAATGAGCGATGTGTTGTTCCTTGATAAGGAGTTCACTAATACTGTGCTGAGAAGGAAGTATGATAGGATGCTTGGAATTGAATCGAAGCTGGGAATTTTGCAATCTCCTCCCACCCGTACTAAACCATGTTCATCTATGAAAGGGTGGAGGGGAACGTAATGGACTTTTGGGTGGCAGAGAAATCTGTTTTTAATGCTTCGTATTTCTTCCTGAAAGTAAAAACCTTGAACCCAACGAATGATGGTTTCTTCAGCGGTTTTTGGTTTCCGAAAAGGTAAGTGAAGTAGTATTAATATGGGATGAACTGATCGATGATCCTTGAGATGCTATCTTTTACAGTTTTTAATAAATCTTTGGCAATAAGCAAAAATGCGAATTACTTTGGTGAGTGAAGAGTAATGTTCGAATAAACCATGAATTACATCATTTGATGTGTGAGTAAACAGATTGAAGATGGAGACTGATTTTTGTTCCGCTTTTACCTCATCCGAAGCCTCATCGCAACTGGATTCAGCCTTGGGCCAACTAGAAGTTTCTAGCCTTAGCCAGGGTGGTCCTTGCCACCATAACTTGCAATCAGGTAAGCATTTAGGATCAATACCTCGGGATGCAATATCTGCGGGATTTTCCTTAGAAGGCACATGTCTCCAATGCTTTGTAGGTAGAACTTCTATAATTTCAGATGTTCTATTTGCTACGAAAGTTTTCCATTGGCGAGGATGACCAGACAGCCAGGAGAGAACTATTTTAGAATCCGTCCAAGCGAATACATCAAAGGTATAATATTTTAATGTCCGTAAGACCGATTTAAATAGCTTGGATAGTAAATGTGCACCGCACAACTCCAATCGAGGAATGGAAACTTGTTTGACAGGGGCTACTTTAGTTTTGATACAAGTAGTTGAACCTTTATTTTGCCGTTGTGTTTCTGCCGACAGTAGATTGCAGCAGCATAAGCTAATGAAGAAGCATCTGCAAAACCATGCAATTCTACTATGTTGTCTGCTGTAAGGATGACCCATCTGGGAACAGTGAGGTAGTTGATGGCATTAAAGGCCTTTTGAAACCTAAGCCAATCCTCTGTTAATTGTTGTGGAATGGGAGAATCCCAATCTGTTTTTGTAAGCCAAAGTTTTTGATAAAAAATCTTCATGAATACTGTACAAGGTGAAAGAAGTCCCTAAAGGATCGAAAATTTTGGAAGATTCAGATAAAATACGTCTCTTTGTGAGTGGTGGTGTAAGTTCAAGCGATGGTTGGAAACCAAAAGTGTCATCGGATGAATTCCAAAATAAGCCTAATACTTTAGAACTTTCATTAGAATCTTTGGAAAATTCAACTCGTGCATCATGAGAACTATGTTCTGAAAATTGAGCGAGAAATTCGGTGGAATTAGAATTCCATTTTCTTAAATGAAATCCGCGAGTACTCAAAACATGAGCAATGTCCTTGCAAATGGAGATTGCGTTATTTGGCGTATCTGCTCCTGATAGTAAATCATCCATATAAATATCTTCCTGTAAAACTCGGGAGAGGTTGGGATTATCTTTATCATCGAGAGCGATTTGCTTAATACACCTAGTGGCCAAAAAGGAAGCTGAGGCTAAACCGTAGGTGACAGTTTTTAGCTTGTATGTGCGAATGTTTTCACTAGAGTTATTTCTCCACAGAATTTGTTGGTATCTCTGATCTTCATCAGCTACTAAAATTTGACGGTACATTTTTCAATGTCCGCTGTAAATACAATTCTAGGAATTCTAAAATTAAGCAATATTTCAAAAATATCCCTTTGTAATTTGGGACCTACTCCAAGCAGAGAATTTAATGACGTACCATTTGTAGTTTTGCAAGATGCGTCAAAAACTACTCTTAACTTTGTTGTAGGGCTGGATGGCTTGATAACGGCGTGATGCGGTAAAAAATTCTGATCTTTGGAAGTATGGGATCTGGAATTTACTAAGCTCATGTGACCTAGCGATTCGTATTCGTTCATGAATTCTTTGTATTGGTTTTCAAAATCTGGGTTATTTTTAAATTTCCGCTCCATTGCTAATAAGCGAGAAATTGCTGCGGGTTTTGAGTCTCCCAATTCTGAATTTGATTTATAAAATGGAAGTTTTACAACAAAGCGTCCATCGGAATTACATGCATAAGTATTTTGAAAATGTGTTTCCACAAATTGCTCTTCAGAAGTTAATAATTTATCTTTTACGTTAGAATTTCTTCTAATTCCCAAAATTGCTTTAATTGATTGTCAATATTTGTACCATTCATGTGAAGATTTAGCAATGAATTTGAGTTTAAAGACTCAGTTAATTTGCCTGAAATTAGGAAACCAAAAATGGAATTTTGAGCGATTAAATTACTTTGAGAGCAAGTAATTTGCCCAGGAAGCAAAATAGAAAAAAAGTAGTCAGATCCGAGAATCATATCGATATTGTTTGAGATAAAAAATTTCGGATCCGCTAAGCAGGCATTTTTAAATGAGAGAAAACGTGTTTCGTTTATTTTTCCGTTGGTAACGGAGCAGTTAGTTTTTCCAAAACATATGCTTTAACTGGTAGTTTGACCTTGGGGTCATGTAACGATACTAAATCTATTTCAACACACCCTCTAGTCATCGCGATTTTAGAATCTTGGAATCCTTTAATTTGAAATCTAGCGTTTTCTTTTTTCAGGCCTAGCAGTTTTAAACATTTTTCCGAAATGAATGTTGATTCACTTCCGCTGTCCGCAATAACTCGAACTTGACAGTTCTCCCCCAAAATATTTTTTTTAATGTTAACGCTTAAAGTTGGTAATAAAGAAAAACATGTTTGTATAGAGTTCACGGAAGCTGCAACTTCTTTGTTTTGATTAGTATCATTTCCTGTCTGGTTTTGACCTTCAGCACGATGAGATTTATTTGCTGACATTGCGAAATTTTTAAAATTATTATCATGTAATAGCGAATGATGCTTTTTCTTACAATAGTGGCAAGTAAAAGTTGAATTACAATGTGACTCAGTGTGCTTATCAGATAAACAGTTCATACATAATTTTTGTTTATTAACAAGTTGTATACGCTCTTTAACAGACATTTCTTTAAATTTAGAACATTTGAAAACAAGATGATTCATTTTACAACAAGAACATTTTAAACTATTGTTAAATTTCGATTTATTAATATAAGGTTGTTTTTCATGAGTAACGCTAACATTATAAAGTTCTAAGTATGTACATCTGTTATTTAAAAATTCTATAAATGCTTCAAATGTGGGAAAATCAATATTATTTGAGAATTGCGCCCATTCTTGGCGCGTTTTTTAGGATCAACCTTTTGTAACAAAATGTAAATCAACCATACATCTCTAGACTCTGCTTTAGTATCAATAGATTTAAGACCTCTAATTACTTCGTCGGAAGTGTCTGCTATGTTGCGTAAGTTGTGAGAGTTAGTATCGTTAAAAGAAGGTTGTTCCATGAAGGTTTTAATGAGTGAAAAAATGATTTGCTTCTTTTTATCATAACGAGCTAATAATTTTTCCCAAGCCTCGTTATAAGCCGTTTCAGTAATGGGAATATGCTTTAATTATATTTGCTGGTTCTGACAGCAATAAACCTCTAAGATATTGAAACTTTTGTATATTCGATAAACACATATTATCATGCACTAATGATACATATAAATCCTTAAATGAAGGCCAATTTTTATAATCACCAGAAAAACGCTCAATATTAATTTTTGGCAACTTAAAATTGCTAGATTTCATATTTGAGACATTTTCAAAGACATCAGAATTATCATTATATACATATGTTCTCAGAGATAAATTTTCTAAGATATTCTGTAGCTTGGCTTTGGTTTCGTAATATTTTGTTTCGAATTCTTCCATTTCAGAGGATTCGATAGGTAAAGCAGCATCCGCTTTATCAAATTCCGTATAAGTTAATTCAAGTTTCTCTAACTTGTTGCGTATATCATTTTTGTCAAAGTTTGAACATTTTTATCAATGAAATTTATAATTCTTGTAAGTGCAGCC
Organism: Trichonephila clavipes; assembly: GCA_019973935.1. NCBI lineage: Eukaryota > Metazoa > Arthropoda > Arachnida > Araneae > Nephilidae > Trichonephila > Trichonephila clavipes. The sequence continues at coordinate 1,126,035 of BMAU01018231.1, read as the reverse complement.
TTCGCTCTGCCGCGAAGCACTGTAGCCGTTTCGGCATCCATTAATTGATAAAATGAAATATGGATGGAATGAATCAGTAAGAGAAACCAATGTCAAACGTTGAATGAAAATGTAAAATAGTACTTATCTCTTGTTTCTCTGAATCGTTGACGAATCTCGTCGGTGCCTCCAAATGATGCCGTTGGTTGAGTTCGAATAATAGCCAGAGATGGAGATAGTACTTAAATTTATATTACAAGAAAATAAATATTTACAGTTAAAGTTTACACTAAAAGGTAATAATGCGGTTAAATGAAAATTACACCCTTGAAGGTGCTGCGGATTGATGCGAACAAGACCTTGCGTCCGTCCGTTGCGTTTCAGTTTACAGAAAAGTCCCCGTACCGGTTCCAAAAAGTTTCCGTTGGGGTAGGAAAGCGGGAAAATCTCCCGCACTCAGTTACAGTTAAGTGAGGAGTGGAAAGTCTGGCGCACTCAGTTACAGTTAAGTGAGAAGTGTAGGAAACAGGTGTTAATAATTACTTTTTTATATAAAGTGTGTTTATGAATTTAAAATTTGCTTTATGTGGTTCATAAAGTATATTGAAGGATGAACGATAAATTTTCAATATAACGAACTTTTTTGCAGGATTTAGCGACTTCGTTAAATGGAGATCCGACTGTACTTAAATTTTTATCTACTGAAATTTACATTCTTTATATATATATGTATATATATATATATATATATATATATATATATATATATATATATATATATATATATATATATATATATATATATATATTCTTAACTTTAAAAAAAAATTTTTTTAATTATTAATTTAAGCAATTAAATTTACTACAAAAACAAGTAATATAAAAAAATTATAAGTCAATTTTTTCTTAAATCAACAAAGAAAAATTTTATTTTAGTAATTAATTTTTTTTAAATAATTACAATTAATTTAAGTGTGTGTACACATATGACAGAATCACAATACTAAGTGACAAAATAGAAAGCGATTTTCTTCTTGCCATTTTCCTTCCTACATAGGGTGTTGGACAATTTTTGTTTGTTTGTTACTATTTATACATTCATTGAATTTAATTATTCTAATGAAATAGAATAGTAAAAAAGAAGTCCCATTCGCAGAAATTAGGACAACCCAGGAGGAATTCGAATCCATAACCTTTGGATTAGAAGACCAACGCATTTATCCATTGCGCTACAGGGGCACAGCAAACGGATTTCCTTTTTATATACAGTGTTAGACTATTATTTTTGTTTGTTACTATTTATTCATTTTTTTAATTTAATTAATATTTGAAAAAACTGTATTAACATCAAATGTCATCCACTACAAGTTTAAAAAAATGTATTTGAACTTGAATGGATGAATAGAAAGTATTGTAGCCTGTTTTTTTCCATAATCTTTCTGGTTATGACGCCCATATTTTTATTAAGGAGTTAGAATATGATAAAAAACGAATTAATTTAATTTCGAACACTGAAGAAAAAAATATTTTTTTCAGTAAAAATATTTGAAATGATTTTCAGTTAAGGTTTTTAGATTCTTTCAAATTCATGTCTTCTAGTTTGGAAAACTTGATAAAAACACTAAAAAAAGGTGAATTTAAATATATGAAACATTATTTTGATTCGAAAAAAATAGATTTACTTTTAAGAAAAGGAGTTGTAAGTAATAAGTTGGTAATTGGTTGGGTACCCTTCTTCTAGATTATCAGCGTGGGCTAGAGGTGTAGGATTAAGTGAAGAACTAGGCATTGTCATGATCTTAAAATGTCTTTATTCAGATCTTAACTTAAACTTCTCTCTCTAACAGATTGTGCTATAGCATAATACATGAGGGAATCTACAGTGACTAAACACACAATATATAATGCCGAACCAATCTAACCCGGACCACTATCAATAACTAACTCGTCTAAGCTCAATTTCAATGTAAACACAGATTGTAATGAACCTAGACTTTTAACTACTTTGGAATCAAAAACAAAATATGTTCTCCATTATTCGAATTTAAAGCTATATTTAACATTAGGGTTAGTCTTGAAAAAAATTCATTGCGTTTTAAAAAGTTTTCAGACTCCTTGGCTTAAAAATTACATAGATTATAATACTAAATTAAGAACTAAAGCTCTGTAAATGACTATCAAAAGGATTATTACAAACTAATGAATAATAGCGTAATCGGGAAAACGATCGAAAATGTAAGAGTAGATATACGTTTATGCTCAACAGAAGAGCAAGCTCGAAAGTTACTAGCGAAATCAAACTTTAATCGTCGCACAATATTTTCTGAAAACTTAATGGCCGTCCATCTAAAAAAAAAAATCTAATATCAAATTTTTGAAACCAATACAGGTAGAAATGGCAATTTTAGACATATCAAAAGTTCTAATGTATTTATTCTTTTACTATGAGTACATGAAGCACCGTTATGACACAAAAGTAAGGCTCATGTATACAGACACCGATTCTTTTATATACGAAATAAAAACTGATGAATTTTGTAGTGACATGAAAGATGATATTAACTTATATGACACTTCAGACTGTGACAAAAATAACATTTATAATTTACCTGCTGTTATGAACAAAGTCATGGGAAAAAGGAAAGATGAAAACAAGGGAAATATTATGACAGAACGTGTAGGATTAAAATCGAAAATGTATGCCTACAAAACAAACAATAAGATTGAAAAGAGGCTAAAAAGGATTAAAAAAACAAACTTTGAAAAATAAAATAGCATTTGAACACTACAAAGCCTGTTTTTTCAATCAAAAATTAAAATATGTTGACATGAAATAAATTAGGTCCAAATTTCATTCAATAAAGCAAAACAAACTTGCTCTGTCATATAAAGATGACAAAAGGTTTATTAATGGGGATAGCATTACTACTCTTGCCCATGGACAATGGTCGTTGATGAATTTAGACCTATTCAATGAGCAGTATGACATACAATCCAATGATATGATAAATTCACAAGAATGGAATTTTTGGAATATAAAGAAGTGATTGTAATGTAAAACGGAATACAGAATGCTGTTTTTGTAAATAAGCAACTTATTTTGAATCTTTACTGTGCATGTGTAACAGTGGCGCACACAGGAATTTTTCAAGGGGGGTCCGGGGTCGAAAGTTCTCCATTGTTGTATCATGCTCCTTTTGATTTTGTCGATTTTCGGGAACAAAACACAGTAAAAAACTAGTTTTTGAATAAATAATTAGCATTAATTAATAAAATTAATCATTAATAGAAAGTAATTAATTAAATTTAAAGTACTATATACTTGGAATTACAATCAATTGGAAAAAAATCAAGGGCTTTGGAAGGGGGGGGGTCCGGACCCCCCCTTGTGTGCGCCACTGATGTGTAATCATTATGCAAAAATCAATGTTGTTTTATTTTTGTAATGTAAAGCGTAATGCAAAAAGTTGTTTTTCTCTGAGTAAACATTTTACTTTGTATCCTTACTGTGTGTGTGTAATCATTATATTGAATTAAAATTTACAGTTGTTATTAAAATATAAAATAAGTATTTTTTATTTCAATTCAGTTACAAAAAAGATAATTAGACTGGATGATTTTTGCAATTATTTGTAACACAATTTATACTCTTTGGGAAAGGCTAAGGGCTTGTGTTTAAAACATGAACATAAGCTTTCTTAAGATTTTTTTTGAAATATATTTAAAATATCACTTAGCTTACATACTTAGACAATTTGCATAGAAAAATACTCATTTATTTTTAAAATGAAACTATTTCAACATAAATTAAACGAACAAGCAATATAAATAAAATTAACTCAAATTACTCATATAAAAAGAAACCATTTTCGTTCAGATTTATAGAAATAAAATTTTTAGAACCAAATCCTTTGGAAAATTTATATAAAACTTTTTTTTTAAACTTACATAAAGTTTTTAGTTCTTACATTTGTATGAAATGTATTTAAAATGCGAAAACATATATTATTAGATAATTTGTTTAAAAAAATACTCTGTTTTATTTTAAAAATGAAACTTATTTCAACATAAATTAAACTAACAAACAATAAAAATGACATTAACTCAAATTAAGCACATAAAAAAATTATTCAGATTTAAAGAAACAAAATTTTTAAAACAAAATACTGTGTGAAACTTATAAAATCTTTATACAAAAAATCCTCATAATATTCAAAACAATCAGATGGACATAACATGTATTTTACTTCTTAAAATAATATCAAAGCTAAAATTTTCAAAAAATTCTTCAGTTATATAATTTACAGGTTTAATAATAAAGTGTTTATTTTCAAAAAGTTTATTATAAAAACATTCAAGAAAATGATCTGCTCCCCTAACAAAATGAAATTTATGAGATTATAAACATAAGTTTTCTTCAGGTCTGGATGCCTTCATAGGACAATGGTTAGCGTAACTGAAAAACTATTGTCCTATGGAGACATTTTGTTCTGAGGCCGTGAGTTTGACTCTAGATTTTTTTTATTTATTTGAGCGTTATTTATTTTAATCATTTTAAAACCTATAATTAGTCCATACTTTAATCAATAGGTGGCGCTATGAGCACTTTTAACATTCCTATACTTTATATATATATATTTTAAACAAATCAACTTAGCAGTAGGAGAAAATAACTCAACTCGACCACCACCTGCGTCTCGAAAACCAAAACCATAGCAGGAGAAAACAATTCAAATCAGCACAGCCTGCTGCGACTACAAACTATAGTATCAGAAAAATAACTCAACTCAGCAGCAGGAGGGAAACAACTCAATTCAGCAGCAGGATAAAACAACACAACTCATTAGCAGGAGGGGGGGGAATAGCTCAGCTCTGCCGCCTGCTTGCTGCAGAATCGGCTTTTTTTACGTGCTCACACCACTGGTCCGGGTTCTATTCCTGGGTTGGGCAAGGTTGACTCAGCCTTTCATTCCTACCTCAGTGCGTCGATAAATGAGTACCAAGCTTGCTTGGGGACTTAAACACTGAGTGTCTCTCACTTCACAAACTGACCACCTGATCTGGACATCTGCTCATGCACCTTAGCGCCCAATGGTCACGTTTACTGGGATGGGCGCAGTAGGCCCTGGCCCTCATGAGTTGTTGCACCACGGAGTTTGAGCTTGAAAATAAACACGTTCAACGCACACACACAAAAAATGTAGAAATCAAAATTATAAAATTGCATGTTGTTATTAGCATTCCTATTATAAGAAAAATCAGTACGAAAAATGAACACCAGTATGTTTAGTGATGAAAAAAACTCTCCTAAATAATAGTATTTATATTTAATAGCCTTAAAATAAATTATATTTCTTATAAGCTCAGCATATAAAAATGCATATATTTTCACATTATGTAATATGCTATGAAAAAGGGGGGAAGGGATTAATAAAATCAGAGAGAAAATAAGAAGCATTTTAAGTTTATATGCGAATCACTAACTGTACTCATTCTTATCTTGAAACGCATTGCAAATAAAAATTTATTTGGTGCGTCCAAAAAGATTTTGTTGGAATTTTGAAGGCATACATAATAAAATAAAGTAGGAGGTGATCAGTTTTTCCCCGCTTAACAGTTTAATCATTGCTCTGATAAAAGCAATAATCAATCATGTTTTTCAAAGACTTATCTTCGTACAAATCTGCAAAGTGCAGCATTTCATCATTATTTCCGCAATCCATATTGAAAACCAGAAATTTACGACTGTAATTTACCAGGTCTAAGATGGAATATCTGTGAGCAATTGCGTAAAGGTCCATAGCACTGTAGAGGTCGAGTGTAGAATCAGTTACAGAGCCTAAATACAAGTATTCGATGAAACGACTTAAAGTGAGGGAATCTGTGTCATCCATCTCCACGATTCCAAATTTCTTTTCTTTCATGTCATTTTCGAACATCTTACTGAAGACAGTAGACTTGCAGCAGATGAGAGATTTGTGGACAGGGTAATCTTTCTTTTCACAGCGAAAGATCAAATCACATCCTTTACGGTTCGACCTAAAGAATTTTTCTAAGTCATTTTTCAGTCTATGGCGAAGTCTCTTGAAAGTTCCAGGATGTGAGTCGGAAAAATAATTCTGAATATTACTGAATTCCCCGTGGAGTGATATTTCTGCTTCCATTTTCAAGTACACCGGCGAATTATTTTTAAAATAATTCGTATTATTTTTGTATGTTGGGTACCAAAGAAAAAAACTCTGTAAATACCAGTTTTTGTCACTATGATACGGACGAAAATGTTCGGTTATCTTATTTCTTTGGTAAATATTTGAATGGGTCATTAGATTGAGGCAGCAATTTGTAAGCGTGCTGGTTCTCCAATTCTTACAATATGTATTTTTTACAATTTGTCTAAAAACACATTCGTCTAAATTGTGTATTGGAGTTCCATTGGACGTTATCACTTGAAAAGAATCGGAAAGTCTCAATTTTTCTACAAGTTTCTTCTCTTGATATTTAACGAGTGTAACGGCTGAACAATGCTTTGAGCCAAACAAAGAACTTCTCCACAAGTGACACATCACACTAACAGCTAAATCATTCCCTGGAAATATTGTATGAGACCATGCTGTTTTTCCGACGAGTAAAGCATCTGCAATAGGTTTTCGTACTACAGCGATTTTTGTAGTTTCATTCGGCAATTTGAGTAGAACTGTTCCCTCTATCCTCAAGTACAGAGGTGCTCTATGTCTCCTAGAGACATTCAAAAAGCACGACACGCGCATTTCTTTCTTGCGAGTTTCCTTGTGTAGAACAAGGCGAAAAGTAAGATCCGGGCCGACTCCGGCAATTTGGAAAGGAGGACTTTCCAAAGGTTCTGTCTGGGTGAGAAAATAAAGGCCAAAATTGTCAATTTGCCAAAAAAATCTTCTCGTTTCAACATACATCTGGATTCTTCGTTCAAACTCAAATTCTCTCAGATACTTTTCACGCCGACGCGAACATAGTTCAATGAGATATTCTAACATTCTAAGAAAATCGGCTTAACGAGTTGCTTTCAGTATTTATTGGATTTTGTTAGACCTCTCTCTGATGGGTTGACGGAAACACCGTCTGCTGAAACGTGTTCTCTTAAACGCCTTTTACTTCATCCTGTAAAAAAAAAAAAGAGAAATATATATTTTCATACAATTTTTTTTTATGTTTCAAGTTCAGTAGCGCACACAGGAATTTTTCAACGGGGTTCCGGGGTCGAAAGTTCACCATTCTTGTATCATGCTCCTTTTGATTTTGTCGATTTTCGGGAACAAAACACAGTAAAAAACTAATTTTTGAATAAATAATTAGCATTAATTAATAAAATTAATCATTAATAACAAGTAATTAATTAAATTTTACGTACTATATACTTAGAATTATAATCAATCGGAAAAAATCAAGGGCTTTGGAGGGGGGTCCGGACCCCCAGGATCCACCACCCTTGTGTGCGCCACGGTTCAAGTTATATTTACTAAAATTTTATCAAATTTTTTTTAGTAGTTCTTGAGCAATAAAATTAAGTCAACAGTTTTTAAATTTGGAGCCGCGCTCCTTGGAAAGGCATAGAATAACAAAAAAAAAAAGAGTAAATGGTCTACCAAAAGCATAGTTTTCGCAATGTAGAACAATGAATTTAGAAATCAAATTGCATAGAATTGTATCTTAAAATAATACAACTTTAATTTTGCTTACCTTTTTGACTCAAACTTGAATATAAATATTTATTCAATTGGAGTATGTCATTATTTCGTTTATTGAAAAATGCCACAGGAGAGACTACACACAGATTAAAAATGTTTTTAAAAGCGATGTAGCATAATTTTTGGAAACCGCTCGTCAGAATGTAGCAAAAGATCACAGGGAAACAGAGTTCTTTCAAAGCTTCAAGAAATTCTACCCAGTGTTTGACCAATGTACATAAAGGGATTCTTTAGGGAGAGGGTCATTGCAAGGTCAACAGTATATCTTAAGAGATATGGCTGGTTGGTACAGGAAACAAGGGACTGTCTACAAATTTTCAAAACATATTTGGAGAGGTACAAGTTTTTTTTTTTTTTTTTTTTTTTCTCAATGGAAGATTTTCCAACACACGATTCTTTTTAAAATCAAGTAAATATTTAACTGAAGCAGTAACTAATATATCTATTTTTTGCTAATTTTTTTCCAGAAATATATTCTAATCACTAAATTATAATTTTTATTGTAAAACTAAAACAGTTTTTCATATTTGTAAAAACAAACCCACCTTTTATTAGTAAAATAAAAAAATGAGTTTTTTTTGTCATTTTTAAATATCTTTTACACACACGCACACGCACACATATATATCCTAAGAATATGAAGTTTGAAGTCCTCATTGAACATTAAGTGGAATTTTCACCACAAAGTCTAAAACAGGGGTGGGCAGTCTTTTACATGGTACGGTCTACTTCTCATTTTTTTAAGGTGTTGAGATCCAACCAATGGCGTAAGTGTGGTGAGCTAAAATAAGTCTCATTAATATTTAAATTATAATAATAATAAATACACAGAATATGTATGTACCTACATAACTACAATAAAAAAACTTACTCTTTTAAAACATATTTCAAGCAAAATGCAAGATACATATACATACTTATGGTCAGTATGGCATAATAATTACACACACAAATTTAACCCTTAACTTCCCAATGTTTTAAATTTCTATGAAAAAATTATATCAGCTAGTTCTCAAGTAATAATAAAAGGAAAATATATATAAAAAAAACAATTAAGTTTTTTAAATTGAATTTCAGTCATTTTTTTGTTGTTGCAGAAGTGCAACATTGCGCAGCAGTGCTGTAAATTACAAAACCTTTTTTTTTATATCAGGATTTTATTATTCACCATAAGATGTTTAAATTTCTTACCTGGTAATTTATTTCGTCAATAAACAAGATGAAACATAAAATATAATAAATTATTTGTATAGCAAAAACATAGTTCTTGAGGCATCAGAGATTTTTATAATTGTTGTGATTTCTGAAAAAATCTACTTCCATCTAGTGACACAATTAGCATGTATTTCATTGCAGTAATCTTTTTTTCTCAGATAAGTGATTTGAAGGTAATTAAAAAATATTGAGCCTGTTAAATTAAAATAAATCATGTTGCAGAAATACAACAGTGGGAATTTAAGAATTAATAATATCAAACGATGCATTTATTATCAAACCATTCAAAGTACATGAAAAAATAAATCATTTTCATTTAAAGTTAGTTCTTGTAGTTATAGTCTCAGTAGAAGAAAAGAAGTCTGCAAACTGCCCTCCCCAATCTTGAGTATCTCGATATATAATTACTAATTGCACTCCTGCGCTGGATTCTAAGTGGTCGTCTGTGAAACGGGAATGATAAGATATCTGAATTATATTCACCGTTGAAAATGCAGATTTACGCAGGCAGGTGTAGCAAAAGAGCGATGTTAAATGAAATGCAGCTTTTTTAAATTAGGATACTTTTTTTTATTCCATTAAATTCCAAAAGTTATTCTTTTAAAATTACATCATTTTGAAGAAGAAAAGTTCGTTATCCTCAAGAGATAAAGAGAACATATAACATCTTTTCAGTTATATTTTCCACATCAACATTGTCAAATCGGTAACACATGAATACCACTATTGGTTTTAGTTTAGTAAATTCTTGAAAACGTCTCCTAAATTTGGAGTGCAGTTTTATTATTCCATCATAATATTACTCTTTATTTAATGTATATATATATATATATATATATATATATACATATATACCTCCATTTTTAACCAACTCATCATAAATATATTTTTGAAATTTATTAATTCCTTCTCCATCAACTGAGGAGATACTAACTTTAACTTGTTTTTGAAAGTATTAACAAATCCAATCAATTCTATTATTGATGGATTTTGAGCGTCGGTGTTCCACAAATATATTTCTTTTAGTCTGTGAAACTTATGTCTTACGTGAAGACGGTCACCCCAAAATGTCTTGGCGGTCCACCGGTCGATCGCAATCGACTTAAACCCCACTCCGGGTCTAGAAACATGAATACACACACAGGTTAGTTTAATTTAAATAAACTTTAATTGCAACTAAACACAATGAGGCCATTTTCTTCAATGTAACATAATGATATAATCCCTTGATTGATACTGCTATGATTGTATTATAAGAATATTTAGTTTTGAATTGCTTAGTTTAATGAAAGAAATTTATACACTCCTCTTTTTCCAATTACAGTAGTTGTATCCTAATCTTTTATTCGACACAAATCGTTATAAATGTTAGATTTACAAAATAAGAACTATTTGAAATAGTTAAAAATTGAATCATTGAAAAAGTACACAAACAACAGAAATACTCAGAAGGTCTTCGTTTTTAAAATGTTTCCATGTGTACTATTTAATTATTTATTTTGTTATGGAACTACTATTACATAAATTTCGTAAATATAATTGGCACATTTTATAAAGGTGACTTTTTTTATGCGGTCCTTGTCCACCGCATAAAAAAAATTTCTATAGTATTTCTCCGATTTAGTTTGTTATATGTATGAATTTTTGAAATTTTTAAATACTTTTTTTTGTGTTTTTTTTATGTGGTCCCTCTCTACCACACAAAAACGGGTTCAACTGTAAAGGAGCGGATGCAAGTTAAACCAGTCAAGACTCGAAGTCTTCCAGTCGACGTGCTGCTCGTCAATGGATATTTATTTTACAGATGGGAATGCATTTTCAGGAAATGTTTACTCAAATAACTTATTTTGCTTCTCTTATCTAAATTTATTCTGTCACCATTGAGACAATAGAAATAATGGGAGTAATTTTAAGTAGTTCAAAAAATGTACAATAACAATATGCTACTGATCTGATCAAGGTTTTATAAAATAGGCATGGACCTAATCCGGGGTGGGCATTAAGTAGATCACGATCGAATGTTAAGACATTATGGGGTGACCGTCTAAGGATTAGCAGTTAGTACATATTTACTGAAACATTCCAGATTGGCTGACAGTATGCAGATTAAGTCCTCTACTGATTATAACTATGACCACCAGTAGCGCACACAGGAATTTTTCAAGGAAGGTGTAACGTCGTCAGATGGTAGCGTGGAAAAAATACATCACAGCAAGGTTGTGGGAGTAAAAAAATACTTTTAATTTTTTTCTCCAATATGAAAATTGATTTTAGTTAGATTGTAAAGTTAATAGTTTCCATGCCTATATAGCCGGTATGGAATCCCCGTTTTGAAACCGCTCACTCCACAGCTTTTCTCCGTCCAGTCCGCAAGGCGTTTTTTCTCATTCGCGTTTCGGATTCCTGGTCAGCATCACTGAGCAAAAAACTCTGGGATTCTCCTCTCCGCTTCCTCAAACGATTAGCCCTCCTCTTTTTCGAGCTTGTTCTCTTTTTTTCTCCGGTCTCCTCGTCTCCTGAAAAAGAACCCTTTTAAACACCAGGGGTGTGTTCACAACACGCCCCTCGCTCCTTCTTATTCGCAGGTCACCAAAGTCTCTCTTGACCTCCTCCTTCTTCCTATTGGCGCATAACACGCCAAAACACACCCGAGCTGTCTGGCCCAAGGCGCCATAGTTCCTTGTCCACATCTGGACACACTTGTCCATCACGCCACCTGTTTCTAGTATTCCATTCACAAAACCCTAGAAAAGATGACATGATTATTTTGAGATATGCCTTGCCTATTGTCAAAGGGGCGCCAAAGTCCATTATGGCGACCCGTCTGCCGCCTCCACTCCCTGAGTTCAGACAATAAACAATGGCCCCATTGCCATGTGCACTGGTCACTCCCCAGCTGGTTGATCACAACAATCCAGGGACAATCGATGGGTGTCGTTCTTGTCCTTGACCAGCTGGTGAGACCATAAAACCTATTGTGAATCAGAAGATGGGAATTCACTCCCCTCGAAAATGTCACAAAGGGGGGGGATCTGGGGTAGAAAGTTCACCATTTTTGTATTATGCTCCTTTTGATTTTGTCGATTTTTGGGAGCAAAACACAGTACAAAGTTAATTATTGAACAAATAAGTAGCATTAATTAATGAAATTAATCATTAATAACAAATACTTAAATTAAATTTTACGTACTACATGCTTGGAATTATAATCAGAAAAAATATCAAGGGCTTTTGGGGGGTCTGAACCCTCAGGACCCCTCCCCCCTTGTGTGGGCCACTGATAGCCACTAACTCTAGATGAAAATGCTTTATTTTTTTTATGTAATTTAAATTGTTTCGTAAAATATGCACCATTTGATATTATAATAAGTTTGCATCTTTCGTTTTGCGATAAACGTGGTCTTGAAAGTTTATTTTATTGCAGTTATGTAGGTAAATATATATTACGTACTTCTTATTAAGTTATAATAAATATTGTAGATTTTTCTTAGTGTACTGGGTGGACCACCACACCTTGAAAAAATTAGAAGTAGCCCGCACCCTGGAAAAGTGGGCCCACCCTTTATGTATAAGCTTGGGGGATCAACGCCCCCTCCCCCTTCCATACCGAATGATTTCTCATTTACTTTTACCATATCGATCTTCAAACTGTTTTCCACAAAACCCTAGGATTCCCCGAGCCACAATCAAAATTCAAAAAGAAAATTATAATTGTGTATGCAAATGTGAATTCACGTTCTGTATGAAGTTTTTTATAACCACGAGTATCTAAAGTTTATCCCAGTCATTAAAACAGAAAGTTTCATTTATACATAATATAACTTAAGTTTGTAATCTTTTTAAACTTTTATTATAATAATAGAAGGATATTAAAACACTACTTTTTTCTTCTTTTTATCTATCTACTAGATTGTGATTATTCTATTTTCAGTGTACCAGGTTCCACGAAATAATATCGTACTCATTAGTACAATGTTATGCAAAACCAAATAGTTTTCAATTGGGAAAAGAGGCACCTTTTCTTCATTTGTGAAAAAAAAAAAAAAACCTGTAATATGAAAGAGAGGGAACAAACAATTTATCGGCATATCAACTGATTTGAAGTTAAAATATAAATTTAAGATAGATAAGATCCTAATTTTGGGGATGCAAATTCGTCAAAAATGCACAGGATTTCTCGCATAGCATGAACAATTTAATGCCATTCAGAACAATGCGTAAAAAATATTTCTCAATGTGAGTTACTACAAGAACAAATATAAAAAATTAAACGTAGAATGTGAAATGCGACTGCAGATAACATCAATAGACTTTAACAGTTTGTGTTAAAAAATTCAAGCATATATCCCAGTTACTAAATATATTTCATGCGCAGGTGAAATTTGGATCACAAATTAGTACTGTCATCTACACTATTAAAATTCGTTGGTGAACAAACGTATCTATGTAGGTATGGGATGTCACCCAATTTTCTCACGATTTACAAGACGCAGAAACTACCAAAATTTCGGGAACGATCCCAGGAATCCGTTTTGACCATTTATATTCCGATATTCTAATTAGTTAAAAAGATATTAATTAAAAACCTTAAAACGCATTAAAATGCACAGTTAGTATTTTATTATGCACGTGGCGCCATCTGCAGAGAATATCGGAAAGAAATTCTGTTTTTACAAAACAAAGAAACTTTGCATATAAATAAATTTATTTAAAAATTAATATAATAAAACTATATATATATCTTTCTTTCAATTTAATTATTTTACAATTTTTTTTAGATAAAAAATGAGTCAAAATCTGTTCCTTTTTTTGAATACGGATTTTAAGTTCTTCCGGTTGAACTTTCTTTCGCGTTAATAAAAAAAATATTTTACACTAAAAAATTCATGCTTTTCTTTTTTTTCCGCATGTAGAACAATATTATACGTAATCTGTACAAATATTGATAAAATATCTTAAAAATTACGGTTAAAAAAACAATAATATCTTTCTTTCAAATTAATTATTTTACAATTTTTTAAAAATATTTTCGGAACTTCTTTTTTTTTTTTCAGAGGTTTTTAAAAACACGATTTAATAATTTTGTAATTTTCAAAATTTCTATTTTTCTGTTTATTTCCATACATAAACTATTCTTTTTTAAAGGCTGCAAAATTAAACGAAAAAAATGTCTAAAACGTCAGTAATAATTAATTAATTCTAATTACATTCTTTATTTTTGTTTCATACTTTTTGATTACAAAAGCAATCGTTTCTATAGCTATCTGTAAATTTTTTCTTTTATTAACTACTTGTAGAAATTTGATTTTAATAAATATATATATGTTTTTTTAAAAGGATTACTTCTATTATTTCATTACTAAAGAAATTCTCTGTTAATTAAAAAGTACATCGTCTATTATTTATATGAAGTTTGAAAGCATTAACTTAAAAATGAAGCCCGAAAAAAAATCTTTTACTTTAACGAAATGGGATATTGAAAAAAAATTTACCTTTATTTTAAAGCTCCATTCAATGTTCTCCTCCAATGTAACTGTAGTTTGGTTGGTTAACCTGTTGCTTGATAAACGGTAGTTCCCAGGTTCGAAACGTAAGAGAGAAGAAACTTTCAATTTCGCATTACACCACTTCTTATATCTTAAAATTTTTTTAGTGGAGTGAAAAAGGTTAAAATTAAAATAACATATCAAAATATTTTATCACATCAGTTATTTTTTTAATGTTTCGTTCAGTACATGTATATAAATATATATATCTAGGCTTTCCCCCAGACTTTTTTTTCTAACTTATATATATTTATATGTTTAATCAAACATTCAGAAAAAAGCAATCGTTTCAATAGCTATCTGCAAATTTTTCTTTTATTAATTACTTATAGAAATTTGATTTTAATAAATATATATATGATTTTCAAAAGGATTATTTCATTACTAAAGGAATTCTTTGTTAATTAAAATGTGCATCGTCTATTATTTTGGATCAAAATACATTTTAGACACATTTTTAAGCTAACTATAAATAACGATTGAAGATTCATGAAAATCAGAAATCTATTTTATTATTTTAAATTCTTAGAAACTAACTATTATTTAAAAATGATGAACGTTTTTTTTTGTTCTACTCTTAGCATCAGAATCGTTTTCTATTTATTGCTTCACATTAATAGTTTTTTAATTCTAACGCAATATTTTTTTTTATAAGTCATACATCGAAATTTGAAGCTATATCTTATCTGAGAGAAGGAGGGGAAGATAGAACAATATTTTTTTTTGCACTAAATAAAACCGTGTTCGGGCTATAGAGAGGGGAAAGAAACCTGTCTTAAATCAAAATAAGTGGAATGGAACAAATCTCGAAAAAGGGAAATTTGTTGACATAATTTTAGAAATCACTCACATTGTGTGCATACAATCACACACACAGAAATGCTGGTGTCATGAGGAAAAGAGAAAGCCAGAGCAACGCTGGGCTAAGGGGTGGAGGGGGGTGGGGGTGGAAGTCACTTTGAGAACGAGTATTAGAAGTTTTGATTTTGTGAAAGAGAAAGGGAAAATTTATAAAAGTAGAGATAGCCCGTGCAACGCCGGGCCATGCAGCTAGTTGAGTAAATTATTCTAAAATTAAATTAAAATTTTTTAAAAATATCAAATATAATACTTTTTTTTAATTATCTTTCATTAAGTACCTTTAACATGTTGAACTACTTTAAATAGTGTTTTAATATATATTCCTCTAAGCCAGAGGTGCGCAAACTAGGGGTCGCATAATTTTTATGAAATGCATTATGCCTGCATGCTGCATACCATACAGTGTACATATAAAGAGTGCAACGTCTTCAATCCGGTAGATGACGCCCTCTTCGCGGTTATTCGCAAGTTTTACTGAAAAGCGCCTATTTGTCCGACGTATTGTTGTTATACGTACTGTGTCGAACGGTGCGCACTGAGCATGCGCACCGTACGAGATGGAGTGGTAATCAAAGGCTGTGGGAGTCATCTTGTAGACATGCGTACCAAGCCAAGGCCAACCAAACGACCAAAAATTATCGCTGAATGTCTTACTGCGCGTTTCCATGTAAAGTTGTAGCATGTAACAGTTGGCCTGCAATTGTTTTAGTTTCTCCTCGAGTTTTATCATATGACGTTGTGTAATTATGATTTTTATCGGGCTCTGCTGCTCTTTGTTATCAGGTATATGCTATCATTAGAGAAAGATCTCTGTTAATTTTATTGAATTTCACGAAAAAAATGATAATTTATTTTTATTATTTGTTTTAGTTAAAAAAATTTAACCCCTATATTCATAATGGATAAATGGGTATTGCATACACCAGGTACATCTTCGGCTAACAAACGAACAAACACTGATGAGGAGTCTCAAAATTCTGAACTAAATGTCCCATGTCTAAAAAAAATAAGAAAATACAATGAGGAATTTATTAAGTATGGTTTTACATTTTGTGTTGTTGATGATGAAGAACGCCCGATCTGTGTCATTAGCAACAAAAAATTAGCAAATGAGAGCATGAAACCAGTTAAATTAAAAAAGGCATCTGGAAACTAAGCATAAAGAACTTTAAAACAAACATGCCGATTTTCTTCAAAGACAAGCTGAAAATCTGAAAATCCAAAGCGCAAATCTAAAGAAATTTACAATACCTCAGAAAGCATTACGAGCTTCTTTAGAAGTTTCTTATCTAATAGGAAAAACAATGAAACCCCATACAATTGGAGAATCCCTTATCCATTCTGCAGCAACTAAGATGACATCAGTTATGCATGGCGATAAATATGGAAATGAACTAAAAACAATACCATTATCAAGAGATACCGTGTTTCGGCGGATTTCCGAAATGTCACGAAATATCGAGTCAGAAGTCATAAAACGCATACAAAATTCATCTGTATTTGCTTTACAATTGAACGAGACTACCGATATTACTAAAATGTCACAACTAATTATTTACGTTAGATTTATTTTTAATGAAGATATAACAGAAACGTTTTTTTTATGTTGCAAAAGTTTGGAAGGAAAAACAACTGGAGAAAAATATTCAAGTAATAAAAGAATATTTTGAAGCAAAGTCCTTTACCTGAGCAAACTGTGTTGCGGTTTGTACTGATGGTGCTGCAGCATTAACAGGTTCGAACAAAGTGCTCAGAGGCTTAATCCAGAAGGTGACGCCTCATATGGTATTTAATCACTGTATGATTCATCGGCAAGCTCTTGTTACAAAATATATGGATGAAGAGTTGCACAACATATTACAAGACGCTGTTAGTTCAATTAACTACATTAAATGCAACAGTCTTAACAGCCGTCTCTTTTCAATACTTTGCAATGAGATGGGCTCAACGTATGAGAGATTACTGTTACACACCAATGTCAGATGGCTCTCATGTGGGAAAATACTACGACGGATATTTGATTTGAGAAATGAAGTGTACATGTTTTTAAGCGAAAAGAAACATAGATTGGCAAGTTATTATATCAATGAAGTTTGGCTATGAAAGCTAAGCTATTTAGTTGATATTTTCGAAAAACTTAAAGACTTAAATTTGGGCTTGCAGGGTGAGAATTCAGCTATCATAACTTCAGCCAGTAAAATTCAAGCTTTTAAAAATAAGCTTAGACTCTGGCAAACTGAACTGAATAAAAACAACACCGACATGTTCCCTTGCTTTAACAGTTTTATCAAGGGCAATAATATAGATATATTTACCTTTAAAAATATCATTTCCAATCTTATTGAAAAGTTAAAGGAAAATTTTTCGAGAAGTTTCGAGGATTTTCCTGAAAACGATATTTGTTGGATTCGTGATCCACATTTTTCTACGACATATGCAGTTCAACTCTTCAAATTAATGAGAAAGAACAATTGATAGATTTTATTAGTGATTATACTCTTCGAAATCAATTTAAGACTCAGCCTTGCCAAAAATTTTTGCTATCCGTGGAAAAGCAATATCCCGTTCTATGCAAGAATGCCATGAGATTACTAATACAATTTGCATCAACGTATTTATGTGAAACTGGAGATTTGGCAAACTAGTTTCAATAAAAACTAAATACCACTCTTGTTTGAACCCTGAAGATGTTATGCGAATTGCAATTAGCAACATACATCCGAACATCGGTGAGATAATCATAAAACTTACAGCCACATACATCTCATTAAAAGGCAATTTACTGATTTTTATGTTATACAAAAAATATTTTCTTTAAATTATAAATAATATTAATATGTGTCAGAAATGATCGTATTTGTGAACATTTATCTCTAGGGGTCGCCAAAAATTTTCTCTACAAAAGGAGTCGCAGTCGAAAAAAGTTTGTGCACCACTGCTCTAAGCAGTGGCGTAATGAAGAATATTGGGCTTCCTGTCGACCCGGGGGGATGTCACGCCACTGCTTCTAAATATGTGTGAATGGGGATGGGGAGAAAAATATTGTTTTATGAAAAGACCTAAATGTTTTAGGAGGTTTTATGAGTAAAAAAAGTTTAAAGACCTCTGCCATAGTTTTAAAATGTAGCCCCCCTCATGAGAGAGGTCTGTGTAAGCTAATGCCTCCCCCCACTAGGAAGCAGTTAGAGTTGTACCAGGTGGATTAAGGGCCCTTTGAAGTACATTTGCATTTGTAAAATAAACACGCTGGCCACTCTCTAAATGTATTGATAAGTGGATCACTGCTGGAATACGTTCATGCATGGGGAATGAAAAAATTCGCCATGCAGCCTCATTGCTGCTTATGTATCTTCCAGCCTGGTATTGTGCAATTTCATCGATAACTCGTACTGCATTTCTGTCACTATTTTCTGGTTGCACACCAAAAACTGCCATATTGCTGCCTTTATTTACATATTTACAGATATATTTAATTGATTTGACGGAGTTGCAATATTCTACATTTATGTGTGCTCTGTACGTTTTTGATAACAGAGGTGAATATGGAAACACCCAACGATTGTCTACATCAATAACACCATTTTGTATGTGTGCAGCTGCCAAATTATCACCATCTTCAGATGATCGTCTCCCATACTGAGGGTATCCATCATCTCCTGTTATCGTGTTGGCTGTGAATGCTCGAGGATATTTCTTAGAGCATTTCCCATCTACCATGCATGGTGAATTTGAATTTAGCGCACCGCATGGTCCATGTATCATGCTTTTGATAATAACTGCATGTAAATCCTTATCGATATCAGCCTGTGGAATCTCAGCACATATCACATCATCGATTTCGTCTGAAGTTATTTTATTGTACAGCCAGATTAGAATGTGTGCATGTGGCAATCCTCTCTTTTGCCATTCTACTGAATACATCCAGCAGCGTACAGATCCAAATACTTCATATTTCACAATAAAATCCATCAGTGACTTAAGTTTCTGTCTGAAAACACGTGCTATGATGTCATGCCTATCCACTTGCGATTGTCCAGGAAGTAACAACTCCTGTATCTCATCCCAAGCTGGATTGCACGTGAAGGTGATAAATAAGTCTGGACGCCCGTAATGGCGAACATATGCCATTGCATCTTGTGCATATTCCTGCATGTGACGCGGACTGCCTATGTATGAAGATGGCAAAATAATCATCTTTCCAATGTTGGTTGCATTACCCTCATTTACAACTGCATCTCGCAAATGAATGTATTCTTCGGAGCGAAGTTTTGTCTGATTCAATCTAAGAAATAGCAGACGTTCCATTTCAATTTTTACGTACATATCAACTATGTACTGGTGAAACAACTGACGGTATTTCATAATATAATTGTCCTCGTTCCTCCGAATCATTAAGCGGTATGCGTAAAAGTTCATTGCACTGCATTTTTTATTGATTTCTGCCCCATTAACTGGATTAACCATTTTCACATTGAAATGATATCCATCAGCACCATCCCAAAAGATAATTGGATATTGCAAAGCATCACCCCGACGTTTATTAATTGATCGTTTCTTTGATGGAGAACAATGTCTCTAGGTTGGAACTGATCTCCGACCATGACAATTGCCACTTCGTTTATAGTTGGAGCATTATATCTTCGGACATGTTCTCCAACGGGTGTTTTGTCTGCGTGAATAACGATCTTGTGAGTATCTGATGGCATCATATCAATAGCCATTTTAAACAATTGCACCAAATTGTTCCTTTCGTGAAGGAGCTCCTGCAGTTGTGAAATAATGGATCTTCTTAGTGAAGTATGTATTCCATAATGTGCATCAATTTCATCTTTATCATCACCAATAAAGTACATTTGAAGGAATTTATGGTCACTATCTTTGAACGGGAGCAGTGAGCCAGCTTTGTGATATATTTGTCCTTTGATTTTAAAAGTTGGCATGAATTGAGCAGTCACAATTTCTGCACCAAATGACGTCATTTGGAAGCAAGTGTTGTATTTCCTGATGTTTGATAGGAAATGTTTTGATTCGGCAGTAGATCCAGCAAGTAAAGTTTTCAGTGGCTCTGGTGGTGCTTCAAGGTGAGGCAATTTGATTTTTCCACCAGCGCAACACATCCCTTTTGTTTCATTATTGAACTTTAGAGCCGTACAGTAAGTACAGACATGACTCATCTGTCCAATAACAACATTTCGACTTGAACTATAATCAATAGCTGGATTGTACCGGAAAGCAAGACGATGGTATTGCAGATTCAGATCTGCTGTTCTTTGGGTATGTGTTCCAGCTATCCTCACCCTTTCACATCCATTCAGTTGATAATGAACCAAATCTGTTGCTGCAGAACGCGACTGCTGTGTTCGCAATCGTGCATCCTCAAGCCTGGCTGATCCGTCTTTCTGCAGGTTCAGTGTGGCGCCTCTGAATGATACCTAATCTGTTTCTCTCTCGTACAGATATCCGCTCTTCTTCAGTCATATTTGAAAGCCATCTTCTCTCTTGTTCTGCATGGCGACTGCGACAACTCAAATTCATTTTTCTGCGGGGTGCCATTTTGAGCCCCAACAAAATGTAGCTGGATACAGCTAGTTATAACATAAAATAAAATCTTAAAAAGATATTAAAAATTAAAGAACCAATATTATGATTAATTCAATATAAATTACCAATTCAGCTCATACAACCATGGGAGATCAGGGTTGCTAACTTGTTGAGTTATTTTGCATGTTGGTGATTGTTGCGTTAATAAGTACAGAACAAACCGTAATAACTTCAAGTATTCTGTTAACAAATAATTGATGAAATCTGTTTAAGAAAATTATGACAAATTTAAATTTTAAAAAGCCATCAAAAACAAAAATATGGTTTGATATTTTGATGACTCAAATTATACATCAGAAAACCTAACCTGTATTTCAATAATAATATCAAATAAAATTTAAAAAATTGTTTAAAATAGAGAAAAAAAACTTACTTATTTAAAATCCCGTCAATCAATATGTAAGTACCAAGCAAAACATGAAAACTTCAAGTATTCTGTTAACAAATAATATATATCAGAAAACCTCATGTGTATTTTAATAATAAGATCAAATAAAATTTAAAAAATTGATTATCCTGTGTTAAAGCTACCGGAATGTTGCCAAAACTACAAAACAAAATTTGAGTTGTTAAAAGTATAATTTAAAAAAAAGATTTATTCAAAAATTAATCATAATTGCTTATAAAAGAACAAAGATATGACAACCAATAAACATAGTAGAAATATGTAAGAATCCAGAAAAAACTATGAGTAAAGTTTAAATTTTTGCCAAAAAAATAAAAATTATATATTTAGTTAATTTAGGATCCTTGGAGAGAGATAGATAAAACACATGGAAAATTACAATCAGTACGTTACTTGTTTGTGGAGAGATTTCGAAAAATAATGCCAAAAAAAAATCCATAGCGTACAGAATTTAAATTAGTATTTTGTATATAAAAATTATTCAAAATATATATCCCGAGCTTAAAAATGAATTAAAAAACAAAATACAATACTAACTTTAATTGACATAAAAAGAATTGAATTATCTTTATCAATGTGAAAGCATAATTTGATAAAATAATTACTATCTTACGACCACCTGCTTCCTCGATACATTTTGAGCCATCTTTCTCTTTTGCTTATTCACGGACGTCTATTCCAATTTGATGTGCAATTACCCCTAGCACTGCTTTTGCTTGGCAAGTATTACCAAAGTTCAATTTCCTGCAATGTAATTTTATTCAGTGAAGCCGATTGACTATACTTAAAAAGGTTAAAATAAAAACACATGAAATTGCAAAAAAGCTCTGTATCAAAATTCTTTGATACCGGGGGACATTTTTTAGATATGAGCACCGTGTTAGTGGAATTGTAGTAACACTTTGGGGCCCCTGCATCATTGATATGGGGTAGTTACATCCCTGACAAAAGCAAACCGTAAAAACTTCAAGTGTTTTGTTAACAAATTACTAATAGAATCTGCTAAAGAAAGTTATAATATAAACTCAAATCATAAAAAACAAAGTAAAGTTCAAATATATTGATATACATCAGAAAATTTTTATTTTTCCATTTGTATTTCAATAGTAACATCAAATGAAAGATTCTTACGTATTATCGCAACCTATTGGCGGCATTGTATAAAACGAAGCACATGATTGTCAATTAAGCGCGTACAACAAATCGAAAATGGGATTGCCAACTTTGCGAATTACCTTGAACGTTGGCTATTGTTGCGATAATACGTAAGTATCAAATGAAATTTAAAAATTTGTCTAAAACAGGGAAAAAACATTATTAAAAATCCTGTCGATTAATTTTGCCAAATTAAATTTTCGCCATGCAGAAAAAAAATATTGTGTTAAAGGTTCAAGTGTAGTACAGGGGGGATTCATATTTGACGATTTTCTTCGGATTTTGCGATTTTTATTCATTCTAAAATAAATAATAAATAATTCCGAAAGAAGTACCTTGGCGACCGCTTTTAGTCACCAAAAAAAAAGGACTGCGCCAAATGGCCCATTCCAATCATTGAAAACATATCGCGGTATCTTTTGATTTGAGGTAAGGGTACAACGGAAAAAAACGTTGTTACTAAAAAGAAATAAATAAACGTGAACATTATACCATGAATTAATTTAATTTAAGATTACTGGAGGAAAATTTCAATACTCTATTCTGGAGATCAGCCGGCCAGTCTTCTATTATCGTCAAAACTATTGGGAATTTTAACAACTATTTGGCAGGAAAATAAGTAGCGTACAGATGTCAAATATAATTTTCAAGAATTTAAAAAAGGAGAAATAAATTTAGCTTAAAATTACAGAAAAAACACGATGTAGAATTGAATCAAAGTTGTAAACATCCCGCGATAAGCGTAGCGTTAAATAAAGAGCACTTTTTGAGTTCCTCACACCCTCGGGCATTCCTCTTCGGCACGGTCAAAGGAAAAGAGGTTGCTTGTCATTGGTAGATGGGCAATGACGTCATTATTCTTGGTTGCCTGGTTTGGCGTTATAGCATTTTTCTATGCCGTAGTGGTTCATTGAAACATAAAAGTTTTGTCCCAATTTGGGAGATTGTTTTTCAGGCAGTTTTTTCTTCCGTGTCTTGAGTATAATAGCTAAATTCCCTTGCGTATGAAATTTTCACTGTAAAAATAACAATCGGTTCTTTTTTTCATTCACGTAAATCAAAATATTTTTAATAGATTCAATTTTATAGAAGAAATATATATTTGAGCTTAGTAAATGAGGAACTCAATTACAAATAAAAAAAATTGTTATATAATTTTTAATAATCCATTTACTGTGATTAATAATACTTTGAAAATGAATTACATGTTTCAAGTTTTATCCTTATGTAAGAAAAAAGAAGTCACTTATAAATAAAGAAAATTTATGTTTTTTTTTATAATATATATTTATTGGTAATATATTAATGTACATTTTTTTTAAAGGTAAATGAATTCGTTCTTATATCAAAATGAATTTGTCCAGGCAAGTGATATTTTAAATTACTAGCTTAATTTCATTTTTGTAATTAGTGATTTGTTTTTTGTGTATGTGTGAAAGACTCATTTATTCACATTTCTAAAAAAATTCGTCTAATACTCTGTTTCCTTTTAAATTTTAGAATTAAATTTACTGCAAAAATTTTAGCTATTATAAATTTAACTATATAAATAAACTTGTACATAAATTTTTATTTTCTATCTTTAGTAAAATACTATAAATAAAGTGATTCGTGGCTATTGTATAAGAAACACCTCACTGTTCTAACTTCCACATCACATCCATATTATTCGTTCAAGTTATCATCAACACATTTATTCACATAATTCTCAATTTTTGCAATTATTTTAGAGGTTTCCTCTTCTAACATGCTCACATATACAAATCTTCATTCAGGATTTAAATCAAAAGTCCTGAAATAGAGTACCACTTGAATCCCTTCATCAGGGGTTTGTTATAGAGAATAGTTTGTTTTTATAACAGCAAGTATAATGAAGATATAGTCATTAATGGAATTTGGATTCATCTTAAGAAGTATTTACTGATCGATGTTGTGTCACTCGAAGCACATCAATTTTCTCCTTTCCTAAAGTATGTTTCCTCCTGTAAAGCTACTGCTAGAGAATTAATACGAAAATATGACATAAAATAATACGTTTTCGAGCAAAAATAAAAATTAGCCATTAAATTATAATTTCCAAAAACTTATTTAGATTTTGCATATTATTTTAAAAGAATTTTCACACACTAATTATTGACTTATAGTTACAATTAGAGATAACCAAGAAAGTATAAAACGTAGCAGAAATTATTTAACAAAATCTCTCTCTCATTTAGAAAAATTTCTTTTTCCAACACACACACATTTTCATTCTTAGAATATATATATATAGTAGTAATTTAAAGTTTATTTTAAAATATGCAGAAATGGGCTTAATTTTCGAGAAATATATATCTTTATATTCACGTGTGTTCTGATATCGTTTTAAAATGTATTTGTACTTTCTTTCCCTTTTATTTCGTTATTTATGAGCACAATGGCGTTGGAAGTATAAAGTACGCACTCAATAAATTTTCGAAACACCACTAATATTATACGAAAATGTAAGAATTTTTTTTAAAAAATTATTATTTGTCAGTTATAACCCAACAAACTAAACATATATGTCTGAAATAAAATAACCGTAACATTTATAGAAACAATTAATTACCGTAAAAGCCGGCGTATAACGCACTATTTGAACACAGAAAATAAGATCGAAATTCATGAGTGCGCATTATACTCTGGGGAAAAAATGTTAACTTTAAAAATAAGAAAAAAGCTCCTGGGAAAAAAAATTAGATTTCTACATATATCGAAATATTGTTCAGTTAAAAGAAATCAAATTCTTTATCAAATGTAGATCTGGAAGAGTACACTATTTTTTTTTCTAATTTTTTTTCTTGTAATAATACTTTGAATAAGTGATTTCTAAACATATAGAGCCAGGACTCCGAACCGTAATTTTTTTTGTTCCAGTTCAAATATAAAAAAAATATATCGTTTCTCTTCCGGTTTCCGTTCTGCGAAAAATAATGGTTTTCGGTTCAGATCTAAATGAATAATTTTACTTTACGTATATTCTTATTTGTACTACAAATATAATTCTATCGTAAACAAAAATTAAATTCTATTAAAATTTGGAAGACTTTTTATTTTTTCTTAAAAAGTCATCAGCAAGTTTATTCAACTGAATTAAATTTGATTTCTACAAGTAGGTGCATCAAGAACTGAATCAGAAAGTACTAGTGAACACAGTGGCGTACCTACCAATGGGCTAAGCGATGCCATGCACCAGAGCCTTCAACCTCAAGCGGGGCCCTCGCACCCTAACTAGCAAGCAAGTCGAACTTGCGATAATTTCTCCCACATTTAATATATAAATATAAAAGGTTACAACATAACTGTAATCAGGCCAACTCAGTTAAAATTGCACAGTAGTGAATAAGTTCAAGCTAATCAATCACTTAAAAAACGGCCGATACCTGTGGAGGCCTTTTTCACGTTTTGAGTGTAAATTATTTGAAGAGGGGATTGATCTTACATTGATTTTCAAATGCAATGGTTTTTATTGCTATGTTAATAAAGAAAATTCGATTATTGTGAATTTTTCGATTTATTTTTGGACTGGGGCTAATTTTTTTTCTGAGCTGCACATTTGGAAACTATTGTATTACCATACGTCCTAAAAGGGAAGATTGTGTTTAGAATTAGAATGACGCGTGCATTATATTTCTTAAAATATTTTTGAAGTTTATTTATTTTCATCACACAGAGATCAGGGCATTTATCTTAGAATTTCAGCAATGTTATACTAACTGATACATCAAAAGAATTATAATTTATTGTAACTTAAAAATAAGAAGCTAACAAATTTAACTTCTATCCATAAAACTAATAAAATAACTTTTTTATATGAACGATGAAAAAGTAAGAAATAAATGTGTTGTAATTAGTCATAAAAGAACAATTAAACACGAATAAGAATAGTTTTTTCCTTATATAAATAAGTTTACCAAGATACATGAATGATTTGCTCCTTGCTGACTTAAAGATATGTGTAGTCATAATTTTGTCTTATGTCAACTAATTGTTTGCGTTTTACTAATCAAGAATTTTTCTAAAAATTCAAAGGATTTGATATTTTATGCTAACGAAAGCAGTACATTACAGTTGGAAAAAATTTTAATTTTACATTTATTAACTTGTGTATTTAAAGGATTTATTTTTAAGAACATGCAAATAAATCGATAGTTTATTAATGTCTCATTCAGAGGAAACATGAGGGATATCGCAATGAGACGGACCTCATTATTTGAATAACAATCAAGTAACGAGGATGATATCCGACCTGGAACCACCCAGTCGATTATGTTATGACGGCAATGAAAGTACTTTAAGCATTTAGAAAGTTAACGTGTATTAGAGCCCTGCTAGATGATGGAATCCTCAATTGTGATCACTCGGCTACCACAGCTGTAAAAAATGTGGAATCTACAATGTGATACTGTTTAACAAGTAACATTTATTTATGATTTTGAGATAAAGTATTAAGTTAACGCCACATTCCTGCCATTTATCACATTTACCTGTCATTGTTGTGATATCTACTGCATTTATTCATGGACACGAGAACAACAACAACCTGTCATTGTTAATCGATTATCATAATTTTCAGCATACATAGGAACAATTAGATCAAAGATGAACATTATCATATAATTTTAATCCTTGAAAAATGCTTGGTGTAAAATCTAAACTTAATCTTAAGATTCAATAATTATTATGAAATCTAATGCATCAAAACAGAATGAATTATCGAGGCAATAAAAAAATGACATTTATCAATGTTTTTATTCTTTTAAGAAAGTAAGTATACAAAAATTCTTAACAGAGTGTTGTATAAATAACTAATTAATTTTCAGAGAAGCAATTATAAATTGATTAACCACAATATAGCTTAGTTGAATATTAACATGTCTATTGGTATACAGATGTTCAATAGTTATAAGATTTTTTTAACTCACATATAGTTAATGTAATTTTGTTATTTGTTAAAGAATTATATATGTGTCTTAAAGCAAATATTTTCCATTAAAAAAGATAGAGAGCTTCAGAGTACTATATGATTATAAAATAGCCCATTATCGATTTGAGATTTTACATTATGACATAGAGAGACAGGCAAAAATTTTGCTTTTTCTTTCCATTTTTTAAATTCATTGTATGTATCTAAATGTTCAAATAATTATATTATTATTTGTTTTCAAAATTAATTAATTTAAGAGTTAACACGATAATTTGAGTTTGTATATACAAAATTACTGCGTTTAACAGAATAAAAATAAATCTATAACATTTTCAACATTTACTGAAAATCAAAATATAAATAAATTTTACCTTGATAAATTAATTTAAATTTGCTTTAGGTTATTATACCTTTGACTGAAATGAAATAAGCGTTTCCTTTTTTGTGCAATAGTTATCATTGTGATTAGTGTTTTATATAATATAATCAATGTTTTATACTATTTCATTCAATGCCTTTTAATAATACTGGAAAAGAAATCTTGGTGGAATGTGGTTTAAATTCGTAGGAAATGTCTCCTTTAAAAGGAAAAGAAATCTTTTGAATTGAAATCAGTAGTAATTATCACAGGCGA
This sequence comes from Trichonephila clavipes, assembly GCA_019973935.1. Lineage (NCBI taxonomy): Eukaryota > Metazoa > Arthropoda > Arachnida > Araneae > Nephilidae > Trichonephila > Trichonephila clavipes. The sequence goes on along the minus strand of BMAU01018231.1, from coordinate 1,097,969 downwards.
TTTCCAAACACAAGTTTCTCTAAGAAAAGGAAAATGGGGACTTTCAAACTTAGAAAGTTCTACAGTATTGGATAATTTTAAAAAAAATTATCCAATCCAAAATATCTGAAAAAATAAATATAATCTGAACGTAGTCGAACAGATAGTTAAATTTAAATTAAAATAATATGTTCGTTCTCTTTTTTTTTTCGCCTATTTATTCGTGAGTCACGCATTTTATGTACAAAGAAAGGAGTGTGTAGCATATCCTATATTTTAGCTCACTAGATGGTAGCACCTTACAATGAAGTGTACATCTAGAATAGTACTAGTTTTCTCCGCTAGGGTTGCAGTCCGTTGTGCTCATGGGTAATCTCTCTCTCTCTCTACTAGTGTTAAGCACGCAGATGATTTATAACATGTGTCTACAATAAAGTTAAGATTGTTAAGTTTTATCCGATTGCATCCTGATTGAACAATAACGCAACATATCCTTCAATGGTGACCTGCATGAATAAGATATTATGGCATTAAAATAATGCTTTATTTTTAAAATTTTCACGAAATAGCTAAATATTGCGTAAGAACTGGTAACCACGTGTAAGCTTCAAAATGAATGACGTAGGCGCCGTCAAGATACCGGCATATAACTTCCACGATCCTGCTCTCTGGTTCACAATGTGCGATAGCACATTCCAACTTGGCTGTCCCAAGGCAATAACAGACAGCAAAACAAAATTTAATTACATCATCGCACATTTACCACCGGAAGCCGCAACCATCATTCGTGACGTCATTATGAATCCCGACCCTGTGGAGCCTTACGAAAAAGCGAGAACGGAGCTAATAAAAAGAAGCGGTGAATCATCCCATCAAGAAATCAGGAAATTACTCATCGGAGAAGAACTCGGAGATAGACGTCCCAGCGAACTATTGCGAGTCATGAGGAGGCGCGCGGAATCTCATAGCGTTCCGGATGACCTCATGCTTGAACTTTTCAGCAGCATCTGCCCACTCGTGTACAATCCATTCTTGCAGCTATAAGCCCGCTGACACTGGAGAAAGCTGCCGAAGTAGCCGATCGAGTCATGGAGGTGACGCCAATTGCGGTAAGTGCCTGTTCCGTTTCCTCAGACAAAAATTCCATTGAAAGCCATGTACTTGAAGAAATAAAAAATTAAATTTGCGCATTGATGAAATTTCGCGTAGCAGAGTCGTAATCTCCCATTTCATAAACGTAATCGCTCTAAATCAAAAAACATACGAGCAGTGCTGGTACCATTACAAATTTGGCTCAGCAGCTCAAAAATGTCACCCTCCATGTAAATTCTCAAAAACGAGTCCGGTTAGGTATAATGGCGACTACTGCCTTGCCAAGAAATTCTCGTCGCCTTTTTATTCGAGATAGACGTACTAATGTCACATTTTTAATTGACACGGGATCTGATGTGTCCATAATTCCAGCAACAAAAACACAAAGGCAAAATAATTCACAAATGACACTTTCTGCCGCCAATACATCACCCATACACGTATACACAACTCAAACACTTTCTTTGGATTTAGGCTTAAGGAGAATTTTCCAATGGACATTTTTAGTTGGTAACGTTTCAACCCCAATTATCGGTGCTGATTTCTTGTACAACTTCCGTTTAGTACCGGATATAAGTAAGCAAGTATTGTTAGACTCGGAGACAAATATTAAATGTCATTGTATTTTAGGCAATAGTAGAATTCATTCAATTAAAACTGTGTCAGGAGATAGTGTTTATCATGAACTTTTAAGAAAATTTCCTGACATCACAAAACCTCCCCGGCCTGATCAAGAAATTAAACATTCCGTAGTCCATTACATCGAAACAAATAGTCGACCTGTAACAGCTAAAGCTCGCCGCCTCGCTCCCGATCGTCTCCGCATCGCAAAAGCGGAATTTGAGAACATGATTACTCTAGGTCATATGCGACCTTCCAAAAGTAATTATGCCTCACCTTTACATATGGTTCCTAAAAAGACAGCACAGAGTGGCGACCAGTCGGCGATTACCGTGCACTCAATGCTCAAACTATTAAAGATAATTATAGCGTTCCCAATATTTTAGATTTTACTTCTAATCATCACGGTACAAAAATTTATTCTCACATTGATCTCGTGAAGGCATATCATCAAATTCCAATTAACCCAGATGATGTACATAAAAGTGCAATCATCACACCTTTTGGGTTATTTGAAAGCACTCGGATGCAGTTTGGTCTTTGCAATGCCGCTGCTACATTTCAACGATTCATAGATGAAGTCTTGCGAAATCTTCCATTTGTGTTCGCTTTTGTAGATGACATTCTGGTCGCGTCTTCTTCACCCGAAGAACATTTACAACATTTACAAATTTTATTCACACGCTTACAACAATATGGACTATCTTTAAAGCCCTCTAAATGCATTTTCGGTGTAACTACTATACAATTCTTAGGCTTTAAAGTATCTGAATCAGGAATAGAACCCTTGTCGGATCGCGTCGATTGCATTTTAAATTTTCCTCAACCTACTACACTCACGCAATTAAGACGTTTCCTCGGGTTATTTAATTTTTATCGACGCTTTCTTCCCAAAGCTGCTCATTTATTAGCCCCACTAAATAAATTTTTGGAAGGAATTAAAAATTTTAAAAAGTCTAAAAAAGTTTCCTGTAAAAATTTGCGTGACTCAATTCAATGGACTGAGGAGGCAGAGCAGGCATTTAATGATGCCAAAAACGCTTTAGCTGACGCAACTCTTCTTCGACATCCCATTCCAGGTGCAAAATTAAGCCTTTGGACTGATGCGAGTGACAAAGCCGTAGGTGGTTCTCTTATGCAACTTTGCCAGAACAATTGGGAACCTGTTGCCTTTTGTCAGTGAAACTCTCGAAAAGTCAGCAGAAATGGTCCACATATGACAGAGAACTCCTGGCAATATATATTTCGGTCAAACGTTTTCGTCACATGCTCGAAGGAAGAGACTTCATAATCTACACAGACCAGAAGCCTCTCATGTATGCCTTTATGCAAAATCCTGACAAGTGCAGTCCACGGCAATGGCGACATCTAGATTTCATATCTCAATTCAGTACCGATGTTCGTCATATAAATGGTACTCACAACGCAGTCGCTGATGCACTTTCAAGAATTGAAGTGAATCAAATATCCAATTCATTTTTAGATTTCGAGGCACTTTCAAAGGCTCAACTAGAAGACAACGAATTACAAAGTTTCCAAAATGACGAGAAATCTTCCCTTGTCTTTAAACGTGTGCCATCTCCAGTATCAGCCACTGAACTTATCTGTGATACTTCCACTGGCTCTCCCAGACCATTTGTACCACATAATTTTCGTAGAACCATATTTGAGCATTTTCACAACTTAGCTCACCCTGGTGTTGCAGCATCTTTCCAACTCATCGCATCCAGATATGTTTGGCCAAACATGCGGAAAACAGTGAAAGATTGGGTCCAGAATTGTATTGCTTGTCAACGTTCAAAAGTGCACAGACACACGAAGACACCTCTGGGCACTTTCGCCTTACCTGATGCAAGATTTTCACATATTCATGTGGATTTGATAGGTCCTTTACCATCATCAGAAGGAAAATCTTTTTTGCTTAACAATTGTCGATCGATTCACTAGGTGGCCAGAAGCAGTAGCTATAGAGAACATTACTGCAGAAACAGTTTCTCGTGCCATTTTTGACACTTGGATCTCTAGATTTGGTTGCCCAGTTTACCTAACGACTGATCAAGGCCGACAATTTGAAGCTGCTCTTTTCAAAGAATTAACGAAATTCCTGGGCACAAACCGCATCAGGACCACATCATACCACCCACAAGCAAACGGTTTAGTGGAACGTTTACATAGAGTGCTAAAGAGCGCCTTAATGGCTCATGAGAATATCAAGTGGACTGAGACCCTACCTGCAGTTCTTCTTGGCTTGCGAGTAGCTGTGAAACCCGACATCAATGCTTCAAGTGCAGAATTAGTGTATGGTGTTTCCCTCAGATTACCAGCCGAGATATGCACTGACACATCTTCAATGCCACTAGACTACGGATTTGTGCAACAGTTGAAAAACCACATGAATCATTTAAAACCCTTGTCAACATCCACTCATGGATTTTCAAAAATTTTTGTGCACCCTAAATTGGATGACTGTTCTCATGTGTTCCTCCGTGTTGACAAAGTTTCCCCATCATTGTCTCAGCCTTACACAGGGCCACACGAAGTTCTATCAAGGAATAACAAACACATAACCATTAATATAAATGGAAAGAAAAGTTGTGTGTCACTTGATAGAGTTAAACCAGCATTTGTGTTCAGGGATTTGCCCGATACCATTCCTGATCCTATCATTAGTGCAGAATCATCACATCGCCATCCAGTGACAACAAACATGCAAACTACCAAATCAGGTAGACGGGTAAGATTTCCTCAGAGACTAATAACTGAAATTAAATAAACTATTCAAGTACCAGATGGACATATATATTTTTTCTAGGGAAATTTGTTTGACTTTTCACACATATCTTATGATTTTCATACCTTTTCATATGTATATTTATGTAATGTAATTTCAAATATCTGTATGCATATTATATTTTCTTACAACGTAATTTCAAGCATATGTATACTATATAATTTTCTTTTCAATGTAATTTTCAAGCATATTTCAAATCATTGTATTTGAGATTTTGCTCATGAGCATGTCATATATCGTTCTTTCGATTCTCTCCAACACTGGGGGATACTATTGTAGCATATCCTATATTTTAGCTCACTAGATGGTAGCACCTTACAATGAAGTGTACATCTAGAATAGTACTAGTTTTCTCCGCTAGGGTTGCAGCATATATATACGTTGTGCTCATGGGTAATCTCTCTCTCTCTCTCAAGTGTTAAGCACGCAGATGATTTATAACATGTGTCTACAATAAAGTTAAGATTGTTAAGTTTTATCCGATTGCATCCTGATTGAACAATAACGCAACATATCCTTCAAGTGTTCGGGGGCGCTCTAAGGCTGTTGAACATTTGAAACTCTGAATACAGAATAAGATGGTTCATGTAAATGAATATGGAAAGCAAGTAGTAAAATAAAAATATCAATAAGTCGTTGATATAAAAATATCAACAAAAAATGCTTCTCCCCGTTGATTATTGTTGATCCTTCAGTTTTTGGTCATTGTTGATTATCATATGCCTATTTGGTGTAAGAAAACCTAGAAATGCACTTCTGCCTTCTTGTAAATCTTCTAAGGTTTCTTTCAAGTAGCCGGAAAACTATTCTTCCTCTTATTGCCGTAATAAATCTTTGGAAAGGGCATTTCCTTTTCTGTTAAATTGTCGGACATGGGATAAATAGAAACTATGCCGACAAAGCCCTCTTCTACTTTCCCGGTCACTTTAGGGGACTGTTCAAACGAAGAGGAGGGGGTGTTATTTGAAGCTAAAGTCTTTCTTCGTTTTGAAAAAAGTAAAGAAAAATTGTTGTCACAGTTATGTGCAACTCGATTGAGGAGTCAGTGCGTTGAGAAGGAAATGTTTTCGTAATTGTTTTGAATGTTGATCGAAGCAATTGTCTTCGTAGGAATGTTTTGGCTCTACCTTACGCACAAAATCAGATCATCATCGCACAAAAATCAGAGCAGTAATCTTAGAATTTAGGCATTATGCAATTCTTTTGAAATTTTAAATGAGAAGTAAGGATTATCCAAAGGCTATAATATAACTCTTTTTGTACAAAAGTCGAAAAAAAAATTAAGAAGCCCAGTATTTTGTCATTACTCGCAAAAGAAACAATTCAGTACAAAGAAGAAGAATATAATCCTTTTATGTAAACAAGTTTACCGAGATACATGAAGCTCCTCGGCAAATTAAAAATGTTTGTAGTCATAATATTTTGTCTTTGATACCAGCTTATTGTTTGTACTTTACTATCAAGTATTCTAAAATTCAAGAGCATTTCCTCTTTTTTACAAATGAAAACAATTTAATACTGTTGAAAAAAAATATAATCTTAAATTTCTTTTGTGTATTTAAAGAATTTATTTTTAGGAACACGTACATGCACCACGAAAGGAATCCGCTTACCAAATTTTAAGACTGTACGTCTAATAGTTTAGAAATGAAAATATTTATCAATAACGCCCCTTAAGCCCCCGCAACGCCACTTAGGAAGCTATTTTCACAAAACCCATCTTATAGCAGATCTCTACTTAATGAATGGAATCTGCTTACTCAATTTCAAGATTTTACGTCTAATAGTTTAAAAAAGGAGTTAATTGCCTATATCGCTGCTTAATTCTCCGCAAACTTGGGGTCGATTTTCACAAAACCCATTTTGTAGCGGATCTGTACTCTATGAAAGGAGTCCGCTTATCAAATTTCAAAACTGTAGTTCTAATAGTTTAAAAATGGAAATAATTATGCATAACGCCCCTTAGAGGTCAATTTTCGTAAAAATCATTATGTAAGGTACCTCTACTTTATGAAAGAAATCTGTGTACCAAGTTTCAAGACTGTACATCTAATAGATTAATAATGGAAATTATTATCTATAACGCCCCTTAAGACCCCGTAACGCCCCTTGGGATTAGATCTTTGCAAAATCCGTTCTTAGCTGATGTCTGCTCCATGAAGGGAACCTACCTACCAAATTTCAAATATGTAAGTTTAATAGTTCCGGAGATATCGTGGATTAGTCAGTCAGTGAGTGAGTGAGTCGCTTTTCTCCTTTTTATATATAGATGGTACATTAAAATTTTTTTAGATAATATACTTGTTTGTTATTAACTTACGTTGCAGCATATCTTACCCATCGATAAAAAAATAGAAAGAAAAAAGAATGTTGAGGAATATACGCTGTATTTACAAAAAGAAAATAATTTTATTTTAAAATTAATGAGCTTTATATAAGGACATTTTCTAATTTAAAGCATACAAGTAATTTTAAGCATACATTATTTTATAACAAGACTTTTTAAACTTACATCACCACATGCAGTCTTAAATTTAATTATGCATAAAACATGTTAATTTTGTTTGAGTTTTTTTATTTGAAAAAAATACTTTGTTTCATAATACGTTTCATATCTTTGAAATGCACCAAAAATCCCTTCAGGTGCAATTTTCCGTGTCTTTTCTTAAATGTTTCTAGTCATCCATTTAATTAATTCCCCATTTAATTAATTATTTTAAGAGAGAGCTGCCAAGAGGGCAGCCCTGATCACCCCTAAGATGTTCTCCCTCAAAATTGGGGTGGAACCCAGCCAAAACATACTGTTACCTGAATGGTACTCAAAGCTACGGCTAACGACAAGCGTACTTGTAGCCCTTTGCAGCGAAGAATTTCTTGGGACTCGATCTGACATCGTCAGATAGGTGGCATTAGTAACAACAGAGAGAGAGCAACATTATTTCATAACTTATTATTTAGTGTACTAACTCATCAATAAAAAAATGCTCATTTCTTACATATTAATTAAAAGAAAAATGTTTTCCAGTGAGGATATGTGTTCAAAAATTATACTTTGGATAATATTTAGGATATTTAATTCCTTCTTAGGTCAACAAAGAAAATCTTTTATTTTAGTTACTTTTTATTAAATAGTTACAATTAATATAAATATGTATATACATATGACAGACTTACAATATTAAGTGACAAACTAGAAAGCGATTTTCCTTGCAATTTTTCATTTCCCTTTTTATATATGGTGTTAGACTATTTTTTGTTTGTTTGTTACTATTTATTCCTTTATCGAATTTAATTATTCCTATAAAATAGTAATGTAAAAAAGAAATCACATTCTCAGAAATTAGGCCATCCCAGGAGAGATTCGAACCTACGACATTTGGATTAAAAGTCCAACGTGCTATTTATTGCTCAACAGGGGCACAACGAACGATTTTCCTTTCTATATATGCTGTTGGACTATTATTTTTTTTACTTTTTATTCATTTTTTAAATATAATGAATGAATTAATATATGAAAAAAAAGAAACAATGGTATTAACATCAAGTGTCATCCACTGCTAGTTTAAAAAGATGTATTTGAACTTCAATGGATGAATAGAAAGTATTTTATTAACGATTGAAAAAGAGTGAACTAGTAGTAGGAATTAATAAGAAATAAACAACATAAAATATAGGCATTCCTTTAATATAGTTAAATAAAAAAATTAAGATTTTAATGAGAATTTTGCCCTTGTAAAGTTATACTTAATGACGCAATATCAGGGATATAGTTTGCGGTTTTCAATTTAATAATGATTCTAATGTTGAGTTGTTACGTGGGGAGATTCAGATTTTATATCAGAATTTTTTTTTTACCCAATTACACCAATTTTTTTTAGAATTTAAATGGATAGGCTGGTTAAAGAAATATATAGAACAAAATACTCAAAGACTATTACATTTTTGAAAAACTTTTTTTCTTAATTAATGAATAATTTTGTATGTGTCAAAAAATATTTTAAAAAAAATGATTTATCGTGTAATTATGAAAAAATTAAAAATTAATTGCTGAATCTAATTGTAAAGATGGAACTATATTTATTGAAAATTCGATAGAGAGTTTTCTCAACCGGTATAGAAACTAAATGTGATTATAGTTGGAAATAGATTCCAAAAATAAAAAAGAATATTCGATATTTATCATCTAGTTATTAGCCGTCATGTAGAAGTATTGATACACGTTAAATCTATTGAGGCTCAAACGTCTTCTCATTGGTGTGGTGAGGATGTTAAGACAGGGGTGCCAGCTCAGGTGTCGTCCTCGTCACTTGATCATGGTTCAAAACTACGAGGTTCGTCGCCAAAAGTCCTCGTGTAGCTGAACAGAGCGACATTAATTGTCACTCTCTCTCTCTCTCTCTCGAGTTATTGAGATTTTCATCGATTTGCAATTATATAACCGATTTTAGAATATCTCTATGTATAAAGCTAATAATTTATTATATAATAATGGTATCTGTTTGCATTATAATCATTTGCTCATACTAAAGGGGAAAAATGTTTATTCCTTAATATGTGTTCTTTGTAAATTAAATTCTGTACTTTCAACTGCTTTTTCTAATTTGATCATTTATATTTTGTAATCAAATATTATTCCTTAACTCAGTAGCGCAACAGCCCATGAGAGCCAAGACCTGCTGTGCCCATCTCAGTATACGTGATCCTGGGCGCTGAGTTGCGTGAGCAGATGCTTCGGTCATGTGGTCAATATGACGCGAAACTCTCAGTGTTTAGTTCCCAAGCAAGCATGACACTCATTTATCGACCCACTGAAAGGATGAAAGGCTGAGTCAACCATGCCCAGCCCGGGGTTTGAAACTCGCACCTGTGGTGTGGAAGCGTGATGCACGACTACTCAGCTTCAATATTATTCCTAAAATAATATAGTATTTTCTGTGTATATGTGTGATCAGCTTATACTTTTTATCAACATTGTAAAATCTTTAAAATGTTTTACTTTGAGTGAGATTCAACGAGTTTGAAAACTAACGTTTTGTTCAAAATTTGTATGCCATCTATAAAATTTATAAAGTTTTTATTACAGTTTATAGCATCAGAATCAATGTTAATACTTATATAAAAAAATTTTTCTTAATTTTACCTTTTTCTATTACAAAGTGGTAAATGTTTACACAGTCTTTAAAATCTTAAGAATAAGTTAAGTGAATATTATCAGTTATAATTTCTTTCTAAAAGAAAAATAAAAGAAATTTTATATAAAGAAAATTCATATAAAGAAATTTTTGCATCTTTTTTTAAACAAATTTCCTTCAATCCAACATTTTTTTTTTAATTTTTAAAATCCTGAAACTCAATGTCAGCATCTCTTTTGTTTTCCAATTAGGTTGTATTACGATGACTTAATGCCAAGGAATAACTTTCGCATTCGAAATAATCCAATCAAAAAAGCATGCGTTATTGCATATTAGAAATCATTAATTCCGTACAAACTCACCCACCCCTCCAAAAAAAATTTATTACTACAGTTAATAATAAAACTTGTTACTTATTGGAAACTTAAATAGTTTTTCAATGTACATTCCATGATCATACTATAATTTCAAATATTTTTCCTCAGTTCCTTATGTATATAAAAATAAGCTAATTTTTAAAAAATAGCGCTTAAAAAATCCCATTCACGTTTGAGCAAAGAAATTACATCGATTAAAAAATGAAAAGGAGGTATATTAGCTGATTTAAATGTAATCATAAACAAGTGTTACACAGACATGAAAAATTAAAAACAATATTACTTTAGAATATCACTAATTAGGATTGATATCAATGAAGTTTAAAAAGGAAATAAATGTAAATTTTTCTTAACCAATTCGTAAGAAAATAAAGATAAACTAAATTGCATTTAAGGTTGATTAGCATTATAGTTATATATATATATTTTGGATCTTAGGAAATAAAAATTTTGGCATATCCGGTCTATAAAGGAAATGGGTGGAGTCGGAACTTCCTCAAGAATGCGTTGGCCGTCTCTTGTCCCTTCCCCCTAGAAGCAAAGGGAAGCAGATGTCTTATCTCTTTTATGGCCCCTAAATTTCTGCCAACAGAGTGAGAGAGGTCTTTGGTTATTCGTAGTGTCATTGAATATACGTCACACAGGCTATAAAGAAATATTTGTTTTTACTTTTTTTTTCTTACACTGTGATATACCCCTTACATTTTATAACTAATTAAATCGGGACCCAGGTTTATCGTAGTCATGCTATATCAAATACATTCTCTATACGTTTGAAACAAATTTTGTTACATAATGCTGTATTTTTTCTTTCTTAACTAAATTATCACAAAAATAAATCTCAGCCAATAATACAGTGGCTTGCAGATATCATCCAACATTAAAATACAGAGAACAGAATACTATGCAAAAGTTGAAATAAAAGCAAAGTAAACTTCGGCATTTTCGATAAAATTATTGAAAATGGTGTTTTATCAAATTTAATGCAGTCGCATACTATTGAAATTGAGGCACCACAAATCTAATGTTTCCGTGTTATTTAGCAACCAATATCACAATTAGTCAACAATGTATTATATTCTAATTTTAAACTATGTTTTCGATTGTATCATATATATATATATTCCAAAACTATTTATCAAAATAACAAATGTACTCACGTATGTGATCAGTTGTATTAAATGTGTTTTAAAAAAATAATGTAGTTTTTGCATTGAATGAGATATCATTGTATGATATTTGGTTATTTGCACGCTTCTTTAAAAAGTTTATATATATATATATATATGTACAGTAGCGCACACAGGAATTTTTCAAGGGGGTCGGGGTCGAAAGTTCACCATTCTTGTATCAGGCTCCTTTTGATTTTGTCGATTTTCGCGAGCAAAACACAGTAAAAAACTAATTATTGAATAAATAATTAGAATTAATTAATAAAATTAATCATTAATAACAAATACTTAATTAAATTTTACGTACTATATACTTAGAATTATAATCAATAGGAAAAAAATCAAGGGCTTTGGGGGGTGGACCCCCCCCTTATGTATGGCCACGTGCGATATATATATAATGCAATTATTTATGAAATTAAATGGCCTTTTATTTCAGAAAAAAATGCTACAGTTGCAATTTGATAAAAATTATCTGTGTCATCATCCATTTTGCGATATTCAATGCTTCACCATATTCTTTATCACTTTGCGTGATTAAATTTTTATACGTCATTATGATCTAGGATTGGCATAATTTACTGTATTTAACATTACATGAAAAGCAATTGATTTACACTAGAGGACTGTGAATATTATCTTTGACTCAAAAGTAATTTTTTCTCCACTTCAGTATTTATCAAAAAGAGCATGGAAGAATAACAAATAGAAGTAATACTATTATATGGTTGAATAAATAAACTATTTTCAGAGTATATGCATGTTTTGAAGAGTTAAAAAGCAGAAAAAATAAGATTATCATCCTTACCCCCCCAAGACACTAATCAGCAAGAATCACGCTTTTATGACTGTCTAAAAGTTTGGGAGGAGGGTTGGAACTCAATAATTAAATTAAACAGGAATTTAAGTATGATGTCCATTATATAGGTAAACGTGTCTTAAAATTTTAGGGACATTCTTAGAAATAAAATTTTATTTTTATAATTAGATACATTTCTATGGAAAAACTCTATTTAAATTATTTAAAATTAGCAAGGGTATAAAATTACGGCCGGAAAATCTCGTAAAAATTCTAATCACTTTTCATAAAAAAAAATTAAAACATGCTTTGTATACTTAAATTAATATAAATTTAGAAGTGCTCTTTTTTAGTAATTTGTCAATAATTGGCCGTATGATTTTTAACATAGTAGAAAATGCATCCCTTGTATTTAAAATAATTTACTGTAAAGAAACAATTGTGGTTTCTATTATTGCTAAGGTAAAAAATATTTCAATACACCTTTTCGTTCATTTTGTAGGCATTTAAATAAGGGAATTTATTTTTAATTCGGCGTTTAGTATAGATATTTTAGAAGAGGAAACCATAAGAGAGTATCCTATGGTTTCTTACGGAACAAGAATTCTTGCATTTTAAATTTGTGAATTTTTAACTTTCTCTTTATAAGAAAACTTATTGTGTGTACATTAAGCATAGCGTGTAGAGAGAATTTAGGCTTTTCATACCATTTAATTAAAAACTATAACACAGGCAGTATGTAATTCAATTTTTGTCTTGTTCGAACTCGAATTTCATTAGGTACAAAAAAAAAAAAAAAAAAAAAGAATTGCTTTCACAAATATGTATTTATATATGAATAATTACTTTAGCGTTAACATATAATTGAAATCCACTTTTTCATTATTCTATTTGGCATAAATTTAGTAACAATTTGAGTCGAGTTTATGCATTATGTGTGTAGATATATGATTATACTATGGAAGGATATATACTAATTTCCGTTTGAAAATGAGTTTAATTTAAAATCTGATCTAGCTTGAAAGTATGAGAAAAAAATTGTTTCTAGTTAATTTTGGAAGTCTGCTTTTTTTATTTTTACAGAGAGAGAGTTTGATATAAAGTGATAAAATATTAAGCTTTTAAAAATTTTCCGTTTATATTAAACAAAAATATTAGAGAAACTCGATTCATTGTCAGAGTGAAAACCATAGCTTTCGGTCAATCAACTTGTATCATTATGAATATATATACATATTGAATTGTTATTAATAAAACAAGTATTTACGATTACGTACCGATCAAAATGTAATTTGATGACCCACAGAATGAGCGAAACAAATAACCGATTTAATAAAAATCTATCAATGAATATTCAGTGCACAAGCTATCTAAAATTATAAATAAACTTTATATTTTGTAGAATAGAGAATTAAATACGAAAATAAGCTTTTCAAATCACTTTAGTAAACGCTTTTTATTCTGTATCAAAAAACTTACCCTTTCGATTTATAGTAATAACATTTGTAAAAGATCCGATAAAATCACTTATTGGTTATATTTAAAATACTTATTAAAATACATCTACTTATTTAAAATACATCTACAAAATGTACAACAGAGGAGCTGCTTCTTTTTTGAATTTCCGTGCCATGAGTAATCGTATTATCTAAATTAATCCAGTATCGTTTCGTTAAAAACGCGGAGCTTCAAAAAACAATAATGTAAGCGCTTTCTGCTCGCACTTGTGTATTACCACTGCAATTACATAATTAAACTTTATTCAAAAAATAATGAACAAATTATTTAATTCCATTTAAAATAAATTTGTTCCATGTATTTAAACTTGCTATTTCGAAAGATGGTTAGATATTTTTTATGCTTTCGATAAGAATACTGCTTTCATCGTGTGAACAGGTCCACGTCTAATGCGAAAATGAATGATTGGCATCGTATTCAAAGCAAGCGCCGATATTGGCGAGAAATTTGCTAAGCTCTGTAATCCTGCAGACTGTCATCCCCCTGTTTCCTTCCCCTCTCCTCTTCTAAAAAAGTGCTCTTTATTTAACGACTTCCCGCGATAATGCTATCTGACTGTTGCCAAACCTACAAAACAAAATTTGAGAATTTTTAAAAAAATGATTTATTCGAAAAATAATCCCAATTACGTATCAAAGGACAATAAATAGATAAATATGACAACGCATAAACATGACCATAGAAGAGTTATACAATAATCTGGAGAGAATTCGGAGAATAATTCAGAGTGAATCGTGACATCGTATGACGTCATAACACCAAAAATCACTTAAAAATTAAATTTAAAAAAATTTAAAGAGAATTTCGAAATAAAAAGTACCTAAGATCCTGACCAGAGACAAATGCAACGTTGTGTCAATATTTCAGATTAATCCATGCAGAACTTTTTGAGTTAAGCGCACATACACAAACCAACACAATATTTTTATATATATAGAAGAGGGCATGGTCGAATTCCCTAATTTGTTTATATTTTTCAATTGAAGTTTTATACAGAGCTCCTAATTTTCAGTTTCTATATCAATCGAAAAATAATAATGCCCCGAATATAACTAAATAAAACTAAAAAATGATATTTTGGTCATTTTGATTTGGTGCTTCACGTCAGAAGCCCCGCGCTGTCTGAAAAGAACGGGGACAGTGTAATACTAAACAGTGTGCTTGTTACAAAAATAATAAGCAGTTCAATCGAAAGTGTCATCATGGCAATCCTTGCCCTAATCTAGATATATATATCATAAATGCGAAAGTTTGTGAGGATCTTTGTGAGTCTTTCACGCAAAAACAACTGAATGGATTTTAATGAAACTTTACAGTAATATAGCTTATACACCAGAATAACACATAGGCTATAATTTATAAAGATATTGTGTGAAGTGTCCAAAATAAAACGATATTTGTCAAGTAAGGAAAAATTCTGGCATCTGCAAGCAATTCTGGCGTGCGCTGCAAAAAAGCCCACGACAGCATTTATCTATCTTTTTTTGTGAAGAAATCATTTTTGTTTTGGCTACGCAAGGTGCTCGCTTCTAATTAATTCCTGTGATCAGCATAAAATCCCTAATTTTTTTTTATTTTCAGAATAAAATTTAGTTTTGAAGGGAGAGGTTGTTATAAATCTCTCTTTATTTGAATGTTTTTTTTTTATGATTTTATTATGCACATTTGGTAGTAAGAAATTGATCTTTTTTCAAAATAAATGCTTTTATCGGTTCTGGTACTTAAAGTAAATAAACTTTCTCTTTCACACTACATCATTTGGACAAATTTTCAAAATTTGTTTGTGGTTAGTAGTTAATTATAATGCTATAATTTTAATTGAATAGGCGGATATTGCATTTTTAAGTATAAAAATAAATATAAATACTGTACTGTATTTTTTGGAGTGAGTGAGTGAATATTAACGTCACACTGTTCAACTACACGAAGGCTTTTGGCAACGGACCACGTAATTTTGAACCATGGTCAACTGGCGTGGAAGACACCTGGGCTGGCATCCCCTTCTAACTATCATGCCGACTTAGAAGGAATATATTCTACCAATACTTAGTAGGAATATTCTTTGAAATCCACTCTTCCAAGATTTATGGCAGCACGGGTTCTATGATGAGTATTTTAGTGGGGAAGGCGAATAGTTTTGTAGCAGATATTTCGTTTTCAGCGGATTGCAACGATTATTATTTTTGTCCCGCAAAAATAGTTTACGTCAAAATTTAAGTATCTTATGTTTTTGTAGGTTAATGAAGACCTTAGACAACGATTTGGCTATTTATTTTCAGTGAACGGTGCATATAATTAATTTTACAGTGGAATATCTTTAATTAATTTATTAGCTCCAATGGATTAAATTTCGAAAACTTGAATATTTTGTTTATGTATATCCCTTAATTTCTTCCATGTAGTGATCCAAAAAAAAATTTGTATAAAAAAAAACTGCAGTAAATCATAATGCGGTGTGTAAAGTATTAACGTATTTGAAAAATCGATCCTCAAAAGGGTTACGGGGAATTATAAATTTAGAAAAATATATATATATAAATCCTTTTTATCAGCTATTAGATCTACATACTTAAAATTTAACAAAGGTTTTTTTTCCTTTCTTTTTTTTTATTTGGTTTAGCTGAGATATGCAAAAAGCTTTTTTTATTTAATTTGCAATTCACGTTAAATTAACTCATTAAAAACTTCTTTATCCTTCAATCTGTGTTGTTTAATTTTTCAGTTCACCTGTGCGAAGAACGGGTATACCAGCTAGTAAATAATGAAAAGTAAAATAAATATATCTCATAAAATTTAAATCAATATTTTCTTACATTTTTGTTTTAAAAAGTTTACACTATGTTTGTACGAAGCAACAGTTTTTCTTCCCAGCATGTATTTTTGTCGATTATATATAATTAATTTAATCTATTTTTGCTACATATTCTTTTTTCCCCCTTTTCTGTTTAACTAGTAGAAATATCAGCAATATAATACAGTCGTACCTGTTTTTGTGCGGTCTTTTTTTATGCGATTTCCTTTTTGTGCGAAATTTTTTTATGCGGTGTATGAATTTCAATGGCTTCGGGAGTACTATAATGTTTTCTATCTATTTACTAGTGGCGTAACGGAGAATGTTAGTACCCCCCTTAAAGTAAGGTTTTGCCTTTAATATTTTATAAATTAGGTAAATACGTATTTAGCGGAAGTCAGGCCTTGGGCCCTTAGAGTCCTGCCCCTCCCCTTGATGCGGGGGTGTACGTTACGCCACTGAAATGTAGACACTTCAAGACGCTCTGTTCATTTGTTATAAACAGTCTCCGGACAATGCGCATTCAGTTGCTTTCTCTCAATGCTCCAGTAGCCCGCGCTTGATTGAAGACGAAACTTTCAATGACAGAGACATTATCAATAATTTGATAAATTATGAAGACGAGGCTTCAATTATCTATAGCTGGTTATTGCGACATTTACAAACAACTGACCACATGTCCTTCGTCACAAAAACTTATCTCTTACTTTATGTTGCCAAAAAATAAATCAATTGAAATTACACCTTCAAGTGACGAAAGCGATTTTGAACTTATTCACTACGGGACTTTGGATTACGATGAGTAGCAATGAATTATGTATGTGCATTTTAAAGACTTATCCGTATATACAATAAGACACTATATGTTTTAAAAATGTTTCCATGTGTAATATTTAATTATTTATTTTGTTATGGAAGTATACTCTTACATAAATTTCGTAAATAATTGGCCTGTTTTATAAATGCGACATTTTTATGAGGTTCCTATCCACGGCATAAAAAGTTTTTTTCTTAGTATTTCCACGAATTAGTTTGCCGCGTTGCGTGGTTAGACATTCTTCACTACAACACGGTTGAATTAAATAACAATAACATTTATTATTTTTAAAGATTAAATGAGCAATTAAGAGGTAAGCTTTCAAGAACTACAACACATGGAACCAGGCACGCTACAATAATAACAGATCAATTCAGTTCAGTTTTGGAGTCGTTATGTTGAGCTGTAAGGTCGCTGCATACTCCCCTTCCAGTGTCAACGATACCTAGTTGGAAGATGAACTTTGCGACCAGAACGTGTAGATGGCTGGGTAGGCGTTGAAGCTGTTGGATCAGATTCCACAGTAGCAGGTGTTGAAGCTGTTGCATTAGGTTCCACAGTAGCAGGTGTTTCATTCTTGGTTTGAGGTAGTTGCAAGTCCTCAGTGTTAAGAAAGAAGGCAGGTTTGCATCTATAAATAGATACAGATACCCGTTTACCATTGATGTCAAGGAAAAACACTTTATCCTTCCTTTGTAAGACTTTGAAAGGGCCATCATAGGGTTGTTGAAGTGGACGGCGTAACATGTCTCGGCGAAGAAAAACATGTGTTGCTTCCAACAGTCCTGGATGGATAAAAACTGGACGTTTGCCATGGTGTTTTGGTGGTTTAGGGTGAACTGATTGCATGTGAGACTTGAGTTTCGAAACAAAATTCACAACATCATCGTCTGGCTTGGAAGAGTCAAACATCTCCCCTGGCAGTCGAATAGTGGTCCCAAAAACTAATTCAGCTGGGGTACACAGAATATCTTCTTTAAGAGAAGCTCGTAGACCTAGTAAGATGATAGGGAGTACTTCTGTCCAACGCTCAGTAGCATGGCATTTGATTGCACTTTTCAATGGGCGGTGCAATTCTTCGATCATCCCATTAGCTTGAGGGTGGTATCCAGTTGTACGACACTTCTGAACACCAAGTAGTTTGCTAAGAGCTTTGAAGAGCGAGGACTCAAACTGCCTGCCCCTGTCGGTTGTGAGAATTGCAGGAGTTCCAAAGCGAGACACCCAAGAGGAAAAGAAGGCCTCAGCCACAGTCTCAGCAGTTATGTCTTTGAGAGGTTGGGCCTCTGGCCATTTCGAAAAACGGTCAATCATTGTCAGGCAATAGGTGTGGCCATTTGATGGAGGTAGAGGTCCAATGAGATCCAGATGAACATGATCAAAACGTTGGAAAGGTTCTTGAAATGATGAAAGAGGTGATCTAGTATGACGATGAATTTTGGATTTTTGGCAAGCTAGGCAGTGTCTTGCCCACTTAGCTACATCTGATGAGATTGATGGCCAAACAAAACGCTGCTTCATCAAATGCACTGATCGACGTATGCCAGGATGGGATAAATTATGCATAGCAGAGAAAACATCTTGGCGATGCTGTTTTGGGATGTAGGGTCTGGCTGTGCCCGTTGATAGATCACACATAATTTCAGTAGACGAATTGGGAAAAGTTACCTTTTTGAGTTCCAAGGAAGTTCCAGATGCTATTAGGGTGTGAAGCTCCTGATCAGTCTGTTGTGTCTCAGCAATACAGTCATAGTCAATTTGACTTGGGAAGGTGATTGCAGAAACACGAGAGAGAACATCAGCAGCAATATTGTCAGATCCTGGAATGTGTACAATATTTGTGGTGAACTGAGAGATGAAATCCAGCTGACGGATCTGCCGTGGAGAACACTTGTCACTTTTTTGCCTAAAAGCATAAGTGAGGGGCTTGTGGTCAGTAAACACTGTGAAATCTCTAGCTTCCAGCATATACCGAAAGTGTCGGATAGCCGAGTAGATAGCAAGGAGTTCACGGTCGTAGGCACTGTAAGACTTTTCAGATGAAGTAAGTTTTCTGGAAAAGAAAGCCAATGGCTGTAGCTCAGAGTCCACAACTTGGTGAAGTGCACCTCCTATGGCATAATCAGAGGCGTCCACATGAAGAGCAAGCGGGGCAGAAGGTGAAGGATGAGCAAGAAGTGCAGCATCAGCAAGAGCTTGTTTACACCTCTGAAATGCTGTAATTGCCTCAGAAGACCAGTTTAAAGGCTTTGAGTCCTTCTTACCTTTAGAACCTTTTAAAAATTCACTTAAAAGATACTGTTGTTCAGCTGCTTTGGGTAAGAAACGTCTATAAAAATTTAACAGTCCTAAAAATTTTCTCAGAGAGCCAACAGTCTCTGGTTGTTTGTAATCAAGAACTGCTTGAACTTTGTCAGGCAATGGCTTAATGCCATCAGGAGTGATAAGGTGGCCAAGGAAAATGAGTTCAGTCACACCAAATACACATTTAGAGATATTTAGTTTTAAACCATATGAGCTCAGTCTTTGGAATATAGTTCTTAAGTGAGAACGATGCTCCTCAGCATTTTCTGAGTAGCACAAAATATCATCCAAGTAGACAAAAAAAAAGGAAGTCCTCTTAGTACTTCATGCATGAATCGCATAAAGGTTTGTGGTGCATTCACAAGGCCAAAACACAAATGGGTATATTCGTAAAGATCCCATGGAGTTGTTACAGCTGTCTTAGGAATATCACACTCAGCTATAGGGATTTGGTGGAATGCCTTAAAAATGTCTATTTTGGAAAATATCTTCTTGCCATGTAGTGCATGAGCAAAGTCATTCAAATAAGGCATGGGGTAGCTGTCGAACTCAGTAACAGAATTCAGCTGCCTGTAATCCCCAACAGGTCTAACTGTAGAGTCAGATTTGGGCACAACATGAAGAGGAGAACTCCAGGGACTTTTGGAAGGTCTAATAATGCCTTGAGCAAGAAGAAATTCAAATTCTACCTTCACTGCATCATACAGTTTAGGGTGTGGCCTTCTAGGCCTGGCAGTGACTGGTGGGCCAGTAGTAATAATATGGTGGACTGTGCCATGTGATGCTGATTTGGAAATTAAAGAAGGGTTGCTGAGGTCTGGATATTCCGATAAGATGTTTTTAAAACTGATGTTTGCATCTACAGTGAGGATTGAGGGCTGTACAATATTTGAAAAAACACAAGAAGTGAAAAGAGAAGTTTCCACATCCACCAACCTTTTTTCTTAAGGTCGATTAAAAGGTTGAAGTGCTTTAGAAAATCAGCACCAATTATAGGAGATGATACATCAGCAATTATGAAAGTCCAGATAAAAGGTCGCCTCAGACCCAGGTTCAGTTCTTTACGGACCATACCATAGGCTGGAATTTTGGTATTATTAGCAGCAAATAAGGAGAAGTTAGACTGAGGTGATTTATTCATAGTTGGAGAAGGTGGGATGACACAGATTTCACTTCCAGAGTCTATGAGGAATTTCTGGCCAGACTTGCGGTCTAATAAAAATAACCGGCTGGTATGTTTCGAGGGCTCTGCCATTCCAGCTATGACAGAGCTTACTCGTTTTTTTGCACAAATGCACAAGGTGAAACACACTTGCGGGCCTGCTCTTTATAACGGCGATGATAGTAGCAGATGCCACTTCCTCTATTGACACTCCTAGAGCGTGAATGTGATCTCCGGCGGTCAGAACTATATCGTTGGTGGCGAGAGGAATTGTGCTCTCTTGTCAGTTCAGCAACTTGTAGAGACAGCTCTTGGATCTGCCTGGCGAGAGAGTCCATGGTTGGCTGAGCACTGCATGAAGATGACTGGGATGGGGGAGGAACAGTTGTGGCAGCACAGATAGTTGAGGATGAACCAACAACCTCAGAAACTTTATCAGCGATGATAGCCAGTTTATCCAAAGGCTCTGAGGATGCAGATAAAACAGTCTGGATATGTGGTGGCATTCTTTGAAGCCACAAACTTTGCAGAAAGTCATCCTGGAGTTGGCCATTAGACAGCTCTTTCATTTTTCGCAACAGGTGGCTGGGCTTCTCATCTCCTAGCTGAAGGTCAGTAAGCAGTTTCTTAATTTTTTGAGTCTCCGAGTCGCTAAATTGGGTGATGAGCCGCTGCGAGAGAGTGTGATATTTGTCACTGTTCGGAGGCCTTAACACAATGTCCGACACGTAGGAGAGAGTTTCAGCATCCAGGTTCGCAACCAAAGCAGAATACTTGGTATCATCACTGGAGATACCACTGAATGTGAATGCATGGTCGCACTGCGCAATCCATAGACGAACGTTGGATTTCCAAAACGGCGGCAGCCGCAACGCAATACGAGCGACTTCAACGGTTTCACTAGCCATATTGTTGAATAAGCACGAAGCGAAACGAATCTCCGAGCAGATGCTTCAAGTGGCCTTGAGGAGAAGGAGAAAAAAAAATCTTTCGCTACGTACTGATCATCCGTAGTAGAAGAATTTGTATTGCATTCGCCAGTAGAACAGAACAGCTTACGTGTTTTTAAGTCCAAAAGGGGTCACCACTGCCGCGTTGCGTGGTTAGACATTCTTCACTACAACACGGTTGAATTAAATAACAATAACATTTATTATTTTTAAAGATTAAATGAGCAATTAAGAGGTAAGCTTTCAAGAACTACAACACATGGAACCAGGCACGCTACAATAATAACAGATCAATTCAGTTCAGTTTTGGAGTCGTTATGTTGAGCTGTAAGGTCGCTGCAAGTTTGTTATATGTAAGGATTTATGAAATGTTTGGAATATTTCTTTTGTGCAATTTTTTCATGCGGTCCCTATCTATCGCACAAAACCAGCTTAAATTATAAATTATATCATCTTTACTTTCTCTAATTATTAATCAGTCTTCCGCAAAAGAGATAAAATGTATTTTTCGAGAGATTTTAGCTATTTATAATGATCAATTAATTTATAAAACATCTTTGAAATTGCTTATTTTTCACTTTAATGGTCTATCCTTAGCTATTTCAGGGAATAACTAGGTAAAGTATGAAATTGTTCATGTATTATTTACTTTAACTGACATGTCTAGTTATTTTATGAAATATCTAGTTATTCTATGAAAAAACTTAATTAAACATTCTTTAACGGTAACATATTTCATATATTGAGTTCATCACATTACTGAAATTTTATTTTATATAAGCTTTTTCTAGGTTTTACTTTAAGAAGGATTTTTTTTAAAGGCTCGAGAGAAAAAAAAAATATTAAGGATTTAAATAGAAATATTTGATTTAAATGTAAACTTGTCCTAATTAGGGTGAAAACTAAAGAGAAAGATCACAAGCAAATTTAATTCTAATGTTATCCTTCTTTCAGAATCGTCTATAATCTGAATAAATCTAAATTCGGTGCTGATTAAAACATTCATTTTTATTTTACCAATAGACATAAGTAATTGCATTCTCACATTCTAGAATTTCCTTGTTCATGTAATATTCAGCTTTTAACTGTAATAAAATGTTTTTAAAATCATTTTCCAAGTTTTGGATATTTATATAGTATTTTTAAATATTTATTAACTTTTTTATCGGAAACACCTAATGAATTAGAGCACTTAGAATTTAATATATCATCATTATCTTTAAGCAGGGGGGAAAAAACCTTTTATTTTTTACACTGACACTTAAATTACGTCAATTATAATTTTGGCTATAATTGTTGTTAGAAGTTGATTAAAATATGGAAAAATATAGTATGGAAAAGTCTTCAATTTTTTTTTTCATTGATAAGAATTTTTACATCTTTTATAGCTTTTTTAGAGAAAAATATTATTCAATTAATTTACACAGATATAAATATAAAAGAGCTTTACTAAATGAAACAAATGCTTTAATTCATTTAAGTTGATACAGCACTAAAAGAAAACCAAATAGAATTTTAAAAAATGAAGAAATTTCAAAAGTGTATTAGCATACACTGAAAACGTACAAAAATAAAAATGCATTTTCAAATGCAAAAATATAATAAATGTATAAAAATAAAAGTTAAGATTTTCCAGTTTTTTTTTAAATGTATTAGTTTGTTCTGAAAGATGCTGAAAATTTGATGTTATAACTTGAGAAATCTATTTATATTCTTTACAATCACTCCTTTTTGAGAATCTTGTTGTTTCCCTGTTTTGGTTGTTAAAAATTCAGGATTTATTTTCCACAAAAATTTTTTTAAAAAGAACAGAATAGTTATTTTTTTTCAAAATCTAAGAGTTAAAAAAGAAAAAAGTAATGAAAAAAAAACATGGGTAGTAAAATAATATATATATATATTGTACTGTAATTTTTATTCACTTCCAAATTATATCTCTTACTGGTCAATTATAATTTAAAAGAATCACAGTAAAAAATAATCTTTTGCATAATAAATCAATTCTAGAAGCAGTATGATCTGATTTAGAAAACACCGCCCTTCTTAAGAAGTTTAATGTATTACTACGCGTAATTTTCCCGCGTAATAATCTTGCATACGGTTGCTAGAATCCTGTCCTCTCAAGAATGGCGATCGACCCTTGGCTAGAAAAGAGGATTTGGCGTTCGAAAATCTTCCGCATAGTTCCGAATAGTTCTCCATTTTACCTGAAGGGAGCGCTGTAAGCGACATTCTGTGATTGGACCAAAATTGTATGGAACGCTTTCGATTGCGAATGCATATTTCTTTCAAATAGAGATAAATTTCGATTCAGAAAATGCAGGACAAAACATTTGAGACTTCTGAATAGAAGAGATTTAAAAATATCCACAAATATTTCTATGAAATTCATTTCAACGCAATATTTCATTTTTAATTTGTTAATATGGAAAATATTTGAATCAAGATTTTTTTAAAGTTAATTGCCAGTTATCTTGTTTACAAACTCAACAGAAGCATATTTGGAATTACATGAGTTGTGGACTTCGTTTCAGTCATCTTGTGTGAAGTGTAACACACCTGCATTTTCATACTTTTAAAAATATATTCATTACATTCGGGAATATTTGCTTAAATAATTATTCAAAAAAGCGCAATGAAGAAATTTTAATGGTGAAGGAAAATCGAAAAATAAAGAAATTTAAGGCCAAATAGATCAATGTTGATTTTTATATTTCACTGTTTTATTTATTTAAATATTCAATTATCGATTGCTATATTATTCAATGTGCATGTGTACTTCATTTTTTTATTCAAAATAGATTTTATGCACATGTTTAAAATAGTTCACATAACTACTACTTAAGGTACCTGACTACGTTCGGAACCGTGATTTTGCAAAAGCGCATAAATGGATAATTTTCATGATATTTAGTGTCACTTAGATTAGAATATATGCATAAAATTCTTTTAACGACATTTTGACAAAAAATTAACTTAGAATGATCTTTTTTCCAAATGTTCTCCTTTAGTGAAAAATGCTTGTATTATAATAATATTTTGCCTGTATATAGCTCAGACCTCTCTACAGAGGCTCAACAAGAATTTTTGAAATATATAACTTAGAAGTGGGTTTATTCATATTTTAAGACGACAGAAAGGAGCAATTTTAAGAAAAAAACGCCAATAATTATTTCAATTGGTGGTAACTCTGAAAATAATGTGAATTTTTCTAAAACTCTAGTTCAGCCTCTATAGAGAGGTCTGAGCTATATACAGGCAAAATATTATTATAATAGAAGTATTTTTCACAAAAGGAGAACATTTGGAAAAAAGATTATTCTAAGTTAATTTTTTGCCAAAATATATTTAAATAATTTTTTTTGTCAAAATGTTCTTAAAACAATTTTATGCATGTATTCTAATTTGAGTGACACTAAATATCATGAAAATGATCCATTTGTGCGCTTTTTTAAAATCATGGTTCCGAACGTAGTCGGATACCTTAAATAAAAATTGTATTTATTTACATAATTCGTTTAAATCATTTTCATGAAGATTTTAGCATTCAAAGTATATTGAATGTGAAATACTATTTTTTTAATTTAAAAAATTTTGTTTATAATTTTTAAATATTTTTACCTAGGCACAATATTTATTTATCACGCATAAAAATATAATGTTAAAATTAGTTTGAATAATATCAGTACAAATCCAAATGATTCAAAACTCGAAAGTAATCAATACATTGCCTCATTAATGATACATTCTATGAAAAGTTATTATTATTTTTTTTTGTCAGATTTATATAGGTAAAGTATTCTTTTCTAATGTATATATTTTCTAACGCATAATCTAGAATCTATTTTTGCTGTATAACTATGGTATCTAAAACTGTTTGTGTCATTTCTGCATTTGTATATATTTTTACATGCACTGCATTCTTTATTTGTTTATTTTTGCATGAAATTCGAATTTGTATATATTTTTTGCAATTGTATATATTTTTGCATGCATTTAACCTATATTATGATTCATTGATTACAGCAAAATGTTGCTAAATTCACAGGTTTTTTTTAATTAATATGCCTCTAATGCTTTACTTTTCATATTTTCTTTGCAAGTAAATGTTTCTTTTGTTTTTTTTATCTGATTGAAAATATTTTATATTGAGTCAGTTTTTACTTAGATGTTTCTTACATTGTTATGAGCCTTTCACGAGTGATATTTCCTCCTTTTTCCTGGAAAATATTAGACATTCTTTTAACGTTTTAATACACAACTTTCATCTGAAAATATTCTAAATGAGAATTATAAAAAATAATCAATATAAATGTGGAAATATTAGTCTGCGACCAGAAAAGAAATAAATGTCGTAAGCTTTATATTCTTGAGAGTCACTGCGAGTAGCAAAGCATTCCCTCCTTTCGTGACGTCATCAAAACGCTGTCGTGGCCTGGTTCTTCAAGGTGGACTGAGTTGAATGCCGTAAGCAGAGCATATGAAACTAGATTAGTTCGTAGACTTTTTAAAATGCATTATGTAACGATTGACTGGTAAAGGAAAATTCCAAACCCATTTTCTTTTTATTACATCCGATAGTTTTTTTCATTCTTTAAAAATGATTTATTGAAGAGCAGTGGAATAAAAACCTTAAAAATTCTGAAACATATTTTTATCACATTGTATATTTTCATTTTGAATAATTTAAATCAGTGAAAGTAAATGAATTTCCAGCCTTTTTAAATTTATATTCTTATATATTTTTAATTCGCCACGATTATGTATGTTTGTTTGTTTTTACAAAACAATCAAACTTTGTCTATTTTAGGATTTTTCCTAAAATAAATCCAAATCGATGCGTTTAAACGAAAATTATTTTTAAAAAGTTCAAACTTTGATCCTTTAGAATCAGTGATTTAAAAAACAAAACATATGCTAAAAACTTTTTTTTTACTAATTTTTAAAGTTTAAATCAAACGGTTAATAACTTCTTCACTTATAAAAATAAATACATGAAACTTTTCTTGTGTGTTGAACATTTCAAAAAAAGAAAATGTTTACAATTTTAATTCAACATTTAATATATATATATATATATATATATATATATATATATATATATGTGTGTGTATACACACAGGAACATTGAAAATAGCGACCCAAGTATTGAAAAATAAATACATGAAACTTGATCTCGAAAGAGACAATTAAACGAATACAGAGTTGAACATAAACAGTCAACTCTTGGAAATCATGTACAGAGTTGATTAGACACGATGGCATCTTGAACAGTCAACTCATTTTAGTTGATTCCACACGTGATCTACAGGGGACAAATTGGGGGAGCGGGCCGGCCATGGAAGAGTCTAAAAATTACGTAGGAAGTCTTGAGCAACTCTTGCTGTTTGCGGACGAGCATTATCTTGCTGGAAAATTGCCCCTGGGAGACCATTTAGGAAAGGTCTTACATGGGGTTAAAGAATATCATCAACGTAACGTTGACCCGTTAAGGTTCCACGCGTCACAATTAAAGTGGACCGGCTATCATAGGCTATGGCCCCCAAACCTTTACCCCAGCTGTGTGGGAAGTGTGACGTAGAACAGTGTGGGGGGAATTGTACCGCTCACCAGGGCACCTCCATACCTGTACACGGTTATCACCTGTCCCGAAAATACACCGGGATTCATCACTAAATACAACCCCTTTCGCCAATCTGGGACATTCCACATTGATCTGGCTTGGCACCGCTGTAGACGCAGTTGCCGATGTTCCGGTGTTCAAGAAAGTGCACGGAAAGGGCGCTTGGATTTAAGATTTGCTTCTGCAAGGTGTCTGGAAATTGTTTGTAGAACAATTGCTACGCCTACGTCTGCTCGTATCGTTGAACGAGTCACTGTGGGATCCAGAAGTGCTTGCCGCACGATCCTTTGACCTCTCTCCTCGTGGTCTTCCTGGTCGCTCCAGACCCGGTTTTCGGCGCGAGGGTACCTTCTCGTGTCCACTGCTCCCAACAATTTCTAACGGCACACTCCGAACGATCCACCTGGCCAGCAACACGGCGCGTCGACCAGCCTGCAGTTTTCATCCCGATGATCAGGCCTCTCTCAAACTCGCTTAACTGTGAGAAATGTCTTCTAGCACGTTTACCTGGCATGTTTCGCTTACCAAAGTCTTCCTACAATCGGCGGGTAATCGTCACGTTTATGAATCTTCGAATTTGCGCTGGCTTATATAGCACCCTCTTCCTGATTGTAACACCACCTCGGCGTGTATGAGCATGCGTATTGGCATAAAACTTGGATCATTTGCATATCACATTACGCTGTACTTATTTGCAAAGTTTCGCGATTGTACTTAGCTTCCTTCTTGGGTCGCTATTTTCAATGTTCCTGAGTGTATATAGAGTTGTGGAATTTTGAAAATTTAAAAATTTCTACTTTTCTGTCTTTTTTCAATATACAACTATTTTTTAAAAAGTTACATTTTTGTTTCCGTGGGCTAAAAAATTGCAGAATGAGTGAGTGAGTTTTAAAGTCACACTGTTCACCAACTCGAGAGCCTTTGGCGACGTACCTTGAAGATTTTGAACCATTGTCAAGTGACGAGGACGACACTTCGAAAAAAAAATGGAAGTGGTGATTGTCTATTTTCTATGCCTTCTTATAATTCTTCAAGCATTCTCTAAAGTTATAAAAGTAATTTTAATTTCAAAATATTTTTTCCTTTGTTTTATTGAACATAATATAATTTTGTGTATAAAATTTTTTTTCATTTATATATATCACTTCTTATAACAATATTTCTTGAATATAAAAAAAATTTTACACGCATATGTAATGAACAAAACATAACGAACTAGTTTTTAATAAAATAGCTGTGCATTATCTTGGAAAAATTTACTACTAATAATCTTTAATTTTTAAAAAAAGACAAAAGGTAGTTTAAAACGTTAAAAAAAAATTAAAGACACTTTTATCAATGCACATTTAAACTGTATGATTTGCTGGTACTCTTAGGTTTAAAAAAATAAAATTAATAGACACTTTTATTAATGGACATTTAAATTATTACTATTTTGGTTTCATCTCTGTTCCAGTTAATTCAATTTTTTTACAGGAATTCTAAATTAAATTGGTTTAATATGCATTTTAATTGTCAATGGTGATTGTTTTAATATTGTAATTACTACTTTATTTTAAGGCTGTGCCGCTTTTATTATTTTATGAACTACCTGTGAAAGAGCTTATGGTTTTCAATTCTTAATTATTGATCATTTCGAAAAATGCTTACACAATTTTAATTCAACATTTAATATAGTTCTGGAGATTTTGTAAATATAAAAATGTCTACTTTTCTGACTTTCTTCAAAAAACTACTATTTTTTAAAAAAAGGTACATCTTCGTCGCCGGGGGTTAAAAAATTGCAAAGTGAGTGAATATTAAAGTCACACTGTTCACCTACTCGAGAGCTTTCGGCGACGCACCTCGACATTTTGAATCATTGTCAAGTGACGAGGAAGACACTTCGAAAAAGAATAATGGAAGTGGTGATTTTGTGAAGGGAAGGGAAATTAGTAAAAGTAGAAAAGGCCCGTACAAAGCCGGGCCATGAAGCTAGTAATATTTTAATTGTGTATAATATTTTAATGGTGTATAATATTTTAAACATAATGGCAATCGAATTCTGTTAATTATCGGCAACAAAAGCGCGAACAGAATGAAAAAAATAATATTTGATGCTCGTTTCCAGAACTAAAAAAGTCGACGGTTAATTTTTCATTGTAAAGATAGGGCCCGACTGACGTCAGAGCGTATTGTGTCTCGTTCACGGCAACACTTCACCCTCACAGCTTCTTGCAAAATTCCCAGAAGCAGTTGTTCCAGATATGCGCGTGTTTGTAGATAATCCCGTTTTTCCTGTAAAGGCTAAGGTTATCTTGAATACTTTCCAAATGACTTTGCATTGACTCTCCCCTCTTGAGAACCCCTCCCGCAAACCGGTCAAACATTGTGGGGAATTCGTTGAAGCTCTGAACTTTGAAAGACCTCTGCTCCCTTGTCTTTTGCTAAATTCCGACCAACGGCTTTCAAAATTTATGTTACTATGCTTTTAAAAACAATCTTAATCGAATGTCTCCTCTGTAGGTTTATTCAATTAGTGGAGAAGAATGAAAAGTTTCAATTAAAATAAATGTTTATATCGATATAAAGAGTGATAAAGGTAAGTAAAGTTCTTTTATTATAAGATTGATTTACATGCTTGTATTTTTTTTTTTTACTTTAAAATTCTATATCGTGAAAATTACATTTTTGTTAAACGTTTTATACCTTCTTATCTGTTATTTCATGCCTCTCAAAGGAATACGCCCCTAATTTAGAAACGATTAACGAAGAATAATTCTCAGAAATTACCCTCCAAAATACTGTGTGTGTCGCTTCCGACGCACGAATAGTTTCCTCCTTTGGTACGGTTGTCTTTGATTATACAGTAAGCAAACAAGGTAAATAAACGCATCTCATATAATACTGAAACCATGCATGGTTTTTCATTATTCATTTAGATTTTTCATTCTGCTTCCTGTCTTGGTAGACTTCAGACGCAGTTTTTCTGCCCTCGACTGCGACCCCGTTCCAAGCGTTCGCCCCGATTTCATTCTGGATCTTTTTGCATCCGCTTTTTCGTTCATTCTGTGTCACATTTTGGCCTTGTTCCTTCAAATATAACCGATCGAGGTTATTGCTAGGGATTAATTTTTAAATTTTTCCGATTATTTTTAAGTTAGATTCTGCACGCGGCTCGTGCTAGGCCTCGTGCCTCTCATTTGTTCCTCGTTGCATTTTTTCTTTCAGCTCTTGGATTACTCTATGGATATGTCCGCTCCCAGGACAGATGTGGCCCCATCAATCGAGGTAAGTGATTTATTCACTCTTGAACCCCTGTGTTTTGATGTTATGGCAGCTACAGACTACATTGATAATTGCACCACGTGCACTGAGTCTGAGGATTTGTGCGGTATCTTAGATGAGATATTGTACACCCTCGAAGACGTCGACGCCGAAGTAGCAAACACGCCTGAGAGACTTAGGCTTGTTAATTTAGTTCAGTGGGCAGCACTAAAATGCTCACGAAGATCTATTCGACTCCAAAATGCGGAGTTCAAAAAGTACATTAGGGAAGTTGAGCTATCTAAGCGCGTCCCCACTGCAGCCTCACCCGCTTCGCAGCAGAAGCGGCAGCAAGCGAAACGCGAGCCCGCATCGCCTCAGAAAGACGTTCCGTCGAAGAAGCAGAAGTCGGAGCGAAAGCTCCCACGCACATCCACCTCCCCTCGCCATATCGAAGACGTTGCGTCTTCTATTCTTGCGTCTTTCAAAACTTCAAAAATTTTCAGCATTAGCACTCTGTTATTAAAATTAATTTTTCTGTACTTTAATTTATTCTCATATCCAAAAAATTTTTTTCTTTTTTTCTTAACTTCTTAATTTAATTTAATCAAATCTCTAAAATAAAAAGGGCAATGTTTCCAATGTATCATGTATCAATATTCTCTCCAGATAAGAGATCAAAGCCCCAAAAGGGCCGATCCACAACCCAGCTAGAGGAAGGGGAATCGTCAGCCGAAGAGAGCTCGGATGAGATCAATTCAGCTAAACCAGCTAAGCCGGTGATCGCGCCAAGCAGCCCGGCGGCGAAAGTCGCCGAGAGCGCTAGCGCTCCCGAATCGAATCAGAAAGACGACGGCTTTACTACGGTAGGCCGTAACTGAAAACGCATTGCTCCCCCATTGTGATTGATGCACAGAGCAATGCAACCGAGCTCCTTACTCAGATAGGGAATCTTTGCAACAACACTACACTCGAGGGGCGCTTCGAAAACGGGAAACTCCGAGTTTTCCCAACTTCTGCCGAAGAGCACCGTATCATTCAGAAATTTGTCTCGGACAAAAAAATGCGGTCACACACATTCGAGATGGCCCACAATAAACAACTTAAAGTTGTCTTGAGAGGGTTACCCACTGACTACAACCAAGAAGAACTCATGTCAGAGTTACACACACTTGGCTTTAAGCCCAACCATATTTCCTTGTTGAGAAACAGGAAAACCAACACAAACATGCCTTTATTTTTGGTAACCCTCCTTAGAAACCCTGAAAATAAGGGTATTTTTAACATAAAAAACATTGGATTTTTTAGAGTTTCGGTTGAGCCCCTCAATAAATCCACCTTGCCCCCACAGTGCTATAGATGCCAAGAATTATTTCATCACTCTCGGTTTTGCACTAGAGCACCGAAGTGTTTGAAATGCTCAGGTGGCCATCTCACCTCTGAGTGCACCAAGTCAGCCAAGGCCCCGGCTAAGTGTGCCAATTGCAGCGGCCCGCACCCTGCAAACTTCTCGGGATGCCCCAAAAACCCCATCAACACAAAACACAAACGACGAAGACAAAAGCGATGAAGAATGTCTGGCAAGAGCGAGCGGCTGCGCGCAAGCAAAGTCCAAAACAAACAAAACCTTCCTTTGCGGAAGTTGTTAAAGGTTCAAACAATAACTCACTGGATGCCAAAGAAGTTATGACAAAGATGGCCCAGATGATGTCTCAGTGGGAAGAAATGCTGTCATTATTACAGTCTAAACTCTAAATTAAAATTCATCTGTTTTAATTTAAAAAACTCTCTCAGGTTTTTTAGCTGGAATGCTAATTGTTTATTTAATTGTTTTATTGTTTACGACCCCGACTTAATCGGGATACACGATACGCTTTTAGTCCTGTTGGACTTTGTTAGCATTCCGATTTACACTTGTCACGAGAGTGACCGCACAAACACATAACTCAACAAAAACACGTTTTTTCACACTCTCTAACAACACCACTTCGCTGCCCTGCACTGCATCCTTGACACTGGGTTCTTGAGTATTTGTGTCACTGCCTTGATTTACTGCCTTCGGCCGTCCCGATTCCCTTCCTGCATTCTTCCCCTCCCCCCGCCGGCGCTCTGCTTCGATAGAGCGTTTCGAGTTTCGGGGTATGTCCTCCCTCCCCGTTCTGCCGGGGAGAATTCTTGATTAGATCCGTTTTCAATCATGGTTTTACTTTTTCTCCCATCCTACTGGGAAAAGGCGCTCTGTTCGCCGTCGCCCGCGTTCAATATAATTTTAGTTTAGTTTTTCATTATTCTATTCTCATTTTTCATATTGATTCGGTAAAATATATATATGTAAAATAATATGCATCAATTATGTTACATAAATATATACCACTCACATAGTATTGGGTTGTTCGGAAAGTAATTTCGTTTTTTTTTTTTGTGGAAATGAAAGACAGCTTTCGTATAATTAACAAGTACTTTATTAAATTATATATTGGCCGTTCTGGTCCAACACCTTTTGCCATCTTTATGGTAGTAGCATAATTCCACGCTCATAAAATTTTTGGTCTGGCAAAAAACTGATCGAGGTGGTTTTTGACCTAATCATTTGAGATGAAGGTTTTACCGTCTAAAAAATCTTGGAGTGACCGGAACAAATAATAATCCGATGGTGCCAGGTCTGGAGAATATGGTGGGTGTGGCATTGTGTCCCATTCAAGCTGTTAAAAGCTTTTGGCGAGTGACCAAACTTGTGTGGGATCTCGCGTTGTCTTGGTGAAACAATACACCTTTCCTGTTCTGACCTTTACTGTTGAAGTGCATCATTCAGTTTGTCCAGCTGATGACAGTAGACTTCCGAATTAATCGTTGTGTTATCCGGTAAAAGCTCAACAAAAAAAAAAAACCGATTCCTTTAAAATCCCACCAAACAGACAGCATCACCTTTTTTTGGTGAATATCGACTTTGGAAATGGTTTGAGCCGGTTCATCTTTTTTGCTCCATGAACTCTTGCGTTTCACGTTGTTGTATACAACCCATTTTTCGTTCCCGGTGATGATGTGCTTCAAAAACGGATCATTTTCGTGACGTTTGAGAAGCTATTCTCTCTGTGAGAACATGGGGAACCCATACATCGAGCTTCGAGGATAATCCCAGGCCTTTCAAGTGCTCATAAACTGTTGAATTTGATAAATTTAACCTCAATCCGATCTCACGTGTTGTTATTCGCCGGTTAGCATCAACTAATGCCTTTATCGCGTCTTTATCAGCTTCAACCGGCCTTCCCGAACGTGGTGCATCTTCGACATCAAAATTGCCGGATCGAAATTTAGCGAACCAGTTCTGGCACTGGCGTACTGTCAGCACACCTTCTCCATACACATCGGTCAATTTCTTTCTGGCTTGAACAGCATTTTTACCCTTTCTGTAGTAAAACAGTAAGATATGTCGAAAATGCTGCTTATCGCTCTCCTTATTTAAAAGGGCACCAACCAAAAACTACTGCGTAGAATTAATTGGAATTTTTCACACATAAGCCTTGCTATATGAGCTCTCAAAGCATGTAAAAATTATACGGCTTAGATGTGAAGTTGTGTGCAAAAAAATACAATTAAATCCTCTGTCAGGAAAAAACGAAATTACTTTCCGAACAACCCAATGCATAAGTACATTGTTAAGAAGGTTGATTTACTTCACTATATTAATATCACACACACACACACACTTTGAGTATTAATTACATTAATAACCTACCTATTATTAAACACTGTGACAAGAGGCTTGTGGCAACTTAAGTATGATAAATAACCGTAGGTAGATACGTGATTTACGAATTGTGAAAGCATCCCATCAATGGCTGTACCATTCCTAGTCGTCCCCAGGGCTCTACCAGAAGCAAAATCTAAATTAAGCTCTGATTTTAAAAATTGTACTAGTCTCAATCCTTCATTTTTATCGAAATCAATATTGAACCCTTTCTAAGGCTGTGGTAAATATACTCACCACCAAATGCATTAATTTTTAAATGTCCACAGTAAGCTATTTTATTATATTTAATTTATCCTGTCAGCCATTAATAACTTCAGAACATTAAGAAAATTATAAACTCTTACACACACTTTATTACCAATCCCCTCTCCGACATTGCAACAGGATTAAAAACTTCTTCATTGATCTGGAAAATTCATGAAAAATAATATTGTAATTTTTCATCTATGAATAAAAAAAAAAGTTTTGTATAACATGCAATTCTTTTCCCAGTTGGTAGTATTTACAAAATATATTTTATAAGTACACTTGTTCTCTTTTTATGCGGTTTTTTTTTTTTTTTTTTATGCGATTTTAGAGTTATGCGGTTTTTTTATGGCTTTTTTATTCATATTTAATTCTTTTTTGGTGATTCACTTTTTCTGAAAACGAATAAGAATAACAACTACAACTCTACTATTACGCAATCAATACAACGAAAGAATTTCTCCTTTTATGCAAATTTATACCTTGAACTTTTTTTCTTTTATTGACATGTTTTCTCTTGATTTGTTCTTAAAAACAAAAAAAGACAAAAACAAAAATATCCGCTAAAATTGCGTGTTTTTATGCTGCATTTTGCATTGCATTTTGTTTTTTATGAAACTAATTAAAAAGCTTGCATATTAGAAAACATTAGAAAACAAAACTTTGTGAAAAAGGTTACTACCGAAAACCGGAAGATAAATTTACTCAAGTGAATTGTAAGTTTTTTTTTATTTTTTTTTTTAGTGCGTAATTGTACATTAAGTTTTCTCTATAATTTTTAGTCCTCTTAAAGAAAATGTGTGACAATATTAAAAACAAAAAAGAAGTGCAATTTCGCTAGAAACCAAAAATTAAAATTCTCGATTGCTTGGCGAAAGGAGAAAGATCAACAGCAGTAGGTAAACGTTTTCATTTAGGCGAATCTACTATAAGAGCAATAAAAAAAAATGAAGCGGCAATAAGAAAATCAGTCAGATCTGGTACAAATTTGAGTTCTAAAATTTCATCATATTCAAGAGACACTTTAATAGAAAAAACTGAAAAGGCTAATTTGGATTGAAGATTTAACTCAAAAAAGAATTAGATGGACATTTAATCAAGATGAAAGCCCTTAAAAATTTTACAAGGAGTTAAAAGAATCAGAGCCATCTACATCTTCACGTGAAAGTAATCCACAATTCTCTGCCAGCACAGGGTGGTTAACTGGTTTTATAAAAGACATTCTTTTCATAATCTAAAAATAAGGTGAGGTGGCTTCTGCAGATGAAGAAGCTGCTAAAAATATCCTGAAAGTTAGCTAAAATTATTAAAGATGGAGAATATTTGCGCTCATCAAGTCTTCAATGCTGATGAAACAGGATTGTTTTTAAAAAAATGCCAACCCGTACTTATATTGCAAAGTCGAAAAACTGCCAGTGGTTTTAAAGCTGCTAAAGATCGAGTTACTTTATTGCTGTGCAGCAATTTTCGAATGTTAAAACCGCTGCTATCTTTAAAACCACGTGCATTAAAAGGAAAAGACTTAAATACACTGCCCGTACATTGGATGGCTAACAAGAAGGCCTTAACAACGGCTATTTTCACTGAATGGTTCAATAAATGCACCCGAAGTTGAAAATTATATGAATTCCCAGTCTCGAATTTAAGATCTTTGACAATGCGCCAGGTCATCCAATCTTAGAACATCCAAATATAAAGGTAGCTTTTTTCCCTCAAACACAACGAGCCTAATTCAACCATTAGATCAGGGAATTATTTCAACATTTAAAAAAATATTATGTAAAATTCACTTTCCAATTCATTTTCGATAAACTGGAATACAATAACAGTTACTGAAGCTTGGAAACAATTTAATATCTTGAACTGTGTAAATCATGTTGCATTAGCAATTGCCGAAATAAACACAAACTTTAAATGCATGTTGGAACTGCTTGGCCTGAATGCGTATCAAAAAGGAAACGAATCAAATAGAGCAATAGTAACATCAGAAAAAATTGCTAAGATAGGTGGGGAAGGTTTTGATGATTTTGGCTGATATAGAAGCTAAATAAATGATGATGATATTTTGGAAAGTATGGTAGATATTACTAAAGATTTGGAAACAGTAGATAGCGAACCGGAAGAAGATGTTACTCCACTGGACGAAAAATTACTTCGGGAAGGCCTTCAACTTTCGGTAAATTGGCAAATTTTTTTTATTCAAATTAATGATGTATTAAAATTCCAACGTGATCTGAAATTTTTGTATGTCTGGCTACAGAGAACTCTACAAAGAACTAGTGCCATCACAGAGTTTTGATTACTGACTACCTTGTCAAAGAAAAAAAAAAATCACTGAAGTTCCTGAAGAAGCATTACCATGTAGATCTGATGACGTAATTTTTATCTTCAAGTGATGAAAGTGATCTTGCACCAATCCACAAACGGGTTCGCATTATCAGACAGCGAATAATGATGAAAACATTCTTAATATGATTTTAAATGAAGTTTTTTGTTTTTGTTACATATTAAGTTTTGTTTTTTTTTTTTAAAACATATGTGCCATTTATTAAAATATGAAAAAAAAAATAAATCTTATTATTTATAAATCTTTTTATGCGATTTCTGGTGCATTTTAAAACATTATTTGGGTTTTATGCGATTTTTTGAATAAATGGAACGTATCCATCATTTTGCATATTTTATGTCTTTTTTGTGCGATTTTTTATGCGGATTTCCCTGGAACGCATCTACCGCATAAAAAAAAGAACCAAGTGTATAAAACAAAAGAAATAAAAAATTAATTTCCTACTTTTAATATACCCCAATGGGCAATAAACTTACTATTAAAAAGGTGCTTGAAAAACAGATTAATTTTATCTAATAAATTAAATGTGAGTTTCTCTTCTTAAATCGATCTCAATTCCACAAATATTTTAATAAACCTTTATTAAAAATAAATGTCCCGTTAAAGGGGTTACAAACGGAAGGAATTTTTTTATGGGAAAAATGGAAACGTATGTGATGTAAATATATTTTGAAAAAAACATTCATTATTTTATTATAATTTTATAATAATAATAATCTTTCTTTTACCGCTCCAGTGTAAAAGTGTATTCAATATAAAAATATGAATGTATTTTGTTCCAAACGAATTGTGTAAACACGTATTTTCCTCATATTTTACTTGTTTCAGAATACCATAAAAATAAATCTTAGCCAAATAATCCTTCAAGGACAGAACTAATCATAAGTTCTACAGTCAAACGATGATGACTGACGCAAATCTGCTTCCTGGGTGAAAAGTCCTTTTCTTTCTACAACTAATGTATAGCATTTCAATAATAATAACAGTGATGAATTTTTTATCTTCCTAGAATTTTTGTCTGCGTCTGAGTTTTTTTTTTCTTTCTGAAAAAGTGGTATTTGAGGTTTTAAAAGAAAATGTAATAAAAAATATCTCATCGTGCCATTACAGTAAATCAAACAAAACGGTTTTTTTTTATTTATAGGATCAGATAGTTAATGAACGTATGAAAGTGGAAACTTTTATTTTTGATGAATATTGCCAGCTGATATATATAAATTATATCAGAGTGTAAATTTTTTTTTATATATATCAGAAAATATTTTGTTTACTTCAAATTAATTTCCTATATGCTCGCGCCTCCCTTGTAGGGTTATCACGCCCCCTAGGGGGCACGCCCTACATTTTAAGAAACGCTGTTTTAAGTAACAGTTATAAATCTATCTCTTTCTTTTTAAAAGTTATGCTTATTGAACGGAGTATATCTGGGAATTCAAGTTTACATATAATCTCAGTAATATAATTTTTCAAATATATATCGAAATATGTTTAAGTATACTAAAAGTTTTACGAAGGATAATATATTTTAATATTGATAAATTTTTAAATTGAGTTTCCCAAAATTCTATTTTATGGTTCATTATATCTTAAGACAACACACAAAAATGACATTTACACATGTACTGTAAATAAATATTTACATTATTATAAAATTATTTAAAATAATGCTTTCGGTTAAAACTCACAAAAAATTCGTTTGGCTCAAAAACCGGTTTTCGACGCCAGCAGGCGAAACGACATTAAACATAGTTTGCGAATTTTTTTTAAAGTGTTAAACTTTTTGAGGGCTTAGTTATTAAGTTATACTTTCCAAATTTCACATATCGATACCACTAAAGTTAGATTCTAATCAATGGGCATGGAAACAAATTAAGAACATCGCTTCTAAATTTTAAATATTTAGGTTTATTTTAAAGAAAAAAAACATTTAAAGAAAAACATTTAGTAACACTCGGACATGACTTTACTCCGTCGTACCCAAAGACAGAATGCCTTCTTTTTTAACTCCTCAAGGGTGGGAAGGGAACTTCCGTCCCCTGTCCAGTCTGACCACATGGTGAAACTTCACATTCAAGGGGGGAACTAACCATTCCCTGTAGCAGGTGTTAATGGACCTTTCCACTCCTACAATACCAAACAAAGATAATTTTTAAACAAAACAGGCAAAAAAAAAAAAAAAACTGTGCAAATGAATTTTTGTAAAAATAAAGGTATTAGATGAAAAACACAAACTTTTTCTAAAATCCGTAACTTTTAAGCAATTTTTTCAATCTTTGGGCAAAACGGGGATAAATAACGTTTGACAAACGGAAAAAAAAGTTTCCTGGGCTGATTTTTATAAATGACGAAGTAATTATATTTTTAATTACAATGTTGAGTATATTTTTTTTGAAAAATCTTTAAAAAGAACAAAACTTTATGGCATTTTAATATTTTAAGTCACTGAGACTCTAAAAGACCAAAGTATAAAATTTTTAGTACATAATATAGATTCCTTACAATGATAAGAAATCTGTACAGAATGAATGAAAAATTCTTTTCATAAAAACGAAACAATATTGACTTCTTTTTGAAAAAATGCAAACTATATTGATTTTGTAAAAAAATTATACCGTATCGTGGCTAAATACTGGATCTTTCCGAATTTGTAATTATTTTTGGTTTAATTTCGGTAAGAAGGGAATGATCGTAATTTAAAAATGACGAAAAAGTTGGAACACTTTCCTGCGTCATTTCGACGGCGACTTTTTGCATGCACAGACCTCAGCGTAACTTTTTTTGTTGTTTAAGATTGTACAAATTTCACTCCTTATAAAATTTCCCTACTGGGGACTTTATATGAAAATCGGTAATTAAGGACTTATCTCCAAAGAAAAACAGAATTTAATAAACTACTTCAAAAGTAATTAAAGTTATATAAAACATTATGTGAAAATAAAAAAAGTGTTTCTATTTTCAATAGGATCAAGTAAAAGCAGTCATCTGTACGCTTGAGTAGACCGTGTTTCCTTGTATAAATCAAGTAGCTGGCGATACCTTCCAGGATTCAGACCTTTTTGTACGATACGTGTGCAATGAAACTTGAAAAGAGTCAACAAAATTCAATGAATGCTGAAAGCAACT
Source organism: Trichonephila clavipes (assembly GCA_019973935.1). Lineage (NCBI taxonomy): Eukaryota > Metazoa > Arthropoda > Arachnida > Araneae > Nephilidae > Trichonephila > Trichonephila clavipes. The sequence continues at coordinate 1,058,128 of BMAU01018231.1, read as the reverse complement.
TGTTAAACAGAGATTCTACGAACGGATTATTCAGTTGAAGGATGTTTGTGTGAGAGTCAAAATCATCTCGGGTGTGCTGTTAGAATTTGAGCTGGAACGAAGAATCAAGATGAATATCGAAAAGAAAAGCAACAGATTTTGTTGGAAAATTGAGAATTTTGGCCTTTACTTCCTCACCCAGACAGAACCTATGGAAAGTCCTCCTTTCGAGATTGCCGGAGTTGGCTCAAATGTGTATTTCCGTCTGGCTTTATTCAAAGAAATTCATAAGAAAGAAGTGCGTGTCGCGTGCTATTTGAATGTCACCGAGTGGAGTAGACCACCTGCAAAGATGAGGTTAGATGGCACAGTTACACTTAAAATGCCGAAAGGAAACATAAATTTCGTATTACAGCGAGCTGCGATACCAAAACTTGTGGGAAGCACTTTACTCATCGGAACAACAACGGGGTCTGACACAATGTTTCCAGAAAGTGATTTTGCGAACTATTCTATTAGTATCTTGTTCAACTTGTGGAGAAGTCCTGTGTTTGGTTCTAGGCATTGTTCCGCCGTTACACGTATTGAAAAACAAATCAAGAAATACGTAGCGACATTGAAGCCTTCATTTCCTTTTTCGTTAATCGTGCTCAGTAAAAGTTGCGAAGGAACTTCAGAGGAATTTATTTGGGAACAAATGAATTCGAAAACTGATCCAATTGGAATATTTTTAAAGGAAAAGGAACACAACGCGCGTATAAAATGCATTCTCACGTTAGAGAACAAATCAAATATTCCTCGAATACGTAAGGAAATCATACATGTGATTGATGATCGCGAAGAAACAATCTGGTGGATTGTAAATGATTTTTTTCCTTCGGACATATTAGATGAAAAAGATCCACTTCATTTTAAAAATGATTCTCCGGTGTGCGTTAGAATTGAATTAAACATAACATTTTATAAGGAATTGGGTAGTATTCAGAAGTATTTTTCTGATTCACATACCGAAACTTCCAAGGAACTTCGCCACTGTCTAAAAAGTAACTTAAAAACATTCTTTAGGTCATGCCGAAAGGGATGCGATTTGATACTACGCTGCGAAAATGAAGATTTTCTTGTTCACAAATCTCTCCTCTGTTGCAAGTCTACTGTCTTCAGACTCATGTTCGAAAGTGACATGAAAGAAAAGAAATTTGGAATCGTGGAGATGGAAGGTACAGACTTCCTCACTGTAAGTCGTTTCATCGAATACCTGTATTTAGGCTCTGTGACTGATTCTATACTCGACCTCGACAGTGCTATGGCACTTTACGCAATTGCTCACAGATATTCCATCTTAGACCTGGTAAATTACAGTCGTAAATTTCTGGTTTTCAATACAGATTGCGGAGATAGCCATGAAATGCTACAGTTTGCAGATTTGTATGATGATAAAACCTTGAAAAACCTGATTAATTTTTGTTTTTTTCTCAAAGTGGATGATTATATTGCTGAGGGTAAAAAGATTGACTTCCGAATTTATATTTTTTGCAACGTATAATTTGTATTTTTCTAAAATAATGGTTTTTAGAAGCACCAAATAATACTTAATTGCAATGTGTTTCAAGAAAAGATTGATTTAATGATGTGTGTTCACAATAATAATGCTTTTTATTTCGTTCTGGTTTTAAATTTCTTTCCTGGCATGTTAATAAACATGATTATGCATGAATTTTTGCCTTTTGATTTTATACGTAGTACAATTCATCTCTAAGTCTCGGAGGTATCTTATGCTACACAGATTTTTAAAAAAGCCCGTCAAGAGAAGTGTTTATTTTCTCATCATTAAAAGTACCCGAGTTTCTTTTTCCTACTGTGTTCTTTTTACAATGTGTGTGCTTCTAATGACATAAAATGTGCTAGTTACAGTTTTGTTTTGATGCGTTAAACGTATTTAGTGAGTGCTTATTTTCTGTTAAAAACTCATGTTAATTCTGGGATTATAAGTATTGCAAAGGAATCACGAAATTCGCAAATTTCATATTTCTTTCGAGAACTTCATGAGGTAGGTGAATATGAATTAAAGAATTTACTGGCACTACGTCAATTGCAGATCATAATCGTATCAAACGAAAAAGAAATATCTGTATTACATGCGCTAATATCTGTATCTCAAGAACATATAGACAGATCTTTGTATTTGATCAATTTGAAAATAAAATAGCTGCAGCAGATAAGATAAGTATTTTCAGACCTAAATAACTGCAATGTTGTATGAAAAGCAACAATTAGAAAGGTAAAGAAAAATTACACTCACACACATCATTTCATAACGATCCTCCGAATGACAAAGAATGCTTTTTGGAATTAACTGACATCAATAAGGATCAGGGCCGATCCTAGAGTGTCGGCCGCTTGCGTGTGAAGACTTAATGTGTCGCCCCTGTAGAGAATTTTCATATTTCAATTTATAATACTTTTTTAATTTTTATATTTTGACATTTTCAATTACTTATTATAATACTTATTACTATTGATTTATTATTATTATAATAAGTAATTTTATATTTATGTATAACGATTACTTATAATACTTATATATTTGCTTACTTATTATAATACTTATATATTGAGGTTATAAACATCTACCTGCATAAAAAGCAAAACATTAATAAAAATGCTAATAAAATGTGAAGTGCAAAACTTTATTTTTGGTTAACTAGTACGTTATGATAGCGAAAAAATACTTCAAGGTATGCGACTACGTTCGGAGCCATGATTTTGAAAAAGCGTATAAATGGATAATATTTATGATATTTAGTGTTACTTAGATTAGAAAATGTATATAAAAGTGTTTTAAGAATAGTATTACAATAAAAAATTATTTAAGTACAATGTTTTGACAAAAAATGAATGACCAATTTTCAAAATATTCTCCTTTTGTGTATAATGCTTCTATTATAATAATATTTTACTTGTGTATAGCACAGACCTCTGTATAGAGGCTGAACTAGAATTTTTGAAGTATATAACTTAGAAGTTTTTTTATCCATGTTTTACGACAACAGAGGGGGAAAATTTTAAGAAAAAACGCCGATAATTATTTGAATTGGTTGTAACTCTAAAAATAATGTTAATTTTTCAAAAATCATAGTTGAGCCTCTGTACAGAGGTCTGAGCTATATACAGGCAAAATATTATTATTATGGAAGCATTTTTCACAAAAGGAGAATATTTTGAAAAAAGGTTATTCTAAATCAATTTTTTGCCGAAATATTGTATTTAAGTAATTTTTTTGTCAAAATGTCCTCAAAACCATTTTATACATGTATTCTAATCTAAGTGACACTAACTATCATGAAAATTATTCTTTTATGCGCTTTTTTTAAAATCACGGTTTCGAAGGTAGTCGGATACCTTAACACAATAATAAACAAGCAAAAATATTACCTTGGAAATAAAAATAGATTTTCATAATTCAATAAGCAAAACAGTCACACACACACAACATTTACTGAGAAAATATAATCTAATAAAGTGCTAAGGCATAAATCTCGTGAAACGAAAAGGATATAAATCAGTGCTTCTACAAAGGTTACTTAACAATTAATTACAAAATAATTTATCTGGCATTTTGAGGAGCAAATTTGTCAATAATTTTGGTGAAGTCAATTTTTTCTGAGATTTCGGATTCAATAGGGAATGTGTCCAAATCTGAAAACCTTTCTCTTGTGTTGTATTCCTAAAAACTCCTAGAAAAAATTCTAAAATATATACCTTACCATCAGTATCACACACATCTAATTACAAACGTTATTTATTCTCTGCGACTAATATTTGGTCTGCTACCTCATTACGAATAGATTCGGCAAAAATATTAATTAGTTCATTTTGAAAATGCTGACCTAAATATAGCGTAGAATACGTGTTTTGTTATTTCTGCATTTATTGACATTATTAAGGTCTTCTGAAATAACTAAATCAAATTCGGCCACTATCTAAACTGCCTTTAAAAAACTGCCATCACCTTAATTTCGTACTATTGGGTTGTTCGGAAAGTAATTTCGTTTTTTCCCCACAGAGGATTTAATTGTATTTTTTTGCACCCAACTTCACATTTAAGCCGGATAATTTTTATATGATTTGAGAGCTCATATAGCAAGGCTTGTGTGTGAAAAATTCCAATTAATTCTACGCAGTAGTTATTCGGTTGGTGCCCTTTTAAATATGGAGAGCGATAAGCAGCATTTTCGACACATCTTACTGTTTTACTACAGAAAGGGTAAAAATGCTGTTCAAGCCAGAAAGAAATTGACCGATGTGTATGGAGAAGGTGTGTTGACAGTACGCCAGTGCCAGAACTGGTTCGCTAAATTTCGATCCGGCAATTTTGATGTCGAAGATGCACCACGTTCGGGAAGGCCGGTTGAAGCTGATAAAGACGCGATAAAGGTATTAGTTGACGCGAACCGGCCAATAAGGACACGTGAGAACGGATTGAGGTTAAATTTATCAAATTCAACAGTTTATGACCATTTTTTTTGAGCTTTTACCGGATAACACAACGATTAATTCGGAAGTCTACTGTCATCAGCTGGACAAACTGAATGATGCACTTCAACAGAAAAGGTCAGAACTAATCAACAGGAAAGGTGTAGTGTTTCACCAAGACAACGCGAGATCCCACACAAGTTTGGTCACTCGCCAAAAGCTTTTAACAGCTTGAATGGGACACAATGCCACACCCACCATATTCTCCAGACCTGGCACCATCGGATTATTATTTGTTCCGGTCACTCCAAGATTTTTTAGACGGTAAAACCTTCATCTCAAATGAGGAGGTCAAAAACCACCTCGATCAGTTTTTTGCCAGACCAAAAATTTTATGTGCGTGGAATTAAGCTACTACCAGAAATATGGCAAAAGGTGTTGGACCAGAACGGCCAATATATAATTTAATAAAGTATTTGTTTATTATACGAAAACTGTCTTTCATTTCCACACAAAAAAAACGAAATTACTTTCCGAACAACCCAATAGTTCCTCTGAATGTCAAACTTTGACTGACAAAAAATTGTACTCTTCAGTAATCATTCTTTCAATGGTGGCGAACCACCGCTTTTTCTCTCCACTGCATATGTCGCAGGGAAATGACGAATATACATTTTGTTGTTTCTCGTCAATTGTACAACTTTTTTCCAGCCTTGTCTGTAATTCGCATCACAATCTTATACTGTTTATGTGTTTTAGTGTATTTTCATAGTTATAATATAATAAAAAAAAGTACACTATATTTCTCATTCCAATAAAATTCTGTCTTTTAGCTTCCTCAAAAAAGGTCCTTTCGGTATATTTTCAATAACTTTTAAATATTAACACATAACACATGCAATTAGGGATTGCAATACCGGGATTCCGAATACCGGTATTTTGAGCCTTTTGTGCAATTTTGTAATACCGGTATTCACAAGTTTAAATACCAGTTTTTCGGTATTGACTAGAATTTTTTTAAAACTATCTCCATTATATATGTTCAGGGATCGCCAGCATAGCAAAATAGTGTACGTTTTGGTTTTTATGTCCCCCTAACGGGCGAAATTAATTAGACGGTAAATATAAAGTTGCATCGTACAGTCAAAAGAGTTGATAAAATATGTGAATCATCGAAAGAGGCAGGCCCAAACTATCCTATTGCAGCCTATAGAGATACTGCATACGCTCAGGTTTCGTAGTCTGATGGTCATATCTGTGAAAACAAAGTTGTAGTTGTGAAGCAAGTGCGTAATATTTCAATATTTTTAAAATTGGTGAGTTTGTTATTCATACTGTATTTTCATATCATACTTTAGGGCAGGGGTGGGCAGACTTTTCCAGGGTGCGGGCTACTTCTAATTTTTTCAAGGTGTTGTGATTCACCCAGTATCAGTGGCACACACAAAGGGGGGGCCACGGGTCCGGACCCTCCTCTATAGCCCATGATTTTTTTCCCATATCGATTATAATCCCTTGTATATTAAAGTACGTAAAATTTATAATTATTTGTTATTAATAATTTTTTATTAATTAATACGAATTATTTATTCAATAATTTATTTCTTACTTTTCTTTGATCCTGACAATCTACAAAATGTAAAAAGAAAAATGTTTGCCTGCGTATTGGGGTAGGATATAAGAATGGTAGACATTCGAGCCTAGACCCCCACGCCGCACCCCCTCTGAAAAGTTCACGAGTGCGCCCACTTCCCAGTGTTGTAGGTTTTGTGAGGTAAGGAAAAGGTTATTATTATAACTTAATAATAAATACGGAATTTGTGCTTACCTTTTGTTACAACCCTTTTAAAACCGCGTTTAAACCAAAACGCAAGATACAAACATAATAATAATAGCCACAAATATAACAATGTCAAAAGGTGCATTATTATTTATTATGAAACAATTCAAAATACATAAAAAAATAAAACATTTTTATCTAAAGATAGTTTCGTTGTTATAGTCTGCCTATTGTCAGCCAATCTTGAATTTTCCGTATATGATTACTATCTGCTAAAATCTTCAGATGGTAACCCTAAAATGTCTTGGCGGTTCACAGGTCGATCGCGATCCACGTAATGTCCACACAGGGGTTAAAATATTTTTTATGTTCATTATATATAAATACTCATAAATAGTAACCCATAATAATGAATAAGAATAACTTCAAAGAACATAAAAAATAAGTTGATAATATTTCAGTTTGGTTTCACTATTTATATGTGAAGAGAATATGGTGCCACAATGTTAAAGAGTTATTAAAGTGAATGGAGGAAGTACAAGTGGACTCCATGCACATTTAAAAAAATGAAACACGATACAAATTTGTTAAAGAAGAAAGAAACTAATTGCGAAAAAGATACAAATTTAAACACAGTTTCTAAGCCAAAGCCAAGGATTGTAGATTATTTTTTTTTAAAAAAAGATAGTTTAAATGAAATTAATGCGCACTTTTTTTTTACGTTTTAGGTTTAATGACAGTGTAATTGATGCATTATGTTTAAGATCACATCCCAAAAATTTGTAATAGTACCACAGACTGTATAGTGATATTTACTTTTTTTAGTAATTTATATATACAAATAAATATAAGACGTTCCTTTACTTTTTTTGTGATTCTTTATTTCTACTTTTATAATTTATAAGTTACAAATTATTTTTTTATGCTATTTACACTGTCTAATAAAACTGGAAAATATAAAACAAAGAAACAACTGCGTTTTCTTATTTTATTTTTTTTTCTAAAATTTCTACTAGCGGTATTAAAACCGGTACCCCGGTATTAAGATCTAAAAAATACCGAATACCAGTATTAAACTTTTGGTCTGATATTGCAATCTTATTTGAAAATATATTTGTAATAATTCTAATAAATTTATATCTCTTTAGATTAAAAAAGAAAAAAAACCATTGAAATAACTAACCTATTACTGACCTAATTCACAAAAATTTAAATATTCCGAAAGAATTTTTAAGAAATGCCATTTTGATACTTCGGTCAGTGATAATACAGTTACCTACAAATATACATTTATAATTGCAGCATAATATTACCAAAAAAGAGTGGAAAATACCCATCTAAAAACACATGTGTTATACTGACTAACATGATGATTCACAAAAATGATTCATAATTGCTGATTCAGAAAAATAAAAATTTACCATAAACAAGACAAATGAACCACACTTTTTTTGATACCAAGGACAATAATGAAGGATATGTATGCGTCTCGTTTTGGAAGTGGAAGCTGTCTTATGAAAAACAATTTAGCGTCAATTAAAATTACTTTGATTTAACCCAAAGATAAAACTTTACAATCCATATTCACTTAACTATAGCTATGGATACGTATATATAAAATAATTTCATTGACATTAAAATAAGCCAGTTTTCTTTTAACTCAGTAATCCTTTCATTTAAATTCGTTATTCACTATAAGAATTTATTTGTTACGTAAATGTGTATACACACGCACATATATTAACAAAAAGGAGATTTTTTTTAAACGCTATGTATTACTTTTATAGTGTGCTTTTTCGTGAAGGCAAATACAATAAAATATTCCATAATATTTTATCTTAATAGTGTAAAAATATAGTAGTACCTTCCAATAAGGAACCTTGTTTTTGACACAATATGTCCTAGAGCAGGAATGGCGAACCATTGGCACGCGTGCCATTGACGGTACGCGACACAGTATTTTGGGCACACCACCGATCATCCGTGATTGATTCTTCAATCAAGGAATTTTCAGTGAGATTTTCTTGTTCAAAGAATTATCAGAAAGGCTCACGTTTATTATGTAGAATAATATGACATCTTTTGATAAATTAACTTGCCCCAATTCGATTGGTTGGAAATTGAGTACTGGTTGAAATGCAACACTGATTGATTTCTACTATAGTTCAATATGAAATCAAAAATGCATTGAAACAAGCAAAAAAGCTGGAATTGATTGTAGTCGAAAGATTAACAAGCAATATATGTGTCAGTAACAAAATTTTGGAAACATTAAATTCGATTCCAAACACGTTTAACTGTTTAAAAAAGCAGACGCAGGCTTTATTAACCATATTTTCATCGACCTATGCTTAGGAGTCATTATTTTCAGAGTTGAATAACAGTAAGGTATCCGACTATGTTCGGAACTATGATTTTAAAAAAGCGCATAAATGGATAATTTTCATGATATTTCGTGTCACTCAGATTAGAATACATGCATAAAATTGTTTTTAGGACATTTTGACAATTTTTTATTTAAATATAATATTTTGGCAAAAAATTAACTTAGAAAAATCTTTTTTCCAAATGTTCTCCTTTTGTGAAAAATGGTTCAGTTATAATAATATTTTGCCTGTATATAGCCCAGACTTCTCTACAGAGGTTCAACTAGAATTTTTGAAAAATTCACATTATTTTCAGAGTTACCGCCAATTGAAATAATTATTGGCGTTTTTTTCTTAAAATTTTTCCCTTCTGTTGTAAAATATGAATAAACCCACTTCTAATTTATATATTTCAAAAATACTTGTTAAGCCTCTGTAGATAGGTCTGAGCTATATACAGGCAAAATATTATTCTAATAGAAGCATTTTTCACAAAAGGAGAACATTTGGAAAAAAGATTATTTTAAGTTAATTTTTTGCCAAAATATTGTATTTAAATAAAAAATTTTTGTCAAAATGTTCTTAAAACAATTTTATGCATATATTCTAATCTAAGTGACACTAAATATCATGAAAAATTATCCATTTATGCGCTTTGGAAAATCACGGTTCCGAACGGAGTCGGATACCTAAAAGACTCACTTGGAAACCATTTGGCAGATGACTCCAATTTAATATGCTTTGTGCAAAAGTCAGCATCTTACTCAATCCTATAATAATTTATTTGTCATCTAATCTGCAACAACAGAAATCACACTAATGTCACTTTAAAGAATTCGAATTACACGTTTAACTAAAACAATTATCATTATAAAATACAAAATGTGCTTTTCTGTAGTAAATAAAGAGTTTTGTGTTGTTAATATTTTTTTAAAATTATTTTTCTAATAATCACAAGTCAAAATTATTTGACGGCACGTCTATGCCTCACGAGCATTTCTTTAGAAAAAATGGCACGTTGATCCAAAAAGGTTCACCACCCCTGTCCAAGAGTCAGAAATTTAAACCCACCAGACCATTTATTGGGTATTTTGTCCTTTTATGCTAAACAAATCAGTTTAATTAAAAATTCAAGTCGTATTAATCTTTAAATAAATGATATACAAATAAATAATTTACTCACAGACTTTTTTTTAATTTACTGTTCATGAAAAATGAAAATTCTTAATAGAAAAAGTTTAATTAATGTATAAATGTTTGACATGAGCATTAAAAAACCTTGTATTTACAGAAATTTAATGAAAATATTCCGTTGTACGGATCTTTTTGAAAATCTGTGCATTGTATCCAATAAGCCAGAATTTTTTTTTCTTAAGTAAACCCAAATAAAACGCACACCCACGAGTTGCAATCACTTTATTACTTATTTTGTTTTTTCTCTAAATCAAAGCTTGGAACAGACTATGTTCCAATTTTTTTTATTTCTCTGTTCCTTTCCCCAGTTAAATTACATTAACTTATTAGGACAGCACTGTATTTAATTTATTTAAAGAAAAACATAGACTTGTATTTGAAATCTTAAAATTTTACTAAAAAGAAATAAGAAACTTTTCAGTGTCACTTAAATAGATTGTCCCTTAATAAGAGTACGAACATACGTTCCACATTCAAAGAGACCGGTAGCAACATTAATTGCGTCTTATTCGGAGGTGTACCTCACAGGAGGTACTTCTGATCTTGTATATTACACTCAGGAACATTGAAAATAGCGACCCAAGAAAGAAGTTAAGTACAATCGCGAAACTTTGCAAATCAGTACAGCGTAATGTGATATGCAAATGATCCATGTTTCGTGCCAATGCGCATGCTCATACACGCCGAGGTGGTGCTACAATCAGGAAGAGGGTGCTATATAAGCCAGCGCAAATTCGAAGATTCATAAACGTGACGATTACCCGCCGATTGTAGGAAGACTTTGGTAAGCGAAACATGCCAGGTAAACGTGCTAGAAGACATTTTAAGCGAGTTTGAGAGAGGCCTGATCATCGGGATGAAAACTGCAGGCTGGTCGACGCGCCGTGTTGCTGGCCAGGTGTGATCGTTCGGAGTGTGCCATTAGAAATTGTTGGGAGCAGTGGACACGAGAAGGTACCCTCGCGCAGAAAACCGGGTCTGGAGCGACCAGGAAGACCACGAGGAGAGAGGATCGAAAGAACGTGCGGAGCACTTGTGGACCCCACAGTGACTTGTTCAACGATACGAGCAGACGTAGGGATAGCAATTGTTCCACAAACAATTTCCAGACACCTTGCAGAAGCAAATCTTAAATTCAAGCGCCCTTTCCGTGCACTCTCTTAGCTTTTAATACGTTATTAATTATTTTATTTATTTAAACTGTGTGATAACATTTTAATTTTTTTTATTCATACATTGTAAATTTTAATACAATTTAATTTTTAATGAATGCATTATGCAACACAATATTTTTAAAAATATATATCACTGTTTGCATTTGAAATTGTACTAAATAATTGCATCTTCGTAAAGATCCTACTATATCTTAGGAATTTGTATACAATATTAATGCAAATCGCAGCTGAAACTGACCAAAAATAACTTTTGGCACAAATATCTTTTAAAAAATCTTTCAAGTGTGTGCGAAAAAGAAATACCTTTTGTACTTAATTTGTTTCATTCCTTAAACTTTATAATTAAAAATAGAATATTCTCCTTTCTTTTTCTGGATCTTAGGAGACATTATATCTAAAAAGAATTTCAAACAGTTGTATAGAACAGGGGTGGCGAACCATTGGCACGCGTGCCATTGATGGCACGCGACATAATATTTTGGGCACGCCACCGATCAAAACGGTTTACATTTTAATTCAAAATAACAAAGTTCAATATGAAGTGTTACGAAAAACGTGAGTGATCGGTTGCAGTTTTCAATGAGATTTTCTCAGTTCAAAGAGTTATCGGAAGCGTTCAAGCTTTTTTATGTACTTTGATGTGACTTCAGTTAATAAACTGAATTTGTCCCAATTCTATAGGTTGTAAATTGATTTCCAGTCTAGTTCAATATGGATTCAAAAATTTTTTGGAAAAAGGAAAAAGTTAAAATTGATTAAAACAGAAAGATTAACAAGCAATATAAGTAAAAATGCGAGAAATAAAATTTTGGAAACATGGAATTTGATTCCAGATACATTTAGCTATTTTGAAGAAACTCTGGCTCATGCTATTTTAACCATATTTTCTTCTACCTATGCCTACGAGTCATTATTTTCATAGATGAATAACATTAAAGATTCACTTAGAAACCGTTTGGAAGATGATTAAATTCACCTTGCATACTGCTAAAAGTAACATCTTACAATCCTATACAAGTTATTTGTCATCCAAACTACCACAACAAAATTCACACTAATGTTACTTTAATTTAAATTACAGTTATAAATAAAACATATACAATTATACAGTGCTGAATGTATTTTTTCTTTGTAAATAGAGAGTTTTTAGTTGTTAATATCTGATTTTATTACTTTCTCAATAATCAAAATTATTTGACGGCACGTCTCTACCTCCTTAAACATTTCTTAAAGAAAAAATGGCACGTTTATTCAAAAAGGTTCGCCACCCCTGGTATAGAAGATAAGTATTATTGACGAAGTCAGACAATCAGATGTTGGTATTTTATTACATTACATTTCAAATTTTCTGAAACCTTTAAATGCTTACATAGCTTTGGTACATCTTTCTTTGTAAAAGATTTACAATTTACATGCAATGTTGTAAAATGAAAATTCATTTTCATCAACGAATATATTGTAGTAATTAATAAAAAAGCTTGATACCAACTAACTATTCTTTTTACACGCACTGAGCTTCAAAATATATACCTTTGGGGATTTTTTTTTTTAAAAAAATTATTGCTTGTATTTCAAAACATAAATATCCATAGGAATAATACGAAGTCACATGTCCAGCATTATCTTTACATGCATAAGAATGGGTTTCCTCAGAGGAATAAACATTTTTTTTTTTAATTTGAGTGAAATGATGCATATCTTATATAAATAAAAAGATAAATTTTTGAGAAAACTGCATCACATGAAAAAATAGTAATTATGTGATTTGATTAAGAGAAAAAAATACTAAAAATGTAAAATGAAATAAATTTGGTAATATATATATATATATATATATGATATATATATATATATATATATATATATATATGATATATATATATATATATATATATATATATATATATATATGATATATATATATATATATATATATATATATATATATATATATATATATGATATATATATATATGATATATATATATATATATATATATATATATATATATGATCCTGAAAAATCTAAAAATAATCAAAAAGCAAATTTCGCATTAAATATATATATACTAGTATTACTTTTTTTTAAACAAAAACATTTAGTAAATAAGTTTATTAATAAAGAATTAGACTTATTATTTGAGTTTTTTATTTTTTGTTCATTGAAATACAAAACATCGGGGGCGTATCAATGGGCACCACATCAATGATACGGGACCCCCAAAATTTGAAAACAAAAATTATAAAATGCTATCAATAGCCTCATAAACTAAGCTCCCATTTCAATAAAGGGGCCCCCAAGGATTTAAGCTAGCTACGCCAGTGCAAAAGAGCAGCAAAATGCTATCTGCTATAATGTTTCTCTTTTTTCGCCCCCAAATCTTTTGCGCCCAAGGCACGTGCTTAGTGTGCCTAAGCGAAAAGTCGGCCCTGAGTTTATGATCACATGGATCGGATCTAGCCAATGCTCAACAAGTTAGGATTAGCAATAACAACCACATAACTGAGTTATGTTATTTATTGTTCCGATTTCCTTACATTCCATTGTACAGCACACGGTCTATCTCAAAAGTAACGAGAATGAATTGATAAAAAATTTTCTTAAAGAAGATATGGATTCTCTAAATGTATCCACCTAGAATCAAAGTAATATCCGCCATTTTCACAGTAGAAGATCAAGTTCTATCTTATGTTCCAATGCTTTTAACAATCCCACTGCTTTTAACATTCCCATTAAAATCAATAAAAATTGTTTTATTTTTTCATACAGTTTTTATTTATTAAGTCTATATAAGCAGAACTCTTCGCATGTCGACTACTTATTTTGACCGCTGTATGAGTCTTAACCCCCCCCCCTCCACTTTTACTTCTTTTTAATTATTTTTTGGTCCCTACAGCCATTGTACTATTCATTATGGTTTATTCTAAAGTTTTTTCTATGTATGTGCAACAAATTATTTCAATTTTTCGATTATATTTATATTTATTGATTGGGCAGTCAAACTTGAAACTCCACCAATTATGTGTACGTGTTCCTGTTAAAAAGTTGCCGTTTTAAAAGCGTTCCCAAAGATCTCGGGGGTTTTAATTTTGGTTAAATTTACTCAATGCTATATTTTGTGTTCAAGAGAAAATGCATATTTCAGAATGATTATATCTGAAATTTGATTTTTAATATGAGAATTGATGATTTTATAACTGATAACATATGGCTTACCCATTCGGGGTGCAGCGGTCAACATGCATTTAAATGAGTTACAAGTCGTTCAGAACACAGCCCTCAGACTGATCCTGAATGCGCCCCGCTACGACTCCCTGAGACACCTTCATGCAGATCTTGACATCACTCCTATCCACAATAAAATCAGGGAGGTAGTCTCGTCCTTTTTCCGGAACATCCCAACCCACAGCGACAATCTCATCGCCCAAGCTGCAAACTTCCCCTCTGGCGCACACAGACACTTAGCCACCTCAGAAAACCTGCTAGATATCTTTTAGCCTGCACATCATGTCAGCATCTCATCTTGGGGGTTTTCACCCTCCCTTCTTCACTCTTTTCTGATGCCCAGCCCAATCACATCTCCTGAACGGAACTCTTGAAGAAGCAGACAGCTTCTTCAAGTGGCAAGTGGCATGTAATTTACGGAGTTCCTGTCCCTAAAAGGGGGACGTACCTCCTCATCAGAATTGATAAATTTAGAGCCGAATTAATGGGGTGACATAAAGAATTAATAAAGATTGAAATAATTAAGATGGGCAGAATATATCTGCTGAAAAACAGTAGCGGACGAAGTCCGCTCACTGATGGAAAAAGGCCCTGCTTGCTGCGTTATGATTGGTCGAGACCGATCATCGCAGAAAGTGGGAGTGGAAAAGGATTGGGTCGATCCGACAATAAACGACCCGAAACAAGGAGATCTTGGAATTAAAATTAATTTCAAGATCCCATAGAAAAAGGGGGAGAAACAAATTTTGAATAAAAATTTTATGAACCAACTTGCACATTGCCAGCAAAATGGGGGGGGGACTAAAAAACAAGAGGATAAAGGACTGATCGCGGTATAAGAATTTATATAACGCAATGAAGTCATAAAGTGATAAATACATGGTAAAAAATTGATAAAGGAAACAAGGAATATCCAGCTTTCAAAAATGAACAGTCGCTACGAGGAGCGATTTAATTTATGATTGCTGGATGTGAAACGAATTTTATGAGAGTACTAGATAGAAAGCGCCGTGCCTCCATCTGGTGGCCGGAAAGGAAAGTAGAAGCAAGAACAACCGCAAAAATGAATTCCAGAGGTCACCCTCCCGGATTCCGACCGCGGTGAACGTTGCTTCAGAAAAACATTATTCCGCGACTCTCGGCGCGGAGCTATCATTTACTTGATATAATGTGAGTTTTTAGATTAAAAATAGGAAGTTTAAGCTTAAAAATTTTTACAAAAAGTTAAGATTTAAGTAAGTTCCCAATGAGAAATAAGCTAAGTTAAAGCCCTAAGCCTTTTGGCTTGGGGGAAACTTATGAAGTCGTGTTCAAAAAGCGTTCTGGGGCGCTTTTGAGACGAGGGCACTGTGGGATCATATGCAGGCTGGTTACTAATTAGCTCATTGGGAACGTTAGGAAGTTTATTAAAGAATCTTTTAGAAAGGTCCTTTATATGAGGTAAAAATGGTTGAACTTTTAAAACGATAAATGACAGCTTCTTCACTAATACGTAAGCGGAGAAGAAACACTGCCTTTTGTGTTGGGTCTCCAATCCACCATCTATTCACGTTTGGAGAATTCGATGAAGTAGGTTCCCTGCGTCATTCGCTTTTCTTCCCCCCAACCTGGAATCAAGTCGACCGCTCTGTGCATACCGGGCCAGTCCGCGGCTAACATAGAATCAATCATGCAACTAAACACAAACATTATGGAAATAAAGTTTATTACACCACTTTTTACACTTAAGGGGACCGTACCATTAAAACTAATTTCTTAAATTGTTAGCATAATTATCTGAAAATGGAATCAATGCAGTAAATGATTATTATATTTCACAATTTTAATATATTTTTTTTAAAAAAAAACTATTATAAACTGATTTTTTTATATAAAAAAGTTAAAAATTTAAAACTATTTTTAAAAATGCTTCTTGCGCATTAGTTTTTAAGATATGTGCATTTTTGTTTTATATATTTATGAACTACTACAACAAAATATATCTCTGTGCATGGATTTTAAATTCAAAATAAAATTTGTTGAAAAAAAGATAAATTTTCTGTACTATAGAAAATATTTCGCCAATCATCCCACATCAAGGTATTCAAAATAACACATGATCCCTTGAATTTTTTAAAAAAACTAATGCACAAATATGTGAATTATATCCTCTTTTACAAGTTGTAAAAATTCCAAAGAGAGATATGACGTAATTTGAAACGCAAGGAGCATTTTACGTAACAATGAAAAGGGAAAATTTGCGAGCTAAGAAAAGTGCATTTTAAATACACTCAGGAACATTGAAAATAGCGACCCAAGAAGGAATCTAAGTACTATCGCGAAACTTTGCAAATCAGTACAGCGTAATGTGATATGCAAATAATCCAAGTTTTGTGCCAATACACATGCTCATACACGCCGACGTGGCGCTACAATCAGGAAGAGGGTGCTATATAAGCCAGCGCAAATTCGAAGATTCATAAACGTGACGATTACCCGCCGATTGTAGGAAGACTTTGGTAAGCGAAACATGCCAGGTAAACGTGCTAGAAGACATTTCTCACAGTTAAGCGAGTTTGAGAGAGACCTGATCATCGGGATGAAAACTGCAGGCTGGTCGACGCGCCGTGTTGCTGGCCAGGTGGATCGTTCGGAGTGTGCCGTTAGAAATTGTTGGGAGCAGTGGACACGAGAAGGTACCCACGCGCCGAAAACCGGGTCTGGAGCGACCAGGAAGACCACGAGGAGAGAGGTCAAAGGATCGTGCGGCAAGCACTTGTGGACCCTACAGTGACTCGTTCAACGACACGAGCAGACGTAGGCGTAGCAATTGTTCTAGACACCTTGCAGAAGCAAATCTTAAATCCAAGCACACTTCCCGTGCACTTTCTTCAACACCGGAACATCGGCCACTGCGTCTACAGTGGTGCCATGCCAGATCAATATGGAATGTCACAGATTGGCAAAAGGTTGTGTTTAGAGATGAATCCCGGTTTGTTTTGGGGACGGATAATAACCGCGTACGGGTGTGGAGGCACCCTGGTGTGCGGTACAATTCCCCCCACACTGTTCTACCTCACACTGCCCACACAGCTGGTGTAATTGTCTGGGGGGCCATAGCCTATGATAGCCTGTCCACTTTAATTGTGATGCGTGGAACCTTAACGGGCCAACGTTACGTTGATGATATTCTTCGACCCTATGTAGGACCTTCCCTAAATGGTCTCCCAGTGGCAATTTTCCAGCAAGGTAATGCTCGTCTGCATGCAGCAAGAGTTGCTCAAGACTTCCTACGTCATTTTCAGACACTTCCATGGCCGGCCTGCTCCCCCGATTTACCCTTCTAGAGCACGTGTGGGATCAGCTAAAACGGCAGATGTCATCGTGTCACTCTGTATATGATTTAGAGTTGGCTGTTCAAGATTTGTGGGCCCATCTGCCTCAGGACAACATAAGGTGTCTAATCAACCTAATGCCGGACCGTGTGGCGGCATGTATTGCAGCTGGAGGTGGTCCAAAGCGCTATTGAAGTTGCCCAGTATTTGTGTCGTTACACACCCTGTATTCGTTTAACTGTCTTGTTTTTGAGATCAAGTGAATCACTCATCAGTGTCATTATGTGTATTAAATTTCATTTCAATCCAATGCTTTCTTCTTGGGTCGCTATTTTCAATGTTCCTGAGTGTATCTATTTGATTAAAACAAAAAATAATTCAGCAATTATTAAATAAAATGACAAAAGTCTTTAACATAATTATTCTATGAAATATAAGGAATAGTATTAGTGTAAGAAATCAAAATCGTAATTTTGACCAAAATTTGAAATACTGAAGGTCCACCCCATCCCCTTAAATTTTCATATTTTTACACATTTAATTTTAATTTCTTAATTCAAATGTAAATTTTTTCTGAACAATGTTCACTCAATTCTAAATTATTAATATCATTAAATGCAACAAAGAGCTAAGGTAAAGCTGAACCCAAGCAACTCTCATATTCCAATGACAGGAGTAGGTAGAAAAAGCCGATTCTGCTGTAAAGGCGGTGCAGGCGGTTGCAGGCGAATGTAGGCGGTCGACAGCAGTGAAGAGTTGAGTTGTTTCGTTCCAACTGACGAGTTGAGTTGTTTCGTTCCTATTAACGAGTTGAGTTGTTTCGTTCCTACTGACGAGTTGAGTTGTTTCGTTCCTGCTGACGAATTGAGCTGTTTCGTTCCTGCTGCCGAGTTGAGTTGTTCGTTCCTGCTGCCGAGTTGAGTTGTTTCCTCCTGTTGAGTTGTTGCGTTCATGTTGCCGAGTTGAGTTGTTTCGTTCCTGCTGACGAATTGAGTTGTTTGGTTCCTGCTGACTAATTGAGTTGTTTCGTTCCTGCTGCCGAGTTGAGTTGTTTTCTCCTGTTGAGTTGTTTCGTTCATGTTGCCGAGTTGAGTTGTTTTCTCCTGTTGAGTTGTTTTACACAATATTTTGTTTCTATAAATTTGAATAAAATTCTTTTTTTTATATGCTGAATTTGAGTTCTTATTATTTTTATTGTTTGTTAGTTTAATTTATGTTGAAATCGTTTCACATCTTAAAAATAAATAAGAGTATTTTTTAAAAGAAATTATCAAAGTATGTACAAGTGATATTTTAAATGTATTTCATATGAAAGTGAGAAAATTTATGCTCATGTTTTTACACATAAACTTTTTGCCTTTCCCAAAAAGTATATAATAATACAATAACTATTCATTGTAATAGTCATTCATTCAAGTTCTTTTCATCGGTAACAATGCATCAAGATTTAGCAGCGTTTTACGAAAATCCTGAAGTTCCAAATAGCTTCGGGGGTGTGGAAGCATTACATCGCTCTGTAAAAGGGAAATATAGTAAAAAAGATGTAAAACATTGGTTATCGCAGAAAGATGCTTACACTCTTCATAAACCTGTTCGACATAAGTTTCAGCAGAATCGAGTGTTTGTAAGTGATATTGATCGTCAGTTTCAAGCGGATTTAGTCGATATGCAATCTTTAGCAGAATTTAATAAAGGGTATAAGTATTTGTTAACTTGCATTGATTTATTTTCAAAATTTGCTTGGGCAGTTCCTCTGAAAGATAAATTTGGAAAAAGTGTAAAGTCTGGGCTAGAAATTATTTTTAAAGAAAGGAAGCCTAAAGTGTTGCAAACAGATGCCGGCAAGGAGTTTTTAAATAAAATAGTTCAAAATTATTTAAAAAAATCTGAATGTAATTTTTTTTTTTACAAATAACGAAACAAAAGCTAGCATTGTTGAAAGGTTTAATCGGACATTAAAAACAAAAATGTGGAAATATTTCACGGAATTTAACACTAAAAATTACATCGACGTCATTGATAAATTAATACACAGTTATAATCACTCGTATCACCGTTCAATTAAAATGGAACCTGTTTCTGTAAGTAGACATAACCGGAAGCAAGTATTAAAAAATTTATACGGTGGTCTAAGAAATGAGAAACCTAAAGCCCCTAGATTTAAAATTGGTGATGTTGTACGCATTAATAAACAAAAACTTCACTTTGAAAAAGGATACGAACAAAACTGGAGAAGAGAACTTTTCATAGTTTTTGAAATCGTGCAAAGAATTCCGATTGTTTATAGATTAAAAAGATTTACAAGGTGAAGAGATTAAAGGTACAGTACAGTCCCGATAATCCGAACAATATCGGACCGACCCCTGTTCGGATTACGTGATTGTTCGGATTAGCCGGAGTAAGAGCGAAATCACTATTTGAACCGGGAGTACGGGTCTATTGTGTCTATGTATTTTGTCGTAATGTGAGCGTACGCGCCCGCTTTTTTGCCGCGTGGACTGTACTCCCACTCCTCGACGCGTGTGTCCTCCCTCCACCACTCCTAACTTAGTGTGTCAGTGTGACTGCGTGTGCCCGTACTGTTGGCCGTCAGTCGTTCCGCGCTCGTTCTACATTCGTCCGCTTTTCTCTCTGTGTTAATAACAGCGTGATATTCTACAGTGAAAACAGTTTGTTGTGTGTTTTGACATTTATCTGTGATACAGTGTACGTAAACAGATTGTTATGGCGAGTAAGCGTAAGCACTCAACACTTACTCTTAAAGACAAACTAGAGGTTCTAAAGCGTTTAGATAAAGGTGAAGGTGTGACAAAATTGGCTACAGAGTTTAATGTTGGAAAAGCTACAATTTGTGATTGGAGAAAAAATCGTAAAAAGCTTGAACAATACTGTGCTAATTCTTCTGGCGAGACACTCTTCTTCTGGCGAAATATTCACCGATTTTCGTCCTTAAAATTATAAAAATTTTTCCGCGGAGCCGTTCGGATTAACCGGATGTTCGGATTAGCCGTGTTCGGATTAGCGGGACTGTACTGTACTTATTATACGAAGTAGAATTACAAAAAGTTGTCGACTCTGGTTTCTACCCTGTAGAGAATGTTATCAAACAAAGAAAAAGACGAGGAATCACTGAATATTTTGTTAAATTTTTAGGCTATCCACACAGAAAAATTTAATGATTGGGTGACTGATATTCAAAAAGTATAAGTAGTTAAACTTTTTTATTGCCGACTCATTTTCAAAATGTCTTTCTACGTAACATTACCTTCTGATAGTTCTATGCATTTCTTTCCAGAAAACAAAATATCTCATTTCAAAACTCAATTAAGCCTCTCCTGTTTATTTAAATGGTGAATGGGAAGTGGGATTGTCTGAAATATAATCTACCCTCATTCTTGGCTTAACGTAAATGAAACTAACAATTATTTTCTATACAAAGCTGGTGACGGCAATATCTCTTCAACTGTTAAGCGAACAATTGATGTGGGTTGTTATGAAACAATGTTAGATATTATATCAGTCGTACAACTTGCTTTACCCAAAAATCCTAATCGGTTCACAATAATTTACAATAAAGCAACAAAACGGGTGAAAATTAATGCAGTTCAAGGTAGCAGCCTTCACTTAGAGAATTTAGGCGAATTGTTAGGATTCAAACGCAATGCAATTATAATAGGTAACATGAAAAGCGAATTCGTTGCTGATGCATGGTCTAATTTTTCAGTTTTTTACTCTTACTCCGATCTAATTTCACCCCAAATTGTGGGGGATACACAGACTTCTTTATTGCGAATCGTTCGCACTAAAGGTAAAGACGGGGAAACGATTAGTCAATACTATGATAGACCTCAATACTTACCTTTGGTGAGACACTCGTTTCAAACTATTCAATCTGAACTGAGACTCAATTCTGGTGATTTTGTTCCCTTTGAAAGAGGTAAAGTGATCATAGTGCTTCATTTTCGCATGAGGCAAATACTATAAATAAAGCAATGCATTTCTCATACCCTCATTTGGAGATAAAAGACCAAGATGAGTGTACCATACGTTTGCTGTACTAAAAGATTTGAAGACCATTAAGCAGGTCAAATAGGTTCGGGTCTGACTCATTACAAGGGCATTAATTTTCAAAAGGGTTATGGAATCGGAGGAATATTTCGTCGATTGTTTAGAGCAGCTTTACCTTTTTTAGTAAAAGGAGGTAAAACTATTGGAAAAGAAGTATTAATGACAGGGAGTCGTGTTGCCTCTGATGTATTGTCAGGAGAAAATTTTAAAGAAGCTGTAAAAACAAGAAGCAGAGAAAGTGGAAAAAAAAAAAATTAGCTCAGAAAGCTATTGATAGAGTTCAGTCTATGGTAGGAAAAGGACAGTATAAAAGAAAGCGTAAGAAACAGAAAAAAAATTCATTTCATCCAAAGCACGTAAAGTGAGTGTACGTGACATTTTCGACTCGTAAAAATGGCATTTATTCTTAAAGATTCTCCTGAATGTGTTAAATCTGAATTAGAACTTTTCAACTTACCAGGAACTCAAACAGTTATTCAAGATGGGCAGTGGAAACAATTTCATCCTCTTTCTAACGTTTTCGCTAATGCACCTGTAGAATTTCACATTTCCGGAAGTGCAGAAGATTACATAGATCTCAGTCAAACACAATTATACGTAAAAGCGAAAATAGTAAAAGTGGACAATACGCCTATTACTAAAGATGATACTATAGGACCTGTGAATTTATTTCTACATTCATTATTTTCTCAAGTACATGTATCCTTAAATGATCGCGTGGTTTCCAATTCCAGTAATACATATCCCTATCAATCTTATATTGAAACTCTCTTAAACCATGGATATGACAGCAAAACTTCCCAATTAACGGCTGAACTATTTTACAAGGATTCTGATGATGGTCTCAAGAAAAGAACCGAATTTTTTAAAGAAAGTGCAACTGTAGACATGATTGGTTGCATACATTCGGATTTATTTCATCAAGATCGTCTTTTACTCAATTTAGTGGATTTGAAAATAAAATTAATACGAAGCAAGCCCGAATTTTGTTTACAAGGATCTGAGGGATTTAAAGTTGTTTTGGATCATGTTTCTTTATTCATTCGAAAAGTTCGTGTGAATCCTGGAGTTATTCTTGGTCATGCGAAAGCACTGGAAAAAACAAGCGCAAAATATCCCATTAACCGAGTTCTGTGCAAAGTGTATTCGATTCCTAAAGGAAGCATGTCTTTTTTATTCAAGATAACATATTTTCAGGCCAAATGCCAAAAAAACTTTTTGTAGGATGTGTAGATAATGAAGCTTTTCACGGAGCATTTTCAAAATCTCCTTATGAGTTTAAACATTTTAATTTAAATTTTATTGGAGTGTATGTGGATGGACAACCAGTGCCTCACAATCCATTTTAGAACTCGATTTTTCTAAAGATCAATACATACGGGCCTATCAAACTCTATTTGTTGGGACAGATCGAATGGGTCAAGACAGAGGTATATTTATTTCTAGAAAAGAATATAAAGATTCAAATACATTGTTTGGATTTAACCTCTCACCGGATTTATGTTCTTCAGGAGAACATTTAAGTCTGATAAAACATAGCAATTTGCGATTAGAATTAAAATTCAGCAAATCTTTAGAACAAACCGTATGTGTTATCGTTTTCGCCGAGTTTGAAAATTTAATCGAAATAAACAAATCGAGAAATATCTTGTATGATTTCGAAATTAAAGAATGGATGGAATGCAAATGTATACAGTCTTATCTCAAGAGAAGACAACGTCCCCCTATTTTCAAGGTGTTTATTCTAGAGATACGCTCCCTCCTCTGCAAGAAAACATGTGTGCTATTGTGAATTCTGATGACTCATCACAACCTGGAACACACTGGTTAGCATTATTTGTAAATGATAAAAGAGAATTAGAATTTTATGACTCGTTTGGACAACCTCCTGTATTCTATAACATTAGTACTACTACCTATTTAGATGTATTATGGAATTCTAAAGTGTTTCAATCACCAACATCCAATGTTTGTGGGCAATACTGTATTTACTTTTTATTCAAACGCAGCTAAGGCTATTCTATGCATTATATTTTGAATCAATTGTATATAAATGATTTTCAAATGTATCAATTTGTAAAGAAACGATATGGTGTAAGATTTGTATATAGAAAATAAAAAAATTGAATGAAACTAAATATGTGTGTGTCTTTTATTTTATTTAATTTTTTTTTCTATTTTCTATTTATTTTCTTATGATAATTTTTTTCTTCTAAAAAAACATTAATATTTTTCTATGTTAAATTTCTTTTTCTCTCAAAAAAAATATTTTTTTCTATGATAAATTTTTCACCCAAAAAGATTAATATAATTTTATTTAATTATATATTTGAAACTTTTAAATTTTATCAAATAAGTATATTTTCCTCAGCAAAAGAAAACTGTTCAAATCATAAAGAGACAACTGAGACAATTTTATTTTTTTAATCAAATGAGTATAATTTATTTCAAAGTTTCAACCGTGCATTTCTGCGAGCATACATTATTGGTTTCTTAATAATTTTGTTATTCTCATACAATTTTTTATTTACATCTAGATTTTTCGGTAAATTTACATCATTCAAAGCTCTTAAAAATACATATCTTCCTTCAGGTGCTGATTTTCGATTCCGTAGAAAATCATTCACGAGGAATGCAATATTGCTTCCTGGAATAACAGTGTTTTTGTAAATAATTACTGAGATCTATGTAATCTTCTGCACTTCCGGAAATGTGAAATTCTACAGGTGCATTAGCGAAAACGTTAGAAAGAGGATGAAATTGTTTCCACTGCCCATCTTGAATAACTGTTTGAGTTCCTGGTAAGTTGAAAAGTTCTAATTCAGATTTAACACATTCAGGAGAATCTTTAAGAATAAATGCCATTTTTACGAGTCGAAAATGTCACGTACACTCACTTTACGTGCTTTGGATGAAATGAATTTTTTCTGTTTCTTACGCTTTCTTTTATACTGTCCTTTTCCTACCATAGACTGAACTCTATCAATAGCTTTCTGAGCTAATTTTTTTCCACTTTCTCTGCTTCTTGTTTTTACAGCTTCTTTAAAATTTTCTCCTGACAATACATCAGAGGCAACACGACTCCCTGTCATTAATACTTCTTTTCCAATAGTTTTACCTCCTTTTACTAAAAAAGGTAAAGCTGCTCTAAACAATCGACGAAATATTCCTCCGATTCCATAACCCTTTTTGAAAATTAATGCCCTTGTAATGAGTCAGACCCGAACCTATTTGACCTGCTTAATGGTCTTCAAATCTTTTAGTACAGCAAACGTATGGTACACTCATCTTGGTCTTTTATCTCCAAATGAGGGTATGAGAAATGCATTGCTTTATTTATAGTATTTGCCTCATGCGAAAATGAAGCACTATGATCACTTTACCTCTTTCAAAGGGAACAAAATCACCAGAATTGAGTCTCAGTTCAGATTGAATAGTTTGAAACGAGTGTCTCACCAAAGGTAAGTATTGAGGTCTATCATAGTATTGACTAATCGTTTCCCCGTCTTTACCTTTAGTGCGAACGATTCGCAATAAAGAAGTCTGTGTATCCCCACAATTTGGGGTGAAATTAGATCGGAGTAAGAGTAAAAACTGAAAAATTAGACCATGCATCAGCAACGAATTCGCTTTTCATGTTACCTATTATAATTGCATTGCGTTTGAATCCTAACAATTCGCCTAAATTCTCTAAGTGAAGGCTGCTACCTTGAACTGCATTAATTTTCACCCGTTTTGTTGCTTTATTGTAAATTATTGTGAACCGATTAGGATTTTTGGGTAAAGCAAGTTGTACGACTGATATAATATCTAACATTGTTTCATAACAACCCACATCAATTGTTCGCTTAACAGTTGAAGAGATATTGCCGTCACCAGCTTTGTATAGAAAATAATTGTTAGTTTCATTTACGTTAAGCCAAGAATGAGGGTAGATTATATTTCAGACAATCCCACTTCCCATTCACCATTTAAATAAACAGGAGAGGCTTAATTGAGTTTTGAAATGAGATATTTTGTTTTCTGGAAAGAAATGCATAGAACTATCAGAAGGTAATGTTACGTAGAAAGACATTTTGAAAATGAGTCGGCAATAAAAAAGTTTAACTACTTATACTTTTGAATATCAGTCACCCAATCATTAAATTTTTCTGTGTGGATAGCCTAAAAAATTTAACAAAATATTCAGTGATTCCTCGTCTTTTTCTTTGTTTGATAACATTCTCTACAGGGTAGAAACCAGAGTCGACAACTTTTTGTAATTCTACTTCGTATAATAAGTACAGTACAGTCCCGCTAATCCGAACACGGCTAATCCGAACATCCGGTTAATCCGAACGGCTCCGCGGAAAAATTTTTATAATTTTAAGGACGAAAATCGGTGAATATTTCGCCAGAAGAAGAGTGTCTCGCCAGAAGAATTAGCACAGTATTGTTCAAGCTTTTTACGATTTTTTCTCCAATCACAAATTGTAGCTTTTCCAACATTAAACTCTGTAGCCAATTTTGTCACACCTTCACCTTTATCTAAACGCTTTAGAACCTCTAGTTTGTCTTTAAGAGTAAGTGTTGAGTGCTTACGCTTACTCGCCATAACAATCTGTTTACGTACACTGTATCACAGATAAATGTCCAAAACACACAACAAACTGTTTTCACTGTAGAATATCACGCTGTTATTAACACAGAGAGAAAAGCGGACGAATGTAGAACGAGCGCGGAACGACTGACGGCCAACAGTACGGGCACACGCAGTCACACTGACACACTAAGTTAGGAGTGGTGGAGGGAGGACACACGCGTCGAGGAGTGGGAGTACAGTCCACGCGGCAAAAAAGCGGGCGCGTACGCTCACATTACGACAAAATACATAGACACAATAGACCCGTACTCCGGTTCAAATAGTGATTTCGTTTACTCGGCTAATCCGAACAATCACGTAATCCGAACAGGGGTCGGTCCGATATTGTTCGGATTATCGGGACTGTACTGTACCTTTAATCTCTTCACCTTGTAAATCTTTTAATCTATAAACAATCGGAATTCTTTGCACGATTTCAAAAACTATGAAAAGTTCTCTTCTCCAGTTTTGTTCGTATCCTTTTTCAAAGTGAAGTTTTTGTTTATTAATGCGTACAACATCACCAATTTTAAATCTAGGGGCTTTAGGTTTCTCATTTCTTAGACCACCGTATAAATTTTTTAATACTTGCTTCCGGTTATGTCTACTTACAGAAACAGGTTCCATTTTAATTGAACGGTGATACGAGTGATTATAACTGTGTATTAATTTATCAATGACGTCGATGTAATTTTTAGTGTTAAATTCCGTGAAATATTTCCACATTTTTGTTTTTAATGTCCGATTAAACCTTTCAACAATGCTAGCTTTTTGTTTCGTTATTTGTAAAAAAAAAAAAAATTACATTCAGATTTTTTAAATAATTTTGAACTATTTTATTTAAAAACTCCTTGCCGGCATCTGTTTGCAACACTTTAGGCTTCCTTTCTTTAAAAATAATTTCTAGCCCAGACTTTACACTTTTTCCAAATTTATCTTTCAGAGGAACTGCCCAAGCAAATTTTGAAAATAAATCAATGCAAGTTAACAAATACTTATACCCTTTATTAAATTCTGCTAAAGATTGCATATCGACTAAATCCGCTTGAAACTGACGATCAATATCACTTACAAACACTCGATTCTGCTGAAACTTATGTCGAACAGGTTTATGAAGAGTGTAAGCATCTTTCTGCGATAACCAATGTTTTACATCTTTTTTTACTATATTTCCCTTTACAGAGCGATGTAATGCTTCCACACCCCCGAAGCTATTTGGAACTTCAGGATTTTCGTAAAACGCTGCTAAATCTTGATGCATTGTTACCGATGAAAAGAACTTGAATGAATGACTATTACAATGAATAGTTATTGTATTATTATATACTTTTTGGGAAAGGCAAAAAGTTTATGTGTAAAAACATGAGCATAAATTTTCTCACTTTCATATGAAATACATTTAAAATATCACTTGTACATACTTTGATAATTTCTTTTAAAAAATACTCTTATTTATTTTTAAGATGTGAAACGATTTCAACATAAATTAAACTAACAAACAATAAAAATAATAAGAACTCAAATTCAGCATATAAAAAAAAGAATTTTATTCAAATTTATAGAAACAAAATATTGTGTAAAACAACTCAACAGGAGAAAACAACTCAACTCGGCAACATGAACGAAACAACTCAACAGGAGAAAACAACTCAACTCGGCAGCAGGAACGAAACAACTCAACTCGTCAGCAGGAACGAAACAACTCAACTCGTCAGTAGGAACGAAACAACTCAACTCGTCAGTAGGAACGAAACAACTCAACTCTGCACTGCCGTCGACCGCCTACAACCGCCTGCACCGCCTTTACAGCAGAATCGGCTCTTTCTACCTACTGACAGGATTTCGAGCTTCCCTAAGAAAAGCAGGTACTCCAATATCCATTATAAACCTATGTTTACAAAAAGTAGAACTTATCCTTAAAGAAGAGTTTTGTTGGACAAGGAGAGGTATGAGTAAAAGCCAATACAAAGAGAAGTATTGCCTTATATTTGTGAGAAATGTGTTTTATGTGTTCGGAATTTGAGTTCGGCTTTAAATTCTAGCTTTGGATTATTAATTACCCTTATAAATAAATTCAACATTTTTTTAAACGTTATAATAATACAAATCATAAAAGCAGCTATTTACTTTTATTACGTTAAAAATAGAAAATAAAAAGCATCTAGCAGAGTAATTATAAAAATACCAAATAGCAGCTTTCTTAAAATTTGAAATGTAAAATTTCCCAGCTGACATGCGAAAGGTAGTAGAAAGATAATTTTATTTCCAATAAATCCAAAGCTGCTGTAGAGAATTTCAATAAATAAATATATAAAATTAACCAAATATTGCTTTCTATCCGTTGTAATGCATAAGAAACAAGAAATAACTTATTTGCCAATTTAATAATCCGTATGAAAATAAAATCATTTTATCCTACATTTGAAACTACTTACATAAAAAAATAAATTTGATCCTTATAAACAATTATCCAGATATATGGCATTAAAAAGAGATTCTGTAGAAGAATTCGAAGAGATTTTTTTTGTTGAGAAAATAAAGAGTAAAAATACCGCATTATAAATTCAGGGCCCTTATAACATGAAAGTAGGGCAGAGATGCTCCAAAGCAGCGGTCACCAAAGTGGTGGTCCGTGAGAAAATTTCACTAGTCCCTAGAAAAGGAATATACTCACTCATCACGTTAAGTTATGTTTTAAGATGCATTGATTATGTTCCTAGATCACAAACTTTTTTATAAATATATTTAACACTTAAAAATTTCTATTAGTGGTCCGCGAGATTTAAATTATCAATTTACTG
Organism: Trichonephila clavipes; assembly: GCA_019973935.1. Classification (NCBI taxonomy): domain Eukaryota; kingdom Metazoa; phylum Arthropoda; class Arachnida; order Araneae; family Nephilidae; genus Trichonephila; species Trichonephila clavipes. Next base: position 1,029,131 of record BMAU01018231.1, on the reverse strand, counting down.
GTACGTGAGGTCAAAAAGTTTGGCGACTGCTGCTCCAAATGACATTTGTTTGCTTCTGAAAAAACATATTTTTATCGACTATACACATACAATGAAACTAATAAGCTACAAAGTTCGAGATTTCTTTTTCTTTTTTTTTTTTGATTCGGCTCATTAATAAAGAATAGCAGAAACCTCTTGGGGTATTCCTACAAAAATTGTGACTGATGGTTCATAACATAATACATTAAAATGCAATTTTTATTAGTGATAACGTGATGGAAGTTATTAGCACAATTTTATTCCACTAGATGGCTGCACGAATCATTCTTACATCTACTTAATACATCCAAACGCAATTTTTTTTTTGATGTGAACGAGTTGGAAGTTATTAGTACAGTTTTATTCCACTAGATGGCTGCACTAATCATTCTTACATCAACATATTCATTGAATCATGATAAGAAAAAATTGTAAGTTATATATAAAAAAAGATTTAATTTAAATAAATGTAATTTATATATATATATATATATATATATAATTTAACTAAATGTATTATTAATTACTGTCGACATGGATTTTATAACTACATAAAAACATTCGATTTTTTTTTTAAATTATCTACATTTATACGAGGGTGGTCTGAAAAGTTTCCGATCTAACAAAGAAACAAGACATTTTTTCTGAAATATTTTTTTTATTTTTCAACATAGTCTCCTTGTTACTCTACACACTTCTCCCAGTTATCCTCCCATCTCTGTAACCCGTCCAAATAGTACTCAACATTTTTCTCTGCAAAATAATTGTTGACGAAGGTGATTGCCTCTTCATTTGACGAAAATCTCTGTCCTCCGAGCGCAATTTTTAGATGAGGGAACAAAAAGAAATTACTTGGGGCTAGATCAGGTGAGTAAGGTGGATGGTCAAGCAGTTCAATCCGTAAATCGTGGACTTTCGCCATGGCAACCACTGAGGTGTGAGACGGTGCGTTGTCTTGGTGAAACAGGATTTTCTTTTTCTGCAAATGCGGCCGTTTTTCCGCAAATTCTGCCTTCAGCTTGTCAAGTAAGGATGCGTAGTATGCTCCTGTAATGGTTCTTCCTTTTTGAAGATAATCGATTGAAATAACTCCATGACTATCCCCCAAAAATGTCGCCATCCCTTTCCCAGCCGAAAAAACAATTTTTGCTTTTTTTGGTGCCGGTTCTCCCTTTGGAGTCCATTGTTTGGACTGTATTTTTGTTTCGAGCGAATAAGGGTGTATCCAAGCTTCATCAATAATAATTAATCGGCACCAAAACTCGGATTTATTACGCCTCAAATGTGCCAACAGAGCGTTGGAAATGTTAATTCGAACACGTTTTTGGTCTAACGGGAGCAAACGCGGCACCGAACGCGCGGACAGCTTTCTCATGCCTAAATGTTGATTTAATATGTGATAAACACGTTCTTTTGACATGGGCATAGTCTCTGCTATCTCTCTCACTTTAATTCGGTTGTCGTCTAGCACCATCTGGTGAACTTTGGCGATGTTTTCATCGGTAGTTGCAGTAATTGGACGTCCCGAACGTTCATCGTCTACCAAGCTCTTACGGCCCAAAATTTCACTGTGGTAAATGATGGTGCAGAGTGCCTATACACAGAATCCAACTCATCTTTAATTTGCGTAGGCGTATTGCCTTTCAAAAACAAATATTTAGTAACAGCTCGATACTCGATTTTGTCCACTTCCACAAAAACACTTACATCAATTCACTCAAACGACTATTACATAACAACTGCGCGTCCAAAATGGCCGAAACTTTGGTGAGTAACTGTCAACAGATGAACAACGAAATTCACTAGCTTTTATTGACAAGGGCTGCCATCTTCACGTTTAGGTCGGAAACTTTTCAAACCACCCTCGTATATGTATATCAAACGAGAGAGGACTGTGTTAACACACAATTTGATTCTGCAATAGGGCTCGTTGTTGCTCAGAGCCGTTTTTTCCTTTGGAAATTTGATTTCTGAAACTATTCTCCTTGCAATAAGATTTTTTAGCCTACCATAGCATGCTACAATAAAGTTGGATTTTCTTATATAACTCAAATATAACTTATAGGCATAACTCACAATCGCACAAACCGACTGCCGCCTTTTGACTGCATGAGTAATGATGGTGTGTGTGGTGGTAGGCCTAGGCCTGTACGTGGACATGACCATTATCCTATGTAGCCAGTAGACATAACGTACAAAATTCCAAGTTTTGGGGAGAATACAACCGGAAGTAACATTTGAATATTGAATTTTATTCGAATTATAATTTTATTAAGGTTGAGTTAAGAACGAGACGAGGCCCTTATTGTGGCCGATGCCCTGGGCCCAGGACCAGTTGCCCCCTGCCTTAAAACGTCCCTGAATCAGTGCCAATTTAAGCTCATTTTGAGCCCTGGGTGTAGAAGATCTACAGGCCCTTTAGTGCTGGTGGATCGAAATTTATAACTGGAAAATCTAGTTAAGTCTAACTTTTCTGGGCCCCGGGTTCCTGGACGCCCAATGGATAAACCGGCACTGACTTTAATGAAAATACTCATGAATAATAATTAATATGCTCAATAACGGGAAATTGACTTTATAGACTTAATATTGAATTATATTTTGAATTTAATTTTGAAAATTATTTAAATAGCTTTTCGATATTTTTATAAGGAACAGCTTAGACGTTTCAGGACACCATTTCCCTTCCAATTTGGTCCATTTAATAGAAGACGACCAGAATTGTACCATCTCAAATATACAGCCTTTCAGTTCTGCAACTTTTTAGGTATTCTGCAACAAATCATGTTTTGGTACCCATAACTCTACATTCTTTTGATTCTCCAGCTATTAATCAGTATTAAAAACACATCACATACAAAGGAATTTAGATATTGCCTTACTTTAATCGTTCGAACTTCTATTCTGATTGGTTGTGGTTTGGTTGATGAGCATATTTATGAAACTCACATTACATAAAAATACACATAGCGTAATAATAAGAGTTATATTTATTACGACCTTTAATATCAAGTTAGTTATGCGTGTGCAGTTAAATATTAACGGTTTATTACATAATAATGTTCATTTTCATGTTAAGTAGTTTGTACTGTGAGTACAGAAATATTTTTAAGAAGGGGACTCGAGACATTTTTAATAACTTACATGATTCAGAAAAGGTGCAAAAAATTTGAATACTTTTAATTGCTCAAACAAAGCCGCTTGCAGGATTTAGCCCCCCCCAAAGGCATGTGCCTTGGGCGCAAAAGATTGGGAGCGCCAAAAATTGGAAGGCGAAAAACAGAAAAAATTAAAATTGCAGAGCGAACGTACACGAAAAGATGATAATTAGCAATTTGAAAACAGTTCATACATATTGTTTACTCTGTACTGTAATTCCAAACGATTTCATTAATTTACTGTACTGATTTACAAAAGGGTGGACGGGTGGTTCGTGATGCTGTAACGTAACACATGAACAAGAGTAGCCAAACCATTCCATCATCCTTTCCTTATGGCTGCCGGTTGCCAGTATGTGACGTTGCAGGTTCATAGGTGGAGGATAACAAAAAAAATCTCCAAAGAACAAAAACAAAGAAAAGAAAAAGAGTACGAGAGCCACCGAAAAAGAAAGAAGGTTAAAAAGCGGGACTGGGCTCGTATTATATCGTCATCCAATTTCGTTAGAGGGATAAACGTCGTCAAATGCTACGATATGCAGCCAATAGTGGAAAACCGTTCTCATCCTTTCTCAAATGCAATAATTTTGTCGGCTCAAAAATAATTTGTTAGAGGTTTCGTAATTTTCCGCGCATATTCAAACACTATAATCTTGATCATGCTTGCTCGAAAATAATGGCATGTATTTTTTAATTTGTCAATTCCTTTACATCAATTGTTTCTTATTTTGTTGTGAAAAAAGAATTAGAATTTGAGGGTTCTATTTTCTGTGGAAGCGAATGGAATGGAGTTCCATAAATGCAGTTTATTGCTCGAGTTCGCGAAAGACTGTGTGAGCAATGTATACAAAAGACTAAGCATGTTCATTATTTTAACAATAATTTATTAGAATCTAAAATAGTAAAAAAAATATTTGAAATTTTCATTTATCAATCAACCGTTACATACCGTTAACTCAAAAATGTCTCTAAAAACTCAATTTTATCCAGAAGAAAACGCAAAATGTACGATTTTATTATTAAATAATTAATTTATTAATGAATAATGGGAAACAACACTGCTTTAGTTTTTTTAAGCATTAATTTAAATCCATTATTGTAAAATAATGAATAAAAAAATTCTTACTGTTAGCTATTGAAACGACTGCTTATTTCTAGACGTTTGAAAGTTCGATTTAATAGAAGATAATTGTAATTATTATCTTGATAATTCATTAAAATATTTTTTTTTCTATTGAGTTGGGCAAAGTCAAAAATTAAAAATAAAGGGATTTTTTTGGCTTTTGAGAAATTTGCCATTCTAGTCTAATATTAATGCAATTAGGTCTAGTTACCAATTATTAATAGTGATCAATATCTCATGATAAAAGGATTAAAGAGTGTACTTAAGAAGCACACGTTGATTATATTTATAAAGGAAAGTAATCAATTTTAATGAAAAGTGAAAAACTATTGGAGATTTTTTTTAGTGACAACCAGTGCCGGTTAATCCATTGGGCACTTGTGACGGCCGCCCAAAGACACGAGGCCCGGAGAGGCCTAGAAGGGCCCAGATAGGTTGGACAGCTAGATTTTCTGATTATAAATTTCGATCCTCCAGTGCCAAGGGATCCTCTAGATCTTCTGCGTCCAGGGCCCAAAATGAGCTTAAACTGGCACTGGTGACAACTCTAAAAAGTAGTGTGGAAAAACTTTAATATATCAGGGATTGGCAACCTATGGCACGCGTGCCACATGTGGCACATGGTCCAATTCTCAGTGACATTGCACTACTCAACAAATTTGTCACTTTTTGAGTGGATTGAATTTGATAAATTTGTAATGAACCTTATTTGACAATCAACTCCAGAATTTTGAACATTTACGGAATTACGAAAAAATCTGAAAGGTAACACTAAAAATAAATTAACAGCTATTTTGTAATCTATTAAATGTCATTGCTGGAGAGATTTAACTGTTTACGTAGAGAAAATTGCATGTATTCTGCTTTCCGCTTTTGTTTCTAAAGTAAAATTTTTTTTCTCGTATGGAAAATATTTCTATTCCTCTAAAAAATTGTTTAGCAACTACATGCTCACACAGAATTGTGCCAAATTAAAAGCCACAAATTAAACCCCAGATTTTACGATTTGAAAGAAGAGCGCGGTGGAGCACTATGTTCACATGGAAAATTTTGTTTAACTGTGATGAAGGGAATTTATTTTGTCTATTTCTTATTTTAATAAATATGTTTAAAAATACATAATATATGACCAATTTTAATTTTTTTTTAAATTTTTGGTGAACAAATAGTTATATTTTATACTATTTATTATGATATATTTATCTTTAAATTATGCAAAATTAATGCATGATAAAACTGTAAATCTATATTATTGAGCTCTATTCTGTAACTCTGCATGCATTATGTCGGGAATCAAATTGTATCAAAAATGTACTACTGAGCGGCATGCTGATTCATATTGATAGATAGGTTTAGCACGTCACATCTAAAAGGTTGCTGACCCCTGATATAAATTCTACAGAAAAATGTCAAAGTAAATTTAAAAAGCCTACAGCCCATGAGCGCCAAGGCACAGTAGGCCTTGGCGCTCATGGGCTGTTGCGCCACTGAGATAAGTTTAAAAAGAAGTGACGAATTAAAAAAAGTTTCAAGAGCTTACAATAAATTTAATGCAATTCTCAAATATAAAGCGCTTATTTTATAGCAAAATTGAATGTATTAAACTGTAAAATATGTGAACATGAATCCGATGAATAAAGTGAAGGATTCCATTCATTGATTACAAAAAAACTATTTTCTACCAACATTTCCTGAACATTACTTCATACAAAATTTAAATAAGAAATTTCCTTGGCAAATTGTATAACCTTAAGATAATTTTTAAAACTCTCATTTCTTGAATATGTGATTTTGGAATGGTACCCGGTTTGTAGTAGAATATTAATGGAAGAAAGGCCTCACGTAACTTCTTATCTTTGCATTTTAAAATTCTTTGTCAGTCACAGAAGTCACAGACATTTCCCGAGCCCTTGTGATCCAAGGACCCACGAGAATTTTAATTTTTAATTCCTTAAGGCTTTAGTATAATTTTAAAATGGAAGCTGTGGGGGTGTCGAAAAACAAAAACTGGGCAATCTTGATCAAGAACCCGTCCTGGCTTCTGGGACTCCTCCTAGATCATTTTAGACTTTTGACAGGGCATGACTGTCTGAGATCTCATCTCTACAGAATTGGTGTCGCCGACTCACCGGACTGTACTCTGTAGGACTCTGATCAGCCTATGACCACCGAACATTTGGTTGTACACCCTGCACTAATTAGTCTTAATTCTATCGTCGAAAAATATTAGAGTGCACGTGAACTAATGGCTTATGGGCTACTGCAGTTTGTGGCATTTGTAAAATAAAAAAAAATCGTTATCTTTGAGGATGTCAATCGACATGCCTTTTCATCCTTTTCAAAGATCTTCAAGATTTTGAGCAACCCTCCCTGACTTAATAGTCTTGACCGAAATACATGTTCAAGTGGCGTTTTTTTTCATTAAGGTATCCGACTACGTTAGGAGCCGTGTTTTTCAAAAGTGCATAAATGGATAATTTGTATGATATTTGGTGTCAGTTAGATTATAATATATGCATAAATTGTTTAAGGACATTTTGACAAAAAAATTTATTTAAATACAATATTTTGGCAAAAAATTAACTTAGAATAATCTTTTTTCCAAATGTTCTCCTTTTGTGAAAAATACTTCTATTATAATAATATTTTGCCTGTATGTAGCTCAGACCTCTCTACAGAGGTTCAACTAGAATTTTTGAAATATATAACTTAGAAGTGGGTTTTCATATTTTACGACAACAGAGGGGAGCAATTTTAAGAAATAAACACCAATAATTATTTCAATAGGTAGTAACTCTGAAAAGAATGTGAATTTTTCAAAAATTCTAATTGAGCCTCTGTAGAGAGGTCTGAGCTATATACAGGCAAAATATTATTATAATAGAACTATTTTTCACAAAAGGAGAACATTTGGAATAAAGATTATTCTAAGTTAATTTTTTGCCAAAATATTATATTTAAATTAATTTTTTTTGTCAAAATGTTCTTAAAACCATTTTATGCATGTATACTAATCTGAGTAACACTAAATATCATGAAAATTATCCATTTATGAGCTTTTTTAAAATCACGGTTCCGAACGTAGTCGGATACCATAAGGGCAATTTTGTGATCTAGTCTAGAGTGGCACATCTTTAAATTTTTCCACGAGGCCTTTCAGGGTTCATAAAAGAGGAAAATTTTAACTTCAAATGAGAAACTCCGGGGATCCCCTAGAAAGGAGCTGCAGACCCCAAGGAGTCAATGGACCACAGTTTAAGAACCGCTGGACTATTTGATTTCGGGTTATTTCATTCTTTGGAAAGGAAAGGTTTCTTTTTGTTTAATGTTGCCCCTGTTTCCGTTTTCATTTCTTTATGAAATGTTCTGTGAACGTAATTATGTAATGAGCTCAGATGATTTATATAGTGCTGCTGTGCAGCAAACAAAAAGGAGCAAAAACAAAAAGGATGTAAATGTGTTCCACAGTCGATAAAATATAAATCATTATAGTTACAAATTTCCCAACTATTTAAAAACTGCTTCCCTAAAATACAAGTAAATGTTCAATTAACAAAAAACTACAATAAAACCTTGGTAAATTTAGAGAGGAAAATGTGAATATGGATTAAATTTATCATCGATTTCAAAACTGGGTTGAAAATATTAATTGGCACTGCTATTAAAGACAGTTTTTTTTTTTTTTTTTTTTGTAAATGAACTCCTTCAGTTTTAAAAACTTAAAATAAATTAAGCTCATTTTGATACAAATCTGGCTGCCACCTTTTTCAAAGAATATATACACACATGATGAATAAGAAACATTTCAGTTCTAGTTAAGTTGTAGGTTCTGCAACAATCATGTATACAATCGGAAAAAAATATTAATACTATAGCTCTTTTATCAGGACATTATACTGAAAGCAGCCCTGGAGTAGCTAGTCGCATGTATCAAAATTTTGGGGCTTCTTTTTATGGGCTGATAGCAATTTTCGATTTTCTTTACATGGTGGGACCCCATATCATTGATTGCTACGCCCCTGAAAAGCAGAGAAGTCAAAACATGATGAATGGAACAGCATTTAGTGCCTGAGTAACGGAGAATTTATCTGCACATGTCTTCGCATACTTGCTCAAACTATATATTGCTACAGAAATATCAGTCTTTGTTCGCTTTGCCGAAAGCGCATTGTGTGCAGAAGGATTACTCTTCAATTATACTGTGCAAATGGGAATGATCTTGGCCACATATTTTATTGCCAAGAATCACCAATTGTGGCGACAAGAAATAAATTACCGAAGTCCAGAAGGTTCTAGTTGATTATTTGTCAAGAAAATTTCAGAATGTACTTGAAGAATCTTCCCAGACTGTATAAAGGGCGATATAAAGAAGCAATATTGGAGTCATACATTTGATAGGGATTGTACATTTAATTTGCCTCATGCGAAATTTTGATTATGGATTTGAATTGTTGGGTTCAATATTTGTGCTATTTTTTAATCTGTTCTGCTTTATTTATGCCTGTGTGTTCTTTATTTCCTATGTTAGAAGAAAATCTTCCATTATTACTAAAGTTACCAATAAATAACGATTTACCCTCTAAAAATTTGATTGCACCTTTTCTGTATTTGAAATACTATATTTACCACGTAACAATATATTTATATATAACACTTTTCTTCAAGTTAAAAAGAAAATTTTACATTTATTTACGTTCATAAGCTCCAGTTTAGGTATTTGCAGAATACGTAATTGTAATTTATATTACTGTATTTAAGTATAATTGCTTATAGCTTTATTTGTTCACCTTTAAATACACAGTATTTTATTATTCAATATATTTAATATCATGTATTGCATTAGTTGCTTGTCTGGAATCGATAAATGACATCAGAGGGTGGTGTATAACGCCCCAAGTCGTGGTATAAATGTATTTCCATCTTAATTGGGAACACTCAAATAATTCTTCTTGTCACGTACGTGAAGTTTTTTCCTCTCTATGAAATTGTGCATATGTTTTGCTAATGCAAACAAATTGTGTTTTCATAATATTAAATTTATTGTTCCAATTAATTATTTAGTTGGAGCTTATTCTAGAAATACAGCTTTTGGTAATCCAGAAAATTATGCTATGCTTTTTTCCTTTTAAGGTCGTATTTTTACGTAAGCATTGTAGTCAAGAGTACTATGTACCATCTTTAAATCAAATTATCAATAAAAGATATATTTATTAAAGAAAACAAATACAATGTATGCAATACAAACGTTTAAACTGACAGTTACTCGCTGGCCATAATTTAAAGTAGACAATCTTTCAGCCTCCTGAAAATCCTTTAGCATTGATTCTGGCATCTTTCTGCAGCGATTTTGGAAAGGATCATATATGTTACCATTGCTGCACTTGTATTTCTCAGGGCCTTCCCTGTTCAACCACTGGCCAGAATTGAATACCACTTTTACTTGATCTCCCATCTTCTTGGAACTGGCTGGAGGATAGGTGCGCCCTACGCAATCTAATTCATCTTCAGTAACACCATTACACAAAGCACAGTGGACGTTTCTGAAATATATGTCCGTGTTTTTCTGTTTTCGCTCTGCGTGGTAAGACAGACATTTGGTCTTGGTATCATTGTGTGGATATTCGGTTGGACATGTTGTAACTAGATTGGGAGCGCAATAATTAAGTTTGCCCACCAAGTTGGAAGGTTGGAAAAATGATACTGTACACACTACAAACCCATCCTTAACTTTTAAACCCCATTCTTCATGGTCTAGGTCAAAGGTCAAATGATCTTCAACGTAATTCCGACTAAATCTCGTATCACCATGCTTAGTTGGACATGCCACCTGAACAGCCCATTGCTTCAAGTCATCAATAACTTCATGATTGCACAGGGCACAGTGGTAGTTCCAATATGTAATCTTTGTCTTTGTGGACGACACCAAGAGATTGCCTAAGATATCCGCCTTGTCAGATATGCTCTCTGTGCATATCTTATCATGGAAATCGCGGCCAGAGAAAGATTCAGAGCAATATTTCTTGGCATAAACAGATGTATAGGTTCTGTCCTTGTAGCACATGAACATGTTTTTTTCACCAGCCATCAGATTAAATTGGTCAGAATCGGAACAGCAAGTTCCGTACTTGTAACAGTCACTGTCACAACTGCAAGTGCGAAAAAGGTCACCGGATCTGCAGCGATCGAACTTCGAACAATCATCTCCTCTTTCTGAAGTGTCCGAAGAGGAAGATATGCCGACAACGAAAAAAGATAGAATTATGGCAGCTGTCAGTGACATCATTTTCAGAAGTACTTTTTTAAAATTCCTGAAAGAAGAAATAATACATTTAAGAATACATTTTACTATAAAAGAATAATACATTTAATAAAATATTTATTTTAAGGGATTATACGCAGTTAGAATTTTAAAAAAAAATCGATTTTTCTTATTTATTTATTTGCATTTTTGGAATGTATATATATTTAAGTATATTCTCTGAAATTTTGAAGATAAATATTTTCGGAGATATATACCCGCATTTGTAAGGCCACGTCAGAGTGTTAGAAAGTAGGTGGAGCAAGAACCGAAGTAGCAGCTGCACTCACTGCACACGCTACCTGAGGTTCCTTTTTCAATTGTGTTGTCTCGTAGGTGAGTATAATAGGTCCACTAAATACTTCAAGGTCACATTCAGTCATTATAAGCTAAAATAAAAGTATTTCGTCAGTCTAAAGAGTCTTCCACGTTGTAAAGTCGTGCGTTCAGCTCAAACTTGTTTTTCGTGATTTTTTTGTTTTATATTGAAGTAAATTTTATTTAAAAGTTATAAAAATGCCCGGTAAATGTGTGTGTGTGCACAGGGGGAGAAGGCTCGTGATGTAATTGGCAGCAAGTGCTAGCAACAGACGCATTATCTTCTTACACCAGCGTTTCTCAATCTGTGGGGGTGCGCCCCCTTTGGGGGCATGGCAACTCTACGAGGGTGGCGCGGGCATGTTGAAAAGTTGAAAACAAAATAATTTAAAAAAATTGTTAATTTATTGAAAGAAAACAAACAAAATACATTCTGACATAATAAAAAATAAAATGCACATTTACACCGATATATTACACGTATAAGTGTACCAGTTGTAACGTCGTGTGTCGCTATCCATCAATAAATAAGGTTACAGCTTCACATAGAAATAAAAAAATATTGTTTATTTGATAAACAATTCTTAATGAAGTAATATTGCCAAGCCGGTGTAGTCAGTTCATCTTCCCATTCTCAACGCCACCGGTGTTCCTCGTCTTTTTCACTCCAATTTCCGGACTCAGCCCTTTTCTCCATTCAAGGCAGGCTTCACTCTCTCTCTCCCCGACTCTCTTTCAGTCTCTTTCCGTCTCCTCTCTCTCTTTTCCGTCTCTCCTCCTCCTTCCGTCCGTTCTCTCTCCCGGACTCTCTTGTCCTTTTCTTTCTCCTCTTTCTCTTTCCTCCTTAAAAAGAACCCTTTTAAACACCAGGGGTGTGTTCACAACACGCCCCTCGCTCCTTCTTATTGGCAGGTCACCAAAGTCTCTCTTGACCTCCCTCGTCCTATTGGCGCATAACACGCCAAAACACACCCGAGCCGTCTGGCACACGGCGCCATAGTTCCTTGTCCACATCTGGACACACTTGTCCAACACCAAAACACACCCGAGCCGTCTGGCCCAAGGCGCCATAGTTCCTTGTCCACATCTGGACACACTTGTCCATCACGCCACCTGTTTCTAGTATCCCCTTCACAAAACCCTAGAAAAGATGACATGATTATTTTAAGATAGGCTTCGTCACTATTGTCAATGGGACGCTATTGTCAATGGGACGCCGGCTCTACTTTACTATTATGGCGACCCGTCTGTCTCTCTTTACTCCCTGAGTTCAGACAATAAACAATGGCCCCATGGCCACGTGCACTGGTCATTCCACAGCTGGTTGATCGTAAAAATTCAGGGACAATCAATGGGTGTGGTACTTGTCCTTGAACAGCTGGTGAAACCATAACACTTATCGAAAGATGGGGATTCACGACAATAGACGATGTCACACAGTGCTACACAATGCGTGTGCATTTGATAATTTAACAATATTAAGATAATAGCAAGTTTAAGTGACCCCATGGTATTGCCTTATATAAATTATATACAAAAATTAACACTTATCTTGATAATTTGTATGGTTTATAATTAATCCTTTAACTGCCGATTAAAAGTTTTGCAATTTGCTTCCCAATGCCAACCGTTTTCCACGTAGGAACACGCATGTGATGTATTGGGGGCGGTTAGGAATAAAGAAGCAAATGATCTGAAATAAGTAAATCCCTCGCTAACATTATCCGGGTCTATTAATTGCATTCCAAAGCCTTCAGAATAATTTTATGGATAGCAGTGCAAAGAAAAGATCGGACTTCTGGAAGATGTATAGATACGGCCGAGGAAATTAACGTTTTGACTGAGTGAGACGTTTATATTTGCTGTTGGCACTTGAGAGGTTAAAGTCATATCATAGTTTTAGCATCAAAGTATAGTATTATTGAGTTCAATACATTGTTATAGCATGGGGGGGGGGCGATAAAAATTATGATTAAATATTGGGTCGCGAATATTGAAACTTTGAGAAGCACTGTCTTACACCTATGATTATTCAACTTTACCAGCTGTTGCTGAAGCTATATATCCAATTTATGAAGACCTCAGCAATGTAAAATTATTGGAAAGGTGTGCTGGTGGATTTACACGAAACAATAATGAGAGTTATAATCAGTTAATATGGAAAATAACTACAAAAATTGATCCATGTGGCCCTAAAGTTGTTGAAAAAGCGGCTTACATTGCAGCTGGAATTTTTAATGAAGGTAAAATCATTATTGTACTTTATGAGTATATTAGGACTTTCATGAGACACTGCAGCTCATAATTATATTAACGAAGAGGACGCAGAGCGTTTGAAGATCTCCGACGCGAGAGTGCATGGGAGCACGCGAGATGGAAGAATGGCTCGACGACAACACCGGCTGGACTTATTAGAAGCTACCGATGCGACGAATATGTACGGAACCTTTCCACTAATCTTCTTAGGCGTCTTTCTGGGGAATATAAATTCGCGTTTATTTCCAATCAACTCCAAAAAGATGTACGGGATATTTAAATTAGATAAGGTATTTAAGTCGAGAGTTGTGAGATAGCAAGAGAGATGATGGTAGGCTATTGAGCCAGTATCTTTAAACGCATTACTAGAAGATTCAAGGAGATTAGATTCGTGAAGACGTCGTGCTGCGAGACGTACCAGAAAGCTGATATAAGCCATCGGTAAATATAATTCACGTACGCTTAAAAAAGGCGTCAGTTTAAGCGACTTAGTTAAAGTTAATGACAGTTAAGAATTCGAATACGTGTGTTTATCGGATCTCCTATTTCGGTAAACCTTACTTGAGCTTGAGCTAAATTATTAATTAATTGCATTCTTAGTAATTTAATTTAATATAAAGGCAAATCCCTTTAAGAGACGTAACATTACCTTATTATATGTTATCAGAGATTTTTTTGAGAAAAGTATAATAATAAATAAATATTATTATTATTCAAAATGGCTCTTAGTGGTTCTTTGCCTCAAATTAATCTTGATGTTCAAGGTGTGACCCAGGGGGTCATCACACCGATACTGCAGAAGGTCCCTCTTATAGCCATGTAATAGATGATACCATGTAAGTTGAAGAAAATTTTTTTTAAGTATGTGTAAACTACTTCTGAAACTTTAAACGCGTTTTTCTCAAAACGTTATTTTCAAAGACGTTGATCTCGATTTCTCAGAAAGGGCTCAACCGATCTGTCTCAAGCTCTTACACAATCTTCTTAGATATATTCCTCGGGTATTGAACGAAGGAATAAGATTTTTAAAAAATCATTACTATTTTATTTTAACAATTTGGAGCGAAAATTTCAGTCAAAATCGAAAAATCTTTTTCAAATTAACGCCATTCGGTCAAAAATCAAAATTTTTATTATTCCTTCCTCCAGTACCTGCATTATAATCTATCCTTTAAAAGAATCCACCATACATTTTTTTTATTTCAGATAATCCAAACCGCCGAAATGGATATCACCCCCAAGCACCTTTTTTTAAGGTCGTTTGGAACATCATCTACAGGAGCGGTGCACATCAATATTTTTACATGATCGACGCCCTATTGTATTCTTAAAAGTAGGCTCTGTTTGAATTACCATCACTTGTAATTGATAAATAAAAACTGTTTCTAAAAAAAATTCATAAAAAGATGTCTTTTTTTTAGCCTTGTAATACCCCTTAATTAATATTGGACGTACCTCATGTCCGCCTAACGGTGAACTAGTTCCAATTGTACAAAATAATACAATGTCATACTCATTGTTGAAATTGTAGTTTATAACCGTAGTATTGAACAGGACTTACTGCCTTTTTATTAATGTTCTCGTGTGTGAGATAAATAAATAAATTTATTCCATCACACACACATATCACGAAAAACATCTTTTTATAAGAGAGAGATTTAAAGAATGATATATATATATATATATAACATATATATATATATATATATATATATATTTAAAAGAAACACACACACACACACACATATATATATATATATATATCGTCATTATTATTTATATATAAGAATAATATATTTACGCTTTCAATGTACAGCAAATTTATTACATCATGAAAACCCTTTTTTTATATATAAAGAGAGTAAGTATTCACACAGTAAGCCTTGGACTTTTAAATTCTACTTATTTAAAAAGAATTTCATGTAATAAAAAAAACACTTTGTGATACATTATCTGAACATGTTTTTGACGCAGTTCATCCACTAATACTAATAAGAAGAATGTATTTAGAGAAATATATAAAAAATACTCATGAAGAGAGGAAGAAGAATATCTTAAAGGAACAAAAGTTTACAAACGAATACGTGAATTTTTACGCAAATGGTACACGGAATTTGTTCAAATCGTAATAAAACACATGCAAGTAATAAAAAAACTTATGCAGTAAGAATCACGTAGTGGATTCATAAAAAATCAGAAAGAGAATAGTTATTTTCTCTAATAGAAATAAAAATAATTATCATGAACAAGGAGGGACAAAGAAAATATCTTGAATAAAGCCAAAGTTTTCAAAAAAAAAAAAAAAAACCCCGAATTTTTATGCTAATGGTACAAGAAATTTTTATCAAATAAACAAATACTTAGTTTATTCAATTCCTACTATTAGCTTGCACTCTCTATGTATTTATTTATTTATTTATCTTGGTGGAATTTTCAATCGTTAATAAAATACATTTTAAAGCGCTCAATTGAGCTGAAATTTTATATCCATGATTATGTTGGATTACAATACAGTAATTTAATTATAATTAATAGAAATTAATTGATTAAAACTAATTATTCAAATACAGTGGGTGATCGGTTAACGAACACTTTCACGAAAGATTTTTGTGTTCGGATAACGAACACTTTCAAGAAAGATTTTTTGTGTTTGGACAACAAACACATATTCGCAGGTGATCAGGGATACACCCCTGAAGTTATGGATGAAATTTTGACAACTGCTAGAGATCTGGAATTGGAGGTGAACGAGGATGACATAGAACTCATAATGGGATAAGATGAACAGACGATAGAAGAACTCCAAGAAATTTTGAATGAAGAACACCAAGAAACACAGCGAAATGTGTCTCCTTCTGAACAAGAGGAAGACGAAAGAGGACCAATGCCGACATCTGCCATTAAAGATCTTTTGAAAAAGTGGCAGGCTGTCAGAGCAATGGTTTTAGAATGGCACCCAAACCAAGCTGATCTCAGTAGGGTTGGTGATCTAGACAACGACAATGCTATTAATTACTTCCGAAAAATCCTGAAAAAGAGAGAAAAGCAATCGATATTGGACATGTTCTTCAACGCCCCATAAGCAAAAAATGAAAAGGACTGATTAATATGCAAGACTATATATGTATGTATTATTTTTTAAAAAACTTACTAAGAAATTATACATTTTTTAAAATTTAATTTTTAGGGTCTCCAGAACGAATTAATCGATTTCACATAGAAATCTATGGTGAATCGATGATCGGTTAACGAACAATTCGGATAGCGAACATAGTCTTGGAACGGATTATGTTCGTTAACCGATCACCCACTGTAATTACAAATACAGCCACGTTGGCATCATTTTTGGCGACTTAGCGACCCTTTTGGCGACTTGTGTCAAAACTTGAAAAGATTTTTTTCTAACATTTTAAAGCATTCAGTTGAACTGAAATTTTATATACATGATTGTTTTGGATAACAATACGATACTTTAATGATAATTAATAAAAATAAATCACCACTTAATGTTGTGATTATTTCCTATGTATATACATATGTTCATTAATTGTAACTATATAATAAAAAGTAGTTAAAATAAAAATTTTCTTTGTTGATCTAAGTAGGAATTGACTTGAATTTTTTTTTTAATATTACTTGTTGATGCTTAAGAATACTTTGAAAGTTTGATCTATGAATATACCTTACGTTGATCACAATAAACTGAACTATAAATAACAATGACTTTTAAAGGAACCGTTAAAATACGTGAGGTTACAGTAAAGTATTTTAACCAGAAAAAGGGTATGACCGTAACTCGAAAAATATTTTGGAAATATAATTAGTATTCATATTTTATTTATTGGTGAAAGATATGCATTGCAAGCAAAAAAAATCTAAATGTAATATGCACAAGCAAAAATCCACCTAAATTCTTGCTCAAAATATAAAAATATTGAGTAAATGAGATTTATATTAACGTCGAAGAAATCAACACGAAGGCTACTGGCAACGGACCTCGTAATTTGAATCTCGGTCAAGTCACGAGGACGACACCTGAGCTGGCACCTCTTCTCTTAACTACCATATCAACGGGAGGACATTGAACTTCGACAAATTTAATGTGGCATCAGGCACCCTCTCTACACTGCGGGTCTTTAGTGATGTCAGGACTCGATCCCACGACACTCCAATCCCGACTTCGCAACCATAACCACTATGCCACATACAAAACTAATAGAAACTGTATTAAAAAATCTTTAAGACATGATAAACTACCAATGCATTGGACATTTATTTTTAATCACACGCAAAAAGCTTAAGCGAATGAAAACTTTTATTTAGAATTTTGGAGACAAGAGTGAACACACAATACGCAAACATTCCTCATTGCGAATTAAATAAGATAACAAAGATAAAAATTGGTGCTTTTCTTTTCCGGGGGCAGGCTTTTTTGTCAAATTTGACTCAAAACGCTAAATACTCAACAAAGTGTTTCTCATAAACAAAGAGTAAGGTTGCCTACTCGCTCTCCAAAACTCTTTCCGCACATGCGCCATAAACACTCGAATTTTTGAATTGTGTAATAGGGATAAGTTTATAAGTTTAGCACACAATTAATAAATTGTTACTGGTATTTGGTGAATTTGGCGATGGGTTTTTTTTTTTTGCATTTTTACGATCCCTCGAAATGGGAAAGTACCCACATTAATATTAAAACTACATATTTAATCAGATTTACAAAGTTTCTTTTTTGGAACTTTTCATCATCTTTTAACATCGCATTTAATCTCTTTATGAGTAGGAAACCTTGAGACAGAAAGTCCTTGAGTATAAAACGACTTTAACAATATACACTGCTCAAAACAATTAAAGGATATTGTAAGTTTTATATAAAATAAAGATATAAGCGAAATTTTTTTTTCCCGAAAATGAAAGAAGAGAATCACAAATGCAAATTTTTCTGATTTTCAAACTGTGGAGTATGCTAATTTTGAGTTCGACATCAAAAACGTCGCTTCAGCGGCAGCGAATGAAATGTGACTTTCAACTGAAATGAAGACAAGGATGATCGGCATTCAGTGACTGCTTTGTTTCGAAGAGTACGATGTCTCAGCGAAGTCATTTAACCGATTCAGAAGCTTGGAGAGTTGTAGGTAGGTTAGAAGGGGGCCAAACTCAAGCCGAAGTAGCGCAAGCCATTGGAGTGTCACAAAGTGTGATTTCCAGGATCTGGAACCGTTTCTTGGAGACTGGAAGTGCAGGCCGAAGACCAAGACAAGGTCGTAGACGGGCAACAACGCCCAATGAAGATCGTTATTTAGTGTTAACGGCTCGGAGACACCGAAATATGAACGCTACTCTTCTCCAACAACACTTCGCTCGGCTACTGGTACCACGGTTTCAACTCAGACTGTCCGAAACCGGCTCCTTGGTGTAGGTCTGTATGCTCGCCAACCGATGGTATGTGTTAGACTAACACATCAAGGCATCGTCGTGACCGCAGGGAGTGGGCAACAGAGCATGTGAACTGGAGGAGATAGGAATGGAGCAATGTTCTTTTTTCTGACGAGTCCCGTTTTTCTGTTCATCTGAATAATAAGCGTATTTTCATATGGAGGGAGTGTGGCAGTAGGAATAATCCTGCGTCCGTGCACGAAAGTGTCAGATTTGGCGGTGGGGGTGTGTTGGTGTATGGTAGCATATCCATTGACTGGCGCACAGACCTCTACATCATTCGAGATGGACCTCTGACTGCTCGCCGATATAGTGATGAGATCCTCAGACCTATTGTAGTCCCTTACGCTGCAGCAATCGCAGATGACTTCATTTTAATGGACGATAACTGCAGGCCACATCGTGCTAACCTGGTGGAGGATTTCCTTTTCGACGCAGGAATCGTACGAATGGAATGGCCAGCGTGTTCTCCAGACATGAATCCAATAGATCACGTTTGGGACGCTCTAGGAAGACGAGTTGCTGGCCACCAACCACCCCCACAAACTCTCCAAGAACTGGAAAGAGCTCTTCTGGAAGAGTGGGACAGAATACCCCAACTCGTGATTAATAGCCTCATTGACTCCATGCCTCAAATGTGCTCAGCGTTGCTGGCCGTCAGTGGAAACCATACCCCCTACTGAAAATGATTTCCTTTGAAGAAAACATCTTTTCTTATTCTTTTTTTCTCATATTCACAAATTGTATTTTTTCCCTTTTGTACACAAATGCGCAATAAAATGCATTTTTTTCTGCCAAACATGTGTAATTTATTCTCATATAACCTACTACGTCTGTCGACCATGTATCAATCAGCTAAAAAGTTTCCCAGCCACAAGATCCACCTAAAACCGCAATATCATTTAATTATTTTTAGCAGTGTATGAAAACTAATACGGATAGCTCTCTTAAATTTTAAGGGTGAATGTAGTACATTTTGCATTTTCTTAAATTGTTCCAAGACAGATTTAATCTATCCAAGACACCTTTATTTAATTGTGCATGACTGGTTTCTGAAATTATTTTATTTTGAATTATGTTTTATTATCCTTGTTTAAAAAGATATATGACCATGCACTTAAAAAGCTGCACATTGAAGATAAAACAGTTATGAAACGTAAAA
The DNA here is from genome assembly GCA_019973935.1 of Trichonephila clavipes. Taxonomy (NCBI): domain Eukaryota; kingdom Metazoa; phylum Arthropoda; class Arachnida; order Araneae; family Nephilidae; genus Trichonephila; species Trichonephila clavipes. Next base: position 1,009,359 of record BMAU01018231.1, on the reverse strand, counting down.
GTGACTCCCCAAATAGAATCCAAAACAATGAATTGTTGCACAATTAGTGATTTCAAATAAAACATCTTCGCTACTTGGCGAAATTACGGCGTAGTTTATTGCATGAACTTTGATCTCTCTCTGTATATATATATATAGGATTTAGTGGATTCGAGATCCTAAATTCGACTGGAAAACTCATAAACATAATCACAGGGCTATCGCGAAGGGCAAAACTAATGAGAGTGTTTCGCATAAAATAAGTTTTCCGCTCCTCTCAGTTTTGTGAAAGCAAATTTCCGGGTTGTGGCATCTGAGTGGCCATGACAAAAAACTACTCTGGTGCGCAAAACTTAAGCAACAGAAGCTTTTTTTGCCATAATTCCTCGAGAAATCATCAGAGAAACACAAAATTTAGAAATGAGAGACAGCAATTTGTACTTAAACGATGACGGAAGCATAGTTAGGTAAAAATGAATATCATGCATATAGTATGGAATCAAACAAAAAAAGACCTTATTTAACTTGCAGTATCGTTAATCATGATTGTCTGTCCAAGAAGAAGAAAAAGCAAACGTTCCTTAGCATGGGATATGTTCTCCTCTTACTACGTCAGTTGCTTCGAATAGTCTCTCCATACTTAGTACCAGATTGTCCAACAGTTCTTGAGGTATGAGTGCCCATTCCTCTATCAGCATCTGTTTCAGTTGTTGGGTGTTCCCCAGGGGAGGTAATCGTGCCACAAGGTATCTTTCTAAAACATCCCACACATTTTGTATAGGATTTAAATCAGAGAACAACGTTGACCAATCCATAAGAGTGATACTTCATTTTCCAGTAGCCGCTGAACATCAGCAGTCTGATGTGGCAGTGCATTTTCATTCATGAAAATGAAAACTGGTTCAAAAGCACTTCGGAACAGACACACGAGGGGAAGAAGCACCTCCTTACAATAGCGATCTCGTTCACAGAACTTTTGTCGAAAACGTGGAGCTCATCCCCCCCCTTCGTTCAGCACAATGCCTCCCCAGACGACAGCTCCAGAACTACCGTCACGGTCTCTTTCCGTGTTGTTACTGGGATGAGACCGCAACCCGACCTCTCTCCAAATCAACTAGCATTGAGAATCGTTTGTGGCACTGAAACGACTCTCATTTGTAAAGAGGACACGAGTCCAATGATGCGATGCCCAGTTTTGAGGCTCCTTACAGCCCTTTAAACGGTGCCGCCGATGGCCAACTTTCAAAGGGATGCAGTGTTCATGACGGTAGGCGAATAGGTCAACTTTGGGAAAGCGCTTGACCACATTAAACTGCGACGCTTTCGCTCTGTTGCTGTACACAGTTGCTGAGCAACGACGCTATCCGATTGCTATCGGGCTTTTTTCGCCTGCAGAACAATATATACGTCATACACTGCAGTTGTTTTCCTGGGGCGGTCACCAACAACCTTTATAACAGCTGAACCTATGGTTTGGAAGACTTTCCAAGCACATGAAACGACACTTTTGTTGTTTCCAAACTCTTCAGCTATACTGGTCTACGAACTCTTCATCTACCCTGGTCTACGAATCCTTCAGCTACACTGGTCTACGAACTCTTCAGCTACACTCTTTCAGCTTTCTGATCATTCTTTCAAGTGTGAAATCGCATAGGTGATTTCTTCTAGCCATATTTCTCGAAAGAACTCACTTGCACTTGCAGCGAATGCCTTTAATTGCACCTCCATTCTTCCTTTTAGTACTTATTGCACCTCCATTCTTCCTTTTTGTACTTATTGCACCTTATTCTTCCTTTTATTACTTTATTACTTCCTTTTTTTTACTTAGCCTTGACTGCACGCGCCATTCGCACACGTTTTGCATGCACTCTCGTCGCCTATGAGGTTTAGTTCCTGACAATTACGTGTTCATTTTACTGATCGTAATAACCCCATTTCTTCAATTTCATGGCTATCTGCTTAAAATTTACATTGTTTAAGTTTTGCACACCAGTGTAGTTATATACTGACGATATTTCATTCAAGCCGTGACCGAGTTTTAATTCAACTTTACCTATGGACTCGGTTGACTAGGGGTTATGGTCGTGAATCCTTGGCCGGCGTGTTACGGGTTCGAATCTTGTTATAGAATACTGTTGCACGTTAAATCTGCCGCATTCGAAGTTCTCTCGTTGGCATGATGTGATTGTTTGGAAAGAGAGATGCCAGTTCAGGTTCTCTTCACCTGATCAAAGCTCAAAATTACGAGATCCATCTTTGGGTGCATGTAATTTAGCAAAGGCAGAGCGATTTCGGTGGGAGGTATTGGACCACCCTCCTAACGTTCTCGACCTCGCATCAAGTGATTTCTATCTCTTCTATCTTTAAGGAAACACTTGGGAGGTCAGCACTTCAAAACAGATGCTGAGGTTCAGCAAAACCGTCTTGACGTAATTGCACAACCTTGATACAGATTTATGCGCTGCTGGCTTCGATGGTTTGATGTACCGAGGGAACAAAATGCCTCGATAAGTATGATGACTATGTTTAGAAATAATACGTACCTATGCCTTCATACATTGCATATATTTTTTAATTTCCTGAATAAGCGTTTACTGTAAATAAGCTTGCTACATTACTTTTTGAAACTCCCATGTATAATTGTTACATTATAAAGAGAAATTTCATTGAACCCAACTCCGAATTTACCGTATTTGCTTTAATACAGAACTTCTCAAACTCTTTCAACTCGTGCAATCGAATTTTCAATCCTAATTTTCACCCCCCCCCTTACACAATATCAATGTTTTGCATGTAATAATAATGTACCTTGATGCGTAATCTACAAAATGACCTTAATTCTAAATCTTATAAATTATCTAGATAAATATTAAAATTGGTATATGTTACTTTTAAGTAATATTTCTTTTAAGTAAGTTATTTTTAAGAAACAGGATAAGTATCATGTTACTCTTTCCCTTTCTAATTTTTCAATTAGAACATATTACAAAATAATTTTTAATTAAAGAGATACTAAGTACACAGGTAACTTGATATATCTTCTTGAAATCTTCGTAGATTTCCTGTCACGTGTTGAAATTAAAAGGCAATTTAGTAATAAATCACTCTTTGGATTTTGAGCAGGGGTGGATGATGAATTTTCTGCATTGAAAACAAAAGTATTTCCTACATTTTTTCCATTTACAACTCTAGTACTTATTAAACTTGTTCTTAATCTAGTATTTTTTTTATTGAAAACAATTATAAAATCCTCGTGCACCACAAAGTATCACACGGGGCTTACAGAAGTAAGTATTAAACACACATTCAAGGGAAATAAACAATTAAAAAAATGAAGCTAAGAAGGATTACAAACAGTTACAACAAATTTACAGAAATTATTGAAAGCACTTCTGGTGGAAAGAAGTTGGTGAAAATTCGGTGGCCAATTAATGTTGAGTCTCTTGAACGCCAGTCTTATGATCTTTCTCTCTCTGACATACTTGGAACACAGAAGGATCACATGTTCTACATTTTCCTCGCCACCAACATTACAGTCACAGAAAGATGAAGGAGCTAAATTAAATTTGTTCAGGTAGCTTTTGAAATTACCATGACCAGTGAGAAATTGGGTTAATTTGTAGTTAGTGTAAAAATGATGACATGATAGTCTCTTATTAATGGTGGGAAAAAATTTCTTTGTTATGCTCCCCTTATTAGAAATGAGATATTCTTCGTTCCAAGACTTCATCATTCTTTCATTCGTGATCTTCTTGTAAAACGATTTAGGAATATTAACGTCAATGTCAATTTTGCGCTTGATTGCAGCTTTTGCAAGCCAATCGGCTCGCTCATTTCCAAGAACGCTCGTGTGTCCGCGAACAAATGCAAAATCTATTGAGATGTTTTTATCTCTTAGGCTTTTAAGTTGCTTCTGGATCTCGACGATTATATTGTTAGATGAAGAAATACATTTAAGAGAATCCAAGGAGGAAAGAGAGTCAGTACAGATGAGGTATTCTGAGATGACACTATTTTGCTCAGTGATCCATTTAACGGCGAAATTTAAACATAAAAGTTCAGCTACAAAAACTGTGCATTCATCACGAATTCTAAATTGAAAGTTCTCGGATTCAACACCACTCCTGAACACAACAAATGCGAAACCAACTCTTCCATCAATTTTACTGCCATCAGTATAGCAAATAACAAGGAAATCTTCTGTGCTCTTGTCACTAAATTAAACAATATTGATGGCATTCCTCTCTGAAGGATGAGGGATAAAAAATGGAGATAGAATACAATCATAATTAGAGATGGGAAGAAGCAGAGAGATTTTCCCTAAAAGCAACATCATGAAGAATAGTAATGTCGATTGGAGGGAAGCCAGAAATAGCATAAACTGAGTCGTAACTTATTGTGCGATAACCACATATGACCCGTAAAAGTATCCTTCTTTGTCTGCATCGCAGATACTTAGAATTCATCTTTCTTTTAAGTGCCTCGCCCCAAACTCTAAAGCCATACAAAATGAAAGGCTCGATTCCTTGCTTATAAATGAGAGAATGTACATTGAAATTTATTCCGAACGTGTTGCGAGCAATCCGATTTAATCCACGCTGTATTGATAAACTAATTATGCATACATTGCCCTGATTCATTTATAAGCATATTATATCAGTGAAAATGTGCATTTTTTATTGCGTAAAACTGTATTTTGTTTTGCTTTATTTCAGGAAATTAATAATTTTTTAAATAATCTTTTATTTTAGACTTTTCGATGTGCTCGCGCCCCCAACAGTTTGGGAATTACTACTTTAATCCTTAACATCCAATGTTCTACACACACTGTTTAATAATTAAAATTCTGACCGATCAGTTTAAAAAAAAAGAAATCATTTGTTATGAAAGCTGAGGAAACTGCAGTAAAACTATCAAGTATAATTTCCAAATTGGAATTAGCGTAAATTTCCCGATATTCTGATATCAAGATATATATATATATCTATACTTTGTATACAAAACATTCATTACTGTAGATGTTGAATAATGCATATCATGCTGCTACCACAGTATAAATAATGATAGCACGGGAGCATTAAGGATTTTTTTTATACAAATGGAAGAAAAACTTTTCCTTGAAAGAAAAAATAGAAATTACAAACTTCTGAATTAAAGAATCATTACTAACAATCGCCCTAAGTTTTGATTTCCAAAAAATCACTTACTTGGTATTTCTAGATTATCAAATTTCATCCGTGGTCGTGATGAAATTTAGATAACAAAATATTTTACAATGATAGAATAGAAAAATTTTATTAAAGATAATAGTATCTAGTGGTAATATCTGAAGGTTATATAAAAATGCTTGGCTAATGGACAAAATGCTTATTTAACGAATGCAAAAAACAACCGACTATTCCTCTAAAAAGAGCATTTAGTCAGTATTAATGAAAGTGAATAAGAAAATTACCAGAAGCAGCAAAAATAATAAAATAATAATTTTTTTTTTTTAAGTCTTACAGCATTCTGTTAAATTACAGTTAATTTAACTTAATCGATGTGAAAGGTCATACATTAATACGTCACAGAATTTCAAAAAAAATAATAATAAAGGATTTTCAAACGACACACAGTTATTATTTACCGATTTATCTTAATCTCAACTTGAATGTATTTTTCGTGAATATTTCAAAGTCCATTTCAAGTACACAAACGCTTTTTTTACACCGTGTAGATAGGTTTCTTAAAAAATCATGCAAAAAAAATCATGTAAAAAATACATGCAACTTAAGGAAAAGATAAGGATATGTTCCCCAATTAAAAAAAACGTGTAAGAGAGAAAAAACCTCAAAATATTTGCCCCCCAAAAAGTGAAAAAAGTAATGATAAAATCCATGTTACATATTTAAACAAAAAATGAGAGTGTGTGCTCATGATCACATGATAAAAGTGATAACTTCAAATTTTGTAATGTTATTTCAGAAATTAGTTTGGTAAATAAAAAAAAACAAGGATATATTAGTATTGTCATATTAAATTATTTATTCATTACTTTTATTAGTATAGATTATTATGTATGGGAGAGGAAAAACTAGACATTTGTTTGCATTTATGTATAAAGAAAGATTCAAAATGTAAATAATACTTTCTGATGAAAACATTTCAGCATTTTTTTTATATTCTTAAAATTTTTCACTCTAAATTGCTTTTTTTTTAAATAAAGAAAACTATCAGTTGTAATGTATCAGAAAGTTGTCTTTCAGCACAAACTCTTTAAACCTCAAACTGGTCAATTCTGACGTAGGTTTATTACAGTTAATTATTACTGGCATTTGGTGATTTTAGCAATTTTTTTCGTTGCATTTTTTGGGCTTCTTGAAATGGAAAAGGGCTTTTTTAAAAAAATATTTCCTATGCAAAAAAGCAGGAAAAAAAAATCAAAATTACGAAATTCTATACATTGTTTAAAGAAGTTTTACAATATTCCATCTGAGTCTAACTTGGCAGCGTTGAGAAAGATATACAATGTACCTATCTACTTGAAAAATAGTTGCAATTTTAATAATATATTTCAAGTTAATCACACTTTAAAAGCATTTATTTTTTAAACAAAGTTAATTAATACAGTCAACAGAGCAACGTCATGAAATTCTAGTTTGGCTGAAAACCGATTTTCGACGCCAAATTTTGTCATTGTTGTAACAATAACATTCTTACAATAATAACGAAAAAAACCGAATGAGCGTTACAAACCCGAACGTGACGTTCATTCAAGTTCACACTCCAGAAAAACGCGCCTAAAGAAGTTACTAATAACCAAATATTTTTAAACAAAGTTAATTAATGCAGTCAATAGAGCAACGTCATGAAACTCCAGTTTGGATGAAAACCGATTTTCAACGCCAAATTTTGTCATTGTTGTAAGTCTTTTTTGTTGAAGGACTTTTCATTGTTACGGAAAATTCCGATCCATTGTTACGAGCGTTACAAAACCGAGCGTAACAATGCTTGGCTTCTTAAAACGCATCATTCAAGTTCACTCTTCAGCGAAACGCGCCTAAAGAAGTTATCCCTTAAAAGACAATTCATTTTTATTACAATTTATTAAGTGAGTGAATATTAACGTCGCACTGTTGAACTGCACTAGTGCTTTTTGGCGACGGACCTCGTAACTTAGAACCATGGTCAAGTGACGAGGACGAGACGTGAGCCACCACACCACACCAACGGGAGGACATTTGAGCGTTACTTGGGCTCAAAAGTCGACGACCAACACGAAAATCCTAATTGTCACCTGTAAAAACTCGCAATTACTTTCTAAAGCCTCTAAACCAAACAAAATTATCTCGATTATCACTATAATAAAAAAAACACAGTCCATCGTGTTAAAAATTCTCCAAAGAAACTCTATTCTTGGTACTGCAAACCACGCGCTATGCATCGGTTTATTACCGAAGGAATTCAATTTCCTTAAACCCAAAAACAGTCCAGTGCTTCGCGCTTTCAAACACAAGGGACTTTTTCTTCCCTGACCATCATGCTCGAGGGTCAGCCACCTTCTCCCTAAAAAACACAGTAACCCCCTCCCCCGCAGATGCGGGAACGTCGCCAACTCTGAAAGAATCTACTGCCAAACAGTAGTCAAACACTACAGTCACCTAAGAATTGAAAAAAATGTTATGCTTGGAGTAAAGAATACAAAACCTGGGATGTAGAAATGTGGAAAAAAGTTATAAAGACCGAGCTGTTTCATCTTTTTTACAAATGATGGCAAACAAAGAATTCTTCGACATCAACATGAAACTTTTCATCCAAATTGCACAAAAACAGTCGAGCAGGCTGGAGGTAAAATATTAAGGATCTGGGGAATCGGTCCCCTCAGTGACGTAGCGCGGGCTTTCGCCACCAGGGACCGATTAGAAATTTGTCGCACCTCTATTTTAATTATTAGTCAAGAGAATTAGTAAAAGTAGAGAAAAGCAGCTTTAAATTTTTTTTTATTGATTAAAAATGCATTTGTCTCGTTTTTTTCATGGCAAAATCTTTCATACAATTGTCAATATCAATATGTATGTCATGTTTAATTGCCAAAATAGCTAAATTTGTTAGCCTTAACGTGGACATAGTCGATCTGAGATAATTTTTGATTAATTTTAGCTAAGAGAAGCTTCTCTCACAACTGGCATTACTGATGGCAAATGTTAAATAAATTGTCAACATTATGGCAATGTTTGGTAAGCTATCTTTAAATTTGGACTCAATAATATATCTTAATAAACCCGGAGAGCCGGACCTAATGAGTTCTTTTTTGCAGCCTGGGTCTGTTGCAGCTACGAAAGCTTGAAGACGTACGCACTCAAGTTGGAATTTTTTTTAATGATGAACCGTGATTTTAAAAAAGCGCATAAATAAATAATTTTCACGATATTTAGTGTCACTTAGATTAGAATACATGTATAAAATTGTTTTAAGGTCATTTTGACAAAAAAATTATTTAAATACAATATTCTGGCAAAAAAATTAACTTGGAATAACCTTTTTTCAAAATGTTCTCCTTTTATAAAAAAATGCTTCTAAAATAATAATATTTACTTACATAAAGTAAAAATAATAAAGTCTTTACATAAAGTAAAGACTTCTCCAGAGAGTCTGAACTATTTTTTTTTTTTTTTTTTTTGAAAAATTCACAATATTTTCAGTTACAACCAATTGAAATAATTATCGGCGTTTTTTTCTTAAAATTTCTCCTCTCTGTTGTCGTAAAACATGAGTAAACCCACTTATAAGTTATATATTTCAAAAATTCTAGTTGAGCCTATGTACAGAGGTCGGAGCTATATACAGGCAAAATATTATTATTATAGAAGCATTTTTCACAAAAGGAGAATATTTTGAAAATGGGTGATTTTATGTTCATTTTTTGGTCAAAATATTGTACTTAAATAATTTTGTATTGGAATACTATTCTTAAAACAATTTTATATACATTTTCTAATCTAAATGACACTAAATATCATATAAATATTATTCATTTATATGCTTTTTCAAAATCACTGTTCCAAACGTAGTCGGATACCTTAAGTCTTAAGAGGACTTGGTACCCTTTGAGCTACTTTCTTTCTTTATGCATTTAAAAGTTATATTTTAACATTTCATAGAGTGTTTCTATTCCAGAAAATGACACAAGATGAAATTTTTCACATATTATTCACACAATTTTAAAAATTTAAATTTTTTGAAGAAAATTTGGAAAATTTAAAATTCTACTTCTTCTGTAATTATTAATTTTTCACCTTAAAATTTTTGTAATATTCTTATGGATGTTATAAACAACTTTAGTGATCGATTTTACAATATCTTAATTCATTTTCGAGAAAAAAAATAAAATGTTGATATACATGGTAAAAATCAATAAAAAAGCCAACATCTCTTACATTTTTTTTAAAAAAATGTATTCAGTTTACAGCAAAAAGGATCCCTAATTTTGTTACATGCTTTATAAGCAACACACAGCAAAAAATGGAAGTGATTGGTAAATAGTTGTGGAAGGAGTAGCATTTTGAATGAACTAATGTTTCGAAAAACAAACTGAAAAAAGCCACTTTAAAGTTTATAATTCTGAAAAAATAATTATAATAAGCTTAAATAAACTTAAAATACAACTTTAAGATATTAGTTATATATTTTTCTTGAAAATAGTTACATTTTCGTATTTTTTCAACCCATATATTTTTATAAATTATCAATTTTAAGAAGGTATTAATTGCACAAAAAAATTCAAGAAAAATGTTTTAAATTTTTTTTTCTGTCACGAAAGAAAGTTTAGTTTTTTTTCTTCACATAATATTGAAGTATTACATTTGTATGAAAAAGATATCAGGAATAAGAACTGAAATTTTGAAATTATTAATAATAAATGCCTTAATTCAAAAATTTTACGTGCACACATTTCACAAAGAAGAAAAATTACAGTATTGTATTGCTTCGAAAATATTCTGCTTTATATATTACAAATTCTTTTTTTATAGTTATTATTTCTCTTTATAAAATAGATTTTTTTTATCATAACACTGTTTTTAGCTTTTTTTTCTAAAAAGGGGCGTGGCCGAATTGCTTAATTTGTTTTCAAATGAAGTTTTCTTCAACTTCTAACTTTCCGAATTGCACAAATGATATATCAATCGAATGATAATAATGCAAAGAATAAGAATAAATAAAATAAAAATAAACGATAGGTCGGTCATTTTGGGGGTACAAAGTCCTCTTAAGTTCGTCCATGCTCAGTATCACTTCGGGCCTTAAAAAAGCATATTTTTGCGCTAGATTCTGCTGCTGTTGGAATCTTTCTCGAATTTCAGAAGTTACTCTGTCTATTAAAGAAAACATTGTTCGTCTGAAGTCATCTTCGCACTATAACTGAACACAGAGGAACACAGTTTGAAAAACATTGCTCTAGATATTAACTATTTCCATAGCAATGAAACTCTGAACCAATCTCAGGTTTTTTCAAAAACTTTATACAAGTGTTTCAAGCATTGTTTTTATGGAGTAACTATAAACACTGAAAAATCTTTTTAGATGCCAGTTCAACAATAATTTTTTTTAATCGGGGCTACTTATATATTTCTAAAGATTATTCAAACACTCACTGGAGAACACAAAATACAAAGAAAACGTTTTAAACATTACAATGTCTGTCAACTTAAGATTCTTTCCATTCCCAAAATCAAATTAAATGACCTTTCTTCTCAGAACTTATGACACCAATCACATCAACGGTCATTTCTTGCCATAATTTCTCCATTCTGAATGATATCTCAATAATTCTCTGTTCCCATTTAAGCTCCTCGAATAGATCTCGAAAATTCCATCGCGTTGAGAAAAACTCGTCTTTTTTTTGTGATATAAAAAATGAAATGATCGCCTCTAATTCATCACTTTTGATGAATTTCTTATTTTTGACACCTTAACAGCTCGTTTTGGAAAAAAATATACTAAATTCTAGTCGCTATTTCAAAAAAGTTGTATTCATTATTTATGAAAAGAAAACGGTGGAAAATCCGTAAATTACTTTAAAATTCTTACAATTATTATTATGTGTAAGTAAACACACATAAAGTAACAGTTTAACATTAAATTAACGCTAATTGTGCTGAATTCATGACGGTCATATGATAAAGACAAACACGTGTTCTCTATTGAATTCAAAACAATAAAGTAGTTTTATTTGCTGTTCTATTTGAAAAACTTGGGTAAAATTTTAAATTTCACATTTCGGTAAAGGTATTCAAATGTTATGAAAAAAAAATTTCTCCAAAAAGATTTTAAAATTTAAAAAAAAATTATTTGATGCATATACTCACGTACTTTAAATAAAATGTGTTTTGTTTACCTATGAACGTATTATTGTTGACAAATTTGTACTTTTTAAGAGAAAGTTTCTGCAAAGAGCGAAAGTTGGCAATAACGAAGCGCATGAACTGATTAGCTGGAAACAACTGATTGCTTTTATCGCGTGACTGTGACGTCACATGTTTTTGACCTTATTGGCTTGAAACACGTGGTTGTCATTATCATGTGACTATGACGTCACATGATGAATTTAGCCCATTCTCATCGGACGTTCACAGTAGTGAAAAAAGCTATCTTAAGTTACAATTTGAAGCTTGTAATTATAGGTACAATTTAAGAAAACCCACTAATTACTAGGCTAGCATTAAACAAACTCTTTAAAAGTACAAAATGTCCTTAAAATCAGAAAAATAACATACACATTTTAGAATATTTTAGAAAATGACCTGTGAGATATACGCTCTTTCATTTGGAAACAGATTAGATAGGTAGAAATTAGTAAAGTGAATGTTGTGTGCATCAATTAAAAATGACCTTTAATCAAAACGTAGAAGCTATGAGCTAAATTCATGGGACGTCATAGTCACATGATAGCTACAATCACGTGTTTCTAGTTAATAGGTTCATAAATTCACGTGACATCACAGCCACATGATAAATGCAATTATGTGTTTCCATCTAAACAGTTTATGGGCTTCACTGTTACCAACTTTATCTTTTTGCAGAAACTTTCTTATAAAGTACATATTTGTCAAAATCATAACTCACATATGTAAACAAAATACTCTTGATTTAAAAGTACATGTATATAAAACAAAATTTTTTTTAAATCTTTTTTTTATGAATTTTTTTTTCATAATACTTGAGCATCTTCACTCAATTATAAAATTTGAAATTTTACCTAAATTTTACAACTATAACAAATACAGTCAGTTTTGAATTAAATGGAGAATAAGTGACCGATTTTATCATGTGACCGCCATTAGTTGATGATACTTTAAAAATGGAAATAATGTAAACAAAAATGTACAACAAAAAGGCGTTTGTGTGTGAAATGAATTTTATCATTTATCAGTTTCTCTCATTAGTCATTTCACTTATTCTCAACTATCTTAATTCATTCACAATCGGGGTTTCTTTCTAAAGACTTGTTTTTTCTTACGTCAATGAAGTACTTCTTATGTGTGTTATTCATGGTTTTAAACTATCTTCTTTCACGTGACTCCGAATCTTAGAGAGAAGGAAAAATACACACAAATATCTAATTTTAAAAATTGTGTGCATCTCATTATTCAAAATCACAAAATTATATGTTTACTCAAAAAAAAAGAATTTTAGTTTTTTTTAAGGCCGAATTATATATAATTGGAGATTATTTTCAAGGATACGTATAAGGAATACTAGCTGAATACTAATAGATTTTTTTTAAAGAATATTTCATCCTCGTCTTTTGCTTTATATTACTTTGTTCCATTTTGGAATATTCCTAAATGCGTCGATTACTTTACGAAAGGCGCCATAAATGTCTTTCAGCCATACACGTAAAAGTTTTTATTTAAAAAAATTAAAAAGTTAAGATTTTTTTTTCTTTTTCGCATCTAAATTTTTGAAGATAATCAATACAGCAAAGACAAAAGTGAAAAATGAATAACAAATTAGGAATCAAGCGTAATCTTTTTCAATTCGTAATGTTAGTTCACACTCTCCCTATATAAATATGCATATATCTTGTTCAAATTTTTAATCGTTAATAAAATACTTTTTATTTATCCACTGAAGTCAAATACATTTTTTAAAACTTGTGGTGGATGACACTTCATGTTAATACAGTTTTTTCAAATACTAATTCATGAATTAAATGCATTTTTTTAATTTTAAAATTTAAATTAAAAATTAATCACTTTAATTTTAAAATTTCAAAATTTTTCTTTGTAAATCTAACTTGGAATTGACTTAAAATTTTTTTTTGCTATAGTACTTGTGCCATTAAAATTACCACCCATTTTTCAATCATAGATTTTTATTGAGACTATTAACCTGTGGTCCTTATCAATATCTTCAGGTACACTTTTTAACGTTAATACCGTATAGAAGAGTCCCGAAATGCCGGTAATCCAGATAACTCGGCCACATCCTTGCAGGTTATAAAAAATCTAAAATGCAGACCCCCGTTCAAAAGGTCCCACATTCACAGTTAATGAATAAATGCTGGACAAAGATGAAGAGAGTTAACGATGGGGGGCACCATACAAATCTCTCAAATATCACACAGTGAGGGACTGTGAGTGATAAAGTATTATCATCATACTATTCAGCTACTCGGGGGCTTTTGGCGACAGATCTCGTATTTTTGAACTATGTTCAAGAGACGAAAACGACACCTGAGCTGGCAACCCTTTCTTCCAACAACCACACCAAAGAAGGACGTTTGAGCTCTAGACAGATTCAACGTGCATCGCTCCCCTACACGGCTGGTCTTAAGCGGTACTAGGTTCGAATTCATGATACGCCGGCTACCAGTCCGTTACTTTGACCACTAGGCTACCGTTGCCACAGTCAGGGACTAAAGGGTGAAAAACCGCACTTAAGTATTTTGAAAAATTTGCGTCGGTAATGAATTTATTGCTCTTTCGTCGTCTTCGTGATGAAGCGGCAAAACACTGAGTGAAGTATGGAAGACAACAGGACGTTACGCATTTTTTCAAGACTGCCATTGGTCAGTGTTAAAGAATAGGACCCGATTTGGGAACATTTTTTCAGATACAAAAGAACTGAAACATTAATATTATATTCTGGCTTTGATATCCGATAGATAATCATTTATTTTATCATAAAGTGTAAAGTAGGAGTTTAAAATTAAAAAAAAAGACATGAGAATAAAAATTTATTCTTCTATTTACAAATATCGAAATACTGTTTCTTTAAAAGAAATGACATTCCCCTTACGAACTTAAAGGGTTGTAGTTCTAGAAGTATACTAATTTTTTTCCCCTGAAGCTTAGGATGATAAACTCGAGCAAATGACTTCAAAAAATAATAACATTATACGTGTACATTTCAGGTTTCTTTTTAAAAAGGGAACGCGCGTTATACGGCGAACATACCTAAAAATTAAAAAAATGCAGCTGGAAAGTAAGGATGCGCATTATACGCCGTATTTTACAGTAATAAAAAAACACTGAAGACCCGCAGTGTGGTGAGGTTGTACACAATAAATCTTTCGAGGCTCAAAGTCCTCCCGTTGGCTTGAGTTCGGCGAGAAGGAGCCAGCTCAGGTGCCGTCCTCGTCACTTGATCATGGTTCAAAGTTATGAGGCCCGTCAACAACAGCCTTCGTGTTACAACACAGAATGCAACATTAATAAACACTCACTAAACCCGGATTAATGTTTCTTTTGCATTACAATGACTGAATGCCTCTAGTACTAATTTCAATCGTTAATAAAATACATTTTAAAGCGTTCAATTGAACTGAAATTTTATACACATGATTATTTTGGATGACAATACAATAATTTAATTATAATTAATAAAAAATTAATTGATTAAAACTAATTATTTAAAGAATTACAAATACAGCCATGTTGGCATCATTTTTGGCGACTTGTGTGAAAACTTGAAAAGGTTTTTATCTCACGTTTTAAAGCATTCAGTTGAAATGAAATTTTATAGACACGGTTGTTTTGGATAACAATACGATACTTTAATGATAATTAATAAAAATTAATTACCCCTTAATGTTGTGATTCTGTCCTATGTATATACATATTTATATTAATTGTAACTATTTAATAAAAAGTACCTAAACTAAAAATTTTCTTTGTTGATCTAAGTA
Organism: Trichonephila clavipes; assembly: GCA_019973935.1. Taxonomy (NCBI): domain Eukaryota; kingdom Metazoa; phylum Arthropoda; class Arachnida; order Araneae; family Nephilidae; genus Trichonephila; species Trichonephila clavipes. The sequence goes on along the minus strand of BMAU01018231.1, from coordinate 994,211 downwards.
GGAATTGATTAAAATTTTTTTTAGTCATTAACGTAATTGCTCTGTCACTGAAACTGCGTGTGATTATTAATAATGACATTTTTAAGGAATTTGTAAATTCCAAAACAAATTTATTTCGGCAATGAGAAATATATAATTTATGTATGTAAATATATTTTGTCTATTGTGAAGGAAAAACATAAAATTTTTGCTGGGGGTCCATAAAATATTTCTATATATTTATCACCCCCTTCCTAGAATATTGATTCAATAATTTCTCCAGAATCCCGATTAGCACCATCTAGATTCGGATTGAGGCAAGTTAAGAACCTGAACACCTGAGCCGGCATCCCCTCTTCGAACATACATACCACGTCAACGGGAGGACTTAGAGCCTCTCGTTGTCTTAACATGCATCCGCACCTCTATACGGCAAGTCTTCAGTGGCTCTAAGGTTCGAACTCGTGATACGCCTGCATGAGCTTATGACCATAATTATTAAGCTGCATTCACACCAAGGCTGTCAGCGTCGAGCGTTGAGCGTCTAGCCAATCAAAGTCTTCATCTCGGGCGAGATGAGGTCTCAGATTGGCTAGACGCTCGACGCTGACAGCTTTGGTGTGAATGCAGCTTTAGGGTACCGTGGAAACCGTAATTAAAACGGAGAGAGGTGCGTATAATATATTTTATTTCAACTAAAAAATATGAAATATAAAAAGGAGGATATTTTTATTTCAGCAATCTTTTTATAAAGAGTAGTGTAAGGTAAAAAAATGTATTTTTAAGGATTTGTCTCAATAAACTATGAAACATTGGTCATACAAATGCAGTTATTCTCGTTTTCTTCAGCACAAGCGATTACAGCAGCTGTGTTTTAATAATTAATTTTCGCTTCAATATTTTACCTCTAACACGAGGGTCACTCTGAAATTTTCGAGATACTCCTAGGTTTTTAAAGTTACAATATTTTAGGAGTGTTCTGAGTAGTCGTCTCCTTCAGCATCAATGCACATTTGTAGACGAATTTTCCACAGATTAAATGCCTCAAACCATTCATTTCTTGGAATTGATGAAAAAAATGCGTTTATAGCCACACCAATCTCTTCTTATGAATGAAAATGACGTCCACGTAAGTTATTTTTTTAGATAAAAAAATAACCGAAAGTGACACATACCTAGATCCGGAGAATGAGGTGGATACTCTACCACTTTAACTTGTTTTTGCTTAAGAAACTCAACTGTTAATCCGGCCGTATGGGAAGATGCATTATCATGGTGAAGCATTGATTGACTGAATATTAACGTCGCACTGTTCAGCTACACAAGGGCTTTTGGCGACGGACCACGTAATTTTGAACCATGGTCAAGTGACGTGGACGACACCTGAGCTGACACCCCCTCTCCTAACTACCACACATTAACGGGAGGACGTTTCAGCTCTCGACAGATTTAACGTGCATCGCTATGGTGAAGCATTAGTCCCCTAACATTAACTTCTTGGAGAATTTCTGAAGGACTTTAGTGGTATACCAGTTTGCTGTTACTGCTTTCTGTCCTTCCAGTTTGATAGCTTTGACCAACTCGTACTTCTGAAGCAAACGGTATACATTACTTTTTCTGTTTCTCGTTGTCTTTTCACCATTGTTGGCGTGGGATCATCTTCAAAGATCCATACTTTGCCTTCTTGACGTGTTGAAACGTCAGAAAATGGTATGCACGTTTCATCACCCGTTACAATTTTAGAAATGATGCGGTTGCTACCATCATTTAGCAATTTAAGGGTTTCTTTACTGATTCTGACACGCTCCTCTTTTTTGGTGTTCAGTTAGGTTATACGGAACCAAAAGGCAAACTACTTTTTCATATGTAATTCTTCATGAATAATTTTGTGTATGGCTGCAGAACCAATGTTAAGTTCCTTCTGTATCATTTGGTAGGTACAAATTATCATCCATTAACACTTTTCGTATGGTAGACACATTATCTGGGATTAATGCCGATCGCACCTTTCCTGTGGGTTCTTCATCCTGAAGAGAATTGCGACCAATGTTCTTCAAAATTGCAAATTCTTTAAACCACCTGAATACAGTAGCATGACATGGAGATTCATCTCCAAATGTTAATTACAGCTGTTGAAATCATTCCTCTTGATTTAATCTAGCTTTAAAGTCATATAAATTCACAGCACAATAATGTTCTCGCGTCACAACTCCATTTTCTCTACTGTCTACAAAATTTATTCTACGCTAAACAACTTGAAGTGAGTCAGTAAAAAGTCGTCTGCTGTGTTAAAATACATTATATTTTCAAATTAAACTGTTAATTTTTTTTGTAACTTTTCGTCTGCGTGTACCTCAAAAATTTCAGAGTTACCCTCTTATAAAGCAGAATCATTGTTCAAATAATTTTAACTAAATGCACCAACAATAATAAATTTTAGATTATTTTTTTCTAAACACAATTTTAAGCGAACAGCCAGTGATTGCTTTTGATGAGCTCTAACCTTGTCAAGATACCTTGGCTTGAATGAAAGCTACGGACTTCATACGAGGTACGGAATGAATAAGGAAAAATCTATTATTATCATTTGACCTTATCCCTTAAGGACACTTGAGATATTTCTGTTGATAATTTTAATGTTGTCAAATCTTACTTGTATTTTGATGCTAAACTTGTTTATTATTCCTTTGTTTATTTTATGTCTTAAAATTAAAAAATCCAACGGTGCGAGATCTGGCGATCATGGTGGTCATAGAACCAGGCATCCACTTCTTATCTGTAGGCCGAAACGAACAGGAGCACAGAAATGCGTCGGAGCCTCAACTTGAACCATAGTGCATCATCACTTATTTATCATTTTCCGTATTTTTCTCGCAAACTACGGATCGAACAGATACAGTTATTTGAACATTTTTTTTATGTACTCCCAACAAGGAATCTGGCTTGCACGGTTTGGGCGCTATTCATGGGACCCCCGGTATATATACCAATCTTATTTACAAATAAAGAATCTCGAAGATTTTTTTTTAAAAAAATGTACTTCATCTTCATTAAGAAGCAATTCAAATGAACCAAAAGCATTGACCGAATCATAGTAGAGAGTAAATTTACATCTCATTTGTTGTTTTCAGGGTAAATGCAATGGTCTGAATTCATGATAGTCACATTGAATTCAGAACTGACATTACTTTTCTTTTTGAAGAATTTAAATAAAATTTCAAATTTTTAATAGTTGGCATAAATGCTCAAATATTAAAATTCTTCAATTTTTTTTTCAGAATTAAAGAAATCTTTATATTATGCGTGTACTTTTAAATCAAGTGCATTTTATTTACCAATGTACGTTATTATTGTTGACGAATAAGCACTTTTGAAGAGAAAGTTTCTGCAAAAAGTATAACTTGGCAACAGCGAACCGCATGAACTAAGAGGCTGGAAACACTTGCTGGCTTTTATCATGTGACTATGACGTGCAGTGGCGTAACGAAAAATATTAGGGACCCCCTGCAAAGTCAAATTTTTGCTCCCAGCCAGATTTTACAAAGGATTGCAAAAACATAACATAGGCTTTGGGCCCCCTAGAATCTCGGAACCTACTCAACGCGGGGTGTACATTACGCCACTGACGACGTCACATGACTTTAAGAATTGATTGGTATGAAACACGTGATGACATTCATCACGTGACTATGACATCACAGGAATTTATGAAATGATTGGCTGGAAACACGTAATAGCAGTTATGTGACTATGACGTCACATGAATTTATTAACTGATTGGCAAGAAACACATTATTGCAGTTATTATGTAACTATGAAGTCACATAATTTCAGCCCATTCATTCTTTTTTTTTTTGTCCTTTAACCAATATTTTTAATCCAATCAGAAACTTATAATTTTTTTAAAAAAATTGATTTCGCTTCAAAAAATATTTCGATTTTCCCTCACAATTGCATCTTCTATTTTAGACTCAAAGAAATGAGGGGAAAAAATTCTTAATCTTTCTAAGTATCGTAACGGAAAGAAAAAAACTTCGGGCATTATATGTATGCTGTCTAAAATTAGATTCATCGTTTTAATTCTTTCATTGCTAGTATAGCTACACTCTGGACACGGATGAATGCGCAAGCAGATGAAATCTTGTAATTTTTTGATCTTGGGAAAAGTTAAATTTAATACACTATCTTAGTAATCCTCAAGGTCAGTAATAACGAGACTGGTAATCGTTTATCAAATCTTGAATGAAGTTTGGCCTTGCAAGATATAAACTCGATTAAAATTTCCATCACATCTTTTAAGAAATCTTGTTGGATAGGAATATGATGATTTTAATTGCTGCCTATTGTATTCTTCATGCCCAAAGATTGATGTTTTCGTTCAGTAAATTCTCCTCGGTATACAGATTATTCTGAAGAGAATTCCATTCAAAGAATAGAATTTTGTAATAAAAGCCCATAGAAAGTATAGAATTTTGCAATTAATATACTTGAAGATAAATCCATTCAAATAAACTATGAATTCAAAATCGAAACTTTGTAACTCGTGATTTTTTAAAATAATATATTTTTTATTCCCTGTTCCAAAAAAACGATAAATACTGAGATATCTTTCTCTCTTTCTATATATATAATAGTTTTTCGTGAAGCTGCAATAAATTTATTACTTACTATCGCCACAATGCCAACGCTTAAGATAACTCGCCAAGTTAGCAACCCTCATTCCGCATGCGTCGTACGCACTGAATTGGCAACCATATGTTACGCTTCATATCATGTCGCCAATACGGTTGCGATAGGACAGGGATGGCGAACCAGTGGCATGCGTGCCATGAACGGCACACGACACAATATTTTGGGCACACCAGCGATAAAAATGGTTTGTATTTTATTTCAAAATAACAAAATTCACTATGAAATATTACGAACAAAAGCAACCGATCTCCGCTGCGGGGAGCACACTCGTTTGTTATTGTCTCTTAGTCATATTGTGTTAGTTACGTCTTGGACTACAGTTGATAATGATGCAAAATTTGTCTACGCATAGCATAGTCAATTTCGTCAACACAATTGTATTTTAAAGTTTATTTGTGTTATATTTACGATTTTTAACTGTTATTCAACATGGCTAGTTTAGCAAAAGAACAAAAAGTGCTAGATAGTAAGTGTAACAGAAAATTTCAAACGATGAATCTAGAATTATGGCATGATTGGTAAAGGTGACAAAGAGGTGTGTGTTTTATATTCTGAAACAGGGGTATGCAGAACATCGTCAGTAAAACGGCACTTTGAGACAAATCACAAATCCTCTTGCCAAAAAAGTGATCCACAGCAAAAATAATTAATTGCTTAGACACCATTCGGCAGATGATTCCAATTCAGCATGCATTCTACTAAAAGTAACATCTTATGATCCTAATATAAGTCATTTATCATCCAATCTGCAACAACACTAATGTTATTTAAATTTGAATTAAATGAATAACAAAAGTGTTTACAACTATACAATGCACACAAAAAGTCTTTCGTAGTAAATAAAGAGTTTTGGAGTAGTTAGTATTTACTTTTATTATTTCTCCAATAATCCCAAGTCAAAATTATTTGATGGCACGTCTATACCTCTTTAAACATTTCTTTAGAAAAAATGGCACGTTGATTCATGAAGGTCCGCCATACCTGCGGTAGGACATTAGGACTGGTTAAGAACGAATTTTGCGGTTGAATGAATATTAACGTCGCACTATTCAGCTACACGGTGGCTTTTGGCGATGGACTTCGCAATTTTGAACCATGGTCAAGTGACGAGGATGACACCTCTCCTAACTTCCACACCACCCTAACGGGAGGACATTTGAGCCTCAACATACTTAATTTGTATCAGCCCCTCTACACGGCGAGACTTCAGTGTCATCAAGAGTGGAATTCATGACACGGCGACACATCAGCTCATGACCATACGACTATTAGGCTACTGCGATCACATGAAGAAAAAGAAAGTTGCTAAGAAGGGAATCGGGAAGAGAAAACACGACAATTAATCTGACAAAAATTTGTGTGTGATTGCATGATTAATTATACTTATGAGACATAAAATTATACATCGGAAGACCATCATTTACAAAACATAGCCTGAAACAAATATATCGATAATTGCTGTACAAGATTAATGATTCTGTTTCTGTTATCTAACATTTCTCCCTTTCCCAATGTCTACAAAACTTTTAAGTTTTTTTTTCTTTCGAACTTTCTAAAGAACGAAGGTAATTGTGAAAGTATGTTAAGGATGTGTATGCACTCAATAGGTCAGGAAGCAGCACCAAAATTTGTGACACAATAACAGGTAAAAAAATTTCATAAATTAAGATAAACTCACTTGGTTATCCCAAAAAGGTATTTATGATTATTTATATATTCCTATATCGAGCTTCCAAAACTATTCAAAGGACCTTGGAAGTGTGTGTGTTCCAGCATTTCTACAAACTATCATTTATTTTAGAACAGTTTGAGAACGTATATTGATAAACTTTTGTACAACCTGAAATCAAACTGAGTAAGAGAATTTGTGCATTTTCACGCGCATGTACTTAAATAGACTTAATAATAGAGTTCGAACTCATAACAATCCGGCGCAAGATCGTAACCATTGGGCAACTACGGCCGCTAATACTTGAGACTAGGTTTAAAATTCTTTATACAATTAAATACACACCGTACTTCAAATTTCTTAAAAAATTCTAAAAAACTAGAGATGAGTATATGAATATTTTTAAAATTAAGTCTTGATCAGAATTCTTCCACATATGAAGATAAATGCTTCCCAGAAAACCAGAATAAATGGAAATCCTGTAAATGGAGCCTTGAATATAAACCAGATATTTTTTCCCGGTGTAACTGTGTTTATTACCTTTTCTTATCGTTTTAATACTCTACAAAAGTTCTATATAAAATCACACACACATAAATTCTCGCGATTAATTCTCGAGCGAATTTATGTTTTAGTTCTGACACACACACACATACATCTGGTTAAAATTGTAAAAATAAAACTCCATGTTGTTGTTACTAATGCTATCTGATCGGCATGGGCCAGATCGAGGTCCATGAAATTCATCATGGCAAAGGGCTAGGTGACTCCTGTCGTTAGCCGTAGCTTTGAGCACTATGAAGGTGACAGTAGGATGTGGCCGTTTCTACCCCAATTTTGAGGGAGAACAATCTAGGAGTGGTCAGGGGTCTCCAACTTCTCTTCCTCTTCCACCAACTTCACAAGAGGACTTGCGACTCGACGGCTATTTAGAGTACCCCCATGCCACGCAGGCACTATACATTTACAAACATCCATGTCCTCCAGATTCAATCCCAGGCCCTACGGCACAGCATCAGTCAAGTTCACTAACCACTATACTTGATGGTCGTCAGTAAATCTCCTTTTAGTGCATAAATTACAGTTTTTGGTAATTTTTTTTAAATTTCAGTCCTTTCAATAAAAAATATACAGTGCCAAAAATAAATAAACTCCCGCAGCTGTTGCCATTTACCAATACTGAAATAAATAACACGCCGTGTATAGTGAGTTTGTGTTTTATATGATAACGGGGTACATAATTTAAAGGTTTGTTGTATAATCTAGAACAGGGATCCTCAACCCCCGGTCCGCGGACCGGTACCGGTCCGTGGATCAAATGGTGCTGGGCTGCCTAAAGAACAATAAACAATTGCCATTTTATTTAAAATGGTGCATTTCTCACGGATTAGCGCCTTTCCACGGATTCCTTTCCAATCAACGTGTCCCACCCTCAGCGGGGCGCGGTAAAATTATCAAACGTTGACCGGTCCGTAGTGATAAAAAGGTTGCGGAGCACTGATCTAGAATACTAAAAATGAATTTAAGAATATTTATTTAGAGTAAAAATATATTTTTTTTGTCTGAAAAATATACATAAAATTGTTCCATTAAACACCGAAATAATCCGTTGATCATTCTGAGGCTTAAAAATATTTTCTGTAGCGAATTCACGCATAATGCTAATCATAAAAAACATTTTGGTCGTATTCTTGTGAACAGGAAGTTATTTAGTTTCAATACAAATGTTGTTAAAACATTCAAAGGAAGAAAAAAGCCTCAATAAAACAGTTGCACATCCCATGCAAAAAAAGCACATTATTTTTTTTTATTCTTGTTTCTAACTCCATTTTACAATAATGGCTTTCATTAAACAGACGACGTCTATACCAGCAGAAAGAAATAATATTAAATATTCTTGACTTTTGAATAATTCCTGAAATATTATAAAAGTAAATATTTGCTACGTAAGTTGCATATGAAATCTGCTTCACTGATTTTTCTGACAATGTGATTTACCTTCTAATTGTAACCAGAAAAGCCTTTTCATTGAAAATATAAAGGGTCCGTAAATCCCTACCGCTTTTCTAGGGGGCTAAGTATCACATTTCATGTTGTGATATGTACACAGTCTCCTTTCTCTAATGACTAAGAAGGTACGCCGAGAAACGTGGGAAAGATCCGTTCGTTTCCCTAATTTCTGGGGGAAAGTTTCATAAATGGGTGGTCAAAAATTCTGACTATTTTCCCATAGCAGTCCGAGAGATGAAAAAAGACGCCGGTACAATGTGCTTTCGGTTTCTCACGGATCTGTGACGGTCTGGAGGATAGGACTCACTATGCGCCCAGATAGACTCCGTGGCCGATAGACAAGAGATCAAAGGAATAGGCGGTGAGTGACCATGAGAAACTGGAGGTTTAAAAGGGAGAGAAAGAGAGTTTTAGAAAGAGACTTTTACTTGAGAGAATCCGGGAGAGAGAGACCTTTCAGTCAGCGATACCTGGGAGCCTGCGAATTAACGAAAAGGAAGGCGACTTGAGTGATGATTTGGGAGTGTCTGGTTCCAAAGTCAAAACTTCGTTGCCGAACAATAGGTTTAAGGAAGGAGTATAATTATTAATTTGTATAATAAAATAATTTTTTTAAAAAAAATGTATAATTTTTACGGAGTTTTTGAAATTTAATTATAGTAAAACCTGTTTGTGTGCGATTTTATTTTTGTACGATTCTTTCTTGTGCGATCTTTTTTATGCGGAATATGATTTTCAACGGCTTTGGTGCCACTGGAATGTTTTCTGTGAATGCACATACATACATTTAAAAACGCTCTGTTAATTTGTTATAAACTGTCTCCCGACAATGCTCGTTCAGTTGCTTTCTCTCAACACACTAGCAGCCTGCGATTGAAGACGAAACCTTCAATTACAGTGACACTATTAATAATTTGATATATTATGAAAACGGACAAGAAGAACCGGATTCATTGAGAGAGGATAAAATATACGCAAGGATCCAGCTTTCCAACAAATTGGAAAATCATTTTTTAAAAATAAATAGCAATTCCGAAAGGAGTTTCAAATTCCAAAAATAGCTTCGATCATGCACATCTGGTTACCGTGACTTACACAAACAATTGACCAACCGACTGTCGTCGCAAAAACTTATCTCTTACTTTATGGTGCCAAAAAATAAATCAATTGAAATTGTATCTTCAAGTGACGAAAGTGATTTTGACATAATTCATTATAGAAAGATGCGTGCTTTGGATTACGATGAGTAGCAGTGAGTTATGTATGAGCATTTCGTGAAAAATTCTCCGTGTATACAATAAGAAATTAAATGCTTTTAAAATGTTTCCAAGTGGAATTTAATTATTTATTTTTTGCCTGGAACTACTTTCCCATAAATTTCGTAAATAATTGACATATTTTTTAAATGCGACTTTTTTTATGCGGTCCCTCTCCACCGCATAAAAAAATTCTGTAATATGTCGACAAAGTTGTTAGTTAAATGTAATTATTTTTTAAATTTTAGGATATTTTTTTTTAGCGGTTTCTTATGCCGTCCCTATCTACCGCACAAAAACAGGTTTTACTGTAATATTAAACAAAAATCTCAGATGAGCAGGATCAAAATGTAAATTTTTTGCTCTTTTAAAATTTAAATGATGGCCTTGAGGAACCTAAACAATACTTTTTCTTCGGGTATCTTAACTAAACTTCATTTATAATAAGAGGGGAAAACTTAGAGAAATACTAAATTAATCGACCAAAGGTTTTTAAGCGTTTAGAAGCTGAGTCTATTGTTTTAGAATCACTGAGATTAGGAAGGATTTAAGAGTTTCAGCTGTTGTGAATAATTTCAGAAACAGGGGTGCTTTTTCCTTTTAATTGAAAGATAAGGGTTTCTGCAATACTCGTCTGATAAATAATCATACTTTATACGTAGAATTTTCGCATAGAATTTCAAGTCCGATGTAAGGTTGTTATGTGTATTGAATCTTCATTTCTTTTTACCTTAGCTATCTTCTTGATAAACTTAAGGGAAGATAAACACGCCAAATAGTTTAAGCATTGGTATGAACGGAAATTACTTGGCCCTCTTTATATAAACTTTATCTAGCCGTTACCCGCACGATTTGCTGGATATTTCATGATGTTGTATGGATATATACTGTTTATATGCATACTGTTTATATATATTACTGATAAGCAAGTTTTACGTTAAGTGTTTGATTGTATTTAAAAATATTCTTATAGCTCTCACCTCTTGATTTGAAAAAGACAGGGCCTATAAATAATTATTAATAAAATCGAAGTAGAATTATCTTTTACGCTCCCGTAATCTAGCTCCCTCAAAGAGGATTTCCTCAAAACACATTTTTAATGAATCTATATTCAACAAAAAAAGCATGCTTGCCAAGTTTTAAGTCTAAATCTAATAGTTCAAAACCCGATTTTTTTTATTAATAAATCCCGTACCTTCTTATGAGAGACAAATTCCGTGTGACTCGTTTCAACTAAACTAAAGAAATATGCATACGAAATTTCATTAATGTAGTTCTAGTTGTTCGAAAACGGGATTTTTTTATCAATATCCCCTAGTAACACCTCGCTCCTTCATAGGAATTGAATGCCGTATAAGCTAATCTTAGTGGATCTCTATTCAACGAAAGAAAGATGCTCACCAAATTTCAAGTATTTAGATTTAACAGTCAAAAATAAAAATTTTAAACTATAACACCTCTTAACTCTCCACGACCTCCCTTGGGGTCAATTTTCGCAAAACCGCTGTCATAGAGGATCTCTACTCCTACCAAATTTCAAGTCTGTAGGTCCAATAGTTAAAAAACAGGAACATTTATATGTAACGCCCCTTTAACCCTCGCAAAGCCCCTTAGGGGATTATTTTTTGTAAAATCCGTTCTTAGTGATACTCTATTCCATGAAAAGAACATGCCTACCAAATTTCAAGACTCCAGTTCTTATAGTTCTGGAGATATCGTGAAGAGTAAATGAGTGTGTGTGAGTCTCGCTTTTCCCTTTGATATATTTTTATAATTCAATTTCTTTTTCTAAATTCGTTGTTGAATGAACAATTGCAGGAAGATAATCATGAACCACAGGGATCGGTAACCTATGGTACGCGTCCCCATGCGCAATTTTCAGTGGCGCTCTACACTACTTTACAAATTTGTCAATTTTTGAGTAGATGGAAGTTATTATTTGACAAAAATTTTCATAATTACGAAAAAGTCTGAAAGATAACTCTAAAGATAAATGTACTGCTCGTTTGTAAATTATTGAATGTGTTAACTGTGGGGAAAAAAATCGCATATACTTTGTGTTTTCCGCTTATAGATTTTTATACATTTTATTTTTATTTATCAAATGCCAGGCCATTGACCATCAGGTCATTAGGCAACGAACTCTCCAAGATTTCTTCACAGTACTGTCCAAACTCTTAAGAGCAGAGCACACGTCTAGATGAGAAGCGTCCATCACTTGACCAGAAGCACACAAAAGGGGGAGTCAGTCAGATTAAAACGATACAAATGAGCACAAAGGCAGTCATGATTAGTCAACAATCTAAACTCAGCCACAGCAGCAGCACGATGGGAGTCCGAGACACAGTTTTTATTAGCAACCTTCACGATTTATGTTTGGCAGCACTAGTAGCGGCATCTCGAAAACATTTTTTAAAAATCCTTAGTTTTTCACACACACACATATATCTATGTGAACAAATCTCTTCTCATATGAAAAGATTTCAAGTCCACAAAGAAGTAGCTGAACAACTGAATGTTCAGAAACGAGTCAAATTTTGAAAGTCACGCATTCTAACACCTGATATTGGGATACAGTGGCGTAACGTACACCCCCGCATCGCGGGGGGGGCAGGGTTTTAAGGGGCCCAAAGCCTGACTGACGCAAGTTCATACCCTTTGTAAAATTCTACGTGGGGGCCCCAAACCTGACTTTGTAAGGGGGCCCACAAATGTTCTCCGTTACGCCACTGTTGGGATATAAACTAGAACACACTGAAGAGACAAGGTTTGTGTATCAAATTATTTTTTTATTCAACAATATTAAAGGGGAATATTTATACTTTACTCTGTTTATTATTTTTTTTATTTTAATAAATATGTTTATTATTAAAAAAATAATATTCATTTTTGTTTATGTGCTTAAGGAACAGTATTCTTTATATATAAAGGGTGTTTTTTTAGAGGTATAGAACTTTAAATTGCAATAAAACAACGATGTATTTATTATTCGATTGACATGAATTTCTTTTTATTCGAAAGATAATCTTGTGGCATTACATTTTAAATATGATTTCTGGCATAGGACTGCCACGGCTGGCTCGGATGTAGTCCAATCTGGACGTCCAATTTTCGATGACTTTTTCCAACATTTGTGGCCGTATATCGGCAATAACACGGCGAATGTAGTCTTCCAAATGGTCAAGCGTTTGTGGCTTATCCGCATAGACCAATGACTTTACATAGCCCCACAGAAAATAGTCTAGCGGTGTTAAATCACAAGATCTTGGAGGCCAATTCACAGGTCCAAAACGTGAAATTAGGCGGTCACCAAACGTGTCTTTCAATAAATCGATTGTGGCACGAGCTGTGTGACATGTTGCACCGTCTTGTTGGAACCACAGCTCCTGGACATCATGATTGTTCAATTCAGGAATGAAAAAGTTAGTAATCATGGCTCTATACAGATCACCATTGACTGTAACGTTGTGGCCTTCATCGTTTTTGAAAAAGGATTCCACCAGCCCATAAAGTGCACCAAACAGCCAGTTTTTTTTTGATGTAACGGTGTTTCGACATACACTTGTAGATTAGCTTCACTCCAAAAGCGGTATTTTTGTTTGTTGACGTAGCCATTCAACCAGAAGTGCGCTTCATCGCTAAACAAAATTCGCTTATGAAAATCGGGAACAACGGCAATCTCGTTTTGGGCCCATTCGACGAATCTACGCCTTGCTTGATGATCGTTTTGATGAATTGCCAAATCAAACTGAGAATAAATCACTTGACAGCTGTTAAATCGGTCGTCATCTTGGAAAGTAATGCCAACTTAAACTTCTATACCTGAAAAAAAAACACCCTATGAAAACACCCTAAAAAAACACCCTATGTTAACCTCAAAAACGATGAAGGTTAACATATATATATATATATATATATATATATATATATATATATATATATATATATATATATATATATATATATATATGTATATATATATATATATATATATATATATATATATATATATATATATGTTATTTTTTAACAAATAACTTTAAGTAATGCAAAATTAATATAATATAACTGTAATATAAGTCTATATTAACATAACTTAACTCAGTGGCACGACATCCCATAAGGGACAAGGCCTACTGTGCCCAACTCAGTATACGCGACCTTGGGTCCTGAGGTGCATAGCAGATGCTCCGATCAGGTGATCAGTTTGAAGCGAAAAGCCCCAATGTTAAGTTCCCAAGTAAGCTTGGTACTCATTTTATCGACCCATTGAAGGGATGAATGACTGAGTCAACCTTGCCCTGCCTGGGGTTTGAGCCTCGGACCCGTGGTGTGGAAGCGCGATGTACTAACCCAGAGGTTCCCAAACCTTTTTGTCTCATAGAACCCCTTGCAATGTTTTTCGGTTTCGAGTGGACCCCTGCTTACCTAATATTGAATTTTTGCAAATTTATCAACTTAATTGTCTTTAGAAGCTGGTACAACTACTTATTTTAAAATAATTAAATTTCTAACTGTTGGGAAGTATATCTTTTAAAACTTTAGTATATGTTATATATAATGAATTAAATTAATAAAATAATACATAAAATAACTGAACAACAAACAAATGCTGTTAAGGAGAGGGAAGAATCTGGTGCTTCAATAACAAATTTTCGACATTTAATATCAATCTAGTCAGGTTGAACCCTAAATCTCCTTTTTTAGTGAGTGTCCAGTTTTTTTTTCTGAGAGAGAGATTGGCAAACTAACTGAAACTCCCTCTCACTAGTAACAGCAACTAAACACTTTCTCACAATATTCCATAATTCACGACAAATAACAGGTATATTTTTTTTAAAGCCAAAATTGCTGTCATCTGTTTACTAAACTTTATTTTAAGATCTTCCTTAGGGACTATTGTAATATGACTTTTTTATTCAATGTCACTATATGAATTCTTACATTGTCTACTGTTGTATCACTATAAAAAAAAGCGATCTCAAACCTAGTTTTAAAATTTGAGTAAAGGAGTACATTTAAATTTTGAACGTAGGGTAAAATGTCTAGACAGATTGTCTGTGACAAATTGATAAAATTTGAGACTTAATTCTGGAAAGAAATGCTGAAATGGTTCTTGTCTTAATAAAACTTAAGCTGTCACGTAGTAACCACAAATTCACCTGACTAAATTTAGTAAATAAATCAGTCAAATTGGTAAAATCCGATTTCCACCAGATCAAAATTTTTTTAAAGATTAAAGACACGATCTGGTTTAATGAGAACCCCTATTATAGACCCCATTTACACCTCACGGACCCCTAAATTATTTTTTCGCTGACGTAGACCCCTTGCAGGTCTTCATAGACCCCTGGGGGTCTATATAGACCACTTTGGGAATCACTGCACTAACCTCTCAGCCACTGGGCTTCGTAATTCTACATTATTGACCTTTATTCTCTGACTCTCCATACATTATTGCGAAAATCGAATTGTTTCAAAACTGCCCTACTATGGGGCACGCTGTTCCATATTGGTAGATTGGTTTCGCATGCCACAGATAAAAGGCTGCCGACCCCTGATGTATCAGATTAAGCTGTTTTTTCCCCCTCAATTTTGATTTTTTAATTCTCGTTGGGATGTGACTTTGAAGCACTTTTCCTTGCCCGGCTGTTACCATCAGCCGCACGGTTTTGTGTGACTGACAGTTTTACAAATGTCCTGTTGTTTTAGATAATTTAAATTTCAGAAAGTTGAGCACTTAAATTTAAAAAAGAATGAAATTAATTTAAAAATTGATTTATGAATATGTCTTGAAAATAAGTCAAAACATCTTATTGATAGTTTAGACTTGATCAGGAGGGAGGATTTTAATATCTTTATTTATTGATCAACTTATTTAGGATATATTATTGTGTTTGGTACTGTGATTAATAGTAACCAACACGTTTTTATATATACTCCATGGACGCCTTTTATTCTTTTCTCACTCAAATGCTCAAAAAGATCTCCAGATGAATGATAATGTCTCGAAAATACAAAAGAATTCATACCAAATTAAGTCCAAACCCAGCATCTATTACGCATTAGAATTCTTTTCTCACGCTGAAAAAAACATATTTAGAATAATTCTAAAAGATACCAATTTAAGCAACATAACTTCAATTACAAACGATTATATAAGAGTAAATAAATTAAGTAATCGGATAAATTAGAGTTACTTGAATTATATTCAATTAATAGTAGTTTCATAAAGGAAGACTTTGTATAATAACCAAACACTTCTTATTTTTATAATCAATCAAATGATCAAAAAGATCCCCAGATGAATGATAATAACTTGAAAATGTACAAAACGGAATCATATATTAAGCTCAACCAGCGTCGATTGCGCATTACAATTCTTTTTTCTAACTAAAAAAAACAAAATTGGAATAATTGTAAGAGATGCCAACTTAAGCTACGTAACTTAAACAATAAACGATAATATATATATCAGCAAATAAATTAAGTAATCGTATAAATTAGTGTTACATGAATTATATATATATATTGATTTATATATATATATATATATATATATATATATATAAGCAAACTATATAATCACATGGAAGAAAATTTTCAACTTAAACAATAGGTATAATATATTACTGTATAATTTAAATAATCAATTAAAAATTACTAAGATTAGAAATTTAAATAGAACTAAATATTTTACAGTACGAAACAGGTATATTTCATTCGGTTTTGATGTTGCCTAATATACATAAAATAAATTGAAATTCTCTTAATGAAAATACACGACCCCACGACAGCCTGTCAATATCGTGATCGTTATACCAGGAAAGGAACGAATCTAGCCATGAATATGTAAATTATCACGAATATTGTATGTTAAAGCTGTGTGTGTGTGAACTAACATAAAGACCCTGTGAGGTCAAGTGAAGTGAAGTGAAGCACTGGTTTCCCATCCTTGTCATTTAAGCGATATTCTGCTTTACGAGATTGAACCGGAAAGATATTTAATAGGAGGGTAAGTCGGAAAGTTTGTTTCGCCTGCCGACTATGGTCAGAGTTGTGTATGAAAGTCAAAACATAGAAAGAGGCATTAAAGATAAGACATAACTTTATTTTTCTACAAAAGTACCAAGCACATTGAGACATTTGTCATACCGCTTGATAAGCTTCAAAAAACTCTACAGAAAAACTCAGGGCTTTGCATATGGAGGAAGTGTTTACTTTTGTGTGGACTTTTTGAAGGCTGGAACCATCAATGTTACGCGCTACTGAGACACCCTGTCGAAATTGAAAGAGGAGATTCGGAAAAAGCGGGCTGGACTTCTCAAATCTGGCGTTCTGTTGTTGGATGACAATGCCAGACCACACTCGGCGACGGCAAAGCAAAACCATATTGCAACTCTTGGTTGGAAGCGCCTACACCATCTGTCATATAGTCCTGATCTCGCACCAAATGACTTTCATCTGTTTCCGGCTTTGAAGAAGAATATCGCCTGAAGGCGCTTTGGAAGCAATGCTGAAGTCAAACAAGCCGTTAAAGGCTTCTTCCATATGCAAAGCCCTGAATTTTATCTGGAGGGCTTTTTGAAGCTTATCAAGCGATATGACAAAAGTTTCAATTTACTTGGTACTTATGTGGAAAATAAAGTTATATTTTATCTTTAATGTCTCATTCTATGTTTTGACTTTCATACACAACTCTGACCACAGTCAACAGGGGAAATTTACTTTCCAACTTACCCTCGTAAATTTAATTTAATTGTATTTAAATATACTTTCAAAACAAAATACAATTACACCAAAAAATGAATAAAAAACCATTTCCATGGAAAGTCGCATGAACCCGAGATAAATACACAACAGTAAATAAAATGGAAAAAATTTAATATTCCTTAGGCAGTCCGGGGTTTGAGGACCACTGCTATACACGGCGGGGGTTTTCAGTGGTCCCAGGACTCGAACCCGTGATACGCCATCCACAAGTTCTTGGCTATAACTCTAGGCTACTTTATCTTTCTTTAGTGTCAGAAGTCGCTTGCGTAAGATTATGTTACGCGGTGTGGAAGTTTAAGAGAGTTTGGTGCTAATTTAGATGTCCTCCTCACACCACCTATTCGGGATTTAAAATTACGAGGTCCTTCACGAATTGCCCGAGGTTTTAAGGGGTGACGTTGATAAACAACAGATCAAAAAGCTAACTTTCTTTAAAACTTCTTTAATACGCTACATATTGGCAACTTAGCCTTTGCAGACACAGCAGTTCCCCAATTCTAAGCCGTTTCATGGCGGCTCTCCGCACCCAACTTTAACACTTGAAATAATTTTTAATTCAAGCTCTCATCGGAAGCTAAATATTGCTGAGAGTACCAGAACCAAATTTATACTCAAGAGATCTTTTACATGCCACATAATCATATGACATCAGTGGCGCACACAAGGGGGGGTCCTGGAGGTCCGGAACCCCCCCAAAGTCCTTGATTTTTTTCCAATTGATTATAATTCTAAGTATATAGTACGTAAAATTTAACTAATTACTTGCTATTAATGATTAATTTTATTAATTAATGCTAATTAATTATTAAAAAACTAGTTTTTTACTGTGTTTTGTTCCCGAAAATCGACAAAAGCAAAAGGAGCATGATACTAGAATGGTGAACTTTCGACCCCGGACCCCCATCCCCCTTGAAAAATTCCTGTGCGTGCCATGCCTACTATTTTCGCATCAAGAAATCCATCGACTCCAGCTGGGATCGAACACGCAACCTTGTGTTTACAAAGCCATCGAACCGACTCAATCAAACAATAAAAACTTTATCAGGAAAAAACTGAAATAAAATCACAGATGAAATATTTAAATTTAAAAATAAAAATTTTTTTCCCGATAAAATTTGGTCAAAAAATTTGTTTTTAGAAACTATTTTAATATACCCAAAGGTTAAGAAAATTACACTTATTGAACAAAAAATTGCTTATTTAAGCAATTATATGGAAGGGAAAACATAACAGAATGCGAAACACATTTACATAAATCTATTTTTATTTATAAATTATGTTTTTCTTAAGAAAATTTCGAGATATATTAAACATTTTACCATAATAACATCATTAAATATAATCAGATAAATTTCTTTCTCCGACGAACTATTCCTATCAGTCAAGGTTCCTTCCATCAATGTGTTTCAAACAATTTTTTTTGTGAAAAGAAGAAAAATATGTTCTTTCATCAAATATTTCTCTTGTTAATGTAAAATAAATCGACGTTCACGTTCTAATGTTGCCTCTACTTTCCTTTAACTCTGACATAATGATTCTCTTGCTCTTACACAATAAAGGATTACTTTATTGGTGTAAAAGTGACTTTCGAAACAACCTTACAGAAGTCTCTGGGGGTATTCCAGAAGTATATTGAAAAGGACTGCAATATAATGATAGTAATTTTGCTGTCGTAACTGCTCATATGTGTGAAATGAAGCAGTGTGTTTATAAGGCATTCAATTATATAATAAGGACGAAAGATGTGCAATTATTGTCAAGAAAAACAGTTAATCATTTTATCAAATAAATTTTCTAGCGTTATGCTTATTACTTAAACATAATATTCTTTAAAAATTCCTCTGGAATAAATCCGATTGTGTAAGTTATTTTCACAAGTTTCACCTTGGGAAATACAGCTGCAGGAGATCCATTAAAACATGTGTCCTTCATTATGGTTCTGTTGTTGTTGTTACTAATGCTACCTGATCGGAAGAGGCCAGATCAAGGCCCACGAAATTCATCATGGCAAAGGGCTAAGTGACGCCTGTCGTTAGCCGTAGCTTTGAGCACCATACAGGTGACAGAACGATTTTGCTTGGTTTCATCCCAATTTTGAGGGAGAACACTCTAGGGTTGGTCATTGTATAAAAGGTCATTGTATTGTTTGTAACAGGTATACATTTACAAACATCCATGTCTTCTCCGGAATTCGAATCCATGCCCAACGACACAGCATCAGCATCGCTAACCACTATACCGGATGAGTGACCATTATAGTTCTAATTTTAATAAACAATTCTCTAAGTGATAACAGTTAATTGAAAAAAAATGTAAAACAGGTTGTTCTTACTTATTTCACCTGATCGACAGTAACATCAGAACAAGGCCCACGAAATACATCGCTGCAAGGGGCTAATACTCCTGTCGTTAGCTGTAGGTTTGCACACCGTACAGGCAACAGTACAATTTGACTCGATTCCCCCTACCTTGGAGGAAAAATACACTGGGAGTGATCAGGAGCCTACCACCTCTTTTCTCCTTTCACCAATCTCACGAGAGAACTTGCAGCTCGAGGGCTATTTGAGATTGTCCCCCTGTCGCACAGGCACTCTTCTCTTACAAACATCCATACCTTCTCCGGGATTCAAACCCAGGCCCTACAGCTTCACTAATCACTATATCGGATGAGCCGCACGCTAATCACGTAAAAGTCATCTCGAAATCGATGAGACAGAGGTAAAAATAGCCATTTATATAACTCGGTGTGTAAGTAAAGTGATTGATTTAAAATTTATTTCACCCTCAGACAGGGAGAGTTTTATTCACGTCGCACTAGAAAACAACACGAGGGCTTTTGGCGACGGACCTCTTCGTTATGAACCCTGATCAAATGACGAGGCAGACACCTGAGTTGGCACCCTTCTCCCCCAAACTACCACACCAAGGGGAGGGCATTGAGAATGGCAAAATTTAACGTACATTGAGTCTCTCTACACCAGGGGTGGGTGGACTTTTCCAGGGTATGGGCAACTTCTAATGTTTTTAAGGTGTTGTGGTCCACTCAGTGGCGTAGGTATGAACCTTCTGTATTCAAATTGTACGTTTTTTAGCACTTCTTTTCGCCACTGTATCCATCTTTTAAAATATGACAAAATACTCTACTTTTACTACAAAAACTCGTAACGCAAAATTGTCAAGTAGAATGCTTGAAAAACTATGAGGAACTTGTGACATCTTCGATGGGAGTGAACCCCCATCTTCCAAGTCACAATAGGTTTTATGGTTTTACCAGCTGGTCAAGGACAAGTGCCTCACCCATCGATTGTCCCTGAATGTTTTACGATCAACCAGCTGTGGAATGACCGGTGCACGTGGCCATGGGGCCATTGTTTATTGTCTGAACTCAGGGAGTGGAGATTGCAGACGGGTCGGCATAATAGACTTAAGAGTTCGGCGCCCCATGGACAATAGGCGAAGCCTATCTTAAAAATAACCATATTGTCTTTTTCTAGTGTTGATTGAAGGGGATGCTAGAAACAGGTGGCGTGATGGGCCAGTGTGTCCAGCTGTGGACAAGGAACTATGGCGCCTTGGACCAGACGGCTCGGGTGTGTTTTTGGCGTGTTATGCGCCAATAGGACGAGGGAGGTCAAGAGAGACTTTGTTGACCTGCGAATAAGAAGGAGCGAGGGCGTGTTGTGAACACACCCCTGTTGTTTAAAAAGGGTTGTTTTTGAGGACAAGAAAAAAGACCGGAAAAAACCTGGAGAGGGAGAGTAAGAGAGAAGAGACCCGGAGAGAGAGAGAAGAGAAAAAGACCGGAGAAAAGAAAAAAAATCCCCGAGAGGGAGTGAAAAGACGATGAACGCCGGTGGCGTTGAGCATGAGTATATGAACTGACCACACCGGCTTGGCATTTAATCTGGATTTATATTACTTCATTTACAAATTGTTAGCAAATAAAGTTTGCTTTTATTTGTATATTAAGCTGTAAAGATTTGTTTATTGATGGATAGCTACTCACGACGTTACAGCTAATATAAATATATGAAATTGGTGGCAGCGGTGGGATCCGGCATTTAAGTAAACAGATGCCCGAATCCTTTATTTTAATTGAAGAAAAAAAAAGGGCCAGCCGTGTGCGATTGTGATGAAGCGAGTTTAATGACCCCTAATTCCTGGATTTCCCAGCTGTGAGAAGTGCTGGATGCAAGTGTCTCCCGTTCCTGCTTGTGAAGAGTGCCCGCGAAGTGCCTGCCTTCCGTTTTTTCCCGGAGAAGGATAAGGAAGAGGTTTCCAGTGTTTTCACCTGCAATGTTAAGGTCAGTCTTTTTCTTTGAGTATCGTATCGGGGCAGCAATACATTATTTTTAGTTAATGTAAAATTTTGTAAGGAAAATAATGCTAGATAAAGTTAAAAGTATAGACTGAGAGACTACAGAAATTATTAAGTTGTTTGCAGTGTATTGATTTGCTATGTTTGTATGTATGTTTGTTTATTGAGTTAGGTCGTAGTATACAGTAGTATATTTGCTTCGTTAGCACAGTTTTTGCGTAGTGTATTGTCACGTTACTCTGAGTATTTTTATTATTTTGTGAAGTATAATTAAAGTCTAGGTTTAGTGTACGGTTAGTTACGTTTGGTAGTTGTATAAGTTTGTGGAGTACAACTGAGTATAGTGTATAGTGTAGTGTTGATTTATGTTGGATATTTGATTTGTTTTAGAGACAATTGAGATTGGATTTAGTGTTGTATTTATTTAAGCAGGATGGCGTTTCTTTTAAAGCAAACAAAAGACGTATTGTTAGAGGTTGCGAAGGAATTAAGGGTAGAAATTGATATTACTTTACCCAAGATAGAATTTAAGAAGAGAATCTGTCAAAGTAAATACTATGACGAAGAGTCAGTTAAATGTTTGTTGGAGGGTATCTTGGCGGAAAAACAGGAGGCTAGGGAATTGAAGGAAAGGCAGGAGGCTAGGGAATTGAAGGAAAGGCAGGAGACTAGAGAATATGAGTTGGAGCGGTTAAGATTGTCTAACGCCACTGAGACGGTTAGTGTATCGTCTGCCGATTTAGAAGGGCAAGGAGTAAATAGACGTGTTAATTTAAAAGACTTGGTGCCTAAATTTGATGCAAAAAATGCAGACATTAATTTATTTTTTGAAATATTTGAAAGGCAGGCGATAAAAGAAAAAGTGGCTGAGGATAGATGGGTCTCCCAACTCATTCCTTTACTTCCCATAGAAATTGCGGAGATAGTAGCGAAAGAACCTTTAGAGAAAAGCGACGATTACCCCCACATAAAAAATCTACTCTTGGCCCGGTTCCAACTCACGCCGATAGCCCTTAGAGATAGATTTGAGTCGCATCAACGCAGACCTGGGGCCATGTGGGCGGATTTAGTATTCGAACTAAGGTCTTACCTGGACAACTGGCTAGCGGGGATGAAAGTGGGTGATTTCGCCGCATTAAAAGAGCTACTAGTGACAGAACAAATAAAAAAAAGAGCACCAAGTGAATTAGTAGACCATTTTCTAGATTCGTGGGATGGTTTCAAGGAGGCTAAAAGTTTAGCTGAGAAATTGGACCATTTTGAGGCGATTAGAAGAGTGCATAAAAAAACAGGTCCGACGAAAACCTGGGAGCGTAGATCCTTTGATAAACAGCCTCTCGAAAGTAAAAATAAATCTGCGCATTTTAGTGGTAAGGGTAAAAATATCGGGCCCTTGAACAGGGATCCTTATAAGCATGAGGTAAGCCAGGGGAGTTCTCAAATTAGGAGGGAGTGCCCCAGGGCGGGGGATAATCAATTTGAGAAGAGGAAGCCCATAATATGCTACTACTGCAATGAGACAGGGCACATAAAGCCAGTGTGCCCTAGATTAAGGAAAAATAATTTCGAAACGGTAGCTAATTTAACTTTAAATACCGGGAATTACGACCCATTTAAAAATTCAAAATGAACATGGAAATAAATGGCATTGATCGCGTATGTCTAAGAGATTCGGGGTCATCCATAGACGTCTGTTCGCGGAGCTGGATTAATGAAGATGACCTCCTAGGTGAATACGTTTGGTTGAAAAGCCCGTTAGATGAGATTTGCCACTGTTTGCCTCTGGCTAAAATTAAAATCAAAACGAAGAAAGGAGAGTTTTATACCAAGGCTGCAATAAAACAGGATAGTAGTGACAATGATCTATATTTATTGGGAAACCGAACAGCTGAACTGCTGGAGTCAGACGAACAGGGGGTGCACTTGGTTAACGCAGTGGTGACTAGAAGTAAACAAAAAAGATTTTCCCCCGAGAAAGAAAAAGAGGCGAACGAAGCGGAGTTTGAACTTACGGATTCCCCCCACCACCACCACACCGTCCGAGGGAGGGGAAGACGATAGCTTTATCATTCCCGCTTTTGAAGGAGAAGGGGGAAAGAGTTTGGCGAAAGTGAATGGTGTTGAATTTAAAGAGGAACAAAGAAAATGCCCCGATCTAAAACCAATATGGGATAAGGCCCAAACAGGAATAGACAAAGAATTTAGGGTCATCAGGGGAAATTAGTTAGAGTCGCGAAAACTAAGCGAGGGGAGGAGGTCAGACAGCTATGCGTACCCATAAAGTTTAGACTCGACATTAACAAACTTAGCCATGACGAAATAGGGGGGCATCTGGGGGTGACGAAAACCAAAGATAGAATTCTAAGGCATTTTTTTGGGCCGAACGTGTACAGAGACGTGGAGGAGTTCGTCAAAACTTGCGATTCGTGTCAACGAGTAGGGAAACCGAGAGATAAGGCGAAAGCACCCCTGAAATTAGTGCCGATTATTTCGGAGGTATTCTCTAAAATCAATATAGATGCTGTGGGACCTCTCCCTGTCTCAACAAAGCAAAACAGATATCTGATTACGTCAATTTGTGTAGCCTCTAAGTACCCGGAAGCTATACCGGTGGAGAGTATTACTTCCCCGAACGTAATAGACGCCCTCTTGAGTATCTTTTCTAGGATAGGATTCCCACGCGAAATACAATCCGACCTGGGGACTTCTTTCACTAGTGAATTGACCACCACCTTTTTCAATAAGTTCGGCATCAAAGTGACGAGGTCATCAGTCAGCCACCCCCAAAGCAATGCAGTGGAGCGAGTGAATAGAACCATCAAGCGCGTAATTAAGGCTTTGTGCGTGGAATCGGGAGAAGATTGGGAGGGGGTTCTTCCTTTGGCATTATTCTCTCTCAGAACGGTTGCGCACGAGAGTACAGGTTTCAGTCCCACCGAGTTGGTCATGGGAAAGAATTCGAGAACACCCCAAACGTTAGTTTACGAGGAATGGATGGAGGAGGGAAACACGAGTCAATTGGTAGTGGAATATATATTGCAGTTAAATAATAGACTCAAACGTTGCCAAGATATTGCGATCACTAGGATGAAAGAATGCCAACTTAAAAGGAAAACGTGGTACGATCGCGATGTCGTGGAACGGAAATTTGTGGAAGGGGATCTGGTAATGGTGTTAGTTACCTCTAAACAAAATAAACTTGAGGTAAATTGGATAGGGCCGGGAAAGGTACTTAGTAGAATTTCGGATACAAATTATGTGATAGATCTACCAGGAAGAAGGGACCGTAGTACTATCTATCACGTAAACTTACTAAAACCGTATCATCGGAGACCCGAGCTGGTAAGCCTGGTTGTAGAAGAGGTCTCGGATGACACAGAGGGAGATGCGGAAATTCCTTATCCAGATAAACAATGCACGAAGTTTGACTATCACGAAATATTGCGGGAAAGTCAACTGCAACTTAAACTATCCCCCTCTCAGATCGACGAATTAAAACAAGTCATTACTAAAAATAAGGACGTGTTTTTCCCAGACCCTGGGACGACTCACTTGATGCGAATGGATATTGAATTGATCTCGGACAAGCCCATTAAAACAAAACCTTATCGGATGTCTCCGAGACAAATTAACATATTGCGAGAAGAAATTAAACGTTTGTTGGGACTGGGTGTAATAGAGATAGGACAGTCCGATTACACTTCGCCCCTTATTTTAGTAGAAAGCCCAAATAAAGACCCTCGTCCTTGTGTTGATTATCGTCGATTGAACGAGATAACTCGAGCTGAATTTTTCCCTTTGCCAAATATGGAAGAGATAGTAGAAAAAGTGAGTGCGGCTCCCTATGTAACGGTGATGGATTTGTCGAAAGGTTACTTTCAGATTCCGCTCACGCCGAGAGCTCAGAGATACGCAGCTTTCGTTACTCCATTTGGCACCTATATCCCCAAGAAAATGATGTTCGGGTTAGTATGTGCGCCCTATTATTTTTGCAAATTGATGGCCCAAGTTTTAGAGGGGTTGGAGCAGTTTGCATTGCCGTACATAGACGATATAGCCATTTTTTCCCAAGGGTGGAAAAAAGATCACGTAAAGCATATCGACATAGTTTTAGGAAGATTGAGAAAGGTGGGGCTTAAAGTGAAACCCTCTAAATGTAAGTTTGCTCAAAAGGAAGTCTTATTTCTAGGGCATCGAATTGGTTCAGGGAGTAGGTCTCCGAGTGATTTGAAGATAAAAGCTATAGCAGATTTCCCGCGGCCCACCACTAAAACACACGTACGATCCTTTCTCGGTCTAGTGGGGTACTACTCTCATTATATCCCAAATTACAGCACAATAGCTTCACCCTTGACCGACGCACTGAAAGGGAAAATTAAGAAAGAGAAGATCACTTGGGATGAGAAATGTGGGAAAGCGTTCGAGGAGCTAAAAGCCAAGCTCGTCACCCAACCCATATTGTTTGCCCCAGATTTTGCCACGGAATTCATCCTGCAAACGGACGCGAGTGAGGTGGGTGCTGGGGTTGTTTTATCGTAAAGAATAGAAGGGGAAGAACACTCCGTCGTTTTCCTAAGCAAAAAATTTTCTAAGGCGGAGCGAAACTACAGCACGGTGGAAAGGGAATTAGCTGCGATAATTTTTTTGGTCTAAAGCGATTAAAGCATTATTTAGACGGGCAAAAATTTATTATAGAAACCGACCACAACCCCTTAAGGTACCTAAACAAGATGGGGAGTACTAATCCTAGGTTACAAAGATGGGCGTTGAGTTTACAGCCGTTTAATTTTGAAATCAAACACAAACCTGGGAGGCTCCATGGAAACGCGGACGGCCTAAGTAGATTGGAATAAGTAGTTTGTAGATTTTGCTATTAATTATTATGTATATTTAAATTACTGTTTTATTTATATGTGTGTATGTGTATCTGTGTACATTGTGGAAGAAAATAGATGTTAGTGAAAATCTCTGATGTCTCTTAGTCAACCGTAGGCCAACAGATGTTTACTTCTGTAGTCAGGCGCGATTAAGTGTAGATGGTTATTAAGAGATTGGCATTTGACGCATTTTGTTTGAAAAATTATAATTTAAAGGTGAAATGTAACTTGGAGATAAAGAATCCCAGATTCGGATTTTAAGATCTAATTGTGTGAAGTGTACACTTTTTTTTGAAATTTGATTCATGTATTATGTTATTTTTTGATTGTTCTTAATAACGGGATTGCTGCCCTGATCAATCTCATTGATGGGACGATCTTTATGTGTGTGAATTCTAAGAACTGAATCCAACTAGGACCAGAGCAGTCCCGTGAAATGGACTTTTTTAGGGGGAGGAGTTGTGACATCTTCGATGGGAGTGAACCCCCATCTTCCAAGTCACAATAGGTTTTATGGTTTTACCAGCTGGTCAAGGACAAGTGCATCACCCATCGATTGTCCCTGAATGTTTTACGATCAACCAGCTGTGGAATGACCGGTGCACGTGGCCATGGGGCCATTGTTTATTGTCTGAACTCAGGGAGTGGAGATTGCAGACGGGTCGGCATAATAGACTTAAGAGTTCGGCGCCCCATGGACAATAGGCGAAGCCTATCTTAAAAATAACCATATGGTCTTTTTCTAGTGTTGATTGAAGGGGATGCTAGAAACAGGTGGCGTGATGGGCCAGTGTGTCCAGCTGTGGACAAGGAACTATGGCGCCTTGGACCAGACGGCTCGGGTGTGTTTTGGCGTGTTATGAGCCAATAGGACGAGGGAGGTCAAGAGAGACTTTGTTGACCTGCGAATAAGAAGGAGCGAGGGGCGTGTTGTGAACACACCCCTGTTGTTTAAAAAGGGTTGTTTTTGAGGACAAGAAAAAAGAGACCGGGAAAAAACCTGGAGAGAGAGAGTAAGAGAGAAGAGACCCGGAGAGAGGGAGAAAGAGAAAAGACCGGAAAAACCTGGAGAGGGAGAGTAAGAGAGAAGAGACCCGGAGAGAGAGAGAAAGAGAAAAAGACCGGAGAAAAGAAAAAAAAATCCCCGAGAGGGAGTGAAAAAGACGATGAACGCCGGTGGCGTTGAGCATGAGTATATGAACTGACCACACCAGCTTGGCATTTAATCTGGATTTATATTACTTCATTTACAAATTGTTAACAAATAAAATTTGCTTTTATTTGTATATTAAGCTGTAAAGATTTGTTTATTGATGGATAGCTACTCACGACGTTACAAACTGCTAGACGGCGGACGTATTCAATGCATCGAGTAAAGAAGAAACAAGAATCGATGAAATCGAAACCGACGTATGTATTTAATTTGTTCTCATCCGAGTCCCGTTCTATCGCGGGACGTGACATTAGCACAAGAACTCAATCCCGTGGAATCGCGGGAAGAACTGATTATCAACATTTATTCCCCTCTTCGGTTGGTGAGTAGGGAATTTTTCCCCTGCAGAGGCATTGAACATGTTAAGGATCATCGTTCGCTTCCATCGTCGTCTACTCATCCATCGAATAATTTGCTTAAGTAAACACAGTGGCATCGATTGTGAAAAGACAATCCTAAAATCTATCTGGTATCAGTGTTTCATAAATAGGTTTATTTTAGTAAGCGTGTCTTAGTAAAAGCGGTCACCCCCAAATGTCTTGGTGGTCCACCGGTCGATCGCGATCGACTTAATGTCCATCCCGGTTTTACACGGTGGGTCTCTTAAGTGGCAGACTGTAGCCTTTAGAACCTGTAACGCTTCGTGACCATAACCATTAGAATATTTAGTACTCAGAAGCAAATCGAAGACTAATGACTTCGAACTTTACAACTTTGAACCACAGTCAACTGAAGAGGATTACACATGATCTACCATATCACTCTCTAAACTTCCATATCATGCCAACGTGACGACTTACAGCCACGACAGATTTCACGTGCATCAATCTCTTTACACGGCAGGTTTTCAGTGTCATCAAAACTCGAACTTCCGATTCAATAGAAACGGTACTTGACTGCGATTCAAAATTACGAGGTCCGTCACCAATGGCCTTCGTTTTGCTTCAGAGAGAGAGAGAATGACAGAAATTAAAATAAATTCACTTCAATTCAATTCCATACGAATTTTCAACTCTGACCCCATGGTTACCACGGCAACAAATTTCTAAAGACTTCTCCTATAAGTTAATCAAGGCAGAAGTTTTTTGGTCTTTATTGTTATTTAGAATATTTCCAGATGAAAATTGGTTTCAATTTCATTTCTGATATAATGTTAAATTTTATCCGTTAGTTAATAAAACATTTGTTCAAAGAAATTAAAATAACGAACTCGATTTTTTTTATATAAATAATTAGAATTTCAAATCTTGCCCAAGACGAAAAAATAGTAATTCCATAATAAATGCGCTAACGTCTACTTAGCTATTTTCGGAAATATTTCAAGGACAAAGACACGTGATGTCATTGAATGAATACATTCTAATGAAATAATTCATACTACTTAGAATAATTGATTAATGTGTATGATAATGAGAAACTTATTTTTGCTAAGATGACTTAAGGGCAATTAATATGTTAATATATTTGAATAATAAGTTTCAATTATCCAAAGAAAATTAATTACTGAAATTAGAGTTATACTTCAATTATTTCAGTACATTTTGTTTAGTGAATACTTTTTTTATGAAAAATTTAATTCATATCCTCTTAATCTAAATTTGGTTGTTTAATTTTCCTCTTGGAATTATTAATCAAATTTACGTAGGGCTTCTTAAAATCCAGTATAAACGCATGAATATTTTTTCAAAATTCGAATACTGAAACCAGGGGCGTCCAAACCAAATGACCTTGTGGACCACTTCGGAAAAACATTATAATCTCGCGGGCCGCACATAAAAATATGTACCTTTATATCAGATTTTGAAACAAAAAAACATTTATTGGAGTGAAAATTTAAAATAGAATGAATTACTATTATTGTTTTCCTTATTCTTCATGTATACAGACATAGATAGAATAATAATATTTATATAATAATGCAACGATCAAATAATGTTTAAAATATTACAGTGTGTGTTGCCATTTTCTTCAAAATTACAGTGTTCCTTTTCCATTGATCTTTCGTTACTCATTGTTGAAATTTGATGGTGCTGTCATTCGCAAACTATTAAATATACACGTTGCCCTTTATCTCAACCATCCTGAATATTTTTTTTAACTTTAAAAAACATCTCTGAGACTGCCTCTTACTTTTTGGGCACTCCAAACAGAAAAGGAGGAGGAGAAATGAAATTCACACACAGAGAGAATCATGTACCATCCATAGTAAAGGAGATGCATGATGCAATTTGGAATTTATTAAAGAAGTAATTTATTTTAGTAAAATCAAATACGTGTAACTGCTTGATAAAATATAAATCTATTTCAATCTAAAGGACATTTCTATTACCAAAAAGAACTGGTAACAGGCAAATATACATTGTATATATATATATATATATATATATATAATTTCAAAATGAAAAAAGTTTAAAAACCTGATATTTAAAATTTTTTGAAAGAATCAGCGGGCCGCAACTTATGAACTTGCCGCGTGTTGGACACCCCTGTTCTAAACAGTTAAAGTGTGAAACTTTGCTGCGTTACAAAAAAAATTCGATATTATTCTTATTTTCGAAGAGAAAATTCAATTACCAAATCCGAGAAATTCTTTCTTAAACATCGACTATTAATTTTTAATACTAGCTGCATGGCCCGGCGTTGCACGGGCTTTCTCTGGTTAAAAAAGTTTCCTTTCCCTTCTCTATATCAGCATTTCAGGGATGAGTGTGATTTCTAAATTTTGATAAGCCAGTAAATTATTCTTTTTCGAAATTTTTTTTGACTTTTTTGCCCCGTTATATGGGTTGCTTTCCCCTTCGTTTAGCCCAACGTTGAACGGGCTTTTACCGAGTGTATAACTTAATCCCTATGGGAATTTCCTCTTTCCCTCATGATGTCAGCACTTCTGTGTGGGTGTGTAAGCTCACCCATGTAAGTGATCTCTACAATTATGTCATTAAATAATTCCCTTTTTCGAAATTAGTTCCACTTTTTTTCACTGTCACACAGGTCTCTTTTCTCTCCCCCATTCAGACTCTAAGAGAGTACTGTACAAAACTTTATCAACTAGATTGATAAGGGCTACTCAACCTTTTTTTCTGCCGGACCGCATACATACGTTAGCTATTTCATGCGGGCCGCACGCATAGGATGGCTATTTCATGCGGGCCGCACGCATAGGATGGCTATTTCATGCGGGCCGCAACATGAAAATGAATGGGTGGAGGGAGAAAGGCTTTAAGACGAAGATAATATATAAAATTTAAAATGTGGAAATTGATCAAAATATTAAAACTCCTATTTTGCATTTTTTAACTATTATTTATTTATTTATTTTATTTTTGTCACTAAATTTTTCTCAATTGGAAGCATTTAAGAATCACTCTTTTGCAATTTCTGCATCAGTAAACGGTTTCATATGATTACCAATAATATAACAAAGTTCATAGGATGCCTTTGTTACAGCTCTGGCATTACCACTGACAAAACACATTTTGCTGTTGTAAAGATTATTCAAAAAAGGCCTATTTATCACCGCTTAAAAAAGATATTCGAGGAAAAGTGTCATTAAATTATTCCTTTTTATTGGTTTATTTTAAATGCAACACTTTCGTGACAAATCCAACAATTACTGAACCATGCTTGTTTTTCAATACAGAATAGTCAACTTCCCAATCGGCTTGAAACAATCTATTTTTTTTAAATATTTTTCGCTTGCTAGAAATTAAAGATAGTTAAAAATTAGTTCCACTCATAAAATGGTTGCTACTCCACTGTTGTCTATTATCACTAATCAGAATATATGAATATATATATATATATATATATATATATATATATATATATATATATATATATATATATATATACGAGGGCTATTCAGAAAGTAAGGAACGTTTAAGTCTGACGTCGCTAGGCGCATGCCGATCACGTACATTTTGATGTCCGAGTGCTGGGCATCTCAGTCGGCACTCAGCCATCACAACGGGAACATATTAACATTGCCCGTTTATTCCATATTCGAATTTAAAATGTGCGCTTCAATTGAAAATACCGCCAGTTGTGAGATGCGGTCTGTGATATGGTTTTTGTTGGCAAAAAGCCTAAAACCTATGGAAATTAATCGGCAAGTGTGTGAAGTGTACGCAAATAATGTAATAAATGAAAGTTCAATCCTAAAATGGTGCATTCAGTTTAAAAATGGCCGAACTAACGTTCACGATGAAGAGAAGAGTGACTGACGAACTGGTCGCTAAAGTTCATGAAAAGATTCGAGAAAACCGCCGTTTCACAATTACGGAACTTTCTCTTAGTTTTCCACAAGTTTCACGGACTTTGTTGTTTGAAATTCTCACACAAAAGCTGGGCTATCGCAAATTTTGTGCAAGATGGGTGCCGAAATTGTGTGCTTACAGACCACCATAAAGGTCAGCGAATAGGGGCAGCTTTGACATTTCTGAAGACAGACATGGTGATTCATTACTGGATCGAACCGTAACTGGTGACGAGACGTGGGTGAGACGCGTGAATTGCGAGACAAAATTACAGTCCATGCAGTGGGGTCACACAAGTTTCCCCAAAAGACCAAGAAAATGTTCGCAAATCTTGTCAGCAAAGAAGATTATGGTGACTGTGTTTTGGGATAGGCAAGGCATGCTTCTGATTGATTTTCTCGAACGTGGGGCCACAATAAACTCTGAGTGGTACTGTCAAACTTTGCGTAACCGTAGGAGAGTTCAAAACAAGCGCCGAGGAAAGCGGACGCCCAAAATTTTGTTTTTGCACGACAATACCCAACCTCACACGGCAAACTGCACTCAAGAACTCCTTAATTCATTCAAATGGGAGGTTTTTCCTCATCCGCCCTATAGTCCCGATTTTGCACCTAGTGATTTTCACTTGTTTTCAAGAATGAAGTACTGGCTAGCAACACAGCGCTTTAACGACGACAAGGAGCAGCGGGTGCGCGTCACTGAGTGGCTGAGATTGCAGGCGTCAGAATTTAATGACAAATGAATTCCAAAGCTTGTCCATCGCTATTATAAGTGCCTCCATTTGTTTGATGACTATGTAGAAAAGTAGAATTTTAGTCGCTCTTTCTGATGTACATAATAATTTTTTTTCTTGTACTTAGTTTCCTTTTTATTCCAAAACGTTCCTTACTTTCTGAATAGCTCTCGTATATATATATATATATATATATATATATATATATATATATATATATATATATATATTTCTATTTGATACTATCTATTCTGAACTTTGTTCTTTATTTTATTTATAACTTCTTATGTTTTGTTTAATTATGTAACTTTGTGGTTAAATTCATTGCATAATAACTATCCAGATGGCGCCACGGTTTTTCTTTCTCGTGTTGGCGCTTCAATCTTTTACGCCATTTCACGTAGGATCTCATCGCAGTAGGTTGTATTTTCGAGGTCAGGATTTTTGTTTAACAAGTAAGTTTTTCCTAATATTTTCTATAATTTATTATTATTATTATTATTAATTTTCTCCTTGAGAGATTCATTATTGTTCTATTTTCTCAATTTCTTTTTACGATTTTATATTAGGTTCTTCATCCACGTGGTTGTATTAGGCTTAACTTTTCAACTTGGCTTTTTTCTCTATTATGTCGAAAATTTCTGCTGTACGGGGAAGGTTGGATCCACAAAGCATCACTTAACCCTAATTCGATAGCCTAATTCAGCGACAGCTTTAGAAATCATAATAGGTCTTCAGTTTAGTCCAATGACTTTTTTGTATCTACAATTGTTGTGTCTGCTGAATTCCAATTTCTTACTTTTTTAGCACTGTAGGTTCTAGTATTTCTTCACTTTTATTTTATTATACTATATATATATATATCAATTAGCATCCATACGACATTGGCAACAAAAAGAAAAATGGATCCACTTAAAAAGGCTCGGTGGGCCGCTGGTTGAGTATCGCAGAGATAAATCTAAAAACACAATCCTACTTGAAATGTACCATATGAATTGTTTCTTGCTTTCTATATATGAGTTGTAAAATAATTTATGAACTAAAACGAAATCTAACATGCTCCCATTCTATGAGAGAGGGAGAGATCATGGTAAAAGTGTTAAAACAGGAACAGAGGGTTAAATTAAGGATAACTATTAATATAGCGGTAATGAAGAGCCTGAAATACTGTTAATATCATTTTTACAACGTATATATTTGTTGAATAATTCTATTCTCATGACCACATGTAATAAAATCTTAAGGACGTCTCAAATGAATCAAATGTAAAACGTAATAGGAAGATGTTTTTAAGGTATCCGACTACGTTCGGAACCACGATTTTAAAAAAGCGCATAAATGGATAATTTTGATATTTAGGGTCACTTAGATTAGAATGCATGCATACAATTGTTTTAAGGACATTTTGACAAAAAATTTTTTATTTAAATATAATATTTTGGCAAAAAATTTAGTTAGAATAATCTTTTTTCAAAATGTTCTCCTTCTGTGAAAAATGGTTCTATTATAATAATATTTTGCCTGCATATAGCTCAGACCTCTCTACAGAGGCTCAACTAGAATTTTTGACTTACCGCCTTTTGAAATAGTTATTGGAGTTTTTTTCTTAAAATTTTCCCCTTCTGTTGTAAAATATGAATAAACCCACTTCTAATTTATATATTTCAAAAATTCTTGTTGAGCCTCTGTAGAGAGGTCTGAGCTATATACAGGCAAAATATTATTATAATAGAACCATTTTTCACAAAAGGAGAACATTTGGAAAAAAGATTATTCTAAGTTAATTTTTTGCCGAAATATTGTATTTAAATAAATTTTTTTTGTCAAAATGTCCTTAAAACAATTTTATGCATGTATTCTAATCTAAGTGACACTAAATATCATTAAAATTATCCATTTATGCGCTTTTGAAAATCACGGTTCCGAACGTAGTCGGATACCTTAAGAACGTCTCAAATGAATCAAATGTAAAATATAATAGGAAGATGCCTTTAAGCTTCTTAACATAGCAGAAGGCCTTTGTAGTTAAGATGAAATTAAAAAATTATACCAATAAAAAATATATTAATTACTTGATTGGAATAAGTGAGAAATGCGTGTGTGAAACAGACGCTTTTATCCTCTATAAAATTTTTTTTAAAATATACATACACTGGTGTGCAAAAATTAAGGATGAAGTCGAAAAATTAGCATATCAGCTGAACGAAGAGGCAGAGCGGACAGAAAGACCAATCAGGAGATTAAGTAACGTGATGTACGGTAGCACATGCGCAGATATGCAGGTAGACGTAATGGGGGAGTGTCTGAGTAGTATAAAGCATGTTGTCGGTGTAAGATCAGTATTTCTGGCAAAGAGATTGCACGCCGTATAGCAGTTAAAATCACACCGAGTTGCTGTCTCAGCGAGAAATGGCGAATAATCAATCTGTTAGACGACATCTGGATGCTTTTACCCGAGGTCGAATCATTGGGAAGTTGGAGGAAGGCCGCAGTGTGACAAGTGTGGCTGAAGAGTTCAGCATCGTTTCACGACTTTGGAGACAATTTCAAACTACAGGAACAGCTATCCGGGGTTCAGTAGTGGTCGCCCACGAGGAACCACACTCGCAGATGACCGGTACATTGTCTTACAGGCCAGAAGAAACAGGCGGCAGACAGCGGGAGAAATCGCTAGACACACGACACAGGCGACTGGACGACCGATATCGCGTTTTACCGTGGCCAGAAGACTGCACGGTGGTGGTCTGTTTGCACGACGCCCTGTACGGTGTGTACCTTTAACGCCTGCCCATCGGAGAAGGCGTTCTCTGTGGTGCCGGGAACACCGGAATTGGAGAGACAATGAATGGGGACGAGTACTCTTTACAGATGAGAGCAGATTCAGGTTGAGTAACGATTCTCATCGCATACTCATCTGGAGAGAGCGGGAAGCCGCAATCATCCCTCGAACATCATTGAAAGGGACAGGTATGGAGGTCGCGGTGTTCTCGTTTGGGGAAGGCATCATGCTTGGTAGTCGTACAGACCTTCACATCTTCGACGCAGGTTCAGTCAACGGTACCCGTTATTGTAACGAGATTCTTCTTCCATATGTGCGTCTTTTTAGAGGCGCTATGGGTCTGCAGTTCCTTTTTATGGACGGCAATGCACCATGTCATTGCACAGTAACTGCCGAACAGCTCTTAGAGAGTGAGGATATTGAACGTATGGATTGGCCGGCACGATCTCCAGTTCTCAATCCCATCGAGCATGTATGGGATTTTCTAGGCAGACGCTTGGCAGCTCGTACCTTACCACCAGTAACGATTCGGGAGCTTCGATTGGCGCTGCAAGACGAATGGGCAGCAATGCCTCAACAACTCATTGACACCCTCATTCTCAGCATGGGCAGACGCTATGAAACCTGCCTAGCAGTCAGGGAGATCATATCCCCTACTAAAGACCGGATGTTTCTTGCTGGACACCCATCACAGGGATGTTTCGGCCTTCAGTCGCATTGCTCTCCATGCTACTTTTTTAATCAAGCTTCTTTTTATCCCTCTGATTTCTCTTTTAGTAAGTGTTGCTTACATATTACACATGTCCTTACGTATTGGGGATCTTACGGTATTCAATGTGTTGATTTGGAAAGCTTTTGTACAAAGTTATATTGAAAAAACCGTCTCGTCCTTAATTTTTGCACACCAGTGTAGTTACTCATACACAGTTTCAAATTTCTCATCTTTTAATTTAAGTTTCTTTTTAGCGCATTCCTCGCACGTTTTATAAACTAAAAAACTGCTGAATGTGTTTGCTTTATTGCTTGCTTCTTACATTGATTTTTTATAATTTCTTCTTTAGAACCCTAAATCAAATTAGCTGACTGAACTTTTGAGAAATGGAGATATAAGCTAGTCTAAGGAATTGAAGAACATAACTGTTGTGTAGATCAGGGGTGGGCAGACTTACTTCTAATTTTTTTCAAGGTGCTGCGGTCCATCTAGTGGCGTAGGTGTAGTGGAAAAAAAAGTATACAAGACACAGTCGGATCTCCATTTTACTAATTTCTCCATTTAGCAAACTTTTTCCTGGAGCCAAAATAATTTTACGATTTTCGTCGTAAAATAACCTCCAAATCGCTATGTCATTTTCTATTCGACGAAATGTTCTCTTATAATTCGATATTTTTCTCCGTATTTTTATAAAATACCTTATTTACTCGAATCCAAGCCGCATTTTTACCCAATGGTAATGCTACTGAAAATCGGGTGTGAAGGGGAAAAAAATTATTGGATGGGGTATTTAGAGCAATTACAGCTTCATACATGTATTTTAAAAAGTTAATAATACTGATAAAATAACTAATTATTCACTTCTTATTAGTTTCCCTTTTAAATTTATTTTAATTTCGTAAAATTGGAAATCGATAAACCGTCTTAGATTATTTTTCAATTTTTACAAAATGATGTTGAGAATTTGGGACACTATTTAGAATCGATGGCGGCTTAGATTCGAATAAAAACGGTTTTCTAGACCTACGTATGATGGAATGATTATTAGGTCTTAGTGAAAGCGGTCACCCCAAAACAGTCTTGGCGTTCCACCTTTTGATCGCGATCGACTTAATGCCCACCCCGGTTGTAGATGAATCAAAAATGAATAGCATCGAAAAGATCTTTAAAAAATGGAATTGCAAGACAAGAATTTTGACAAGAACAGAGTTTAAACATACCAAACTTTATTCCAAAATTAGATTCACACATATATAACGACTAAAACATATAGCAAAATAAACAGAAAAATCTTTTGCTGGATAGTTTACTTGAAAATAAAAACATGTGAAAATTAAAATACGTAGTACGACCCAAAAATTCGGGGACTGCGACCATTACTAACGACGAAAGCAAGCATTTAAAGTTAAACCACATGAGATGGATTCTCTCAACCCTCCCCTACATGGCCAGGTTGGTTTAGTCCATGTCATGTGATCGAATCGCACGCGCAGTTGTTATCTTCCGTAACTAGTTAGCGTTGTTCCGCGATCTTAAAAAGATGGCTTTTTTTAACACTGTTGAACATTAAATTTTGTCAACGCTTTGGTAAAACACCAGTGGAGACATTGGAAATGCTAAGTTAGGTGTATGGTGAATCTACAATGTGAGATCCAAGGTTTAC
The DNA here is from genome assembly GCA_019973935.1 of Trichonephila clavipes. Taxonomy (NCBI): domain Eukaryota; kingdom Metazoa; phylum Arthropoda; class Arachnida; order Araneae; family Nephilidae; genus Trichonephila; species Trichonephila clavipes. The sequence continues at coordinate 956,281 of BMAU01018231.1, read as the reverse complement.
GAATGGCATCAATGCCTTAAAGAGGATCGAGAATCCATGGAGTACAATGAACACGTTGGATGACCTTCGATTTTACGGAACGCGGGAAATGTAGCATTGGTGTCTGAATGTGTTCGAAAAGATCGTCGAGAAACACTTGAACAAATCGCTGAGGCTACACACTTCTCGAAGACGTCGTTTGAGGGAATCCATTTGTCGTAAACGTCCTCAGTTCTTGAACAGTGACGACTGGTATATTCTGCATGACAACGCACCAGCATGCCGATCCCAATTGTTAAAAGAGTTCCTCACCAAAACTCGCACTAACATGTTTCCACATCCCCCTTATTCACCAGACTTAGCCCCGTGTGACATTTGCCTGTTTCCATCAATGAAAAAACATTTTCAGGGATATCGTTTTTGTGTCAGATAAAGCGAAAGTAGCATCGCAAAAGGTTTTACAGGAGATTGCGAAAAACGCCTTCCAGCTGTGCTTCTAGATGTTATACAAACGTTGGCTGAAGTGTATGATTGTCCAAGGGGACTACTTAGAAGGTGGATGTGCTTTGGTGCTGTGAACTATTCTGAATAAAGTTTTCTACACCTTGTCTTCGAACTTTTGGATCATACTACATATATTTAAGTAAATAAGAAATAATAGAACGTATTGGAGTAACTTCAGACCATGAGCCAACAGAATTTAATTGGAATTCTTGAAGCTATTTAGAAAGTGGGTCATAGATCAAAATTTTGTAAGCTACAAAATCTAACTAGGTGAAAATTAATTTAAAACTTTGGACTAATTGAAAAAATTAAGAAATCTTAAAAGATATACTTTTAATTCAGTTTAATTCAATAGTTAATTAAAAATATAAAAAAAAACCATGTATTTATCGCCTTTATTATGCGAATGATTCTTCTTCTGCTCTCTATCCAGCACAATTTTTAAAAACAAACTAAATTACATAGTCACTTATACAACTCTCACAGAACAGTATTTGGATGTGTTTGCGACGTCCAGTAATGAAAATACTATAACTAATCAATGGGAAATTAAATCCTTACTAATATTATAAACGTGAAAGTTTGTGTGGATGTTTATTACTCTTTCACGCAAAAACAACTGAATGGATTTTAACGAAACTTTACAATAATATAGCTTATATATCAGAATAACACATAGGCTGTAATTTATAAAGATATTGTGAGAAGTGTCCAAAAAATATAAAGATAATTTTCAAGTAAGTGGGAAAAAATTCTGCCATCTGCAAAAAATCCCGCGAGAGCATATATCTATCTTTTATGTGTGGAACAAAACTTTGCATTTTGTTTCGTCTACGCCAGGCGCCAGGAACTGCGAAAACTTGAACAGGCGGATTATGAGGCTGATTACAATTTTTACATAAAATAAATACAACAAAAAGTGATATTAACGTATTACACTTCCTGATGTAAATTATTTAAACTATTTTAAGCGTTCATGACACAAAATTTGTAACAATGTGTTATTTTTGCTGAGCAGAGAAGGTGTTTTCAAAAATCCACCCACAAGAGAGTTACGGGGAGTTATAGGCAAAAAAAAAATCCTTTTTATCAGCTATTAGATCTACAGATTTAAAATTTAACAAACAAGGGTTTTTTTTTATTCAGCTGAGATATGCAAAAAGCTTTTTTTTGTTTTATTTGCAATTCACGTAAAATTGACTCATTAAAAAGTTCTTTATCCTTCAATCTGTGTATCGTTTAAGTTTTCAATTCACCCGTGCGAAGGACGGGTATAACAGCTAGTGCTACTATATTTTCTTCTCATCGGTTTTAAAACCGAGCTATCAAACTATGAACATTTTGACTAACAAAATCATTTTAATAATTTAATTTCGCATTCAAGAATGTAAATTTTATCCATTTCATTATTTTTTCTTTACAGAAACAGGTTCTTCCAAGGCAACCGTTACAACTAATAAAAAGAAAGAAAAACATTATCTGAAAACTTACTTCCTATTCATCCCAGTCGGAGTTCCCGTAGATTAAGTGTGTAAAATTACTCTTATTAACATATGAACAACATTACTATGTCAAGTTTGATAAATGCTTTTGAGTGTTATAAATTACACATGAACAAAATGCCGTTGACGAGTCATAAAATGTAATGTATTTTAGCAAAGCAACTCTCACTCAAACTGTAATGGTTTCATTATTTTTAAAGGTCGGATATATAAATACAAAAACTGTATTTCTTCAAAAAGAGAAATGTAGAAATTAGAAATATAGAAGCTCAATATTAATTTAAATTGTAAAAATATTTACTTTAGGCTTTTGTAAGAAAATTGTCTTGTTTGAATGTTCCACTCAGTGTAATAGATGAGGGAAGGTTGAGCCAGCTCAGGTGTCATCCTCGTCTCTTGACCGAAGGGCAATATTACGAGGTCTGTCGCCAACAGCCCTCGTGTTACTTTATAGCGCAACGTTATTGTAATTCTGACTCATTAGGGCAATACATTATCTTCATGGATTTCTTGAGTCTTAAAATGGTACTTATTGTACCGTCAAGTGGCGTACACGGACAAATTTCGTGGGAGGGGTTACAATTTTTCAAATAACATTGACGAAATCACAGAAACGTAATATTCATGCTAATAATTAAAAAAAATGCTAGTGTACGATAGGGATTTGAACCCCCAAATCTTACTCCCGTGTATTCCACCCACACCGTCGTACCAGTTTCGTTAAACCAAAAGACATCGCCAAATCAAAAAAACGGTGCAAAATGCTGTCATTATTAATAAATTCCCGCTTATGCGTTTTCGATTCCTACTATTAGCTCACGATCTCTATAAATTTATTTATTTATTTATTTATCTTGATGGAATTTTCAATCGTTAATAAAATACATTTTAAAGTGCTCAATTGAGCTGAAATTTTATATACATAATTATTTTGGATGACAATACAGTAATTTAATAATTAACAAAAATGAATTGATTAAAACTAATTATTCAAATAATTACAAATACAGCCACGTTGGCATCATTTGTGGCGACTTAGCGACCTTTTTGGCGACTTGTGTCAAAACTTGAAAAGGTTTTTTTTCCTCACGTTTTAAAGCATTCAGTTGAACTGAAATTTTATACACACGATTGTTTTGGAGGGCAATTCGATACTTTAATGATAATTAATAAGAATGAATTACCACTGAATTTTGTGCTTCTGTCATATGTATATACATATTTATATTAACTGTAACTAATTAACAAAAAGTAGCTAAAATAAAATTTTTTTCTTTGTTGATCTAAGCAGGAATTGACTTAACATTTTTTTTTATATTACTCGTTTCCGTATTAGTCCAACGACAAATAAATTGGTAAAGATTTAAAAGAATTAAATACTGCATTAAAAAAAAACACGTGCACTTGAATTAAGTGAGAATTCTAATAACAACAATTTTTAGTAGGCCAAAACGTCATAACTGCATTTAATATCGCGATAAATCGATCTTCTTTATTTAGACGATATTGCATAAATATGGATCTAAAAATATTGTCGCTTTTATTAATACTTTAATCTAAATGCTTTTGTTATTCACTTATGGAATTTTAAGAATAGCTTCTGTAATAATCAGTGCATCTCTGAAGAAATTAATTTCTTCGAAGAAGAGCACAACACCATTTCATAACGAGTTCAAATTTATAATCATATCTCTAATTTAAATCAGTTTTAACTAAACGATAAATGAAATACTGATGCAACAAAAATATAGTATCAGTTATATGAAAGTGGATTAATTAAAATAATTACTTCCTGGAATGCTTGAAAAATGAGGGTAAATATTATTTATTAAAATGATTTTATTTCCTGAAAACTCTCGTTGTCAGAAAAAACAGAAGAGATTCAATATTTGTCTTTTTCAGGAAATATTGCACAGTTTATCATCAATATCGGAGAAATTAGTACGCTAATTTTTACAAAATGCAAAATTCATTCTTTTTGTTTCTACTTGAAGAAAACTAGTTTAAATAAATGCCTTAAGCCTTGAGATTTTAATTCAAATTATCTAGCCATATTAATAAGTAACACATTATTATTAAATTAAAAACTAAAATAAAGATATTTTAACAAATCTCTTATAGATATGTTAATATGTTCTATTTTTAAGGGAAGGTTATAGAAAAAATAAGCATTGCATGAATATAGATAGAACTATGAAATTGTTATTAATTATTAATACATTATATAATTAATTTTAAAATTAAAATAAAGATATATTAATAAACCTGTTATAGAGATATGTTAATATGTTCTATTTTTAAGGGAAGGTTATAGAAAAAATAAGCATTGCATGAATATAGATAGAACTATGAAATTGTTATTAATTATTAATACATTAATTAATAACAATTAAATTTAATTAATTTTAAAATTAAAATAAAGATATATTAATAAACCTGTTATAGAGATATGTTAATATGTTCTATTTTTAAGGGAAGGTTATAGAAAAAATAAGCATTGCATGAATATAGATAGAACTATGAAATTGTTATTAATTATTAATACATTATATAATTAATTTTAAAATTAAAATAAAGATATATTAATAAACCTGTTATAGAGATATGTTAATAAGTTCTATTTTTAAGGCTGTCTTCGGTTAATGTTAAAGAATAGGACCCGAATTTGGAACACTTTTTCAGATATAAAAGAAATGAAACATTAATATGTGTGATATTCTGGCTTCGCTATCCTTCAGAGAGCAGCATTTTTTTTATCATAAAGGGTGTTTTTTTAGAGGTATAGAACTTTAAATTGCAATAAAATAACGATGTATTATTCGATTGACATGAATTTTTTTTTATTCGAAAGATAATCTTGTGGCATTACATTTTAAATATGATTTCTGGCATAGGACTGCCACGGTTGGCTCGGATGGAGTCCAATCTGGACGTCCATTTTTCGATGACTTTTTCCAACATTTGTGGCCGTATATCGGCAATAACACGGCGAATGTTGTCTTTCAAATGGTCAAGGGCTTATCCGCATAGACCAATGACTTTACATAGCCCCACAGAAAATAGTCTAGCGGTGTTAAATCACAAGATCTTGGAGGCCAATTCACAGGTCCAAAACGTGAAATTAGGCGGTCACCAAACGTGTCTTTCAATAAATCGATTGTGGCACGAGCTGTGTGACATGTTGCACCGTCTTGTTGGAACCACAGCTCCTGGACATCATGATTGTTCAATTCAGGAATGAAAAAGTTAGTAATCATGGCTCTATACAGATCACCATTGACTGTAACGTTGTGGCCTTCATCGTTTTTAAAGAAGGATTCCACCAGCCCATAAAGCGCACCAAACAGTCAGTTTTTCTGGATGTAACGGTGTTTCGACATACACTTGTGGATTAGCTTCACTCCAAATGGGGCAGTTTTGTGTGTTGACGTAGCCATTCAACCAGAAGTGCGCTTCATCGCTAAACAAAATTCGCTTATGAAAATCGGGAACAACGGCAATCTCGTTTTGGGCCCATTCGATGAATCTACGCCTTGCTTGATGATCGTTTTGATGAATTGCCAAACCAAACTGAGAATAAATCACTTGACAGCTGTTAAATTGGTCTCCATCTTGGAAAGTAATGCCAACTTAAACTTCTATACCTGGGGGAAAAACACTTTACTTCCCGTTTTTAACCGAGTTGATTCGTTTTTTTTTTTTTTTTTTTTTTTGGTTTAAAATGTGTTTTACGCTTTTTCTCCTATACCGTAATGCTAAATGGGCTATGCCTTCACGTATTATAACAAAAAAGAAAGTATTCACGGAATAGTTTGGCCTTTTTAAAAACATTATATTGTTTACAGAGGTACGAGTTATAATACTGCAAATTTCCATAGCAATTGAGGCATTTTTTACTGTCTGAAAATGTGCTTCGCGTTTAGTTCAAGCTCTCGTACTTTTACCGAAGACAGCCTTAAAGGAAGGACACACAGCAAAAATAAGCATTGCGTGTATATAGAAAGAAATTTATTTGAAGAAATAAATTTCAAATTTGCAACGTATTTGCATGTCTTTAAAGAAAAAAAATCATTGAATAATTATAAACTTATAATCTTTTAATTTGATACATTTAATATACTGTTTAATATACCATTTAATATGCTACATTCCTTTTATTTTAAAGACATGTTAAACAGTATGTGACGAATCTGTACGGAACCTTTCCACTAATCTTCTTAGGTGTCTTTCTGGGGAATATAAATTCGCGTTTATTTCCAATCAACTCCAAAAAGAGGTATGGGATATTTAAATTAGATAAGGTATTTAAGTCGAGAGTTGCGAGATAGCGAGAGATGATGGTAGTAGGCTATTGAGCCAGTATCCTTAAACGCATTACTAGAAGATTCAAAGAGATTAGATTCGTGAAGACGTCGTGCTGCTAGACGTACCAGAAAGCTGATATAAGCCAGCGGTAAATATAATTCACGTACGCTTAAAGTAAGCGTCAGTTTGAGCTACTTAGTTAAAGTTAATGACAGTTAAGAATTCGAATACGTGTGTTTCTCCGATCTCCTATTTCGGTAAACCTTACTTGAGTTTGAGCTAGATTATTAATTAATTGTATTCTTAGTAATTTAATTTAATATAAAGGCAAATCCCTTTAAGCGACGTAACATTATTGTATTATATGTTATCAGAGATTTTTGAGGAAATTATAACAAATAAATAATATTATTATTCAAAATGGCTCTTGGTGGTTCTTTGCCTCAAATTAATCTTGGTGTTCAAGGTGTGACCCAGGGGGTCATCACAAGTAAAAAAAAAACTTAAATTATATATTCAATGGGCTCAATTCATGACGGTCACATAATAGACAAACACGTGTTCCTCATTGAATTCAAAGCAGACTTTAAACTAATAGTACTTGTTCTACTTTTAAAAAAGGGATAAAATTTCAAATTTCATAATTGAGTAAAAATGTTCAAGTTTTATAAAAAAAATTTCTTTAAAAGGAATTCTGAACTTAAAAAATCTTATTTTTTATGCATGTATTTTTAAATAAAACACATTTTGTATACCTGTGTGTGTATTATTGTTGACAAATATATACTTTTAAAGAGAAAGTTTCTGCTAAGAGCAAAAGCAATGAAGCGCATGAACTGATTGGCTGGAAACAAATTATTGCTTTTAACATGCGACTATCACGTCACATGAGTTTTTAAATTGATTGGCTAGAAACACGTGGTTATCATTATCATGTGACAATGACGTCATACGAATTTAGCTCATTACTTTAAAATTCATGCGAGTAAATATACGCAGAATTATGAGCTTCAGAAATATCCTCAATTCTCTTTTGAAATTAACTGCTGATTGTGTTTAATATAGTTATTCGTTAAATTTGGCAAGACAACCTCTTCAATAACATCAATATTACATCAAAGTCTAAACAATGGTTCAGATAAAGAAATGCTTTAACATTCACCACGTCCTGTCATGTATATATATATATATATATATATATATATATATATATATATATATATATATATATATATATATATATATATATATATCGAAAGAATAATGCTATAGATTAAATATCCTATGAATTAGAAGAAACGTAATTTCTAGAATAAAGAACCAAGAACATAAGACCTATAGTAACAAGAAAAAGTGTATGAACTAAATTAGGAAACTATTGTGTTTACTAAAGCTATCACTGAACTTTTTAGGCATTGAAGTAAGAGTTAAGCTAAGTCATATTATGATAAAATATACCCAATCTGATAAAACAACTTCTCCACTACTCTTACTTTTCAGCTAATGCCGTGGTGCAAAATGTTTTCACGACCATGTCTACTGGTTTTCTAAGCCACTCCAAATTTGCATCCCGTCCTTTCTCATTATTGAAAAATTCCATGTATCAATCGAAATTTCAACTACTATTATTTTTTAATGCAGATTTCTTTTCTACATGGTCCGTGTATTGTATAAACCAAATTCCATCGATATTCGTCTGCCGGAATGGACTCTATATCTACACCAGAGGTTCCCAAACTTTTTGTCTCATAGACCCCTTGCCAGGTTTTTCGGTTTGGGGTAGACCTCTTCTTAATTAATATTGAATTTTTGCATTTTTTGACAGTTGGTACTACAACTTTGAAAGAATTAAATTTCTAATTGTAATGAAGTATAGTGTTTAAAATTTAAAAAGCACCTGTTAAATAATAAAATTAAAAGTTGTTTAATACATAAAATAACTGTTAAATAAAATAACTAAACAACAAACAAATGATTTAATGAGGGGATGAATATGGCGCTACAATAGCAAATTTTCATCATTTGGTATCAATCTTGTCAAGTTTAACCTTAAATCTCCTTTATTAGTAGTGTCCAGTTTCTTTTTTCTTCTTTTTTTTGGAGATGGGCAACCACGCTGAACTCCTTCTCACTAGGAAAAGCAATTAAAAACTTACACAAGATATTTTATAATTCGAGACAAATAACAGGTTTGCATTTTTAAAGCCAAAATTGCTGACATCCGTTTCTAAACTTTAAGATATTCGCTAGTGCTTATTATATTACGTTCAGTTCCTATTGTAATGGGACATTTTTTTTCAATCTGACCATATGAATTCAATGCCTACAGTGGTATTACCATAGTCAAAGCATTCTCAAACCTGGTTTCAAAATCTGAATAAAAGCCATTTAAATGTTAAACGTAGGTTAAAACGTCCTGACAGATTATCTGTAACACATTTTTTAAAAAAATTCGGGCCCTCTAAAATTATACTTCTTTAGTTTAACTCTGAAAAGAAACTCTGAAATGGTTCTTGTTTTAATAAATTTTATGCTGTCACCATAAGCGCAAATTAACCTCATTGAATTTAGTAAATAAATCCATTTATATAAATAGGTACTCTCCACTAGATTAAATTTTCTTTTAAAATTAAAAAAACAATAAATAAAATTAAAAGTAACAATCTAATTTAATGAAAGCCAGTATCATAGACCCATTTACACCTCATGGACCCCCAAATCATTTTTTTGCTGACGTGGACCCCTTGCAGGTCCTCATAGACCCCTGGGGGTCTATATAGACCACTTTTTGGGAATTACTGATCTACACTATTAAAATTCGTAGTAAGTCTATATAAGGGAAATATTCCGTACTAGTACACATCAATCACAAATGCACGTGTTCAAATGTTTTGTACTTTCCACTTCCCCTGTGTAAGTTATCTCAAAGGCTTAAGTGGAGGAAATGAACTTAAGAAACTTATATTTCTGCAATCAGATTTGTAAGCATCCTGCTCTTACACTTTATTGAAATTATGGTGTAAGAAATTTAAAACAATATCATAAAGAGCTGCTATAGAATTTCGAAGATAATTTGTTCGTGTTCAAGTCAGCTCCACGGGAAAGTTCCAAAGGCCTTGTAGTTATTCGAAAGCGGTCAGTGTCGAAAATCGCTCGTGGCACAGTAATTAAACCAGTGCTTCTCAAACTTTCAATACTCGTGACCCAATAATCAATCATCATTTTCATCATGCCCCCCTCTATACAATAACATTGTACTGAATTCAATAATATTATGCTTTTTCACTAAAGCTACAGTGAGTGCGTGTAGACTTTAACCTCGTATGTGCTACCGACTTATATAAACGTCTCGCCCAGCCAAATAATTAATCTTCTGGACGTATATATACGTCTTTCCAAAGTACGATATTTTCTTTGCACTGCTATCCATAAAATTATTCCTAAGGCTCTGGAATACAATAAAGGGACCTTGACAGTCATTGCAAAGGATTTACTTATTTCAGAGGATTTTTTGCTTATTTATTTTTTTCTCCTCCTTCCCCCTAAAAAAACCAACAAAATACGCGCGTCTACATGGAAAACCGTGGCACATTGAGGACCGAACCGCGTAACTTTTAATCAGCAGCTAAGGAATTAATTATAAACCGTACAAATCATCAAAATTAGTGTTAATACAAGCCCATGGGGTCACTGGTAACTACCAAACTTGTTCTTAGTATTGTTAAATTAATAATAAAATAGATTGTGCAGTACAGATAACTAAATTAATTGTAAAATATAGCGTGCAGTAGTAATACATTTATAAGTGTATTATATCAGTGTAAATTTGTATTTTGTATTTTATTATGTCCGAAAGTATTTTGTTTGCTTACTTCCAGTAAATTAATAATGTTTTGAGTAATCTTTAGTTTTCAACTTTTCAATATGCTCGCACCCTCCTTGTAGAGTTATCACGCCCCTCAAGGGGGGACGCCCCACAGTTTGAGAAACGCTGAATTAAACCCATAATATTTCTTTAAGTTGAGAAACTGATATGTTTACCACAATCTAGGTCATGTGTAAAACAAAAAAAAGAAACATTTTGTTATTGTATACCAAAACATGCCAAATATTACTCTGCTGTCTATATTTACGAAAAAAAGATGGATGTTCTGTTAAAAAATAATACTAGTCCTTTAATTTTCCGATATAATTTTTTTATGATCATTATTACAAAAAATACATTAATTCAAGTGGAACTGAAAAACTTAAGGTTTTATTCGCGCATTTTAAAAAAGATTAACGTATTCGACGATAATATGAAACTTAAGTTGATAATATCTAAATAAGAACATTTTATGAACTGCAAATAATTAAAAGGAAAATAAGTCATGTTTTAAGCATCATAATTTTTAATTTTTTTTTTCAAAATTCAAATTTTAAACAGCAATATTTTTTTCAAGCATAATTTGCTCATGAAGTGACTAGTGATATTGTATTAATAACATTACATATATATATATATATATATATATATATATATATATATATATATATATATATATATATATATATATATATATATAGCATTATTACACACACAACTTCGCTTAAAACAATACGTTCCGTCTCCAATTAAATATAAAGACTTAACTACAATTAGTGAAGCCCTTCCTCTTCAACGTTTCCGTGTTGAGGTTGACCCTTACAACGTGAGTTGGATTAAAAAGAAAAGATAGATATACTCCATTGTTTTATACACTACTAATCACGAGTACTTTACAATCCATATAAAAGTGAAGTCGTTTTTAAACAAAATCTGTTTTTACGTACACATGATTGATACTGTAATTTACCTCAAAAATAATTATTACAATCTATTACTTATATTGTAGCTTAATATGTTTCAAACAACAAATTATTATGAAAAAAGTAAAAAATAATTCTTAACATAAGAATAAAATGATTAACGAGAAAATTCCTGTCATTGTCGTGGGATGCTCGATATCAATTGTTATAATTTCTTACTAGATTGATCCGAAATGCAGAGTTAATGTAAAAATGTAGTACAAAGTAACCCACGCTTTTACCACAATGACATTAATTTTCGCGTTAATCATTTTATTCTAATATTAAGAATTATTTTTTTACTTTTTAGTTCGATTAAGTATTAAAGCGTGTTTATTAGTTTTTTTTAAATTGTAATTTATTTTTCATGTTTTAGTTGGATCTACAATAAAAGCAGTGGAGTAACGTACACCCCCACACTGCGGGGGGGCCCAAAGCTAGACTGACGCCAATAACGTAGAATTTCACAAAATTAGCTTTACATTTTTTTTTTATCAAATTTTTAAGCGACTTTCAAATTGGCGATCTAACATCATTCAAAATCAAAACTTTGATCGCTTATTAGATATCTTAGATCCAATAACCGAATCAAAAAACATTTTATTTGCTGTAATCCCCGCAACGAAAGAGATATTTTTCTTTAGTTGGTTTTCTTTCCAAACCTAAATTACTAACAGATAAAAAGAAAGTCAGACGGTAAATTGGATAAAATGCTAGAAAGATAAAAAAATTCATCACTGTTTTTTTAGTATACTTCATGTTAGCGGTAGGGAGAAAAAAAAGACGTGTTACTTTTTACTGAAGTTGCAATTTAACATTGGCGTCTTTAGCTCCCCCTTGTATTTCATTTTCATTTAGCGAACTCGTAAATAACGTACATCTGTTATCCTTTTTTCATGAAAAATAGTATTGCGATACTTGAAAACGCATAGAGAGCATTTTAAATGATTACATGGTCTAGATTTCTGATTTAGAAACCCATAGGCCCACAGAAATTTCCGTAGATTTATGAGTATTCAATCAAATAAAGCATAATGAGAAATGTTTCACAAAATTGCTTTTAGAACATATATATCTTTATATTCAATGCACTTCAATATAGGGAGTGTTCCTTCGCTGTTAAAACATTTTGTTCTCACTTTTCTCTCTTGTAATATTAGAACTGTTTTTTGTAAACGGAATTAATTATTCTGGTTCTTATACTGTTATTTTGTTAATAAGACAAGAAGAAACGGGCCCTAAAATGAGTGGAATTAAAAAAACTTTGAGCGGTTCTCAAAAACGAAAAATTCGAAAGGAAAAGTAGTAAAATATTAATAGCAAATATGTGCAAAATTGGATAACTTTTTAATATCCGCAAGTTCATCATCTTGTGTAAGTGCTAGTAGTAGTAATGTCAGGGAACTTGATGAACAAGGTCAAGCTCATCCCGGGATTCATAAACGAAGAATTTGGTAAGTGATCCTTTTTTCTATCATAAGGATCTGGAATCGAAAATATTATTTTACAGAGTGTTTGTGTTTTTCTCTTAGTGTACCGTTTTTATTTAAGTTACCAGGTTATCAGTCGACTCTTGTTAGATTTTCCATTTTTTAAATACTATAAATATTCTCTAATGTTAAACGTTATTTACTTTGTATACTCAGACACAGGTTGATTTTATATTTAGTTATAAGTTTAATATTTAAATATTTTTACGTGATGTGTAAAGGCACATTATGTTATGGTTTTGCAATTCTTTGTATATATATATCCGGCTTGTGGGGCCCAAGATATGACCTTGCGGGGAGGGCCCAATTATTTTCCGTTACGCCGCTGAATAAAAGCGTGTTTTTTTTAACTGGCATTTATTCATTGATGAATTAATCTTAAACGCGTCATTTTTTTTAAGAATCTGGAATACCCATTGGTATTCTATCAGTGCGTCGATTTGGCCTGGTTTGCAAAATGTCTAACCACGACCATTTTCGCTTTAGGATGTAACAATCTTTTAGCCACCAAATCTGGAAATGAGTTCTGGAATTAGTCGCCAAATCTGGAAAGGGGTTATCGTTAATCCTGGTGATCCTCATCAGGACAAAGGAACAAAATTATTAAATTATTGTATTGTCATCGGTCCGTGACAAATGTGCAAAATTTTGAATTAATCTGACCTTTTAAAGTGGGTAAATATCGAGTTCAAGATTCCATTACATACAGGTGAAGCTAATAAAAGCGTGTTGAAAAACATTGCTTTCGTATTTTTAATGTATCCAATTACGTTTGGAACCATGATTTTGAAAATGCATTCAGATAAATAAATGTTCTGGTATTTAGTGTCACCTGAATTAGAATAAACATATAAAATTGTCTGAACCCTTTATCTACCGACGGTGATGTTATGTACCTCAGTTTAAAATTACATATAATAACCATTTTTACGAATACTTTGACGATACTTTGCAGGAATATTCTTTTAAATCCACTCTTCGAAGACATATAGCAGCACGGGTTCTATGATAATTATTTTAGAGGGGAAGGCGAAAGGCGAATAGTTTTATAGCAGAAATTGCGAAGTTTGTCATTTTTGTTCCAAAAAAATAGTTAATGTCAAAATGTGTCTTATTTTTGTGTGTGTTAATGAAGACCTTAGAAAATTATTTGACTATTTATTTTAATTGAACAGTATATATAATCAATTCGACAGTTGATTATCTTTAATTAATTAATTAGCTCTAACGGATTAAATTTCAGAAAATTGAGTATTTTGCTTATGTATATCCCTTCATTTTCAATGTAGTGACTAAAAAAAATATTGCATGAAAAAAACTGCAGTAAATCATAATGCGGTAGATATATATATAGGGTTAAATTATTAATACAATAAAGAATTACTTAAATGCACTTTTTTGGCAAATATAAAGAAAAAATGGGGTACTTTCAAAACATTCTCTTTTTTTATTAATAATGCTTCTATAATAATAATATTTTGTTTATATGTAGATAAGGCTTCTTTACAGAGCCTGAACAAGAATTTTTGAAAAATTTACATTATTTTCAGAGTTACAATCTGTTGAAGTAATAACCAATATTCTCTTGTTAAAATTTCTCTGCTCAGGCGTATTAAAATATGAATAAATTCACTTCTAAAGGATATGCTTCAAAAATCCTAGTTCAGGCGCTGTATATATAGAGAGAGAAGTCTTATAGGCTAAATATTATTATTATAGAAGTATTATCCACAAAAAGAGAATGTTTTGAAAATACTTCATTCTTCTTTCATTTTTTGTCAAAAAATTGCATTTAAATAATTTTTTTGTCGTAATAATATTCTTAAAACAATTTAACGTGTTTATTCTCAAATTCAACTGACATTATATAACAAAAAATTATTCATTTATACGGTCACATTCAAAACTACGTTCCGAATGTAATCGGATATCTTTACACACAGCATTTCTCAAACTGTGGGGCGCTCTCCCCTAGGGGGCGGGATAACTCTACAAGGGGGCCGTGAGCCTATTGAAATGTTGAAAACAAAAGATAATTTTAAAAAATTATTAATTCGCTGAAAGTAAACGAACAAAATACATTCTGACATAATAAGAAATAAATGCACATTTACACTGACATAATACACTTATAAATGTATCAGTACTGCACAATGTATTTTGTAACTAAATTAACAATAATAAGTTAAGAACAAGTTTAGCAATTACCAGCGACCCCACGGGCTTGTCATATATAAAATTATGTACAAAAATTAACAATTATCTCTATAATTTGTACGGTTTATAATTAATCCCTTAACTACGGATTAAAAGGTACGTGATTCGCTACCCAGTGCCACCGTTTTCTACTTAGGTTTGTGTATGTAATGTATTGGGGAGGGGGATGGAAGAAAAGGAATAAATAAGCAAATCCTCTGAAATAAGTAAAAAAAAAAAATCCTTTATAAACACTCTCAAGGTCCTTTTATTGCATTCCAAAACCTTCGTAATAATTTTATGAATAGCAGTGCACAGAAAAATTCGTACTTCGAAAAGACGTATATATACGTTCCGGGGCAATTAACACTTTAACTGAGCGAGACGTTTATATACGCCGGTGGCACTTAAGAGGTTTTAATCGTATTGTAGCTTTAGCGTCAAAGTATATTATTGAATTCAATACATTGTTATTGTATGGAAGGGGAGGGGGCGGTGAGAATTATGATTGAATATTGGGTCGCAACATTGAAAGTTTGAGAAGCACTACCTTAACAAGAAGTTTTTTTTCCTTTCACTCTTTCTGCGTATTTGATTAACTGTAGATACACAGTAGCAAGGTTCTTGTGGTCAATAAATCGTGGACTCTTCATTCTCTGAAAGATCTCGTAGTGTCCATTGCATTTTATAAATTCAAAATGACCTTCAAAATCTTTGTTGCATGATGCGGAAGTTTTCATAATAAAGTACTGACAAAAGACTCCACAGAATGTAACATTGATTCGAAATTGGGAGATACGTCGCCAAAAGAGTGTTATCCTGCTATGATACAATTTTTTTAAAAAAATAATAAATAAACATTTCTTTCTCTATTCTTCTCTACTCTTAAAAACTTCGAGTAACAATCCTGCCTATGAGATTTTATCGTATTTCAAGGTATATCCGAACTCGTTAAAATGACCAAATTCGGTAAAAACACGTATTTTTTTTGTTTTTTTTTATTTTATTCAATAGAGTTATCTTTTGACTTTAAAAAACATACTTTGTTTTGTTTCTACGTTACCTAGAGGCTAAGTTGCAATCCATTTTATAAAATTAGAAAAACCGGAAGTGGTTCTTTAATCTACCAGAAATGAGCATTTAAATTGTTCGAAATCTATCATGGTGTATCCGATGACTTAAAATGTATTATAAATATATTTCTATTAAACTTTTTGAATCTGATATTTATGTTATTTTCTACAGAATGCACTAAAATATTTCTTGTTACATGAATATTTTTTGAGTTATGGCCTGTTATTTAAATAATGGTTTCAAAAAGAGTGTCACATTTCTTATAATATTTATTCGATCATGTCTAAAAATGTTTTAAATTTTAATAAAACATTAAAATTTTAGTATATTTCCTAGATAAATGCATCTAATTTGTTTTAGTAATGCTTCTACTGATATAGGTTTATTACTTTTTTCTCTAATTACTTTGAAGTTTTTCGAAATTATTTTTAAAATGTCACTTGTAGTTGTGATTTTTGTAAAATTTAGATATTTTTTTAAAAAATATTGGGAAATTAAATATTAGTATTTATTGGTATTGATTCTCACAAAAAAGCACATTTATAATGTTTAAGTATGATATTTTTTATAAAAGTACTCCGAATGCGTCCGGATACCTTAAAACTATATTTAAAAGAAATCTCAGCATGCCGTGGAACCAAGTACACATTTCAACGGTGTCTAAAATACAGTTGTAGCTTGATAAATGTTTGAATTAGGGTTAATAAAATAAAACGATACATTTCAGATTTTAATTCATTCTTTCTTCCTGAAACTCGAACTAGAAACACATAAATGTTCTGTTAATATAAATACTTATGATTATAGAACAGGAGTGAACATTAAGTCGATCGCGATCAGTCGGTGGACCGCCAAGAAATCTTGGGGGAACCGCCTAAAGATAAACAGTTAGTAAATATTCAAGATTGGCTGAGTGAGTGAAGATTAACGTTGCACTGTTCAGCTACACGAGGGCTTTTGGCGTCGGACCTCGCAATTTTGAACCATTGGTTAAGGGCCGAGGACAACACCTGAGCTGGCACTTCCCTCTCCTAACTACCACACCAGCGGGAGGACGTTTAACCACTCGACAGATTTAACGTGCATCTCTCCCCTACTCGGTGGGTCTTTAGCGGTACTGGGCTCGAACTCGTGACAAGCCAGCCACGATCCGATACCTTGACCACTCGTCTACGGCGGCCACAAGATTGGCTGACAATATGCTGGCTAAGTCTTCTACTGACTATAACTATGAGTACTAACTTTAGATGAAAATGTTTTATTTATTAATGTATTTTTGATTATTTGATAATAAATTCATCATTTGGTATTGTTATATTTATGGCTATATTGTTATTTTCTTTGCATCTTGCATTTTGCTTTAAACGTGCCTACAAAAAAAAGTGAGTTTTTTTATTTCAGTTTTGTAAGTACATATTCCGTATTCATTAACGAAAATTAACGTATTTTTCCGTATTTATATATACCGTACATATTCGCTATTTATATTATTACCTCACTGGTTGGACCGCGGCACATTGAAAAGATTAGGAGGAGCCCATACCTTGGAAAAGTCTGCCCACCCCTGCTATAGACCATAAGCTCGTTCGTCATACAGTATCCTTAAATTTCAAAAGCAATAAATAAGCAGGGTTTTTTTGTTCTTTCTCAGAATGGGTGTGGTAACCTAGTAATCATGAGTGCCAGTGCCATCCCTAGTGCTACTGAAGACCCATCGTGTAGAGGGGTCAATGTACGTTAAATGTGTCGTGGCTCAATATCCCCCATCCCGTTGGAGGGGTCTGGTGGCTTGGAGAGGAGGTGATAGCTCAGATGTCGCCCTCGTCCATAACTGAGGTCCAAAACTATGAAATACGTGTTGCTTTTGAGTGCGTTGTTAATATAAATCCTTATTCACCCACTCAGTGGCCCAAGGACTCGAACTCACAGCTCACAGACCATGAATTCGTGGCCATGACCACTCGTTACCACAGACACTCTTCAATAATAGTTAGATATCTTACTTTGTGTTAGTATTCATTTGCAAATGATAACACTCTTACAACAGTTTGATATTAATATTTAAGATAATAGAATATTTATCTTTAAGAATTGTAATATATCGCAAATTTGAAATAAAAAATTATGTATGGTAGCAAAAATTGTGAAAACTGATAAATTTATCAATGAACAACAACATATATAAATGAGTTAACACTTATATGATAGTAAGTTTCGAAAATTGGACTTGATTTTTCGTAGCTTATAAAAAAATTAATAAAATCACGTTTTTTTTACATCTAAATAATTATAATCAGGTATTAGAGTTACAAAAGCAGAAAAATAATTTTAAAAAATAATTTACATATTCAAAAAACTTTAAAAACACAAAATAAAAAAATAGTTTAACATACATCGAGAGTATGAAAAATGAACATAGTAAATTATAAGAATTTATCCGTATATTAATAAACCTTTTCAAATTTGCACGATATACATAAAAAAAATTAAAAATAATAGATCAGCAAGGGAAAAAAATGCTTAGTTGCATTTGAGAGAGAGTTCTACATTTTTTTTTAAACACCAAGTCATTTAAATCCGAAATATTGCTAAATTAGCAACGAAGTAATACTTGTTAATGCATGTATGAAAAAAAAAACAGCAGTATTTAGAATTTTAAAATTACAGCAGATATTTTAAAATTTTAACGTGTTTATTTTTTGTTACATTTTTAGAAGAAATATACATTTAAAGCAATAATATTTACAACTTAGGGTTTCCACTTGTCTGACATAAGGGAAAAATTGTGGATAAAAGTTATTTTGGAATTAATACTTCGCTTTTGATATATTGAAGTTTTAAAAAAACATTCGAAGTACATTTTTCCCCTAAATCATGATATAAGTTTTAAATTCATAAATTTTACATTATAAAAATTGTAAGAAAAGCACGGGAAAAAAATATACTAAAATGTTTTTCCGATTCCTACTGTTTACTCACACTCTCTCTATATATATTTATTTATTTATTTATCTTGGTGGAATTTTCAGTAGTTAATAAAATACATTTTAAAGCGCTCAGTTGAGCTGAAATTTTATATACATGATTCTTTTGGATGACAATACAAAAGATTAGTTATAATTAATAAAAAATAATTTATTAAAACTATTTAAAGAATTACGTTGGCACCATTTTTGGCGATTTGTGTCAAAACTTGAAATAGTTTTTTTTTCTCACGTTTTAAAGTAGTCAGTTGAACTGAAATTTTATACACACGATTGTTTTGTATGGCAATACGATACTTTAATGATAATTAATAAAAATTAATTACCACTTAATGTTGTGATTCTGTCATATATATATACACATTAATATTAATTGTAACTATTTAATAAAAAGTAGTTAAAATAAAATTTTCTTTGATCTAAGTAGGAATTGACATAAATTTTTTTTTATACTACTTGCTCAAAATACTGTCATTATTAAAATGGCAGAAAATAGCGAAAAAATATTATCGAATAAATATACATTTGATCAGAAGCCGTTTGTTCGTACTTATGGACAAATTAACAATTTCTAAGATACACGGAAAAACTAATGGATTCTATATTTAATTTTTATTACCTAAAAATACACAAATTACTTAACAGGAAACTTACCAGAAAAATTCAATTCATTGATAAGTCAAAATAGTGATTCTTTTGGAGAAAGAGCCTCTGTAGAAAAAAAAAAAAACTTTCGAATGCGGGGAATGTAATATCCAAAGTTCACGTTGTCGTGGTTACTGCAGTCCACCTCAAAAAGAAACTGAAACACTTCTGACTCCGTTAAAGACCGGTTTCAGATCTTTCCCCGCTATCTTTCGAAACCTTATGTCCTACCCCACTTTCCTCAAAAGGATTGCGTCATCAAACATTAGAAGTCGAGATGTCTTTTCGTTTGCATTGTTAACGTTTCGTGTAAGATTTTTACGACGGATAACACATTGAAATGATTGCAATCTTTTTAGAATACAATAGAAATTGTTTAAAAACTTAAAATACGAATTCGGTGAATTTTTGAAACAGAGTATATCATCTCGCTAAGATGGATCATCCACAGAAATTTGAATTCACTGTTAAAAGTTTAGAAAATCGACAGAAAAAAAAGTAGTACCGTTTGTAACTTCCATAAAATCCGGCGTATTACCCGCACTTTTAAAACAAAAATAAAATCTAAATTTACGTTGTGCGTTATACTCCGCTTATGAAAATGCGAGCTTCAAAAATAACAAGTAATATTAAAAAAAAAACAACTTAAGCCAATTCCTACTTGTGGATCAACAAAGAAAGTTTTATTTTAGCTACTTTTTATTAAATAGTTAAAATTAATATAAATATGTATATACATAGGACAGAATCACAACATCAAGTGGTAATTAATTTTTATTAATTATCATTAAAGTATCGTATTGTCATCCAAAACAATCGTGTACAGTGGGTGATCGGTTAACGAAGAGATCGGTTAACGAACAAATCGGTTAACGAACACTTTCACGTAAGATTTTTGTGTTCGGATAACGAACACATATTCCGATAACGAACGAACACTTTCAAGAAAGATTTTTTATGTTTGGAGAAAGAACACATATTCGGAGGTGATCAGGGAGACACCCCTTAAATTATGGATGAAATTTTGACAACTGCTAGATATCTGGAATTGGAGGTGAACGAGGATGACATAGAAGAGCTCATAATGGGACATGAAGATGAACTGACGATAGAAGAACTCCAAGAAATTTTGAATGAAGAACACCAAGAAACACAGCGAAATATGTTTCCTTCTGAACAAGAGGAAGACGAAAGAGGACCAATGCCAGCATCTGTCATTAAAGATTTTTGAAAAAGTGGAAGGCTGTCAGAGCAATGGTCTTCGAATGACACCCAAACCAAGTTGATGTCAGTAGGGTTGGGGATCTTGACAACGACAATGCTATTAATTACTTCCGGAAAATCCTGAAAAAGAGAGAAAAGCAATCGACATTGAACATGTTCTTCAACGCCCCATAAGCAAAAAATGAAAAGGACTGATTAATATGCAAGACCATATGTATGTATTATTTTTTAAAAAACTTACTAAGGAATTATACATTTTTAAAATTTAATTTTTAGGGTCTCCAGAACGAATTAATCGATTTCACATAGAAGTCTATGGTGAATCGTTGATCGGTTAATGAACAATTCGGATAGCGAACATAGTCTTAGGACGGATTATGTTCGTTAACCGATCACCCACTGTATATAAAATTTCAGTTCAACTGAATACTTTAAAACGTGAAAAAAATCTTTTAATATCTGTTTTGCTTCTTATAAAATTATTATTTTGTATATATTTCTATTTTTATTTTTGTTACTTGTTCTAAATTGATATCATTTTAAGAGTCCCTCCTTCACAATTCCTGCATCAGTAAGCGGTTTTCGTATAATTACCAATAGCATAACAAATTTCATAGAATGCCTTTGCTACCGCTGTGACATTAACACTGACAAAACTCTTTTTTTGCTGTGGGAAAGATTATTCAAAAAAGCCTATTTATCATGCCTTGAAAAAAAATCTTCGCGAAAAAGTGTCAGTGAACAGTTCTTGTTTATTGGTATTTTCTAAATACAACACTTTTGCGTCAAAACAAACAATTACTGATCTATGCTTGTTTTTCACTTTAAAATAGTCAACTTCCCAATCACCTTGAAACATTCCATTTTCTTCGAATATTTTTCGCTGACAAGATATGAAAGATAGTTATAAGTTAGTTACATTTATAAAATGATCTCTACTCCACTGTTTTCTGCTATCACTTATCAGAAAAAAATATCAATTCGCAGCCATAAGACATCGACAGCAAAAAGCAAAATTGATATATTTGATTTCTTAACAAAGAATTTCCCGCCAAATATTCATTAGTAAATGAATTTCCGAGAACAATGGGCAATGACCGGGCCACTTAAAAAGGCTTGGTGGGCAGCATGTGGCCCGCAGGTCGCAGGCTAATTATCTCTGCTATAGAACACACACACAGTTAGACAGGCACAAATCATCATACAATCCAGGGTTGGAACTCAAGTGGCAAAACAATAAATACGAGCCGCCGTCTTGAAATGATGAGAAACATGACTGTCGGAAATGAAATTGGAGGTTACCAGAGTAATTTAAAAATATTTTATCCAACAAAGTCAAATCAAATCCTTTATCAACAACTGCTAAACATTGCAGTTTCCAACAGTAACACATACTTCACAACATCAATGAAGTTACCACCGTACTTGGGGGTGTCAGTATCTCTCGTGTATTTCAGAAGCAGCTACAGGTTCTTCATCAGAATTGAAGGAATTTCTTTCGCAAACGAGGCTCCTCATATGAGAAGCGAGGAAAAAATCCAGACATAATAAAGAGAAAAGTTACACAATTTTAAATTACTTATTCAATTCCTACTGTTAGTTCACTTTCTCCCTATATACACTCATGGACAAAAGAATTAGCGCACCAAGAAGGCGTCGTCGAAATGAAACGAACTTTTACATAAGTAATGACTGTTGTTGTTGCAGTATTTTGTACTGTTCATGGATGGGGAAAGTTGCAGCCTCTGTTAGTCACAGGACTAGAGCACCTAAAAGCAGGTAGAGGACCGACTTAGCTCTAGATGGTATCCCGTTTAGTCTGACTTCTTCCCTACGAGAACCTGTCTGGAATGGGAGACCCTGCCGGTAGTTAGACTACCGTCGGCATAGCTCCCAGGGTTGTCAGAGTACTAAAGCCCCTCCAGCACGTCAAGCTAAGAATACCAATGGAGGAGAGTAATGACTACTTTGATATGAGTAAATTATTAGAAAATCAGAGTAAAAGGATAATTTATTTCAGAGGAAAAGGCAAAAGAACGGAGGATTTAATACTCTGTTGACCCCCCAGCGCGAATGCACAATGCGATACGATTGAGCATTGAGGCATACAAGTTCTGTATGATGTCTTGAGACATTTCGTTCCATATTTGCTGTAACCTTGCCTCTAGTTCGTTCAAACTCGTGGGGTGCCCAACTCACCGTCAGAAATGCTCGATTGGAGACAAATCTGGGGATCGGGCAGGCCAAGGATGAGTAGTAACAGTGTGAAGACAGTCTTGTGACACCCTTGCAGTATGAGGCCAAATGTTGCGCCCTCTAGCACCATGTGAAGCAAGCTGTTGTAAACAAAGGACTTAGAACTGTCGAAAGAAACTGAACAGAGATGTAACGAAGTGAGAGAGCGGAATGCGATATGTAGCGGTTTTTGTAGAAAATAGTTTTTAGTTTAGAAACTATATTGTGTAAATAAACGTTAGTTGTCCACCAAAAGTAACCTCTTTGCTGTCAAGTCCATGAAGGCCACTCATTTAATTTAGTAACGATCGCATGGATCTAATAAGAAAACCCCACCAAGCATTGTCTTGATGAATTGATTGATTGATTGAATATTAACGTCGCACTGTTCAGCTACACGAGGGCTTTTGGTGACGGACCACGTAATATTGTCTTGATGAAAAATGGCTTCTGGGAGCCGTTGCATGAGTGGCAACACATGTGGTCATAGCATGTCATGAACACACAGCTGGGCTGTCATGGTGCCACGGATCAATACTAGGGGTGATCGTGTATTGTAGACAACGGCACCCCATACAATCACACCAGCTGTGGGAGCGGTGTGTAGCTGTAAAGCAAATGCAGGATTGAGACGTTCACCAGGGGTCTCCACACACGAATACGATTGTCATTACTGCTGAGATTGAATCTGGATTCGTCGCATAAGACGACCTGGTTCCATTCCGCTGCAGTCCAGTTTCCTTGTGCACAGCACCACTCCAAACGGAGACGTCGATGGCTGGGCGTCAACGGCAGCACATGTAATGGGCGCCGCGATCCCAAATGTCCTTCAGCCAGGCTCCTTCGTATGATTCGAGAAGACAAAGGAGCCCCTAGTGAAGGTGCTACCTGAGCCTGTATGGCGGCCGATGAAGCAGTTGGCTGTACGCGTGCATTTCTTATGACGTGGTGGTCTTCTCGATGACAGATCTGTCGAGGGCGTCTTGAGCCTGGACTTCGTGTAAATAACATCTCTCGGATCCACTGGTCCCAACACCTCCTTACAACACAATCAGAGCGGCCTAATTGACGAGCTACTCGCCTAGCTGACCACCCAATTTCCATCATGCCGATAATTCATTCCCCCCTTTCAAACTGCGACAGGTGCTCATATTGTCTTCGAAAATGGCGTAATGACATGTCTACCTCAGCTCTTCCTTTGTAAAGGATTCAAGACACTCAAACAAGCTTTGGTTTTACCTGGTTTATACTCCACGGAGAACGACGTTAAACACCCTCTACCGGCTATACGTAATGCACAATCACGCTGCATTTATAATCATTTGCATATCTCCCCAAAATGTATCTTCTTGCCAAGTTTCGCTATGATCCCGCAATTATTTCTTGGTTCGCTAATTTTTTTGTTCATTATTGTATATATTTATATCTTGTTCAAATTTTCAATCATTAATAAAATACTTTCTATTCATCCAATCAAGTTCAAATACATTTTTTAAACTTGTAGTGGATGACACTAGATGTTAATTCAGCTTTTTCAAATATTAATTCATGAATTAAATTAAGTTTATTATTGTTTTATACGGGAGAAAAAATTAAATTTATTCCAAATGAAGGCAATAGATGGCGACAGTTTACATTGATTATCTAACAGTATTGATTTTTCTTTGTTGACCTAAATAGGAATTGATATTAAACAAAAAAATTTTTTGTATTACTTGTTTTAATTTGATTTCATTACTGTTTGTGTTTAGGTGAACAACCACAGATTTGGGAAAATTAGATCAGTAATAATGGATAAAAAGCAAAACACACAAAAACAAAATTCCTTATAATATGACTTGAAGAATAATGTACTTGAAGAGATATAACTTTTCCCATAGACGTTCTATGTGTTTTCCAGAATTTTTGAAGTGATAACTTCTATTGGTGCGTGTTGCTGGAGAGTGAATTTAAATGAACGTCACGCTAGAGTTTGTAACACTCATTCAACTTTTTTCGTCTTTAGCTGGAAATCGTACTCGTACAAGGTCGTACGTGACACACACACCTCTAAAAAGAAAAGAAGGGACGTTTCCCCCATCCCCCCGCCACTCCGAAATGACATGAAAAGCGGCAGTTTGTCCCCCCCCCCTAATACGCCGTAAAAGTAAAGTTCCTAACTTTGACCTAAGTACCCCTCCCCCGCCACCTCTTTCTACGAAAATGAATGCAAGATTCTTTCTAATCCTAGTTGAAGCATAAAAACGAAAAGTAATATTTTTTAAAAATAGGCGTAGAGAGAGAGAGAGAGAAATCCTACACTAAAACACTAAAATTAAACAAAATGTAGAAAAGGGAAAAATGTTTACAGAACTAAGTAAATAGTATAATTATATATATATATATATATATATATATATATCATTAGGAATATTGCAGTGAATTTAAGAATAAAAATCTATTTTTGTAAGCGAATCAGAATAGCAATGAACAAATAGTTCTATTAATCACATTACTTAAGTATATTTTAAGTCTAAAAAGAAAAGTAAAACAATTAAAGATTTAAAATAGCAAAATTAAGTGTACAGGTATAAAGAAAAAGTTACATTAAATAATTCAAATATAAGAAAACAAGGTATAATTAAGAAGACTTACCTTGTAGCAGCACCGGTTATATTTGTACAAAACTAACATACAATGACAAAATAGCTAGTATATAAGCTAGAGATTATGTGATATAAATCTTCTGATTAAATCCTTTTTTAAAGGTTTTCACCTAGATTCCTCTCTTCCCAATCAACTACCTGTTTTGCTATTTCTTTGCTTAAGTTGATTCATGGATATAATTGAATATTGTTAAATTACAACCAAAATTCACAAAGCCATATCGTTTCTTCTTAACAAATTACCTATGATTTTAAGTGGGAATTTTAAAGTAGATGTTTCAAAAGACAAATCAAAACCTTTAGTTGATTTTTTTAAATCAAAATTCAATTTAGTTATGTCAAATGATCCAAATGGAAGCACGAGAAAGTACGGAACAATGCTTGACGGTATTTTTTTATACATATTTAAATAAAATTTTGAATCTAAAAGTATTTATAACCTATTTCAGCTACCATTAACCTATTGTTTCTTTCTTAGAAGGCAATTAATTCACAAATATGATTGTATATTTCGCACAAAAATATTACTTTATGAGTACAGACATATGAATGAATAATTTTATAGGACAATACTAATATCCCCTTGTTTTTTATTCACCGAACTAATCCCTGAAATAACATTACAAAATTTGAAGCTATCAATTCTATAGTGTGGTCATAAGCGCACACACACTTTTTTAATTCACAAACTTTTTTGAAAATGTTAATGTTCGCATGCGTAGTATTTTTAGAGATGAATATGCATAAATAATAATTTAAAATTTAAGATGCCTCTGTAGTTATTAAGACCATTCTAGGAATATTTCGACTGCAAGTCTATCTTAGAAGTTCTTTTTTATAATTACGTTGTCGTCAAACCGATTTCTAAATTTTTTCCCCCAGGAATAATATTTGAATCATAATTAATTATTTGAAAAAGAAAAGAATTTTTTTCTGTTTTTCACTGAATGTTAATTTTAAACATTCTGATTAAGTACACAAGCAACTGGATAACCATTATATTTCGTCAAATATTAGCTAATCATGTATAGAAGGGGAGGGCAGACTTTTCCAGGGTACGGGCTACTTCCAATTTTTTCAAGGAGTTACGGTCCACCCAGTAATTTAGGTGTGGTGAAGTAAGAAAAACGTCTACAATAGTTATTATAACTTAAAAATATAAATACGGGATATGTACTGCAAGGATCTACTGCCTGCACCTGGCAACAGGTCGAACGAGAGGCACGATATAGAGAGAAGGACCTGACAACGACAGGAGAAAAGTCGGAACGAGGGAAGAAAGGAAAGCGGGGGCGAAAAAAAACGTGGTTGGATAAAGAAGAGACGACTGGACGATACGTTGTAATCTTGTAGCATCTTAATATATTCTCTTTTTTTTAAAGAAATGTCCCATAGAAGGTGTGGAATAAAACAGAGGGACAAAATCCTGACTGCAATTATTTTCTTTTCACAATTCGAACACGACCCGATCCGAAAAGAACCCACAAGTTTACATGTACTTACCAACATAACTAAAATAAAAAAATAAATTCACACTTTTAAAACCACGTTTAAAGCAAAACACAAGATACAAACATAATAATAATGTCAAGTGACGCATTTTTTTATCAAACAATTCAAAATACATTACAAAATAAAACATTTTTATTAGCTAGAAAAAGACTTAATCCATCCGCACACTGACAGCGGTCACCCCAAAATGTCTTAGTGGTCCATCGTTCGATCGCAATCGACTTAATGCCACCCTCCGATGTATAGGGATTAATCGGCTCTTAGCTGTTTCATTTTGAAATAAAAAAAACTATCAGAAGCACTTTTGCAATAATGAATGATAAGATATATAAATACTAGAAAGATTTTTTGTTAAGATATTTAGAATTTTATAAAATTGTACATATTTTCATTGTATTTAATTTTGATATCGATAAATAAATCTTTAATACACCAGAAAAATTTGAAAAATCCTGTAATTGATTGTAAATTTGTCAGTTCTTCTATAAGATTATATTTTAGCATTATTTCTCTTTACATAAATGTCCAATTAAGTGGATGATGTCCTTGCTGCAACCCGGAAATCTCTTAAAACTCTTCCTCGTGATTCGAGGAATAAATATAATTACAGATTTTACATCTTTCCATTTAATTTATAATTGGTCAGCTGTTGAAAAGATGTTCAAACACACCGAGACAGCTTCTTGTATTGCTGCATGTCTATGTAATATTTCTGTAACAGATAGTATCTGAATACGAATGAAGAATCATATAACTTGTTTTGTGCTCAGTTGTGCAAATCGAAACTGTAAAAATTCTGACTCAGTCTAAATGTATTTAAAACTCAATAGATTAAATTCATTCGATGTCCTTATCACATGGCAATCATGTGTTCACCAGTGATTTTAAAAACTGACACTAGGACTTGTACTAGTTCTACTTGTTAGATATAGATAAAATTTCAGGTTTCATAATTGATTAGTATGTTCAAGCACCGATTCTTCAAAAAATTTTCCAAATTAAAAAAAATGCATACGTGTATTTTTAAATAAAGTATATTTTGTTTACCTGCGTTATTATTATTGTTGACAAATGCGTACATTTTAAAATAAAATTTCTGAAAAAACAAAAATTGGCAACAGCGAAGCGAATGAACTAATTTACTAGAAAAAAGTGATTGCATTAATCATCTGACTATGACATCACATGAGTTATATGAACTGATTGTTAGGTAATACGTGACTGTAGTTATCATGTGACAATCGTCATATGAATTTAGCTCATTGCTCGAACTAAACGCAACTACGAAAAACTGGTAACGATAGGTTAAATCGGCTTATATTTGAGTTGAAGCCGTTTTAGAGTTACTCGAGAACTATGAAACTGATTTGTTAGAACCTCAATCAATGAAGAAAAAATACAGAAATTGTTAACACAGTTTCCTAATTTCCATACGGCCTTGCATGTGATGACTTAGAGATCTACTTCTATATAACAATTATTACAATTTTACACATAGGCCTTTGGTGGAATCATTTTTCGAACTAGACTCGCCTTTTGAAATCTGGAGGATTTACGATTTTAACCATTAGCCACCGTCTGAAATAAAATGTTCGAAGATTTTTTTAAAGGAATTATACATGGTTGTTGTCAAGTAAAAGATTATAAAAGTAATTTTATTAATTATTAATCGTTTATTATATAACTTCATTCTATGTAGCAATATTTCCCCTTTACTTTATAAACTGTTCTCAGACTGTGACGGGCTCATTGCGATTTCCCCTAAATCTCCTTTTGGGTTTCTTTGGGGCCAGAATGGCAATTCTTCCCAACCAACTCGAGAAGTGGAACGTGAGAAATACTCAAATTAGAGATCTTATAAATAATAGAAGTTTAGCGTGCACGGGGTAGTGATTAAGCTAAAGTGAGAGGCAATCCCGCGTTCAAGATTTAATATAATGGGAATGGTCCCTCTGAGGGACTCTTTGTGGGAACTCCTGTACAGCCCTGATGCTCCCAGAATAGCAGAGGCAGTGATCAAGACTTTCGACGGAATCTAGTGATATCTACTGCATTTATTCATGGACACGAGAACAACAACAACAACAACAAGATTTAATATATCCGGGCCAGTACGTTCAAGTTAAAGGTGGATACCATTCCACACGAGTTAAAGTGACGTCAGTTAGGATTCAAGAGTATTGCTGCTTACCCTAGGTAGAGAGGTAAGAACATTTATTTAAACTACTAGGAACAGTGTGTTTATTGAGATTAGAATTAGCCGGTAAAGTTAAACATAGTGGTCAGTGACGCGATTATTTAGTAATACATATTGTGTGTCTCCTCACCACAAATTCACTTGGTTTGAATAATAATCTTATTATTGTACATTGTTTAAGTTAAGACCTTAATAAAGAGATATTAAGATTATGGCAACGTCTGGTTCTTCATTCACTCCCTTACCTCTAGGTCGCAAGGAAAATGTAGAAGTAGGGCAACACCCACGGGCCAACGCCTTACAAGACATAGTAAAATTTATCTGCCTTATACTTAGTCTCTTGATTTCATACCAAATGAGTCTCCAATTAAGCAAGTGGAGTTAAACTTAAGGTCTTTAACGCGCGAGATTTCGGCAATTGTTGGTGGCAGAATGCCATGACAGGTCCATTTCATTGCAGAGAACAATAATATTTATTAATATGAAGCCATATTTATTTGTTTATGATGAATCCGATTCATTTCCTGACAAACTCCATAACCCTTTAAGACCCAACCCGCACGATCATGAGGGTCAGATATTCTTATACGTTTTTGCTTCTGGAATAGTCGTATGTAAGAAAATCGCAAATATAACGATTCAGCCGGTTTGTAGAAAGTGTAAAGTGTTACTTTTTATCAACAGACGATGGTAGAGGTTTTACTTTCAGCTGGCAAATCTAGTTTTGTTTTCAAATACAACGAAAACACGTCTTCTTTTTATCTGTCGTAAAAAGGTAATTATCAATATATTTATAATTGCTTAGGTACAAATTTTTGTATTAATGTTTAAATAATTGTAAAATAGAAAAAATATGAACAAGACTCTATTAATGTGGCTCGTAGGATTCGGGACTTCGTTACCCGCACGATCGTGCAGGTTGGGCGTTACTTGAGTCACTGCAGCTGTAAAGGTAAGTACTTGTGAAGGTACCATGTGAATTTTCTTTTCTTTTTCAATAATTTTGATGAAAGCCTACATAAAAATGAAATATATAGTTATATAATTAACACCAAATTTTCTTAGGGATCGCCATGGATGAGTTCATTTTTTTCTTTTTCTCTCTCTTTTTTGCAATTAATTTTCTTTTTCATACATTGTGAAAAACCGGTATTCAGAATTGAGTACGAAATACTCACTTTTGAATACATCACATACTCAAAATAGCTCCGATGCAAACATACTCAAATTTGAGTATGCCGGATTCTCATCTCTGGCAACGACTACGTACTCAAAATTGAAACATCACATACTCATTTTTAAACCTGTTACTGGATCAAATTTGAGAATGCAACAACAAAATGAGTATATAATGCACTCATTATTGAGTTTTTTGCTTTCAACTATGAGTATGTGTAGTATTCATTTTCCATACTGTTATATTTAATATGAATTTTTAACAGAAAAAGATGTATCAACTCAAATCTTATGGGATCTAAATATGTGATCGCTAAGTTGTAAATTTCACTTTCTTCATCTTACATATTAATTAATATACATTTTTTGAAGTATTTTTGCCACTTAACTTCGAAATCAAAATTCTTTTTACATTTACTGTGTGTTACAAAAAGATACTCGCGTATTATTGCAGAAGAGCCAACGTTTATCGCCAATACGGTTGCGATAATACAAAAAGTACCAACAAAAATTTTACTTTAAGAAAAAAAAAATCGACTATTATGTGATCATAAACTGTATGTCTTCGAACTCATACCTCAGATTTAAATCTTTGAAAATATCCAAAATAGATTCGATAAAATAGTTAAACAAATGTGTAAGCATTTGAACTAGTTCCAGAAGCAATTTGGTTCATTAAAAGTTATATTTATGTTTCTAAAAGAATTATATTGTTTCTCTCTAAAATCCTATACAAGCAGAAAATTAACTTTTATTTAAATTCAGCCTTTCAATAATAAGTTATTAGAAATATCTTGGAAACATTAGGATGAATAACAGATTTTACATGGGAAAAATTTCAAAACAAATTAAGAAAGGAATAGTTTTTTACATATTATGTAACATGAAGAAAAAACCTTTTGACTAAAATAACACTTATTAGGACCAGGTGTGTGGGTACTTTTTCATCAATTGCTTTGTTTTAATAGAAACACATCCATCCAGATGGAAATATAGAAAAATGATTGCAATAAATATTACAAATTAAGCTTTCTTTTTATTCATATGATTTTACATTCTCCAATCACCAAAAAAAAATATTATAGTTTTTAAGTTAATGTTTTGCGAATCAAAAATTTCAGTCCTTTGAAGAATGTAAAAACAACTAAAACAATAAATTTTTACACTTACAAAATATTTAAAATTCATAAGTTTTTAATTTGAAAGAGTTTTAAGCACCCTTTTAGACGAAAGAATAACATCCTAAGTACTAGTAGAACCATAATCCAGTGTACAGCATTACTTACGGTACAGCATTTTATTTTCAATACCTTTTTTCAATGATTCACTGTAAACAAGAAAAATAAAACAAAACAAAATCATATTTTTTGAAATATTTATTCTGGAAATTGTACACATGCATTAAAAAAATAAACAAGAATATAAGTGAGATTCTTGATAAAAGTCTTGAAGTTACTAAATGTCAGTGAAAATGCCTTTCAAACTGTGTTTTAAATAAATTACATATTAGGATATGTGAGTCACCTAAATCATTTACAGAAGAATTAATAAATAGCTGGTTCTGAGAGGAATCTTAAAGCTTTTTCACATTAGAGTAAAAAATCTCTGCAAATGATGTTCATAACTATATAGTTTTCTAAATGACTACAAAATTCAGCGTAATACAGGTGTACACTACACACCAAACATTTTTTAGGCATGGTTTTCAAATTGCTGCAAATAAGAATTTGGCATTCAATAGTTCTCAATCTAAGATGACGGTCTCCCACTAAGAACTCAACATGAAAAAAATTTAAAAGAATGCCTTATTCCTTTCAAAAGAGGAATTACATTTGGAAGTAAAAATGTAAGAATTTTTTCGTAGAAAACCAATTAGAAAAATATGAGTGCCAGGATTTAAAAAAATACAACACAAGGCAGTGGCACACACAAAGGAGGGTCCTGGGGGTCCGGACCCCCAAAACCCTTGATTTTTTTTCGATTGATTATAATTCTAAGTATATAGTACGTAAAATTTAATTAATTACTTGTTATTAATGATTAATTTTATTAATTAATGCTAATTATTTATTTAAAAATTAGTTTTTTACTGTGTTTTGTTCCCCAAAATCGACAAAATCAAAAGGAGCATGATACAAGAATGGTGAACTTTTAACCCGACCCCCTTGAAAAATTCCTGTGTGCGCTACTGACACAAGGTATTTAGAAATGCCAGGAAAAGAAGCAGAAAACTATGGAAATTGGAATGTGCGGAAAATTGAAAAATAATAACTGCATTTAAAAGCGTGGTGTGCTTGATATCAATTGTTATAATTTCTTACTAGTTTTATTCCGTAATGCAGACTTAGTACAACAAAGGGCCACAAATAACCTTCCTTACTTCGTTAATCATTTTATTCTTATATTAAGATATATTTTTAATTTTTAGTACGATTAACTATAAAAGCATTTTTTTAAAACTGTAATTTATTAAATTTATTTTGTTTCATGTACGTCAGACTGAACAGATATTTCAGTACTTACGTATTACCAAAACAATCGCCAACTCTATTAATAACTTGCTAAATTGGCAACTCCGATTCGTACTTACGTCTTATTGCAACCTATTGGCGACATTGCATCAAACGAAGCACCTGGTTGCCAATTGTTGTGATATTTCATAAGTGCCCTCCGATTTCCTACGTGTTGTACGCGCTAAATTGGCAACCAGGTGCTTCGTTACATATAATGTTGCCAATAGGTTACGATTATACATAAGTAAGGGAACCTGCCATATTTTTTTCAATGCACAAAAACAGAGCCCCTGGCCTGTTTAAAAATGTGAAACTGATATGCATTCATCATTACACTACCTACCATCCAATTGCAGATAATAATAAGTACTTAAAATAAATAAATTCTATGAAATAAAAGGTTTTAAAAAATTTCACAAAGGGTACTGTTCCTAGGTTCTTTTCCTGAAAGTTAAGTTTCACTCTGTAATCGATAGAAAACAAACATGCACACATGAATTTAATGAAAAAAATATCAGCTAATACATTGATTTATCATGTAACCATTTAATTTGCAATATGCCAAATTATTAAGGTAAATCAATAATTTAATATGTTTTCATTCAACATTATAATTCAAAAAACTGGTTCCAAAAGTGAGCTGCAAACATTGTTGTTCTGAAGCATCAACAGATTGTGATTTAGGCAATTTGAGCGCAAAATTTCTGTTGCCAATTTTATAAGTTTCTTCCTTATCAAAAAGAAACTTATTTGAATGTGTAATATTCTTCAGAAATTTAACACTTTAGTGTTCTTCTTTAACATCTATTATTTCTGCCACATTAGGTTTTGACCATTTTATTCTGTCAGGATTTCTAGGCATCTAAAAAAGTTAGGAATTTATAATTGCTCATAAAGAGGAAAATTGATAAATTAAAAATTTAATTGAAATATCGTAAAAGCCTGATTTAGAATTATATTTTTATAGCTATAAAAAATATTTTTCAATTAAATGAATTCTTATGCGTGTGAAAGCAAAATAATAATAATGGTAGCTAACATATTATTTATCAATCAAGCATGTTGAAAGTTTCAGAACGAAATATACACTCCTCATTTTAATAACATCCAATAAAAATAAAAAACGTGACTAAATCAAAATGGTTCAGGTAATTAAGACCATTTCCCTCCTTTTATTATGAAAACTTGTTCAATAAAATAATAATATAAAGAATATTAATTGCAATTATACCTAGGGCCATGTGGACCTAGGTACAAGGCAACTATGTGGCCCCAGATACAAGACTAGGTAATTTTATACAAAATGTCTTCTGCAGAAAAACCCACATGTAGAGAGGATTTATTTAAAATCTTATTTAGTACTTAATGTCACAAACAAAATTATGTACAAGAGAGAGAATTCAAAGAAAATTTTTTGACTTACTTTGTACAAAAATGAAAAGAGATGAGCTGCAAAACTTTATTTCAGACGATGTAAAAATGTTTTTCATTTATAACTTCTTTTGCAAAATTTCAAAATGAATGCCAAAGTAGGAATTGGTGTAACCTCTCACCCAACTGAGTAATAAAACTTAGAGCTAAATATTATTCAAATAAAATGGGGGTAGACCTAGGTACTTTTTTATGTTTCCACTCGTCTCACTACTCAGATTTTTTATGTTTTCCTCTCGGGTACAACATGCCTACATATAGGACTTTCTGTACCAAAGCTGTATTAATTTTTGGTACTTACATATTATCGCAACCATATTGGCGAGATTATATGAAATGAAGCCCATGGTTATGTCAACTTAGCATGTACAACACATGGAAAATCAAGGTTGCCAACTTGGAGAATTATTTTGAACGTTGGCACTATTGCTATAATATGTAGGTACCTAAATTTTCTCTACCTTCCATTAACTTGTTGAGGACCAGTTGATTTTCACTGTTAAGCCTAACTCCATTTCAAAATTCATGTAAAATTCTTGCTGTAATAAAACACACCAAAAAAAATTTATAGTTTATAATCATTCCATAAGTTCCAAATCCAGGTCACACCGAACTCCGAAATGGGAACTCCGATGATAACTCCGAAATGGGAAAACACAATCTCACATATGATACCATGTTCCCTGAAATGATTACATATACCGTGGACCAAAAAAAGTGTTCGTACACTTACAATTTCCTATAAAATTTAATGTTTTCGACTAATAAAAATTAATATATTGGAATTATAATTTTTTAAAAATAGTATAACTATTTTTTTAAAAAATTAATCAAAAAACTACTAAAAAATTACGCCACAAAAGTCTTCGTACACTTAACAAAAATCTAAACATAGCTTTAAATATTGTATTTCTTTTTTATTCTAGTTCTTAGTAGGATATCTTTTATTGTCCACAACAACTTTTAAAAGTCATGGTATAGATTTAATTATTTTTTTGTAATTTCTGCATCAATTTTCGACCATTCTTCTATGATTATTGTTTTTACTTCACATTATGTGTTTATATGTCATGTTTTCTTTTTTTAAAACCAGAATCTCCCCAAGTATGCTCTACTGGGCTAAATAAGGTGATTGAGGAGGTTTTTCAAAATTTGGGGACAGTTATAGAGACACCCGTGGCGTACATTGAGAGCAGTGTGTTTGGCGTCGTTATCCTGTTAAAAAATGAAGTCGTCTCCTGTATCCAAATTTTAGGCTGATAATTTACAATTCCTCTTTAAAATATTTAAATAGAGCTCATGATTCACAATACCATAAAAAAATACCAAATTACCTAAATCTGAGGTAATTTGAGGTAATCTGAGGTAACACTTCCACCTCCATAGTTAATTCATTGAACTAGATTCTTGGGATTAAGTTTCAGAAAATACAAAATTGACAGCAAATTGATTGGGATGACAGAAAATTCAACGTTTTTGGTTTCTATGGGCATATTATAGCTTGTAAATGAGGTGTTTAGTCCCATGAATTTATGTGGAACATGAACTCCTCCACCGGAAGTATTCTTGCGGGGAGGTGTAAACCGGCCTCAGAATTAGGTATTTTTTGATGGTATTCTAAATCATGAGTTCTATCTAAATATTTTAAAGAGAAATTTTAAATTATCCACCCAAATTTGGATATGTGAGACGACTTTTTATAACAGGGTAATGACGCCAAACGCGCTGCTCTCAATGTACGCCGCTGATGTCCCTATAACTGTCCCCGAATTTTGAAACACCGCCTCAATCACTTTATTTTGCCCAGTAGAACATATTTGGTGTGGTTTTGATTTTTTTTTTAAAAAGAAAACATGACATATAAACACATAATGGGAAGTAAAAAGAATAATCGTAGAAGAATGGTCGAAAATTGATGCAGAAATTACAAAAAACTGATTAAATCTATACCATGACGTTTAAAAGTTGTTGTGGACAATAAAAGATATCCTTCTAAGAACTAGAATAAGAAAGAAATACAATATTTAAAGCTATGTTGAGACTTTTGTTAAATGTACGAAGACTTTTGTGGCATAATTTTTTAGTAGCATCTTGATTATTAATTTTTTTAAAAAAAATAATTGTACTATTTTTAAAAAACTGATTATGTCAATTCGTTAAGAACAAGTTGCAGATATCATAAAAAAACTACAATTCCAATACATTAATTTTTATTAGTCGAAAACATTAAATTTCATAGGAAATTGCAAGTGTACGAACACTTTTGTGGTTCTCTGAATGGATTAATAATAAACCAGAAGATCAATATGTCGTGAATTAAAACTTATTGACTGGGCTTGTCTCTTTATTGTAAAAAATTTCAATTTAATAAGATTTTTTAGAAATATCAAAATTGTTTTCAAAAAAAGCAAAGCATTATGGTTATGAAAGTATAGCCTTTCTGCACTGTGTTAAAAAATTAATCAATACATACATATTATGGCAACGTTTGCGTTCAGGTAACTCGCCCAGTTGGGCAATACCAATTTCGCATGTGCCATGTGTGCTGAATTGGAAATCATGTGCTTTGTTTCATATGATGTCACCAAACGGTTGAGAAAATATGTAAGTAATGATAAATCTAATTTAATCAATGTAGATCAATTACTAATAATACAATATATCCATTAAATATTAGTAGATTTAGTAATTTAAGTAGATTTCCAAAACTGAAAATTAAAAAGCATTCTTAAAATAGATTACATTCAATTTTACTAACTAATTTGGCTCATTCTGTTCAGTAAATTTTGATTTTTTCAATATTCGAAAATGAGAGTGAAAGGAATCATAAAATAAGTGTATTGAAATTGCTGAAGCTCCTTCAAATAAATTCTTTTTGAAAACTTTTCCATAAATTTACTAAACTAAAAAGGTTTTCTAAAATTTACAAGAAATTGGTCTCCTAAAAATTATAGTTTAAAAAAACTAAAACACGCTTTTATAGTTTTTTAATCGAACTAAAAAGAAAAAATAATCCTTAATATAAGAATAAAATGATTTATGAGAAAATTAATGCCATTGTAATAAAAACGTGGGGTGCTCGATATCAATTGTTAAAATTTCTTACTAATTCTATTCCGAGTGAGTGAATATAAATGTTGCACTGTGTTTAGCAACACGAGGGCTTTTGGCAATGGACGACGTAATTTTGAATCGTGGTCAAGCGACGTGGACGACACCTGAGCTTTTGTAGAAGTCCTCGAGTAATGATCATTTTGCAAAAGATTGGAGTATACAGAATTTCTTCTCTTCTATTGTTTGTTCATTTAGAGATGGTGCCAATGTTTGGAATATTGCGCAAATTTTCAAAATACTTGCTTGAATAGAAATTAACATTTGCTTTTTTAAAAATTTCATCAATTTTAATTTTTTCATAAATTTTTTTACTGATGTCTTCTGAGGGAATCCAGTCGATGTAAACGTTAGACTCTGTGACACATCTTGCGAAGTCAAAACATAAAATAAAAACAATCTAGTACTCATGTGTTCTTCCGCGGGTAACGTGGTAGATACTAAAAATAGTTCGGAAGATTTATGGGAACTAAATTTGTTGTTGGACCCCAATTTTTAAAATATGTAGCCGGTATATTAAAAGAACATCTGTAAACCTGAATATCTTTTTTAACTTGTTTCAAAGTGTTAATTAACCATTTTTTCGGGTTTTGAGTACATGCAAGGTTTTATATTCGATGTAATCATGTGATCAAACCTGATACAAGCATACTCATTTCAAAATGTGTATGTCTATGGGCTCATTTTTGAGTAAGTCTTTTTTCTCCGTGTACATTTGGTGAGGAGTATGGCATTTTTATCCTCTCCACAGATATCTGCCTCCATATCTCTTCCCCTTCCCCCAAAAAAATATCTGGGTTTTCCGGAGGTGGTTAGTAAGGTGTGGTTTAAATATATATATTTTTTTGAATAATGAAATTTTCTGATACATTTTACTATTTTTCATGAAATAGTGTGTTAATTTTTAACTAAAAACTTTTTCAGTTGTCTAAAAGGAGAAAAATTATCACAGAAGAGAAATTTTTCAATTTATGAATAAATCAGATTAAACTTAGATCAGAACTTAGTGATCTCTCGGATGATGACAATGCTGCAAACAAAACATATGAATCGCGTGTACTGAAAGGAGAATCAAGTTCAGATGAGAGCGAATGAAGAAACACATGGGAATATTTGAAATGGAAAGACAATTTTGGATCACTCTTTACCATAATAGTCTTTTGAACACGTTCATTACAGTAATTTAGCTGTTGCAAATTCTTGGTTTCTGTGCAAACAAGATGCAATATCTAATAAAATTCCTCTACAAATCAAAATAGATCGTTTAAAATTTAATTTAGAGACAGTTGAAGCGTTATCAGCCTCTCCACCTACTAACAAAAGTACTTTAACTGACGATGAAGATAACAGTGTTGTAACTCTACTCGCAAAAAGATCGAAGCATTATAATCCACCTGCTATACATGTCATGAAAAGACTTGACATGTATAGCAATTTTTGATGTGTTGATGACTTTTCAAGGCCTCGCTAGTTCAGATTTGAAAACTACGAAAGCAGTTCGAAAACATGTTGTAAAAAATGCAATGGTTACTTATACTTGTCAAAAACAAAACAAAAGATTTTTACAGTAAATAAACAATGACTTCATAAAAGAGTTAATTATACCTCAATAATTTCCTTATTTGTAACAATTTTAGTTGAATTAAGATTGTTTCTTCTATCAACTTAGAGCTAAAAATGTAAAATTTCGGAGGTGACCTGTTTCACAGATAACGCCCAACCCACACGATCGTACGGGTACCGTCTACGTTCTAGGGGGAGGGAGCGGGATTTTTTTATTGGGGTCCATACAGTATTAATTACCAGAAAATTTTAATATTTGAAGATAAAAATAATTCGGGTCTTAAAGGGATAATGTATACAATATATATACGACATATTTCGAAGTCAGAATCAGACTTAATTTTTAAAAAGTATCTTTATTCGATGAAATCTATACAAGCTCTGACGCTGAGAGGAGAGAGAAAAAGAACGCCAAAATGAAATCTAAGTGTTTTACCATTTAAAACACCAATGAGGTAAGTATCGCGACTTTTATGATGGTACTTGAAAGTTAATGCTGACATATATGGGCCATTAAATCTAATGATCTGAAATTAGACAAGTTTATTGGCTAGGCCATATGTTCGGAAGAAATAAATGGGTGATTAGTTCGATACTTGAAGCTGAAATGAAAAAGATATGAGTTAAATGCTAGATAGGGAATTAATCTAATTTAATTATCCTTACATTTATATATATATATATATATATATATATATATATATATATATATATATATATATATATATATATATATATATATATATATATATATATATATATATATATGTATATATATATATGTATATATATATATATATATATATATATATATATATATATATATATATATATATATATATATATATATATATATATATATATATATATATATATTAACACAGAATGCAATCCACGTATATTGACGAAAAATAGAAGTAATTGAGCGCTAAAGTTACAAAAACATATCACTAGTATATGTGTTTGATTGTGCTAACATCGTTTAAAATAAAACAGCTATCTCTAAATATGTTGCTAATAATCTGGTACTGCCATCTGGTAAAAAATAAACATGTTTCCGAGCAAAAGAAGTAAATCGTTTTAATTTTTTTACGGCTTTACTTCTGAAAACTCTACCCGGAAATATCACGGGTACGAGAAATAGAGGGGTCAACTTCATCCCGCGATTTTGACGGGAGCCAGAAGGAAGAGGTTAAATTTATAATGTATGTCATTTTTTCAAAAGTAAAATTACTTTTTTAAAGTATTTCAATACATGTCGAAGTCTGATTTTTTATGCTCATTTCCCCTTTTTATTTTTATTTTAAAAGCTATCTTTTTTATACCCGCGGCGTATAACGCGCAACCATAAATTTCGATCTTATTTTCTATACTCAAAGTACGCGTTATATGCCGAATTTTACGGTAATTTACATTTACATTTGATAGCCGTTTTATATACATTTGCCGCATTTTATATACTAGCCATTGTATATTTTAGAATACTAGAAATGAGTAAATTACAATTATCACACAAGGAAAAGAGAGAAAAAATTAGTACACACAGATAGTAATCGTTTTAGTACCAGGATTAAAAAATATGTGTGTGTGTGAGTCATACAATTACTTGACATTTTTTAAAAATTTTATTTTCAATGCTTTGTTGCACAAATTCTTTTTCATAAAACTAAAGCTCAATTTTGAAATGAAGAGCAATAAATTTCTGCACCAATATATTACCGACTTCTAAGGTATTCAATGCTATCAATGGAGAAAATGATTTAAAGATTCAACACGACTAGTAAAATTTAATTGACGAACGTTTTGACTCGGTATCAATAGTAAAAAAATATTTTAAATTCAGCTAAAATACTTCAATAAAATTTTCGCTATATGATGTTATGTTGGCTGTCTGTGAGTGAGTGATTGAACGTTTATTAAAATCGCGCTCTAAGGCAACAGGAAGACTACTAACGCTGGACCTAGTAATTTTGAACCGCGGTCAAGTGACAGGATGATACCTGAGCTGGAATCCTCCTTCCCTAACTACCACTTTACATCAATGGGAGAACTTTGAGTGTCAACAGATTTTACTTGCACAAATCCTCTTCACAGTGGGTTTTCAGTTACACTATGGCTGTCCGCGAAAATATTCAACCTCGGGTCGTTAGTTTGACATGCTTGATTAAGATACATGGGCGCAGCTATCGTAGTATCAATGATACGGGGCATCCAAGCTACAGGAGATTCAACATGTCTAACTACATTTTTATTAACAGGGCTCCCATATCTGAAAAAGGGCCCCTAAGGAATTTTGATACAGGGTTTCTCAAAGCTAGCTATTCCGGTGTTAAGATACTAGTTTTAATAATAGTACGAAATATTTTAATACATCAAAACTCTTTTTAATCTTTTCATTTATTAAATCGCAATACTAGATATTTTTTTATCATTTGAATTGTTTTATTCGAATGAATATAAAATGAAATTAGAAAAATATTCAAGAAACGATTTTCCATACATCTTTTTTTCCAGAGTTCATAATTATTTTTTTCTATTAATTTTAATGCATTTTTTAATGCTCAATGTTTAGCTTTGTTGTTTTGGAAATGATATAAAACAATTTAATTCGATGTGTTTACCAAGCCACCTGCGCATTCAAAAACGAAACCTTTTAAATTTTACTTAGAGAATCTGGCAATGCTTTTCATTGCAGAAATGTTTTGATTGTTTAAGTTCCTTTTTAAATTTTCATTCGAAGTTTTATTAATTTCAGATAACTGTAGTTATTAGGATGGGTTATGATGGTTTTCCTTTATTTAAAAATCAGATAAAAAACTTGTTTTCGAGAATTGCAAAATGCGGTTTTCATTTGAAAAGGTTGGATGGGTGACCAAACTTGGATAAAATGTACAATGTGCAATTAACAATCAGCACTAAGAGAGGGAAAGGAGCACGAATCGATATACATAAATTAGTTCATGTAAATAGCCAAGACTCGCTGTCTAGCGGAAGTTTGAGCACCCTGGATCAAGACGAATTTACATACGTGGAGCATACTCATTCTGTTGAAGTAAGTCTCATTTCAAATGGCACAACGTCTAAGCATCTGTTGTTAATTAAACTGAAAATTGTGTGTATAACGAATCAATTTCTAGGACTTATAATTTATGAATGAAAAAGAAAAACATTTCAATTTATTTTTGATAGAATGCATAAAATCTCATGTTAGTATGTAATTAATTTTACTTCTCGATTTATCAATTTACTTCTGCCGTTATGTATTTAATAGAAGTGTATCACGTTTTGTTTTAAAAATAATATTTATTCATTCTTGTGTTTTGAATATACTTTTATCTTCAAGAATTAATTTAAAAGCAATTTTTTATGTAAGTAAAAAGCATGTCAGTTATATAAAAGGCACTTAAAAAAGTTCGTTAATTTGTCGAATCGGCCGCCTCTCGCACCAAGTGTTTTTCGGCAATTCCCATTTCCTATGTATCGCACGCGCTGTACTGGCATCCTGGTGCTTCGTTTCATATAATGTCGCCAATAGATTGCGGTAATACGTAAGTACCCTTTTTCCTACTTTTGGTGTACTTTTAGTTTTGTTCACACCTTTCTATTTTTGCTGAAGAAAAAAAAATGTTCCAATATTCTATCCTATTTGATGATAATAATTCGTCAAGTTGACAAAGAATAAAAGTTGGAACTTAAATCTGATCTAACCCTGATTTTTATATTTGTCTTAAAAACATTGTAGTAAGTATTTTAACAGATATTGTGGTACATATGTATGATATTGTTGACCAATTTCTTCAAATCAAATGCCTTATGTGCAACCAATAGTGGAAAACATTCCAACACTTGTTACAAAACAAATACAATGACTGCATTTGGTGACGTCATTTTATTTAGCAGAATTGGTCGATAGTATAGTTGATTATTGAGAAAAAATGAAACTAAAAATACTAACAACTAAAATTCTTTAATTACAATGAAAAAATACATTCTGCACAGTATAGTATTAATTTTTTTATTTATACGTGTAATTGAAATTAAAGTAACATTATTGTGAATTCTGTTGTGATAGATAAGATGACAAATAACTTTTATTCGGATAGTAAGATGTTACTTTTAGCAGAATGCAAGCTGAATTGAAGCCATCTACGAATCGGTTTCTAAGTGAGTCTTTAATGTTATTCATCTCTGAAAATAATGACTCGTAGACATAGGTAGATGAAAATATGGTTAAAATAGCATGAGCCAGTTTTTTCAAACAGCTAAATGGATCTGGAATCGAATTTCATGTTTCCAAAATTTCATTACTAGCATTTTGACTTATATTGCATGTTAATCTTTGTGTTTTAATCAATTTTAACTTTCTCATTTTCAACAAATTTTTGAATCTATATTGAACTAGACTGGCAATCAATCAGAGTTGCATTTCAATTTTTTCAATTTACAACCAATAGAATTGGGACAAATTCAGTTTATTAAATGAAGTCACATCAAGGTACATAAAAAAACTTGAGCGTTTCTGATAATTCTTTGAACTGGGAAAATCTTGCTGAAAACTGCAACCAATCACTCACGTTACTCGTAATACTTGGATGGCACGTGTGCCACTGGTTCGCCATCCCTGGTATAGTTTGTATTGTTTTTGCCTAGTCCTTCTTTGTGTGTGCATTCCAGAAATATTAAATTACAACATTAAAGATGACTCCCTAAGTTGGCAAACCCGATTTTGCATGTGTTGTACAGGAATTGGGGGCCATGCACTTTGTTTCATATAATGTCACCAATATGGTTGATAATGCATAAGTACCGAAAAATTCAATTTCCAAAAGATATTAAAATATGCCAATTTCATAAAATGAATTTTTGTTCAGTATAATTGTATTTATTATGTATATTACAATAACTAATTTTTATTCTTAATTGAAATGTTGATCAAAATATCAATCTTTGTTAGGTATTGTAGATAAAATATTCATTTTCAAAAATATAATTTAAGTCTGAACAATTTCATTTTCAAGTTACATTTATTTTAGTGTTAATATTTGTAGAAAATAAATTATCAACTTTTATGTATATCAGATAATCCTTTGGTTTCATAAAGTTGACATGAACAACATTTGGCAGTTTTTTAGTTTGGTAAAATTAGATGCCAGTATAATACATACATACCAATTTTTCAAACTTTTTATTTTTTAAAAGTTATTCAGAAATTAATTGGTACTTTTCCTTTTTGCTGGTGCAAATCTCGCGTAGCAGACACAATATACACAACAACTTGTGTCTTGGTAAAGTTCAAGCTTTCATTGACTTAGGAAAAAGACTTTACTTCTAAGAAAAGTCTGTGACTTGTTTTAAAAATGTGCTGGTGAAATGTTACTGGTGGTAATATTCCGTTTGGCATTGGATGTATATCATTTTGGCGAATTTATCCCTTGTGCTAACAAAGTGGAAAAGTACCAATAAACTTTATAATTTTGAAATAACCATTTCAAAAAAGCATT
Organism: Trichonephila clavipes; assembly: GCA_019973935.1. Lineage (NCBI taxonomy): Eukaryota > Metazoa > Arthropoda > Arachnida > Araneae > Nephilidae > Trichonephila > Trichonephila clavipes. Next base: position 911,667 of record BMAU01018231.1, on the reverse strand, counting down.
GATTAGGATTCTTTTAGTGCTAAGCTAGTAGATTTGTGAATTTAAGGAGATTTTGGTACTTATGTGTGATATCTCTTTAAATCAAAAGACACCACCAAATGCAACAATATGCAGCTATAGTGTAATACCATTCTCGCGTATGTCACAAGACAATAAATAACAATGACAGTATTTGGTAATAATTCCTCTGAATTGGTTGTCTTTTCATTTGGCAAAATTGGGTGACAGTATAATATGTAAGTACCAAGATTTTAATGAAAATAACATGGTAGATTTCTATTTGCAATGTATTTGCAGATGTTTAATCCTGTATTAAAATCTTATTTCAGCCCCCTTAGCAGAATTCAACCCTTATACATAGATAAAAAAAATAATTACAAGACTTTGTGCAATTTATATATACCGTATTTTCCTGTATATAATCCGCAGCGGTGTATTATCCGCAAAGCCTTTTTTTCGAGTTAAAAAAAATAAACATTGTATAATCCGCAGAGGCGTATAATCCGCGGCAGTTTTTACGGCACATAATCCAAAAATATAAACTGCTGATAATGAGCGTCATTTAAGATAAAAAAATACACAATATAATTAAAAATAGAAGTAAGAAATTGTACAGAAAAAAAGATTATTATGAAACTTTTCTTTAAATATGTATGATAATATTTTTTACGATAATCTCAATAAAAAAAATTCTTTGCTACTGCCATCTATGTTTGAGTTGTTAAACAAAACATTGCATGCGGAAACAAATGTTTCTTTTTTTAAAAATTTAGCAAGTTAACCGCAAAAAAATTAAAATCGAGACTGCTTTTCCATTGTCTCTTTCTTTTAAAATCCAATTATTTATTTCTTCCTCTAATTCTGGCCAGTGAGGTTTTCCACGACTATCGGCTCTTTAACGTCGATCACAATTTTCGAAGTTGATCATGTTTTTTCTCCACAAACGAATATTCAATTCGTCAACGCTGAAAAACCTTGCAGATTTCCGACTTTGGTAGCCTTCTCTATAACTTTTAACTTGAAGTTTGCAGTGTAACTTAACGCTTTCGCTTCAACATGATGAAAACTTTCAAAGGATGCAATAGCTCTAGTCAAGAGAAAATTGGAAATGGCACCAGCGACTCGTAACTGTTTTTTCATTTCGAGGAACCAAATTCATTTTTGAATGTAATTGGACAAAAACTAGTTATTGCTGACATACGTCATCCAAGTCATGAAAGCGCCATCTATTATTTATTTTATAAAACATAAACGGCATTTCTTTCAAAACTTTATTATTAGCTTTTCTGATGAAGAATGTTTTATCTCAGATAATCCGCGGTGGCGTATAATACGCACAACGAAATTTGAAACTTTTTTAACACATAATCCACGGATTATATACAGGAAAATACGGTATATATATATATATATATATATATATACATATATATATATATATTAACAGAAATAGTCTTTTTTTTATAACTATTGATACTTATTTATTTAGACTTGTGTAAGTAAAACAAGATTCTAAATAATGGTAACTAAATATAGCATTTGAGAAAGTTAAATTTTTTCTGTGTGTACTGTTAATATTAAACTACATTTTTTATTAATCTTTTTTGAAAAATATTGGGCTTAATATCTCATTATTTTTGTGTAGGTTAAATGTATATTTTAGATTACAAAAAAAGCTTTTCTTAAAGAGTTACTTTCAAATTTTAGATTAGTATAAATTAATAATTATCTCCATAACTTTAAAATTTCATCCAAGTATAATCTAGATCAGTGATACTCAACTTTTGGCCTTTCAGCCTTTTCTGAGTGGCCCGGCATGGCCCATTGCGCTAAGAAGCAGAACTAATCATAGGGTGATGGCCGCCAGCATGCAAAGACCTAATGTGCTGCCCTTCTAGAGAATTTTTCATTTTGACTAATACTTATTGTAGACATAAATTTATCTTCTCGTATAAGAGTGAAAAGTAAAATATTAATAAAAATAACTTCATTATTCTATTTTGTTTTTATAAATTGTAAGGTTATTATTAAATTGAAAACTTTCAATTTCCCCCACTGCATATTAACTTTAAACACTCCTATGTCTTTGGTAATATTAACCACATTAGATATCTTCATAAAGCAACTTTCGCAAAAATCATTTTTAAGATACATTGCGCCGAATAGTACCGCTGATAAGCATAAAAACCTTTTCTTGCAATACTGCTGGCTCTTTCACAAATTTTGTTACCAAATGAAGGATGTGTATAAAAAGTAGGCATTAATGTACTAATAGATGGGAAATCAGGGCTTATTTTGTTTTTTCAATAACTGTTTGAAATTCAGCATGTTTATTTAACTTATAATAAATTTTACTTTGAGAAATTTGTAAAAAATTTGTTTGATTGATAGATCTATATGTGGCCGGCTGTCATTTTGCCTGCCCATGTGCTGCACACCTGCTAGGATCGGACTTGCTAAGAATCTCAATTATTTAATAACAGTGTACTAAAAATTTAGCAGGAAATTCTGTCAATATCAAGCAGTCAAATCTATCACTTTGTTATCAATTTGCTATTTTTGATAGTAGCATGTAAACAAGAGGCTTGATGTGGACAAAAAGAAAATGAAACTACCCCATAATTCAGTATAAAATGCAAAAAGTAAATATTTTTTTTCTGTTTGTTTGATAAAAGGGTTAATATAATATTAAAATAAATGTCTAAAAAAAGAGTTTTAATAATTTGATCAATTTTGCTCTGTCCAAAGTTGCTTTGGCCTTATAGTATTCCCCTCCCCTCCCCATTATCCTTATGCTTCTGGCCCGTGGCAGTGCCAATTTAAGCTCATTTCAGGCCTTGGGCGCAGAAGATTTATGGGGCCCCTTGAACTGGCAGATCAAAATTTATTACCAGAAAACCTGCGCCTCAAGCATCCAATGGATAAACCAGCACTGGTCTGTGTAGAGTAACTGTCATATGTATGTCGCCCAGCCAGAAAAAGGTTGAGTACTCCTGATCCATATAATCCCTTTGTGCATATACATACAGGTATTTCCCATTACATGTGTGGGTTCAGTTATTTTTTATTTGAGATTATTTTTAGGATATGATGATTAGTGAGATTAGCTATATATTCAATCATTTTGTATAGGTCAAATTTTAAGAATTATAAAAAGAATTTCTTTATTTTAAATGATTTCCGTAGTAATAAAAGATATGTCAATTTTGAAGAGGCAAAAACAAAGAAAGATATAAAAGGTGCTTTGGATGAAAAAATATCAGATAATGAGTAAGAGGAAGATGTACCAAAACAGACTCCAATTGCACATCCTGATACCCTCGAAGCTACTAAGTTATTAATAAATTATTTTAAACAACTGGGATTTCAGATGTGTAGCATATTAAATCTGTTATGCAAGAGTTTAAAAAGAAACAAATTGCCAGTAAAAAAATGAGGTCATTGTGTATATATGATCAATAATGCTATACTAAACTACTATATAAGTCTTTCTAAAAGCAAAACAATAAACAAGGTATTAATAATACAAAATAAAATAACTAGAATAATACATTAGCATGCTCAGTGCTAAGACTGTACAGTTAAAGTTTAAAGCCACCAACTCTTTATTTATCAATATTACTTGGCTGAAATAATAAATAAAATGGAACATGAAGGTCACACAAAATGGGTCTAATGATCACTAAATAATCATCCATTTTGCCATGCTATATTAGGAACATGTCTTTCAACATGAAATAAAATAACTTAAATGGTGATAAAATTCCGTTGCTTTTACATAGTGTTTTATTAGATACCAAAATTTATTAAGAAACCTATTTACCTCAATTATTTCTCCCTGAAATTTTGTCATTTATTTACAGATTTCTGTCCCTCTTAAAAGTTGTAACAGATTTGTGTCTTCTGAGAAATCTTTGTTTTAATAAGATTATGAATAACTGTGTAATTTTAAGTTATCTATGATGATAAAATGTATGTAATTTTAAGTTATCTATGATGATAAAATGATTCAGAATGTTTTTTTTATTATTAACCAGATATTGGCGGGTTTAGATGAATTACGAAAATCCAATACATTTTGCGATGTTTTACTATGTGTGGAAGGAGATGACTTTCCTTGTCATAAAGTGGTTCTTGCATCATTCAGTTCATATTTCAAGGTATCGCAATATTGTTTTATAGTGATCATAATGTGTTATGTTTTAATTCATAAAAATAGTTTTTACTGTTCAGGAAATGAGTGAAAAAGAAAATATATCTGATTCTCTCTATCAGTATGTTTTAGATTCTTTTAAACTATGTAAATAATAATAATTCACAGCTATATGGAATGTAGGCAAACTCTTTATAATGAATTAATTTCTTATTAATAAATAAAATACTGATTAGCTTAAATTTTCTGTCTAACATTTAATTTTTTTAAGACAAATATTTTTTTTATTAACAATCATAATATCAGTTTTAATAATAATATTAAATTTTTTATTTTTTTTATCTCTTTTGTTTCATAGTTTTGTTTTAAGATTCTTTTCATTATCTTATAATATTCAAAAATATTTCTGTGGAAAACTATTAATGTTTTAAATATGCTATGAAAGATCTTTTTTTGTGTGTGTTAAGAATAAAATAAAAATATTATTGCTCATTATATATTTGTGCAGTTATTAGTATATATTTGTGTCAGTAAAAACTAAACTTTCATTTATAAATGTAAAATGCTTTTAAAAAGTAAATTCTACATTGGGAAAAAATGTCTAAAGGTTAAATTTGATCACCAAACTACTGATATAATAATAATTATAAATATTCTATTGCCAAAGTTATTTTACTGAATTGGCAGTAAAAAGAAAAATAATTTACTTTTTTTATATTCTGTTCCTGTTCATTTGTCATAATATTTTATTAATGTCATTTTTTTTTTTTTTTTTTTTTTTTTTTTGCTCTGTACAAAGTTTTTTTGAGGGAGAAAATTGTATATTTCTAAAAATATTATTGCACTTTATTATCCTACTTACTAATATTATTATACTTTACAGGGTACTTTACTTTTTTATATTTTGTTCATGTTCATTATTCATAATATTTTATTAATGTCATTTTTTTTTTTTTTTTTTTTTTTTGCTCTGTACAAAGTTTTTGGATCGGGAAAAATGCATATTTGTAAAAAATATTATGGCTTTTTCATATTTGATTTATGCTTATAAAATATGTTAATTCTTTTATCCTCAATTGAAAATAATGCTCCAGTTAAAGCTTCATTTATGACAAGTCCATAATGTTGTACATTTTACTTCATATTTGACCATGTGAACTATTTTTATAGGCAATGTTCACTAGCGAAATGGCAGAAAGTCAACAGAAAGAGATTGTTCTTAATGGCGTTGAGGCATCAACATTAAAACTTCTTTTAGATTATGCCTATTCAGCCAGGATTCCTATCAACAAAAGTAATGTGCAAGCTCTACTTTCGGCTGCTAATCTACTGGAAGTGCTTCCTGTGAGAGATGCGTGTTGCCGCTTCTTGGAGAGACATATGGATGAGACGAACAGCATAGGGATACATTGCTTTGCTGAGGCTCATGCTTGTGAAAACTTGCAAAAGAAAGCCAAAGAATTTACATTACGGTATAATATGCTGATGAAGTGTTATTCTTTATTGTTTTTTTGTACATAATTATGTTAGAAATGTAGATGATCCTTGCGTTTTAAAAATAATTTCTGGTACAATTTTATTTTGTACCGAAGAAAAACCATTGTAAAATAATCAAAGATAAGGTTTTAAAAATTCAAGGAAAATTATATTTTTGTTCTGTAATCAGGAAAAATATGTTTAGCAATGTGATAAATATTTATTAAGAACTATTTCTGATAATATATACATTTAGGCTTCCTATGCAGTTGAACCTGTTTTTGTGCAGTTGATAAAAACCACATAAAAATAGCCACACAAAAAAAGTATTCAAAAATTTAATTAATCCTTACATATAATAAGCCAATTCGTCAAAATACTGCAGAATTTTTTTTCTATGTGGTCGCACAAAAAATAAAATTGCGTATAAAAAGGACCACACAAAAACAGGTTCTACTGTATATAATTTTTCCTTGGCAGAAATTTCTTTTTTTCACCTTGTTCATATCACCAAATATTATATTGCATATCTTTTCTTTTCTACATTTCAGAATATTTTAGGAAGGAATTTATGAATCTCAAATGTGTGTCAGTTTATGTAAATGAAAATGATGTAATAAAGAGATGAAATCCTGTTTTTCAATAACGTTCAATGCAGATAATTTCAGCTATTAGATAATCTCATTAATAATTATTAATGAGAAGTTCTTAATCAATTGGAAAATTTTATGTAGTTAAAAGTTTACACTTGCTCTAATTGGAATTTGTTACCCTACCCTTTTTTGTGAATGTGTTTGTTTCTTTTTCTGTGATTAGATATTCTGTTGATATGCAATTTAAATTCTAAATTATTTTTATGTCATTGATCCTCAACTTTTGTCATTAATAGCAATGTCTTAAGGCTGTTTTCGGTCAATGTTAAAGGATAGGGATGAAACGGCAAAGACATTTGTGGGCAGGAAAAAGCTCCAATAATAATAAATTTTTTTATGGATATAAAGAAAATAATTGTTTAAAGGATAGTGTTTCTTGAATTTTGATTTTTTGGAAAATTACAGTTTTCAGCATTTTTGCAAAATGAAATTTGACTTTTCTATGTTAAAGTATAGGAGGTGGAAACGCAAAAGACATTTTAACAGAAAAAAAAAAATTTTTTTTTAGAGTAGAATTAAATAGTATATAAGAAAGCAAGCTTCCCTCTTTGGACTAGTGTAGCCAGAATTAAGTTTTATGTTTTTCTTAATTAACTTTTTTAAAATTTTAAGTTCATTCTGAATTATTTTTGGCGTAGTTATGACTATCTCAAACAGATGGCACCACCATCGTTTGAAAAGCGAATTTATTCTTGGCTGCGAATACTTATTTTTGGCGATATCTTTCTGAAATATAGTCGCCAGCTGAAATTATGGTAACTTGCAAATAGTGGACAATGGGAAAAGGTTTATGATATACAGAGTTTTAACATCTCAAATCTGACGAACTTTCTGATTTAGGAAAGTTTTAAATATTTTCTGCATGTGTGCTTTAAAAAAAATCGTTTATAATTATACTGCTTAGATTTTTTTTTTTGTCATTGAAGGAATGTCTGTAAGAATATTTAAATTCTGCGAAATGACTTAATGAAGAATGAAAGTATACTTACTTTATACTTGATCGAAAGTTGTGAATTAACTCACAATAAGAACACAAATTACTACTCCTTACTCACAAATTAAAATTTTAATCTAGTTATTGTAATGCAATTATTATTATTATATTATTTTCTTTTTAATTAACAAAAAAAAATTTCCCATCGATTTTATATTTGACGTAAAACTTTACCATAAACCATTGTAACAATTATTAACACAAAATATTGTTTTCTAATTTAATTAACAGAAACTTATTTTTTCAATTAATTATGTTCAGATTGTAAGCCGCACCCCAAATTCTCAGCACATTTTGTGAAAAAAAATAGTGTAAAATATATTATCGATATATGATATATTTACGGAATGAAAAGTGGCTGCGATACCCTAGTGGTCAAGGTAACGTACTTGTGGCTGGTGTATCATGAGTTCGAGCCTAGTACCGCTGAAATTCTGTCGTGTAGGGGAGCGATGAACGTTAAATCTGAGAGCCCAAACGTCCTCTCATTGGTGTGGTAGTTAGGAGATGGGAGGTGCAAGCTCAGGTGTCGTCCTCGTCACTTGACTATGGTTCAAAGTTACGAGGTCCGTCACCAAAAGCCCTCATGTAGCTGATCAATATGACGTTTATATTCAATCACTAACTAAACAAAATAAAAAAAATAAAGGTGAATTAATAAAAAGTGAATAATTTACTTTACCAGCATTAAAAACTTTTTTCAGTCTTCGAATCTAAGCTGCACCAGAATTTTTGTAGCCTAAGCATCGGGAAAAAAAGTGCAGCTTAGATTCGAATAAATATGGCAATATCCCGATTTTAAAGTCTCTCTATCTTTAAATTTTTCCTTTTTTTCTATTAAAAAATACTGTCTGGCATTTTCTGTCATTGAACATTTTCAATAACTTGATCAAGTTCTTGACTAAATTTTTAACATAATAGAAGTTGGGATTTTTCTTTTGCGCATTACATTTTTACACATATAAAATTTAGAATTAATGTAATTCAAATTTTATCCATTTTAGTTAAATGTATGATAAAAAATTTTTAAGTAGTAAAATTTTATTATGAATTCTTTATGGAAAAAGAAATATGTTGGGCATTACGATATGAACATATATTTATTGCTCATTGGAGTTTTTATTTTATTACTATAATTAAAATATTGATTTTTATTACTAGTTCATTTTTGAATTAGAAAGTAAAGCATTCAGAAAAGATATATCTGCTGAATAAACTTTTAAAAACACTAATTTTTAAAAAATTGAAACTTAATTTTCTAAATAATTAAACGGTGTTTTCATTTTTTAAACCCAAATATTCATAATTTTTAATTTTGGAAGACTTTTAAAATGAATGATTTATTTTATAAACGAAGGAAAAATATAACTGTTATAATTAATGTTTGCTTTTTTTATCTCGTAATTGTGGATCAAATTGCTCGATTTTCAAATGTTAAAAAGTTTTACATTTCTTATTTTTTCTATTCATTTTCTCAGGAAATATCATAATCAGTTAAGAGCAATTTATACCTTTTTTTCGGGGGGAGATATTGAATCTATCCACTAGAAAACTTAAGTCAATCTAATTATTACAAAGCTATTTTACCATAAATTATTGTTTAAAAACAATCTGTTACTCAGTATAATCACTATATGATAAATTACTTTGCCGTTTTGTCAGCCACAATACCGTTTAGCGTCCTTTCAAAGGCATCTCGTCATGTCATGAGGTCAACATCTCATGGTATTTTTCAAGCACTTAATGCATTCTTTTAATTTTAAATTTTTTATTTCTATTACTGTCCTTAAAAAAAATTTTTACTTTTAAGTACTATTATTTAAAAAAAAATGTAAGAGTCATAACACTCAAATCCTAATGGCAAGAGGTTATAGCTCGGAAGAGCTAAGTACTCTGGTCATCCACCCCACGATGTATAATATCTCATGGGAATTTCACTTCAGAGGGGACCGGAAAACATTTGTTGGTCCGAAGTCTTTAGGAAAAAAAAGTACAAAAAAGCAATAAAAGTTTCCAATTTCTTTCCTATGTACTAAAACAGAAAGAGAGGAAGAATAATTTATTTGGATTCCTACATAGAATGAAACTATTATTTTGTTACCAAATATGCCCAAAAAATAAACAATAATGCAATTTTCTTTCATTTAAATATAATGTTAACTTCCAAATTGAAAAATTGTTTTTGACATATATTCATTAAATAAACATAAATTTCTTAGAAAAAATAAGGGCAATGTTTATATATTATATGCTTGATTAATTGTGCTTGATAATTAATTGCCAGCCTATTTTCTCCCTTATAATGATATTTTAATCATTCTCTAAAGTTACAAAAGTAAATTTTAATTTCAAATATCTTCCTTTCTTTCTTCCTTTTTTTTTTTTTTTTTTTGCTGAACATGAAATAATTTTGTAATGCTTATTTTCATTTACGTACCATTTCTTATAAAAATATTTTTTGAATTTGAAAAATATTTTATATGTAAAATAATGGTCAAAACCATAATTAACCAGTTTTTTAATGAAATAGCTGCATACTATCTTAGAAAAATATCAAAATTGATAACCTTTAACTTTTTAACATTTATATAAAACTACTTTTTAAAGAAAATTCTATTCAAAATTGTTTCCCTTAAACCTTTAATAATGTAATACAGGTGTAAGTGTATACCTAATGGAAATTTCTGAAACATTTTTTTTTTTTTTTGTACATAAGAACTTTATTTTGTAATACTTTTAGAAACATTTATTATTCCATTATAAAAGAATATTAAATCATTTTCTTTATATGTAGTGCCTACTAGATTGTGAACATTTCATTGTTTACTGTACCGGGACCAACAAAACAAATTTATTCACGTTAATACATTGCCTTTGCACAACTAAATCGTTTTGTAATGGAAAATGAACTTTTTTTAATTTGTGGATAAAAACACCTATAATCAAGGAGAGCGAACAACTTATTGACATTTTAAAAGACATTTGACGGTAAAATCTATATTAAAACAAGAACAGCTCCTAAAATTTAGATTGTAAAATACATAGGATTTTTTCCATAGTTAGAAATGAATAAAGCATTCATAACAAATTATCAGAATCCATGAGTCGAAAAAGTAAGAAAGCCATTTTAGATCTCTCTCATGGTCAAGATTCAACACTATTTTACTCCCCCCCACCCGCCAAAAGAACAAGTATTTCGTTTCACAGTCGTAAAGACTGTGGCCCTCTTCCCCTTGCAGAGAAAGGGGAGGATTCTATTGAAGGAAGTGCGCTACACACACACACAGAGAATTTTTTTTTGCCTTTTTCGAAATCAACCAAAAGCGGAGAGCAGAGTGCACACGATCTTCTCTTTTCAAACAATCAAATCTCACCAGCAATGACATCCAATAATTCACAAAATAGCTGTAAATTTATGTTTCGAGATATTTTTCCGATTTTTTCGAAATTTCGCAATTGTCCATAATTCTGGAGATCTTCGTATAATAAGTACCATTATGAATTTATCATCTTCCATCCTCTCAAAAATTGACACATTTGTTGAGTAATTCTGGGTACCACTGAGAATTGTACCTCTCATGAAATAGGTTGCCAACCCCTGTTCTATTGTATAAAAGTAAAATTGTATCATATTGTTTGTTCATTAAAACGTGAAATTTAATTTTTCATTGCTTTAAATCCACCTATTCTTCCTTTAAAAATCATTTGTTCAGGAAAAATTAAACAGTTTCGTTCTGTACATCATTTATCTAGAGAATTGATCGACAAACTGTGTTCCACGAGTCCCAATAAAAAAAAATTGGAAAGAAAAATTACAAATATGTATGCAAAATGGATTTATGTTCTCATGAAATTCGGTTAGCCACAATTATCTAAAGATCTTTTTTAACTTTTATTGTAATATAATAAATGAATTTTAAAACTTTATTTTATGCAGTAGATTGTGAATATACTATTATTTGCTATCCCGAGTTCCACGAAGTAATTTTATACTAGTTAGTACAATATTTTGAAACCTTTTACATTTGTGGGGGAAAAACACCTATAATGAAGAAGATAAAAAAATTTATCGACATATGAACAGATTCGATGCTAAAATTTAAATTTAACTAGAAGACCTATATCTTAGGTTACCAATTCATGCCATATACGCAGAATTTCTCACACAGCTATGAACATTTTCATGCCATTCACAAAAATGTATTTAGAAAGTGAAAAATATTTTTAACGCGATAGGCAACAAAAACAAAATACAAAAACGAATTGAACACGGAATATGAAATGCTACTGCAGATAATTTCAAAAAGCTTTGCGTCGATAGTTTGTGTAAAAAATTGTGAACACATATCTCAGTTACTAAGTATAATGCATGCGTAGGTGACATTTGGATCACAAATTTATATTATCAATGAGTAAATAACATTAAAATTACATCATAAAATTTTTTAATAAAAAATATAATATTTTTTTTTAAATTGTCTTTACATATATCAAAAATATGTTTATCTATATACTTTAAATATTATTTTAAGATATATTCCCTTCAGCGAGGAAGGGGATTCCTCGAAAACATGTTACAGTTCTAGGGGTTCCAAGAGTTGAAAAAGTTTGACGATTGACCAATGTCCAGAAATGAGAAGTCTTTCATGGTCAAGATTCACTCTGCTGCTTTAACCCCCGAAAAAGAAAAAAAAAGAGCTAACATTTATTTTACCAGTTTTACGACTGTCACCCCTCCCTTAGCCCCCCGCGTGTTCCCTTTCGCTGAAGGGGAGAATTTCATTGAAAAGGTTACCCGAGAGAGAAATTTATTGCCCATCTTGGGAGTCTTGAGACAAATATTTGTGCCAAAAATTTCGCAATTGTATATTATGTGCACATATGCCTAAAATTTCACATAGATGTAAATGTATATATAAGTAATATGGGGAGGGTGCTATAAGATCAAAGACAATTAAAATGCTGAAAATTGGTCAATATATATATATATGAAAACTCAATATTCTGGATTTTATTTTAAAACTATATTAAACTCTATCAAACTAAACTCACAGAAAATAGGTTTTATGCATTTTTTACCCAATTATGAGGTAAATTCGATTTCTTTTCATCAATAATCCCTAGTCCCTTGTTTGCATTCTACTGTCATAAAAACAAATCTACCATATACTTTGATAATTTGATTTTTTTTAATTACAAAGCCTCTCACTTCTTTTTACCTCAGATATTAATTTATCAAGTGCAGGATGGAAATCATTACTATTTTGTTTAAAAATAGTTCAAACTTGCTTGTGTATTTTCTTTCTTTGAAATTTATTCGAATACTTTTTGTTTTTAGTAAAAACATCTAAACAAATGACTGAATTTGTCAGAGAGTTCATTGGAAGCATTTCAAAAACACTCTAATAATTTCTGTATCAAGTCATATGTTTATCCTTAACAGTTTCATATGTTTATCAACATATATAATGTAACAAATTTTATAGAATGCTTTTGTCATGTCTGCATTTTGTGTCATTACCACTGACAAAATATTTTGTTGTTGCAAAGATTTTTTTAAGAAAGTTAATATCTTGTTTTGTAAGACATCCTCGAGAAAAAGAACTGTGAAAGATTTGTTCTCTGTGGTATAGTGAGTGAGAAGGAAAATTATATTTTTAAATATAGCATTTTGATGACAAATTAAACAAGTTGTTGATCCATGTTTGTTTTTTCTACGAAATAATCAAGATACCAATCGTCTTGAAACAACATATGTTCTTTAGATAGTTTTCGCTAGGGAAAACATAAGGGTTAATTAAAAATTAGTTTCACCTATAAATTGGTTGCTACTCCATTGCTATTTGTCAGTAGCGTACACAAAAATTTTTAAGGGGGGTCCGGGGTTGAAAGTTCACCATTCTTGTATCATGCTCCTTTTGATTTTGTCGATTTTCAGGAACAAAATACAGTAAAAAACTAATTTTTGAATAAATAATTAGCATTAATTAATAAAATTAATCATTAATAACAAATACTTAATTAAATTTTACGTATTATATGCATAGAATTATAATCAATTGGAAAAAAATCAAGGGCTTTGGGGGGCCGGACCCCTTTGTGTGCGCCACTGCTATTTGTTATCGATATCCATTACAATTAGAAAAAGAGAAAAATTATCTCGCAATTCATACCTGTACGGCATCGATAGCAAAATTACTGTATTTGATTGCTTGATTTTCTTGCTAAATAATTGAATTGTTCTTATATAATGGAATTTATTCATGCAATGGGCCATGACCAGGCCACTTAGAAAAGTCTGGTGGGCCACATGCGGCCTATGGGACGCAGGTTGAGGACCGCTGGCCTAGACAGTCAGAAAACCAGATAGAAAGTGTTCTCTATATTTGGATCAACATATATTTGTTAACTAAGTTTTTCTTGCTAGAAAATCAGCAAGAGTAAATATAGATGCAAGTTGGCTGACATAAGCTTGCAGGGTCTGATGAGAATTTCAACAAGCAACTCATTAAACCTATTCTAAAATTAAATGTGCTTGCAGTTATAGGTATGAAATTAGCACAGTAAATAAAGTGGACAGAACTGCCACTATTTTATGTCACATATTTATTGATTTTTGTGGTACAATTTTTAACTCTTCTGAGATGCATAGTTAACTAATGAATACAATCATTTTTAACAATGTGGCCTTCAAGCCAAAACAGTTGACCACCCCTGCATTAAAGAATTCTTTTTTAGCTCCATTTTAGAGTTCCTTAATTTTAATATGTTAGTAAGGAAGAATGGATAAATATTTGTTTAATTCTTGTATTCTTAATGTTTGTAAAATTCTTTGTTTAGTATTTTAATCATAAAATGTTTTACTAAAAATATGAGTTTTTCAGTTTTTATCAAAGTTTTATTTATCACTTTCAAGCCATCATGTTTCTTCTAGTAATAAATCTATAAATTTAAGATTTCATAAAAACATTTTTTGATATTTTATAATTGTTTTTATGATTCACTTAATTTGAGCACAACTAACAAGTTTTGCTTTGAATAGAAAATTTATAATTCTTATTTTTTTAAGCAGATATTTCTCGGAGGTAATGAAGCATGAAGAACTACTAACTCTTTCCCAAAGCAAGTTGATAGAATTCATTTCAAGTGATCATCTGAATGTTGAAAAGGAAGAAACTGTTTTTGAGGCTGTGTTGTTATGGCTGAATCAAGATTCAACTGCTAGGAGTGAAGATTTCCATCTAGTAAGCATAGTTTTCTCATACGATATATTATTTGCATATTGTTTTCCATATAAATATATTGCTTGAAAGTGTGACTTAAATTAAAACTCAATTCAAATCCATATAAATATAAACAAAAATCTTGAGTTTTCTGTAATGATGGGGATATTTGAAATAATTTTTTTATTATTTAATATGTAAGAATATTTTTTAAAATAACAAAGCAACAGCAGCTTTTCCAACAATTAATTTGCTGTCATAACCTTGATCAAATATTTAAACTGTATTGAATTTTCAATTTAATTATATGATACACACAATTTTATATATTTCTGTAAATTGGAATGTTCTAAGAAAAATTAAATTTACTGAATCTCTAAAAATTTTTATGATATATAAGATAAATCTGTGAACCTGTTGAAATATTTCTTTTTTAGTATTGATACCTTGTTTTTATTATTGGTTTATTTTCTTGTAAAACAAGGCATTTATACATAAATGAAATACCGGTAGGCATTGAAAGAATTATTAGAAATATATAAATTAAACTGTGATTGCTTTGTGAATTCATTTTATGTTATTGGAAGATTTTTCTTTTTTAAACATATGAAAATTTGTTATTTTATTTAAAAAAATATGATATTGTGTTTCTCTTTACATATTTATTTTCAGTTTTTTGTATTTGTTAGAGTTTATCTTTATAATTCATATGACCTAATCATATAAATGTCATTGTGGACAGCATTCAACATAGATTTTTAAAAAATTTTAAAAGTTAAAATATTTTGTATTCTTTTGTTGAATATCATAATGCTTTATATGACATAATATTAAACTATATCATTTATTGTAACAAAATGCTATGGAAATGGTATTAGACATTAACGATGTAGAAAATTAATTGTTAAAATTGATTTAAATGATCATTGTAAGATGGTGAAAGATATCAATATAACTACTGTACATTTTTTAGTCTTGCATGGGAATAGCAGCATAACACTTATATAAAACAAAAATTATATACTTAACAATGAAAGGTATTACAAAAAAGAAGTTTAAAAAAAGTTCTTTACATTTTGGGTTGTGAGGCAATTTTAATTTCTTTTATGTGATTCTTGATATTGATAATTCTTTGAACAAATGTTCAATTGAGTATATTTGCATATACCCTTTTCAGGAGAGAAAGAATGATGTAAAACTGCTGTGTCAGATTCAAGCTTGTTTTTATTTGCATTGACAGTTTACTATATCTTTCTTAACTATATCAAACATTACATGATTTTGTGTGTGTGTGTGTTGAGCAGGATTATATGTTAAACTCCTCTAAACAAGAAAATATTTGTGAATAATACTTTATACAGGTATTGGAGCAAGTTCGTCTACCTTTGATTAGTCCATATTATCTCCATGATTGTATTGTTCCGGTTCCTGCTGTGTCCACGTCTACGCAGTGCCAAAAACTAATTGATGAAGCAAGACTTTATAGTTTGCTTCCCGATCGTAGGCATCAGACAAATTCGGTGAGAACTAGGCCACGGCGATCTTTTGGTATGTTATTACAAGTATTTTTATATATTTGGTAAACTAGTTAAAAAATTTTAAAATTTATTTTCAAAGCATTTTAAATTTAAAAAAATTTAGAAGCATTTATTTTAATCTGATATTTGATCTTGTTAACACTGTATAATATGAAAATTAAAACACTAGGGGAGGCATGCATATGATGAGCCTTCTTTATGAAGATATCACTCTTATAACACTTCTTTATGCATCAAAGTATTCCTCAACATCATCAGGAAACATTTTCAAAAGGACAAAACAAGCATACTTATATTATTTTTTTAAAAATGTATTTGTACTATATGATTTTATTAATTTCTTTATGTCTGAGCAATTTGTCTCTTTAATTAGGTTGTACTTTCTTTTCAATTTTATTTTCTCTTTTTATTTTAAACAAATTTTATTAATTGTCTTAGAGTATATAATTTTACAAATATATATTTTTTATTTATTACAAAGAGATAAAAAAAACTTAATTTGGAATTTTTAAAAATTAAACTTAAAATTTGCTTTTGGTATCTATTATTTTTATGTGTGTTTTCTCTTCATGGCCCATTTTTTCCACCAATATCTTGCAAAAGAACTCATGTTAATATGCATAGTTAAAATAGTACATGTAAAAATAATAAATATACAAACACAATAAGAACTAAAGAAATAAAATACATTAAAAAAGGGCCAGGTATTGAGACAATGCATTTATATTTTTATGGTTTTTTTCCACTTCAAAATAATTTGCTGTATCATTATAAGACTGTAATATACCAGTGTCCATCTCAAGTCGCAATTTGAACTCACATTATTTTTTATTCAGACTAAAGAATTATAATGATGAGTCATTTAGTTTGTCTAAATAGCATTGCAACTGTGCATGGTGGTTTCATTCTTTTTTGTGATAGAATACCTTTTTTCGGTTTCCAAAGCCTTCTTACAGATGTATATTACTGGATATTCTTTGTCTTGATAAACTTTTTCTGGTAAAATTACACCCTTATCAATGTTTAAAATATCAGTTTGTAATAAATTTTTCTGGAAATCTGGTTTACATAGGACTGGTGCAACATTTTTTTTCTTCCTATTCTTCAAAAGCTTTCATAGACTGTCTAGTTTATATCTCTCCCTCTTAGTTTCTCTTTCAAGTGTTCTTTTAAATGTACAAATTTAGATGAGAACATAAAAATATAATGATTAATATCCTACTAATCCTAGGAATGCGCTTGTTTGACTTTTTATCATTTGTACTAGAAAACCAACTAGACATCAAAACCACTAGAAGCCACCTCATTATGTGTTCTTATACTGTGTTCTACAATGTGTATTAAATATTTTAATGGTGATTTCATTTTGGGAAAATTCTAAAAGAAAAAACTGGATAATTACCAGAAATTTTTGCATTCAATTTCATAGAAACTTCTCTAAAGTTATATAAAAAACCTTGGAGATTTTGCACTAACTTTGTAAACAGCAAAGATACGTCTTTTCAACTCCTTTCTATGATCGGATTTTCATCAGAATTGGACCAATATGTTTTGGTGCTCCATATGACTGTATCAGTTTTTTGACAAAATCAATCATTTAGGTTTAATTTTAAATCCTCGAAACTTTTCTCCCTATAAATTTTGATTGGCTTCAATTCACTCTAAAATTGCACATGGTGCTAGTCTTTGGCTCCTTAATATGATTTTTGCACCCCCCCCCCAAATTCGAATAAATAGCAAAGTTATGGTTGTGTTTGAATGTTTTTCTTTTAAAATGTGAAGCTTGAGCAAATTTATTCTTTAATAGTCAAACCAGCATCCTTTATTTTTCTGAAAACAGTGTTCAGGTGATTAAGGCATTCTTTCTACACATTCAACTTCATCTAAAGAAGTTACATAGCAAAGTGTTCACAGTCATAAAAGTTTTCAGCCATCATTTTATTGAATGGAGATGGTGTTTTTTTTCTCTCCAAAAGACAGGCCTAGATAATTAAATGTTTCAAAACTTGTGATGAAAGTGGCTAATCTCAATGCATTACATGTTAAAGGTATTTGATAGTATCTTTTTATTAAATATAAAATTAATAAAGTATGATAAAAAATAAGACGATAGATATATATTTTGCAGTTGCTACAATTTCCACTCGATTCTCTAAATTTGATAATGGTACAAATTGCATTTTCCTCAACTTATTGAAATTTCTGTTATAAATACTAGGATCTTTTCAGGCTACTTCTCTTCTTTTAAAATCATAGAAGGCATGTAATCTAAATTTTCTATTTCAGTTATTTTATGTTTTAGCATTTTATCAATTTCTGCTTTTAATATCTGTTTATCTCAGGAAAATTCCATTCTGTATTATAAACTGATGTATTTTCTGTCAGTTGAATATCTTGTTTTTAAATAGGATGCTCTGGGTTTATTAGAAAATATTTTTCAAAATTTTATCAAGTCATGTAATTCTTGAATTTCTTGTTCATTTAACATTATCTTAGGAACTGCTTTCCTTAACTTTCATGAAATTGAATAATGTTGGTTCTGAGTTATATTTGTTAAAAATTTTCATCTGTCTTCAATTTCTGATTTATCTTCTGTAATCATAAGGTTGTATGCTCTCTTATAATATGACTTTAATATTTCAACGTAATCAGAGTTTAATAATTAGTTTCTTGATCTTACTTGACTCTTTTTATTAAACTGTTTATCTGTTAGTTTACTTATTAATTAAAACCAATATTTAATCTCCTCCAGAGAATTCCCTTTTACTGTAATATTACAATTTTCTCTTTATTTTCTTTTCCATCATTTTATATTAAAGCCAGCCCTTTATATTTTTAAAACTAATTTATAAATTGGAAAATATATTAAACATTATTTCTTTCATCCCCTCAGGATTCATTAATTGTTCATATGATGTTACAGAAGAATTTTACCATAAATTAATTAAAAAGGTGTAAATCCAGTACTGCATAATAGTTTTTAAAGCAAATACAGCTACTGAAATATTCTTCACCCATTCAGAGGTTGCTGCAATACACAATACTTTTAAAATTCTTTCAACTATTCAGTGAAATCTTTTAACTGAATTGTTTTGATGATGCCGTATTGAAATTTTAATTGTTTAATTTTTCTGAAAATTCTTTGGTTAGGTTATGCATAAAAGAAGTTCCTTGAGTTTGCATTTCTTTCAAAAAACCTATTCTGCTAAATATTTGTAACATGCCTTCAATTATTAGGAATGATCCAATATTAGTTTTTTGTTATCTAATTATTTTGAAGGTAAATATAAATAGCTGTAAACGAACATTTGTTTCTATTAGAAGTTGCCAATAGAAGACTGTATGCATCAAAGTTTATTTTTGAAGTTAAGGGAATAAAAGTTAAAGTTTTTGTTTTATTGTTATATTTTCCCATTCTTTGACATGAATCACAAGTTTCATCATACTCTTCTACTTTTTTTAAGGAGGATAGGTTATTTTTTTTATATGCCAAGGGTGAATAATAATCCTAATGGGGTAGAATGGCTATTTTACTATTATACATATTTTGAATTTTTATGTGCTAATATTGTACATATTATTTACTAGTATTTATATTGATGCAAACAACATCATACTTTCATTATGAAGCTTTAGTGGTCAGGAGAACAAAATATGTATGCCAAAGACAAGAACTCGCCTTTTACGGTCATACTTATCAAATCTGAATATTTTCTCCGTGTTCCCTTGTGGTTTCAAATCAATGATGAGACTCACTGTTACATTCATTTCTGATATTCAAGAAATAAATTATTTCCAACATTTTCTCCCTGGATGAATGGAGGTTCATCATTTTGATGGCTCAAGGTTTCATGATCAAGGACATTTATGTAAATAATTCACTATAACTTCCAAGATAATCAAACAATTTTGAACAAACAACTGAACTTTTTTTTTACAAACTATAAAGTACAAGTCAATAAGGCCAAGCTTTAAAGAACATCATAAATTATCATTTTTACGTGATGATTTGGTGGTAACACAAATAGATGCTTGAGGTTCATGTAGTTCATTTTTAAAGAGGAAATGACTCAAGATGAAAACTTTTAAATCGTTAGGAATGGGTTTGTCTTTAGAGCCTCGATTTATTTTGGACATTGTTCCTCTTGAATATACTTCACCCAATAAATTTCTGCATCCTCAAGCTCTTCTGCTCTCAATTCTCAGGAATCATGGCCTTTAGCATTTTTTCAAAAACTTTGGATCCATATTGTTAGTCTTTTAAGTTGTTCCTAAGAGCTGCGATTTTCAACAAAGGCTCCTTTCCATTCTCAGTGGAAAAGAGTATTATTTTTCAAGATATCCCTCTTCTTTTTTTCTGGGTAGCATAACGTAAAGGGAATTTTAATTTTTGAACTTTCATTTTGACCCTTTAATGTTAGAATAATTTTCTGAATTCATAGTTAAAGTTGTAAAATATTACCTCTTGGAGATTAAAAAAAATCAATTTGAACCTTAAAAAAGTTTTGTTTTCAGTTTTAATATTTAACATTGAATTCTTCAGGTATATCAGAAGTGGTTGTTGCTGTTGGTGGAGAAGATGATAAGGTTGTTCTTCGCAGCGTAGAATGTTTAGATCCTGTAAATGACAAATGGCTGACATTAGCCTGTTTGCCATTTGCCATAAGCAAACATGGTGTTGTTGTTACAGGTGAGAGAATTTTAGTATTTTAAATAAATTTTTACATTATCAATAAAATATACAGTTATATATTAAGTAAGCTTGTTATTAAGTAGACCACAGAATCAATCGATTTTAAGATTCTTTTGACATTAATTAATTTTATTTATTAAAATCTATCACTATCAAAAAGAATGTAACTAAATATATATGTTTAGTTTTTAAATTGCTTTAATTTATAGGAATTCTTAAAAAATATTTTAAGTGCCATTATTCAAGATTGCTTCATTTTTTTATTTCTGTTATCGTTAATGTTAAATTTACTAAATATTGGCTATTTGATAATTAACAGCAAATATTCTTTTGTCATCTGTTGTATTACATGGCATACATTTATATAAAAGTGAGCTTTGAAACTGCATGAATTAATAATATTTATATGTTAATTATTTGAAGAAGGAATTTTTTATGTGTTTTTTTCATAAAAAGATAAATCATAAAAGTTTTTAATTTTTTTACTAGTTAGGATAAATTTGTAATAATTGTTATTATTTTCACCATCCAATTAATTTTCTACTTTTAGTATTTTAATTTAGTTTCATAAATAAAATTAAAATTTCTATGAAACAAATTTTTTCTTTTCATTTCTTATTACTGTTTTTCATAGTTATTTGTTTTGTTAGTCTCAATCTTACAATTGAATTCCATTTTTTCAGTTTTCTTTAAAATGCTAGGCTTGTTTTTTATCAATGCTATGGGTATATATGGGATGTGGTAACAGTTATGTAAACTCAGTGGTGTAACTGAGATGGTGTAACTGAGAACATTTGGCCCCCCACGATGCAGGGGTGTACATTTCACCACTGTGTAAACTTCTGAAATATAATAAATTTGTATACAAACTTCTGTTGCATTTTTGTTATGTAATCTATCAAGTTGAAAACTATTCCCATACTAAGAAACATGCACAAAAAATTATCTGAAAATATTAGAATTGATCTGGTATTATATTCAAATTTTTTGAAAAACTGGCAAACTTAATTTAAGGAATTTCAGTTTCACTTCTCTTTGGTGGGATGAATGTCCTTAAAAATTTTGTTTTGGGGAAAATATTCGTTTAAAGCTTAATTATTGCTATCAATTTGTTTGTTTCTTTTAAATTGATACTAAAATAAAATTATTTTCTGATCTTGAATGGTAAAACCCAATATTTTGACAGTTGTTCTCATTTAATTGAATATTTTGGTTTAAGGCTTATTTATGTAGAAATCAGTTTAAATTTTCTGCTTACTGTGTTCTTTGATAAATTTGAGACCAGAACAACAACAACAACAAAATCTTGAATTGAAGATCTTACTTTTGATTTATTTCTATTCATTAGATCATAAAAGCAAATATTTTAGAATTTCTGCTTCAATCTGGAAATTATTTAGATTGCTTTACAAATTATAAAATGCTTCATATTTTACTAATAATAGAAAGCTTTTAGTCAGTTATAGGAAGTATTTTTTACTACATGTCTCTTTTTTTCAATTCCTACTATTAGCTCACAATATCTATATATTTATTTGTTTGTTTATTTATCTTGGTGGAATTTTCAATCATTAATAAAGTAAATTTTAAAGCGCTCAATTGAGCTGAAATTTTATATACATGATTCTTTTGGATGACAATACAATAATTTAACTGTAATTAATAAAGATTAATTGATTAAAACTAATTATTTAAAGAATTACAAATACAGCCACATTGGCAATTTAGCAACCATTTTGGCGACTTGTGCCAAAACTTAAAAAAGTGTTTTGTCTCACATTTTAAAGTATTCAGTTGAACTGAAATTTTATATACATGAGAGAGATTGTTTTGGATGACAATATGATACTTTAATGAGATAATTAGTAAAAATTCATTACCACTTAATGTTGTGATTCTATCATATGTATATACACATTTATATTAATTGTAACTCTTTTTTTTTATATTACTTGTTTAACCCTTAAACTTGAAATGCAACTTTCATTTTCCAAATATATAATGAGTTTTAATGCTGTTAGCCATAGTAATATTTTATTGTATATTAATATTATATTCTGAATGATATTTTAGATGTAACTTAAAAATCAATTTATAAAAATAGGAATTTGTGTTTAATAATTTTCTTAGTTTTATGTCATGTAATTTTATAATATCAATGAAAGTTTTATTTTTTTACATTATTAATATTATAGGTCAAAATATTTTATATGTCGCTGGCGGAGAATTCCCTGATGGGACAGCTAGTCGTTCTTTGTGGAAGTACGATCCAATATTTGACCAGTGGCATGAAATGGCTTCCATGATGGTTGAGAGATCAGAACTTGGTATGTTGCAATTATATAAAAGTACATTTGTAACATAATGTTGTATTTTTTATATTGCCTCATTAAAATTTTTGAGATTACAGAATTTTTGAGTAGTATATAAATAAAATTTCATTTTATCCTAAAGTTGTAATATTTACATTTATATGTTTTTCTTAGCTTCCAGTTTATACAATATTGTTAGTGCACTGAGCAAGTCTTGCATCATTTTTTAATAAAATAATTAAAACCCCAAATCTTTTTTTAATTATGTAATTAAAATAATAGCATTGCATTTAATAAAAATGTTGTACTGCTATTAAAGATAATACTATTACTATTTGCAAATTAATATGCAAAAATATAATTTTTCATATATTTGTTAGCAGATATTAGTGTACACAATATTAATGAAAGCACAATAACTTCATAAAACTCATTGCTTATTCCTATTATGATTTTTTTAAAATTTCGTTATTAGCAAAGAGCATCATTGCAAATTTGATGCTGTAACCTTGTAAAATTTTGGTGTTTTTGATATAAAAAACTGCTTATATTGTTTTATTCTGTAAAATTAAATCTTTGGGATATGTCAATTTATGCCCTTTTGATTACAGAAATAGAGCCGCTCTTTCTTTCCTGTAGTTTACATTGATTTAAATTTAAATGTTATTTTTAGATTTTATTGTGCAGTTAACGAGAATACTTTTTATCCTAACAATAGATTATTTGGAGAGATTAATATCTATCAATTGTTCATTCCTCCCAACATTGAAAAATCTTTCGCATATTTTTCTTATAACACATCTTGGGGAAGCAGAAAGCAATAAGAGAACTATTAAAAATAGAATTTTTGAAAAAAAGTTTATTAAAAATATATATAATGTATGTTACATAACAATCATAACTTTTTAAAAAAAAAATTATTGCTCTATAATGAAATTTTTAGGTTTGGCTGTTTTGGATGGCTTTATATATGCCATCGGAGGCTGGGATGGTTTATCACGGCTTAATAGTGTTGAAAAGTACAATCCATTCAATAACACATGGGAATATGTGGCTCCTATGAAAATATCACTCACAAGCCCTGCTGTTGTTGGTCATGCAGGGCATCTCTATGTCACAGGTATGACTGATTTTATTTTACTGTCCATTATTACTTTAACAAATACTAAAGGGAAGTTTCTGTATCAGTTTGAAGCATGTTTAAGTATTCCTTTTGTACTTAATAGGTGGTGCAGTTCTTGAAGATGGTGATGGCATTGATTTGGTTCAGCGTTTTTGTCCCCTCACAAATGTCTGGTCTGACATGGCACATATGCTCATTGCTAGGTCAGGTTCTCGAGCTTGTGTTGTGAACAATTTAATTTATGTAATTGGTATGTTATTCTTTGATTAAAATTTTTTAATGGATTGGGTTGTCATTGTAAATGAAGTTTTAAGCTTATGATTAGTGATGTTTCATATTAAATGTTTGAATCATTATTCTTGATTCATCATATATATAAGGGTTGCCCAAATGAAAAGTGAACATGTTTAATTGTGTCAGAATGATTGCAACTACATCAACACCACCGAACATGGATATAAATAGAGGTAGGAGGTTTACATCACATACAATGTGCAATATGAAACCTGTTCGTGGTTTAGGAAAAAGTAAAGTTTGGCTGTTCATGGTTGTGTGATTGGAAAAATGCATGGTATTACGCTTTCTGATTGGGGAAAGTGAGCTGGATGTAGGCATCTATCAGTGAATAGGACTGTCTATGGCAAACACTGTTAAGTTCAGGATATTGGTGCAAAGTTTTTGTAAAGGGCGGCAAACAATATCAGATCTCCATGACATTGCAGGCCTTAATGTCTCCTGTGATACCCAAACGTTGAAAAGTTTTGGAACACCCAATGTATACCATCTGGATTGTCCTCTTGAAACCTTTCACACTTTCCCCCCGTATGAGAGCATTACGTTTCCATTCGAATGATGAGGTGAAGGAAGCTATGCAGGATTCCCTCGAGAATCAACCAGGATCTTTCTACAGTGAAGGCATAGACCAGTGATACTCAACCTGTGGCCCGCGTAGCCTTTTTAAGTGGCCTGGTCATGGCCCATTGTCTGAAAAATTAACTTATTTAAGAACATTGTATTAAAAATTTGGTTGGAAATTCTTTGTCAAGAAATCAATAATAGCAATTTTGCTGTCGGTGTCATACGAGTATGAATTGATATTCTTTTTCTATTTGGAATCGTTATGGTTAGGGATGACAACAGTGGAGTAGCAACAATTTTATGGATGGAATTAATTTTTAACTATCTTTCATATCTTATTAGCAAAAAATATTCAAAGAAAATATATCATTTCAAGATGGTTGGGAGGTTGACTATTTTATAGTGAAAAACCAACATGGATCATTAAGTGTTTGATTTCTCACAAAAGTACTGTATTTAAAAAATACCAATAAACAGGAATCATTCAAAGTTTTTTGTCAGTGGTAATATAATAGCGGTAACAAAGACATCCTATGAAGTTTGTTATATTTTTAGTAATCATATGAAACCATTTACTGATGCAGAAATTGTGAAGAGTGTTTCTTAAATGCTTCTAATTTAGTGTTAGTAACAAAAATAAAAAAATATAAAAAAAATAATAATTAAAAAAAGCAAAACAGGAGTTATAATATTTTGATCAATTTTCCACATTTTAAATTTTCAACGTTATCTTGGTCTTAAAGTATTTCTCCCTCCCCCATTTATCCTCATGTTGCAGTCCGCGTAAAATAGCTGACATATGTATGTGGCCCATCAGTAAAAAAGGTTGAGTGCCTCTGGCATAGACCTTACTGTCGAAAAGAGGGAATACGTGGTACAATGTCCATGGTGATTTATTTTGATTTCCAATAAAGATATTCTTTTTATTCAAGTCTACTTTTTACTTGGGCAACCCTTATGTAAGTTGATGTGTGTTAAATCTGTTAGAATTCTACATGTTTATGTTGGCATGACAGGGATATAAAGAATGGGATACCATATGAAGTGTTGATCTATTTCATTATCAAACTATGATTTAAAATTATGAGGTATGTTAGCTTTCATGAACAGATCTTTGTGTCAGTCAAAAATAGATAGGTAAAAGCATTCCATATGACAAGTGGAGTCAAGTTTTTAGGTGATAACAATAAGTCTTTTATTGCCTTTAAATTAATTGTATTGAAATTGTAATAGAATGCTTTGTATACCTTTAATGTTTCTTATTTTTAATAGATTTTACTAAAAAAATACTATCTACAATATCTCTCATGCTTAGTTATGAGAAATTGATTTGGATTTCATATTGTGTTTGTGTGTATAATAAGTTTCCATTGAAAATTTAGTTTCAAAATTTTATAATATAATTCTACTGAAATTGTTTGCACAAATAATCATAAAAAATAATAATGATAATAGTTTTTTAAGACTTTTAAAATAATTTTTGAATTATATTTTTTCAGTTAAATATTTAGAGAAAGATATTATTTTAGAATACTGTAATTATATATGTTTCAATGCTAAATTTAATGAAATTAATATAAATCTCTATACATAATAATGATGTAAGATATAGTTTTTCTACAGCATTTGTTACCAGTTTTTGGTGTACCTATAAAATTAATCCTAAGGTATATTTTACCACACATTTTCTTAGTTGACTGTTTAAGAAAGCTTTTTATATATTCCAATTCTCTGTTTCCAAAATTGTTCCCATTTCATGTATTTTGAAATAAATACTATTTCAAGCATTGGCATAGCTAACCCTGAGGGGGCCTTGTATCAAAATTTCCTTTTTTGAAAATGGGAGCTCTGTTAAAGAGACTATTGATATTTTATAATTTTTTACAGAGCTTTTTTAGCTTGGGCCCCACCCCCTCCCTGTTGTATTGGGCACCACCATATCAGCTGTATCATTGATTTGGTGGTAGCTACATGTCTGTTTTCAAGACAGTTAAAAACTGTTTTCTTTATAATTAATGTAATAAATTATTTCATTTTAAAATAGAAATAGGAAATATTCTTATATCCTAAGCATGACTTTTACTCATTTTTTTTCTTTCTGTGTACATTTTTAGATTGAATTTTAATATACATGGCCTCTATTAATCATATATTTTTGATACCAGTAAAACATAGTATACTTAACTTCTGTATAAAATAATATATATGTATATCTAATATTATAACCTGATTATCAATAGAATTAAATTATATTGACTATGGAATAAGTTTATTCTTTTAGAAATACTGAATTACTTTGACTAATTGACAAAAGAATCTTATATATAATTATGAAAATAAAATATTATGTATTTCTTGATATTTAATGAAAAAAATTATCCCAGATTGCTTAGAATTCAATTTCATAACATATAATTGGTAATGGATAAAAAGTGTTTAATTTCACATTTCTTTAATTTAAGGAGGTTGGCATGCTTCAACAGAAAATACTAACAAAGTGGAATATTATGATCCAAAGAAGAATGAATGGCGTTTCTGTAAGCCTATGCTGGAAAGACGTTACCAACCTGGTGTAGCTGTTGTAGATGGAAAGATATATGTTTGTGGTGGAGAAGAAGGATGGGACCGGTTGGTCTTGTTTATTTTTTTTTAATTGTAACAAATGCAGTAATATATAAAACTAGCTGCATGGCCCGGCGTTGCACGGGCTTCTTCAAGTATAACACTCTTTTTTCCCCAGGATAAGATCTTTTTTTTTTTAAATTTCTACTTTCGATTAATAATTTTCAAAGCTAATTCAGTTTATTCACAAAAAAAACTGACAATCTTCGAATTTATTATTAAACTAGCTGGTATACCCGTTCTTCGCACGGGTGAAATGAAAAATTAACACCAATTGAAGGAAAAAGAAGTTTTTAATGAGTTAATTTTATGTGAATTGAAAATTAAACAAAAAAAAGCTTTTTGCATATCTCAGCTAAACAAAAAAAGAAAGAAAAAAACACCTTTGTTAAATTTTAACTATGTAGATCTAATAGCCGATAAAAAGGATTTTTTAAATTTATAATTCCTCGTAACACTCTTGAGGGTCGATTTTTCAAAATACCTCCCTAAGCTGATCTCTGCTCAGCAAAAGTAACATTCTTAAAAGTTTTGCGTAATGAACGCTTAAAGTAGTGTAAATAATTTATATCTGAAAGTGTAATACATTAAAATTACTTTCTGTTGTATTTATTTTACTTTAAAATTGTAATATTCGCAAGCAACGCCGTTTCTTAAATTATAATGGCGATTCAATGAAAAACATAGCGAAATGTTAACGATAGAGTCAAGTTGGCAAATGCCTAGCTACTTTCGTAGCTCGAGCTTTATTAGAGCTTTGTAAGACCCGCAGTGTAGGGGAGCGATGCATGTTAATACTTTATCCAACCGCATTATGATTTACTGCAGTTTTTTTCATACAATTTTTTTTGGATCACTACATGTACAAATTAAGGGATATACATAAACAAAATACTCTACTTTGGAAAATTTAATCCGTTAGAGCTAATAAATTAATTAAAGATATTCCACTGTAAAATTAATTATGTACACCATTCACTTAAAATAAGTAGTCAAATCATTTTCCAAAGTCTTCATTAACAGACAAAACCATAAGACACTTAAATTTTGACATTAACTATTTTTTTGCGACAAAAATAATAATCTTTGCAATCCGCTGAAAACGCAATATCTGCTACAAAACTTTTCGCCTTCCCCACTAAAATATTCATCATAGAACCCATGCTGCCATATATTTTGGAAGAGTGGATTTCAAAGAATATTAAAGCTAAGTATTGGTAGAATATTCCTTCTAAGTGGGTGTGGAGTGGTAGTTAGGAGAAGAGGGTGCCAGCTCAAGTGTCGTTCCCGTCACTTGACCATTGTTCAAAATTACGTGGTCTGTCTCTAAAAGCCCTCGTTTAGCTGAACAGTGTGACCTTAATATTCACTCACTCACTGCAAAAAATACAGTGCAGTAGTTATAATTATTTTTATACTTAAAAATGCAATATCTGCATATTCAATTAAAATTACAGCATTATAATTAACTACTAACCACAAAAAATTATGAAAGTTTGTCCAAATGATGTAGTGTGAAAGAGAAAGTTTATTTACTTTAAGTACCAGAAGTGATAAAAGTAGTTATTTTGAAAATAGATGAATTTCTTACTACCAAATGTGCATAATAAAATCATAAAAAAAACATTAAAATAAAGAGAGATTTATAACAACCTCTCCCTTCAAAACTTAGTTTTATTCTGAAATAAAAAAAAATAAGCATTATTCTGATCACAGGAATTAATTAGAAGCGAGCCCCTTGCGTAGCCAAAACAAAAAGAGTTTTTCACAAACAAAAGATAGATATACGCTGACGTGGGCTTTTTTGCAGCTTTTTTGCTTGCAGATGGCAGAATTTTTTCCTTCTTACTTGACAAATAGCGTTATATTTTGGACACTTTTTACAAATTTTTATATAAATTATAGCCTTTGGTATAAATTATAGCCTATGTGTTATTCTGATGTATAAGCTATATTACTGTAAAGTTTCATTAAAATCCATTAAGTTGTTTTTGCGTGAAAGACCCACAAAGATTTTCACAAACTTTCACATTTATAATATATATTAGATTGTAACATGGAGTATCATCCAGCATAGTGAAATTCAATAATTGAAGGAAATGGGGAACATAAGAATTTACTTTAAATTAACTATATACAAAGGAATTTTCAAAAAAAAAAATCTGTAATATTTCTTATGTTTATATATATATACACACACCATAAAATCTGGTGTATAACACACACCTATACTTTCAAGCTGCATTTTTTAATTTTTGGGCATATTTGCCTTGTAATGCACACCTGCTTTTTTCTGAAATGTATGTGTGCAATGCTATTATGTTTTTAAATCCTTTATCTGAAGTATTATCCCAGCCTTTTAAAAAAATAGCATACTTCTAGAACTATAATCCTTTAAGTTCATTAAGTATGTCCTTCCTTTAAGTAAACAGTATTTCGATCTATGTATAAGTAATTTTTTTTATGCTCATCCTTTTTTATTATTATTTTTTATTCTATTTTTATTCCCAGTGTATAATGTGGACTCGTAAACTTTGATCATATTTTTCTGCGTTAAAAGTGCACATTCTAAATTTTACAGTATATATATAACAAATACATATTTTGAACCATATAGAATTTATAAACAACCTGACATCATTAAATACATAAAATAAATAGAATGAATTGGATGACCGGTATAATTTGAATGCCAGATGATAATGTTGTCAAAAAAGTACTGCAGCTCAAAGTCACTGGGATTTAGAAGAATGGAAGACCAAGGCTGAGATGGGTAGACTCAGTGAAATCAGACTTTGGGATTATAAACAAGAAAACTTGGAGAACAAAAGTAAACAAGCGGTCATTATGGAGAAATCTTCAAAGGAAGACACTGGCCCTCAAGGGGCTGTCTTCCTAGATATGATGGTGATGATGTTGAACAAATGCAGAAAATAATTTTTTTAAAAAGTTTTAAAATTGTGTACAGCCAAAAACGTTTTTTTTATTGCATTGCATAGTTAAATATTTACTTGTGTATTAATTTAATTTATTGGGGAGGTTTTGTAATACTTTTTAATGATTTAGTAAATTGTGCATTTTTACGATATACGTTGAACATAAGAACTAAAGAAAACCAATTTGTATTAGCTCAACTTATCTATATTTCTTCACTTATATTCAGTAATACAGGAAATATATTTTATTGTTTATATTTTTCTTGTTTTGTATTATTTTGAACTTAAATTCCTTTAGAATCAAAATTAGTATGAATTTAGACATTGTACTACAAAATAATTATGCCTCTGTCTGTTAAAATCATTTTCATAGAATGGTTTTTAAATAATGAAATATTTAATGAGATTTACATCTTTTTTTATATCAGATATCATGACACTGTTGAATATTATGACCCTGAGACAGATCAGTGGTTGATAGCAGGGGTTATGCAATCTGCAAGGAGTTGGCTTTGTTGTGCTACATTACGGGTAGGTGCATGTCTATGTAAAGTCAATTTTATGTCATATTTCACTATTATAAAGAATTTTTATCTGAGGCTTCCATAAGTATATATAATTTCAATGAAGTTTTTCTCTATATCTCTTTATTGTATTTCAAATATCTCTCTCCTATTCGAGGGATTTTTTAAAAATAATTGGAAAAATATTTTCTTGAAATACTATGCATAAAACTTCTTAAAAATATAAATCTTTAATGATTGAACTTTTAATTCCATTATTAACAGACTAATACAAAATTAAAATAAAAATAAGCATTGCTTTCATAACAAAGAGTCCGATGCTGAAAATAGTGTTTTAGCAAGTTTAAAGTAATCGAATTAATAGAATCATCCTACCAATTAATAATTTAATTAAAAGCTGAATTGATGCTTTTCTTACAATATCACATCTCAGTTTTATTTAGAAATGAATATTAATCATTATAAGTATTGTCTTGTTACATTTCAAATTTATGTAATCAAAAAAGTAATACATGTCACCAAAAATGTTAAAACTGGGCAATAAGAAAGAAGTATATTATTTTTTCATTCGTATCAAGTTTAATTTAACAAGTCACCATAAATGCTATAAAACCTGAATTCTTGAGTACTATTTTTATGACCATATTTAATTTTTGTAAAACATGTTTATCATGTAAAAGAAAATGGAATGCTTTGATCAGAGTTGTAGGTATAAAAAAAGTAGCTCTACAAGTTAAAGTTTTTGCTCACTTGAAAATTGTAAATTCTTATACACAGGGATTTTGATTATTTATATTAAACCAAAGTAAACTTTCTCTCCCAAAAATTTTTAATAGTACAGAGAGAAAAACCATAACTAAAGGCTACATAAATTCTGTTACAAAATACTTAAAAAACCTAAAAATTTACAGATTTTTGAATATTAAAGAATGACTGGAATTATATGTATTTTTGCAGGTGAAATAAATATAGTAATACCCTGAACTTATGCGTTAGGTGGAACTGAGTGATAACCGCATAATTCGATTTCGCATATAAATACATATAAATTATTTTTACTTGGGACTGGAGATGAAGGAAAATAATAATTTGGAGCAAAAAAAGTTTTATAAAATCTTAGATGACACAAACACAAAATTGCAAACCAAATTTATTTTGATGTAAAAGGTTTCATAAAATCTAGCAAGTAGTTGCAGGCTCAAATATTTTTTTTTTCTCCCACAAAAATTTCCTCGTTACAGCTTAGTTTTTTTATTACTTGTTTTATTGAAAAAATACACTCTTCGTTAGAATATGTATTTTCTAAAATTTGTATCTCTGTTTCAATTAAGTTGAGGTATTTTGTCAAATTACCAACCATCATTCAATCTACTAATTGCACTGGATCTAAAGACTCAAATTCTTCAATGTCTTGTTCATGTATTTCTGTGAGCTCATCAATTGTCAGCACTTGATTGTGAGAATCCAGTTCTTGAATGTCATCACTATCTACTTCTAAATTTATTTGCCAGGCAAGCTCAACAACTACTTCAGTCACATTACTAACTTCATCAGGTTTTGGCTTTGATTCCACCTGAGTTTGAGTTATGAAGAAAAAGGGGGCGGAAAAAAATGACGAATCGACAAGTTTTAAAAATTTCAAAATTTCCGAATTCGCATAAGTTGAGGTACTACTGTATACTTGTGTCTACAAAATTCTGTTAAAAAAATTGAAATACAGAAGTTTTGATGGACTGAAATAAGCACTTTATGCATCAATATTGGCTACATATGCTATACAATAATCTTTTAATTAGTCATTACTCTTTTTCATGTATACATCTAGGATGAATAACTAGAAGCATCAATAATGGTTATTAATTATGATATAATTTATTAGAAATTGGTTAATATTTTTTATATCACACTGATCTTTAATTTTTGATGTATTGTATAATATTCAAGTTGACATTTTTATAGAAAAAATATTAAACATTCCATGAAAAGATAAATTTCTGGAGTCCATTTCTTTCCTTAAGGTATTTTTTTTTAACTTTCAAAACGGAAATTAATTTACTTTATTAAATATAAAAATACAGAATCAGAGCCTTTGTAAATAATTTTGAACATTGAAAAATGAATAATATCTAAGACATTTTTTTAATGAAAATCAATATATTGTGATTCAATAATAAAAACAATTTAAAAGAAATGTTTGCTCTCTTGTACTTTTACATCATATAAATTACATTGAAACTTATTTCTATAAATATGAATAATCTCTTCATATTTATATTTTCAGTTACCTGTGGATATAAGAATAAAAGAGCGATCTTGACAATGGGAGAAGAAGTGGAAATCCTCTGCACTTAATTTAGAAAACATTCATGCTGATATTGTTACTGGCAGGATAGAAGACAATTTTTATAATCTTCCTTTTTTGCTTTATCACTTTCTTAGATCTAGATGGACGAACAGGCATAAATGAAGCCAAACATTTCTTTTCTGTTAAAAAAAAATACTTAACTTTTTTTCAAATTCTTTACATCAAAAGAAGAAAGAAAATGTGCTGTCACCATATGTAGTGTGTTTTCTTTTTATTTTTGTCCTTATATGTATTTTATTTAGTTTTTGTTATTTGCCTGATATTTTATGTTATGTGATTACATTGTTATGTTTATGACTGAGTTTTCAAAGTTTTGGTTGTTTTGTGATAAAAGAGCATTCCCATGAAATAGTTTATGTATTTAATTGCAATGTTAATATAACTATATCATTTGAATTGAAATTTTTCAAATGTGTTTTTGATTCTGTTGCAATATATGTAACTATATGAAATTAAATTGAAAGACTTTGCTATCATATTGTCTTAAAATGTATTTATTTTTTTTGCAAAATACCTATGAACTACACTTTTTCATGTACTATTTATTTAAATATATCCTTAAGAAAATTATATTATAGGTAAAAGATATTATTGAGAGAGAAATATTTTCTTGATTTGAAAGAATTTAAAAATTAGTTTAATACTTGTGCTGCCATGTTAAATGTTCTGACTGAAATAACTAACATATATTCAAAGCATTTTTGCTTCCCTCTTACTATTCTAGGGATACAACAGCATATTGAATTTTTTAATGTTCCATATTTCTTAATATTCTTCAATTAATATAATTTTTTTAAAAAAAGTAATTACATTTAAAATGTTTAATAATTTTTTTATGCAGCTGAGGTATTTTTGTGATTCTTCTGCATGTGATAGATTCCATGTTCAGTAGCAGATTATAATAACATATTGTTATTTTACATTGTATGCTAAAGTGTTCAGTGGTTTTACTAACATTAGAGATTACCTCTCTCCCACTATTTTTTTTCACCACTATAATTTTTACACATTATTTTCTTATAAATGAATATGATAGCTGATTACTCAGTAGAGTTTTATATATTGTTCTATTTTTATTCTAATTATTTTAAAAAAGGGGTTGGCAACATCACCTTATTGGTCTGTGGCACATTTTAGATAGACCACTAATAAGCTTATTGCTGATTTTCATACTCTTCATTCTTTCCAGTTTGAAATATATCCTCAATTACAAATATTTAGATTATTAACTTGTTTAGAACTTGGCTGCTATTGTACCTACTTTTAATTGCTGTTGAAAGCAAAAACATGATTTGTAGTCAGTTCTGTTTTCACTGGGAATGAAAATTTTTATTTTTTATTTCTTTCATAATTTTATGTATTTAATTTTGTATGATTTTTTTTTATATTAACATGCATTTCAAACCATAATTATTTCACTTATTTTTACAGAATTGTGATATGTATGATTTACTTTAATTTTCTTATAGTAAATTATGTGTCATTGATAGTTTTGAAAATTGTTGTGTGTTAATTATAAAAGTTTGCTGACCCCAGTTTTAAGAATTGTACTTAGGAAAAGATGCTAAATGCTGTATACGTGTATTTAGTGTAATGTTTTATTTTGTTTAAAGTTTTATATATATGATGAAATATAAATTTTTTCCTTTAAAATAAACCTCAATATCTTTAAGAGTTAGTCAAATGAACTTATTTATATAACTTTATTTGCTGTTTATCTTATAATCTTTATGTACTTATCAAGAGAACATTAATAATGAATTATTTTAACATTCATTTTATCCTTGGATAGATAAAATGTTTTATTTTGTTATATATTTTTGATGACATATATTGAAAGCCTTGATGCTAATTTTTTTTAAAAAAACGTTTCGATTGTTTCTGCTTCATTTCTTTGAAATATGCAAATGTTATATCAAAAATTGCAGACCAAACCCTTGCCATTATTACTGGCACCAGCTGAAAGAAAAAGATCGACTGATCTAGATATGTTGAATATTATATTTGACAAGAAATAAGTATTGTACATATTGTGATTATACTTGTGGGAAAAAATGTAATATTTATTTATCTTAAGCACTATTCTCCAGCATATACAAGCCTGCTTGGTATATTTGAATACAGGGAAGCATTATCATAACAAATGAAACCTTTGAATGAGAAAGAAATAAAAGAAATATAAAAATAGTTGCAAATTGTGTTTATAAAGTGTGTGATTTTTGGTGTTATTTGTATTGTGTTATAAACTTGTTCCATAAAAAGTATTATGAATGCAATATAATACATATATATTCATAGAAGCTCTTATCTTTGTAGAACTTTAACTAGCAGTGTGTAAATAATTGTAATGTATGTGTGTGAATATTAATTATATGTACTTATATGGATGTCTTTTTGTCTCATTGTAAAGTTAATATGTTATGATTTATGAAATATTAAGTCTCTACAGAATTATTTATCAAAAATACAACCAATATTCAGCTACTGGTTAATTGGGGGGGGAGCTGATAGTGAAATATCATTTCCTCATAATTTTTTTTTTTTAAATAAAAGAAAAGGCCTTTATGGATAGTATATTAGAATAGTGATGCATAAGTGTGTATTCATAATCCAGTATATATAGAACCAATTTATTGAAGTTATTGAAAAAATAAAACTGCTTACTGATATTAAGCACACAGTATTTGTATGTGAATCCAAAAACTTTTAATTTGAAAAACAAGGACTGGCTTGAAACAATCCATTCAGTTAAAATCAAATATAGCTAAATAATTGCGCTACTTTTATTTTGAAAAATATTTAGTTTTGCTTGTGGTACTGCAGCATTTTTCTTTTAAAATAAATTGTTAGATTACATTAAAATATATTGTTGTAAAATACAAAGAAATAATAGGGAAGAGGAAAACAATATTTTTTATTTTTTGCTCGCAGTCAGTTTTTATGTCAATAAGAATATAGTGCTTGCTGTCAGTTTCATTCTATCTCATCTCTGAAATTATTCATTTATAGCTTCAAAATTATTCACACTTCTAAATTCAAGGCTAAAGGAAAATAAAATAATTTCTAATGCGAATTCAATAATTAATATTGTGCTAAATTGGCATCAATTTTCAGTAACTTATAATAACTCTTCACAAATCTAATCTCAGAAATCCATGTTCTAAATTTAATTTCTCATTGAGACTTTAAAAAAATTTATTTTATATGTAGTCATAAGTATTGGTCCTTTTTATCCAATGACTTTTATTGAATAGCATTTTACTTGTTTATCAATAAAAGTTTGATTTTCAAAAACTTAAAAAAAAAAAATCTAGGGATATTATAGTGGTTTTAAAAATTATATTAATTGATTATATGTTTAATCTCTCCAACTTTTTCTATGGTTCAGTACCGGTATTGAGCTTAAAAGCCATTTATGCATACCCCTTAAAAGGCACCTCATAACTGGTAATTTAATTTTGATTATATCAGTGCATATATCTTGTGAAATTTCAGCAATAGGTTATGTAGTTGGTTCAAATAGGATTTACAGAATGTAACATAGTAATGAAGTAAACAAACATTGTTTGACTAGTTGAGAAGTGGTGATAAAAAATGTTTTTTTGTGAGAGAAGAAAATATTTTGAGGAATTTTTTATTTGAGTTAATGATGTAAAATACTGCAAAAAATATGTGTAATTTCTGGAAGGGTCTTCAAAACTTATATTGAATTTTTTTCAGTTTAATTTATTTTTTATGTAATGCTAATATCTAAGTAATGTAGTATGCTTACTTAGGTCTATTTAAATACTCTTTAATTGTTCCTAACTAATTTTCTTTTCATTTAGTCTCATTTTCTTTCTCTACTCCATTTGTGTAATGATAATTTTAATTGGTGCATCAGTAGCAAAAGAAAAAGTCATTCGTTTATAAATGTAAAATATTTCTTTTAAATATTTATTAAACTTTATATTATTTTTTTAACGATTTCCTATTATTATTGGCTGCAGTTTTTTGAGTGTTTATTTATGTTTGTATTTGTTTAGGTTGCTTAAAATACCATGTATTTCCTGGTTGAAATATTGGTTGAATAATTTGTATATTAAGAGAGGTGAGCTCATGGCTCAGTATATACAAAAAAAAGTTTTTTTTCGCTATTCAAGATCAAATTACATATATTATGTACTACTTTACTCTATTTAATAAATGCACTGTAAATATTTGATGCAGGCAATATTGTTCAAATTCATATAAATTAGCTGTACTTCTGTGCCAAATATTGTCTACATTGTATGTTTTTAGGAATGCAAATGTGTCTTTAAATGCAATTCAGTTCCTCTATTCTGATAATGACGTAATATAAAAAATTTTCGGATTGTAAATTTGTGTGAATAATGATATAAAAAAAAAAGATTTTTGTGATAGTGGCTGTTTGAGTAAAGAATAAAAATTGTAAAACTTACAAGAATATTTAAATGCATTAACAGACTACTTCATTATACTATATGCTTGTAACATAAATACATATAAGCAAAATGGAAATGGTATTTCTTATTTTGTAAATATAGAATGTAATGAGTTATTTTTTAAGAGTTAAATCATAAGAAGATAAAAGGAACTAAACTTTATGAATGTAACATTAATGAAACTAATTTGTATTATATATGATAATTAATGTTATGTTGTATGTAAAAATATATGTGATTATGTAAAGAAAATAACGAGACCTGTTGCTAGAACTTATCTAAGGAAATATGTGTATAAAATATGAGAAATGCTTTGATGGATTTCAAAAATATTTAAAATTTAATATTACTTTGAAATGAACCTTCTTTTGATTTAAAATACTTATTGTATTTTCGGTTTGAACTGTATTCAAAACTTAAGAAACTTTTAATTTATCAAAACTTAAAGAAATTTATATGTGAATTCTAAGGAAAATATGTTTTAAAATTATTTTCAAGCAGTTTTAATTTTCTTTGGTCCATGTTTATTTTACAGAATTTATATAAACTGAACCAAATTTTGCTGTTCGTATTTATCATACAGATTAATGTAAGGTTTATCAATGCATTTAGTGGTGAATGTAGTTTGTGCTATTTCATTTACTACATATTATTAAGATTTTACATTCATAAAATTGAATTTTTTTAAAACTGCAAGTTATTTTTTAATAGTTTAACCATTGAAAAAATTAATTGCTATTTCATCTTATAAATATTGATTATGATGTATTTAGTATGTGATATTTATGTAAATATCTTGATCTTGCTGAGTCCCACATTATTGCACATCTGATTTTTTTAGAATGCAGTGACTTTTCTGCTACAGACTTTTTAATTTTCTGAAGTCTTTTTTTTTTCTTCGTAAAACGCATAGGAAATTCTGCGTGTAATCTTTCTCATTCATTGGTTCATAATGAAGCTATGCCCCTGTGTTTCAAATTTGCCATCGCAGGTTTGTACTCGAATGTTGGAGAGAGCTATTTTTCGGAAAATTAAAAAGTCTGTTTAATGTATGTGTAATTTTGTCCAATTATCATTGGCTATGATTCAAAGAATATGCATTTGTATAGTTGTTGTGAAATTTGTTGATAGAATCCTGAAGGTGCTAGTAGTTTGCTGCTAACTACTGCATTTATAGATAGTTATTTATATCACACTTTTTTGATATTTTTTAATTAATTTTTTATGCATTCATATTAAATTATCTGTAAATGTGTATGGTTCCCACATTAGTTACTAAATTAGTGTTTAGCTCAATGTTTTCAAAAATGTTATATAAGTAAGAATTTCAAATTTAAAAATATTTTCTTTTCGTAATGTTAAAAAGTATGAAGAAAAAAGTAGAATATTAAATTAGTTTATGATATTCCCAGTCTTTTTCAAAAGGAAATTTGAAATGATGATGGGGGAAAAAAGCCAATATATTTTAAAATTAAAACAGTGTCAGAAGTAAACTATTTTTTATCAAGAGCTTTATTATATTGAATATGTGTTGAATCCAGTGGAGGTGGAGCTATTTGTTATAGAATAATTTTAAAAAGAATGCATTTAAAAATTTGTTTAATACAGATTATTTAAACAAGTTATTTGATTTTACAAGTGTCATTGTATTGGGTATTAAAGTAAAGTAACACTTGCTTTCTCCATTTTAAATTATTTTAAAAAATCTGTAGAATAATTAACTACTGCATTGAAATTCACTTCAAGAAGTAATGTTAAACATTGGATTATTTTATATCTAATGTGGGTTCCATGATATTTCTATTGCCTCGGTACAAATATTAATTTTTGTTTATATTGTTAGAAATATTTTGACAAAGGAGATATTTAAAATTGGCTGCCTAAAAGTTCCTGTTGAATTTTCTTTTTACTTTGATGCAATTTGTATACTTTTGAAACAACAGGAGCAAAAGTCTCATTTTATTGCATTTTTTTTATTATGATTATTTTTTTTAAACCGTGATTCTTAGACTTAAATGTGATATTTTATTATATTTTGGTTAGCACATAAGGCAGTTTATTTTACAGCATTTGTTTCTAAATGTTTTTACATACCCATTGTATGTGTAGCATGTGTCACTCTGAATTAATTTATTCATTCACAGCTTTGTTGTCTGTGATGATTTTAATGTATTGTGTGTCAAATAATTGTGAAATATGTATTTAAACCTGTTGTGTAAAAGAAACACTCTTAGCTCCTCTGGATTTGCTCATACAAGGCTAATCTTCATGATTCCCTTTCCCTTAGACTGAATAAATCTATTGTCTTGACTATATAAATCATTGTGTCCCTTTTCATTCTTTGTGAAATTAATGTGGCCATGGTAGAGAGAGCCTAGTGGTCAAGGTAACGGACTCGTGGCTGGTGTGTCATGAGTTCGAGTATTGTGCCACTGAAAACCCGCCGTGTAGAGGGGGCCGATGACCGTAAAATCTGTTGACGCTCAAATGCCCTCCCGTTGGTGTGGTAGTTTGAAGAGGAAGGTGCCAACTCAGGCGTCCTCCCTTTAAATAATTTAAACAGTTAAATATAAATTTTTTAATAAGGCTTATCGTTCAATGTTAATCTCGTACATATTCTCTGAAAAGCTGGGAATTTCAAGCCAAAAAAAAACAAAAAACAGTCAATCCTCTGGTTCAATTATAGGCTAGATCTGATCAAAATGAGATCCATTACTGATATGAAAGTTCAACATCAGAGCAGATCAGAATGAAGATTTTAATGGAAGTATATATTTTTTTATTATTGTATAAAATGAAACTCGCGTGTGTGTTTATTGGAAAAGTAATGTTACTAACCCTTGGTGTAACATTCAAGAAATTGTTGTAAAAGAATTATGATTCAATAGTTTTTAAAAGTAAGAAATCTATTTAAAAATTATATTCGTTTTTTTTAGAGGCCTACGAAAACATTAACTGTTTTTCCAAGTCAAAATTAGAAGGTCATTGATGTATTGGTGTTCCTCTAATAATCGACTATATTTTTCAAACCTCTTGAAAACAAACTATTTTATAATTAACTTACTTAAATTACAGAAATATACATTCAGAATGTGTGTAGCCTAGTGGTTATGGTCGTGAACTCGTGGCCGGAGTGTCGTGGGTTCGAATCCTGGTGCCATTGATGATCCGCCGTGTTGAGGGAACGTAAACATTTTAAATCTGATGAGGCTCGATGCCCTCCCGTTACTATATATGGTAGTCAGGAGAAGGGGGGGGGCAGCTCAGGTGTCGTCTTCATTACTTAAACGAGTTTCAAAATTACGAGGTTCGTCACCACAGCATTTGTGTTGCTTTTATAATGCATCGTTAATATGACCTCCACTCACTCAAAATTCTCGTAATTAAATTTGAATATCATTTGTAAGCTTTGTAAAATATCTTCCTGAAGAGTAATCATTTCTCTTATCAAGAAATTGTTTTATTTACATCTTTAGTTACATTTTACATTTCTAATTTCCCCAAGAATATCCTCCCCCTGAATTTTCGAAGATTTTTTTTTTAAAAAAAATTTTATCACCTTTTTTTCCCCAATTATATCTTAATTTCCAGTTTTCTTGACAACAATAATTTGTTGACGTCTCAACGAAATGTTACGATTAAACTTACATACATTGTAGTACTGGGATTTTATGCAACAAATGTTGAAATTGTACGGCCTTCAGCAGGGGCGTGCTGACTTTTACATGGCACGGTCTACTTCTGATTTTTTTCAAGGTCTTGCTGTCCACTCTGTGGAGTAAGGAGTAAAAAAAAAACTTAAGGATATTTATATTATAGCAATAACAAATACAAAATATGTACTTGCCTATATATTGCAATAAAAAAAATTTACTCTTTTAAAATTCCGTTTTAAGTAAAATGCAAAATACAAACATAATTATACCCACAAATTTAATATCAAATGATGCATTTATTATCAAACAATTCAAAATTCATAAAAAAATAAACAATTTTTATTTAAAGTTAGTTCTCGAAGTTGTCTTGCTGCACTGTGCGTATGCAATCATGACTTGTGACACCGTACCTCTAGTAACCTCTAAAAACTAGGATGTTTCAGTCACACTTGCTCCAGCTAGACGGACCACAATTTGACCTCTTTGAAAATTTGAGAGATCCAACATTTTACTATTTTGAAAAAAATCCAAGAGTTACAGAACTTCAATAAAGCTACCGAATGCTACCAAAATATATAAATTTCTATTTACAAAAAAAATCTGGTAGCTATAAAGGGTGTTTTTTTAGAGGTATAGAACTTTAAATTGCAATAAAACAACGATGTATTATTCGATTGACATGAATTTTTTTTATTCGAAAGATAATCTTGTGGCATTACATTTTAAATAGGATTTCTGGCATAGGACTGCCTCGGATGGAGTCCAATCTGGACGTCCAATTTTCGATGACTTTTTCCAACATTTGTGGCCGTATATCGGCAATAACACGGCGAATGTTGTCTTCCAAAGGGTCAAGCGTTTGTGGCTTATCCGCATAGACCAATGACTTTACATAGCCCCACAGAAAATAGTCTAGCGGTGTTAAATCACAAGATCTTGGAGGCCAATTCACAGGTCCAAAACGTGAAATTAGGCGGTCACCAAACGTGTCTTTCAATAAATCGATTGTGGCACGAGCTGTGTGACATGTTGCGCCGTCTTGTTGGAACCACAGCTCCTGGACATCATGATTGTTCAATTCAGGAATGAAAAAGTTAGTAATCATGACTCTTTACCGATCACCATTGACTGTAACGTTGTGGCCTTCATCGTTTTTGAAGAAGGATTCCACCAGCCCATAAAGCTCACCAGTCAGTTTTTCTGGATGTAACGGTGTTTCGACATACACTTGTGGATTAGCTTCACTCCAAATGCGGCAGTTTTGTTTGTTGACGTAGCCATTCAACCAGAAGTGCGCTTCATCGCTAAACAAAATTCGCTTATGAAAATCGGGAACAACGGCAATCTCGTTTTGGGCCCATTCGACGAATCTACGCCTTGCTTGATGATCGTTTTGATGAATTGCCAAACCAAACTGAGAATAAATCACTTGACAGCTGTTAAATCGGTCGCCATCTTGGAAAGTAATGCCAACTTAAATTTCTATACCTGGAAAAAAACACTCTGTATTATACTTAATGCTTATGAAGTACTTTATTCACGGGTGTTTCCATTATTTTGGTAACCACCTGTGTTTCATTTAGTATATGCACATCTAAGATCTTATGAGACGGTGGTCACCCCAAAATGTGTTGGCGGTCCACCGGTCGATCGCGATCGACTTAATGGCCACCTTGGGCCTACAGGGAAAGTATAGTAGTTTTTCGTAGTATCTTACAAATACATGCAGGCTATAAAATCATCTTCAAATGTATGCTAAAAAGGTATACAATATCTTATTCTCCCTATATTCGGTGAGATATTTATCCACACACAAGAGAAAAATATAGGTCGAGATGATTCGTGTTATAAGATTGTAATAAGTCAGTTATTAATATTGTTTGAAAAACCCCATTTAAAAGATGATCTCATTCATTTAAATGTGTCATGAAACACAATTATACTGGAATGTTTTCCCTTGAGAATCTACAAAGAACTATGGGTGCGGCCGCGCGTGCAAAAAAATGAGAAACGTGAGAAAATGGTTGAAGGTGAGTAAATGACGTAAAAAAAATACTGTAATGTTTATTTATAAAGGTATCATAATATTTGTTTGTAAAAGAAGCAAGTAATATATTTTTAAAAAAAAATTTAAACCAATTCCTACTTTGAATGGATGAATAGAAAGTATTTTATAACGATTGAAAATTTGAACGATATATATATGTATATATAAGTAAATATATATATATGGCATAATTCTATAATATTTCTGGCGAGTATTAATGATAACGAAAAAGACGTGGTGAGTGGATATTATTACTGTAATGTTTATCATATTTTAGATGGTTGGTGTTTATTATTTGATGACATTGACAAGACAGTCTTGTAAGTCAATCCAGTTTATTACACATCTTGAAACACATAGGCATATTAAAAACATAAACATAGACGACACAACACAGTGCAAAGACAACGAACACACAACGCGCTGCAGTCGACT
Source organism: Trichonephila clavipes (assembly GCA_019973935.1). NCBI lineage: Eukaryota > Metazoa > Arthropoda > Arachnida > Araneae > Nephilidae > Trichonephila > Trichonephila clavipes. The sequence continues at coordinate 867,614 of BMAU01018231.1, read as the reverse complement.
ACATGCTGAAGACAGACAAAGACATAAGAGTTTCGCTGTTTATACCAGCGGGAAATCACATGATTTGGGGGAGGGTGTATGAATGTAGTTTCAGAATTTCCCGTTAGGCGGGTAGCTAGTTAAGATAATTAAACGGTTGTCCTGAAGGATTGGATCATAGACAAATCAGAAGCTATTAAAAATTAAATTACTGGGAATTGTTACATATGTATAGGGAGAGAGTGAACTAATAAAGGGAATTGAAACAAGTAATATAAAAAAAATTTTAAAAGTCAATTCCTACTTAGATCAACAAAGAAATTTTTTATTTTATCTACATTTTAATAAATATATTACGATTAATATAAATATGTATATACATAGGACTGAAACACAACATTAAGTGGTAATTAGTTTTTATTAATTATCATTAAAATATCGTATTGTCATGCAAAACAATCGTGTTTATAAAATTTCAGTTCTACTGAATGCCTTAAAACGTGAGAATAAAATTTTTCAAGTTTTGACACAAGTCGCCAAAAAGGATGCCAAAGTGGCTGTATTTGTAATTCTTTAAATAATTAGTTTTAATCAATGCATTTTTAATTATAATTATAAATTATTGTATTGTCATCCAAAATAATCATGTATCTAAAATTTGAGCTCAATTGAGCGCTTTAAAATGTATTTTATTACCGATTGAAAATTCCACCAAGATAAATAAATATATAGAGAGTGTGAGCTAATAGTAGGAATTGAATAAGGTCGAAATTTACGGGTGCGCGTTATACGCCGGGTATAAAAATGAGAACTTTAAAAATAATTTTAAAAAATGAGCATTTAGAAAAATTAGACTTCTACTTAGATCGAAATACTGTTTATTTAAAAGAGATAACATTCTTATGAACTTAAAGGAACGTAGTTCTAAAAATATACTGTTTTTTTTTCTTCTGAAGCTTGGAATAATCCCTCGAATAAATGACTTCAAAACATAAGAGCATTGTTTTCGTGCATTTCAGACTTCTCTCTTCTTTCAGGGCGCGTATTATACGGCGAATATACCCAAAAATTGAAACAAAAATTGCAAGCTTGAAAGTGCAAGTGCGCGTTATACGCCGGATTTTACGGTAATTTTGTTGATATATGATTTTTTTTTGGAGACATCCTTTAACACGAAAGAATATTTAGTCCCTTCAGTTTCGTATTAAGCGATTTTCACTGTAATAATATTTAGAGTTAAAACTTTTATCCATAAAGTAAAGGTCATGTAAATACTATTGTGAAATAAAAAGAGAAAAATAGCTCTGCCTATCTTATTTGTATAAATGAATTTAGAAGAATATACTTCAAACAATTACTCTTTTATAAATCATTAAAATGCACTAGACCCATAAAGATTACGTTCGTCTCCATCATAAACAATTATCTTTTTTCTTTCTTAAGCACTCTTGACACTTTCTCAGTCAAATGTTTAGAAGCACGAACTGCATTTTGTCTAAACAGTTTTGTATTTGAAACATAAACATGCCAAAACCCAACATTTAGGTTTTTAAAACAGCTTTAAGTTAACTGTCATATATTTACCGTTGAATTTACCAGAAGTATCATGCGCTTTTTTTTTCTTTTATTATTTTAAGGTATTTCTTCCCTATCATGCATCAACTGCATTCAACAATGCTGTGATCATTAAACAATTTCTTTTGAAGTTTTATGAGGAATATTTTATGTATTCAGGAAACTTCGTGACGATTTTGAAAGAAAATTGAAGCACTTGTGACGGATCTATACGCATTCCTTCAATTAATCCTCTTGGGAAATCTTTCGGCTGTCAATTCGCGTTATTCACAGCCAACCCTTCGGAAGAAGAGAATCGTGATATTTAAATTAACTTACAATAGAGAGTAGGACAGAAGATATACTCGAATAAGGTGAGATTGCTACTGAAGGTATCATATTTGAATTATTTTGATTAAGAAATCATTAGGAGGAAGTTTTAAAGTGACGATCGTTCACTGTGATTGAATTCATATTAGATTAAATCGGATGATAAGTTAGATCCTTTATAAAGTAAGGATCAAGTTTGATAGTCTACTAATTGTTTGCGTTTTAACGTCATTGCTCCACTTTCGCGTTTACCATTGAGACATTTTCTTACTATTATTAGTTGAAATTGTGTCTTTTCGATGTGTTATAAATAAATATATTAGTTGGAACATGTCGAGTGTTTCTTCCCTACCTCCCACACATCTAGGTGCCCTAGAGAGAGGTGCGAGCCTCTCACACACTGGATGTTTAAATTTTAGTATACTTTTAACAAATTATACTAGGGAAGGTACCCCCGTCCAACTTAATGGCGGATCAACCCCCTTTGTACAAATTATACAGCTGTTCATATTCATTGCAGAAATTGTAAAACTGTAATTTACATGTAGTTCTATTTGTTCTTTTTCCCCCGCAAAATTCGTTCTTGGTGCTCATTTTCATTTAAATTCATCACTGAAGCTGTATGATCCAATATTTCATTGATAAAGTCCTCCGATTCAGATAAACCTACTGCTTCTGCAGCTTCCTGAAAATTTGAGTATTTAGTTCCGTTGATTGTTAGTAAATCTTTGTATGAGGCAACACTTTTCTTCTCACATGATAATTCCAGTCCAGGCAATTGTTGCGATATTTTTCTGCGAGAGCTTGCAATATTGTACTATCACAACCGCATTGACGAGATTATATAAAATGAAGCACATAGTTGCCATTTCAGTACGTTCGACTCATGAGAAATTGGAGTTGGCAACTTGGTGAGTTATCTTGAACGTTGGCATTGTTGCTATAGTACTTAATAGATTTATTGCATAATCACGAAACACTTATATATATATATATATAGAGAGAGAGAGAGAGAGATAAGTGTGTGTGTGTGGGGGGGGTATTCTCTCTGTTCTACTATCTACCTTCATCTTTCAGGCAACTTTTAAATTTCGTCCTTCCAGAATCTCAATTTTTTAGCAAAAAAACCTAGGTAATTTGGTATTTTTTTATGGTAGTGCGAATCATGAGCTCTATTTAAATATTTTAAGGAACAATTTGAAATTATCCGACCAAAATTTGGATATTGTAGACCAGTGGTCTCCGACCCCCGGTCCGTGGATCAGATACTACTAGTCCGCACAAGAAACATTAAATTATTTCCATTTTATTTACAGCGGCATATTTTTCTTAGGTTTGGGCTACTTTTTATGATAATCACTTTATATTCCTTGTTAAATCACTTTATATTCTTTGTAAAATCAGTTTATATTCATTTTTGGTATAGCTATATTTTATTCTGAAGGCACGTTTAAATACAATTAAAATAAAATTATTAAAACAAAACAATCTAAAATATAAAAAATCAGCGTCCTCCCCCTTAGTGGGCCCCGGTAAAATTATCCAACGGTGGCCGGTCCGCGGCGATAACAAGATGAGGGGGAACACTGTTGTAGACGACTTCATTTTTTAACAAGATAAGGACACCAAACGCTCTGCCCTCAATGCATGCTTCTGGTGTCTCTCTATAACTATGTCAGATTCTGATAAAACCTTCTAAATCACCTGATTTAAGCCTAATAGAACACTATTGTGAGATTTTGATTTTTTAAAAAAGAAAACATGTCACATAAAAAACAAAATGTGAAGTAAAAACAGTAGTCACAGAAGGAAGGAGAAATATCGATGCAAAAATTACAAAAAACTAATAAAATTAAAAGTTATTGTGGATGCTAAAATGCATCCTACTAAATACTAAATTAAGAAAAATTACAATATTTAAAGCTATGTTGAATTTTTTTTAAGTGTACGAAGACTTTTGTGGTGTTTTTTAGTAGTTTTTTTATTATTAATTTTTTAAAATAATAATTATATTATGTTTTAAAAATTGGTTATATATGTTATTCGATTAAGAACAAGTTGCAGAAAAATGAAAAAATTACAATTCTGAAATATTAATTTTTATTAGTTGAAAACAAAAAGTTATATAGAAAATCGCAAGTGTACGAACACTTTAGTGGCCCATTGTATACATTTTGTGATAGTGTATATGTTACCTCTGTCACATACACACACAAACCGATGTCCTTTTAGTTGCTTTTTACGGCTATAGATGTCGACACTATATTATTAGTTAAAGTTAGAGACATAAAGAGTCTTATTTATTAGTATTTACGAAAGAACACAAATAAGTTGATGGATTATTGGAGTACCTGCTTCCCGCAGGGAGCTCAAACTCCTATCATGAAATACTGGGTGGTTACATGGGTTCAGTTTATCTCTTAGCCCTTTGCTGCATCATTATAAAATTTTGTGTGATTGAATAAAAGTAAAAGTAGTTAAGAAATTAAAATGTGATAAAATGAGAATTTAAGTGTGTGAGAAATTAATTAGAGACTTGAGTATTAAATTAAAATGCCTGAGTGTTGAATTAAAAATTTGCTTAAAGTTCGCCCAAAATGGGCGCCTATATGAGAGAATTAGTGAGAGTCTGTGTGTGGTCCAATCAGGGGGCAGCCTATCGGAACCTGTTGAAGTGGGTGTGTCTGAGGAGGTGGAGTTCTGGAAGCCGGAAAGAACACGAAGTAATTCACCAGGAAATAACGAGCACCCTCTTTTTTCAAACTTAATTTGTGTGTTTTATTACATAAATTCAAGAAATATAACTATGCAATTTAAAAAATTCTGTGAAATTTAAATATTTTAATGTGTGTGTGTGTGTGTGCTCATTAAAAAAGTCACCAGTTCAAAACCTTTTGTTGATTTCCAATATTGGAGCCTAGATCAATATTCGTGCAGTAAATACTTAAAATAAGTAACAATTAATTAGAGCTAGTATATCAAACTTGTATAATCATTAAATATATAATTAAGTTTTTGGTTGACCCAGTAAAATCTGTCTTGCGTAATATAAGCCGTCGTCTTCCTACTTTAAATTTCAGATCTTTCACATCTTTATTTCACTATGGAAAACGATACTGATCACTCTGAATAAATTTCTCACAATTCAAGGCCTTTAAAGAATCTCATGGATGTTTTTAGCAGTTTTTACATCATAAATTTTTCGATCCTTAGTTATTACTACTCAGACTCTACTTGTAGCTTGAGAATAATTGTAAATAAAGTTTATTCCACAGACGCCTTGTATTTTTATTATCATTCAAATGATCGAATATATCTCAATATGAATGATAATATTTCGAAAATATACAAAAATTAATTGAATATTAAGTTGAACCAGCATCGGGATTACACAATTCTTCTCTCCGATTGAAAAAACATACATATTTAGAATAATTATAAATAATGACAACTTAAGCAACATAACTTGAACAGAGCAGATGATTATATATATCAGTAAATAAATTAAATGATCAGATATAAATTAGAGCTGAATGAATTATATTGAATTTAAGCAGACGATAATTATATGGAAGAGAATTTTCAACCTAAAAGCAAACTACCGTATAATTTTAAATAGTCAATGAAATCTAGACCAATAGTAAATAAAATTTAAATATAACTCAATCTTTTACAATACAAAGCCCTTAAGAACCTTTCAAATTTAATATTGTAAATAAGATATGGCATTTTTCCTTAAACTATTTTTAGATTTTTTTAAAGAAAAGGTAGATAATAATCAGCTTAGAATGAATAGTAAGCTAGAATTCTTGCTTCTCAATCTATTTTTTTTACATTGTTCAAGTAAAATGTTTTCAGGAATTAAACATTCAGCTTCTGGATATTACTTTTCTGAAAGTTTTAAAGCATGTTGTTCCAAAAAATCAATTTCTTGTGAAAGGATAGCTTTTAAATTATATTTAACATGAGATGTAAAAATCCTCTTAAAATCCCATGATACATCATTTACAAATTAATGAACAAAACTTATGTTGATAAAAAATATATATATATATATTTGAGGGATTTTTTTTACAAACCGTAAAACCTTTTGAAAGAAAGCAAATTCTTCTACATTGCTTTCATAAAAAACATAAATGAAGAGTGGAAATTATATAGTGGGCTTGTTACTCAAGTAATATGCTAAATAATTAAAGCTGATTTGAAGCGCGAACAATAGTTTTTCATTTCTCAAACAACCTAGTCAATCTACAGATTACCTGGATAATCCACTGATTTTCCTCAAGCATATACCATAATTACTCAAATCTAAGCCGCCATCGATTCTAAGTCACACCCCCAGTTTTCTACACGTATTTGAGAAAAAATAAAAAATTGTGTAAAAGGTTCGTCAATAACCGATACTTCAAATGTTTTTTTTAAAAAATTAATGAGAAATAATTAACAGGTAATAATTTATTAATTTTGCTAGTATTAAAAACTTTCAAATAAATATATGAACCTATAACTTATTCTAACCATCAGTATTATGTTTCGAAAATGATTCGTCACAACCATTGTCACAGCTGACTTCGCAATTGATGCAGGATGCGCCATTTTCCTACGCTGTGTCGTCTTTCGTACCATCCAATGCGTTATGCAATATTTTTTAAAACAATGCATTTTTGAAAAATGCAAAAGAACTATTAAAGACTGTTGAACAATTACAAGCAAAGATTATAACACTTCATTAACACCATCGACGTATATTTATTCCATCTGTGTCAAATTTTCAGCGGCAGCTGCTCTGTTTCCGTTTTTTCTGCAAATAAAATTGCCTCCTATTTCATACTTGCGTCATAGTGAACTCGTCTTGATACTATTACTCGTATATTTGATGTTAAGGGGATTAAATGAAAGGGTACACAAAAAAAATCCTAAATACGAGTAGACAACGATGTTTAGGACAGATTGAATACCAGAGATAAACTGCGGAATGGGATAAGTCCTCAATAGAAGTGGACAGAATCGATGGTTGTATTTTTTCTTTTTAAGATATCCGACTACCGTAAAATCATGATTTTTTTTCAAAAATTTACAATTTTTTTTATGATTTTATTTGACAAACAATATTATTTGCTTAATAAAAATACCAAGCATTTAATTTTCCATCCACTAGAACAAAAGCTACAAGTGTTTTAATAAAAGTAGATGTCATAACTTAACACAAGATGTCAAATTTTAAAATGCGTTTTACTCGAAATGTGTTTTTTTTCTTCGAAAAACTCAAACGGGGACAGTGATTGCTCAAAAGGTTTTGAAAATAATTTGTTGAAATCTTTTTTGAATATTTTGTATAACAGTAGAAGTGTTTTTGACCTTTAGACTTATCAATCACTGTTTTATTTCATAATTTACAGTCCTTTATGTGAATATAATCACTGTTTTTTTAAAGCCATTTCATATAGTCACTAAGATAGAGTGCTCTAGTTTTTGTAAAAATTAAAATATCTATTATCCTGAAGGTCATTTGAAACATGAATAACACATTAAAATTGAAAAATTGAGAATTTGTTCAAAAAACTTTTGTACAGAGCGGGCCCGTTCATGTAATTTTTTGTACATGTTTACCAGTCTTTACCTCTTTTAATAATGATAATTTTTTTTTCTGTTTTCAATTTTACGATTTTTTCCCTGTAATATACTAAATAAATCTAAAAATCACAAAAAAATCCCCATATCTCCAAAAAAAATGTTGTCGCAAGTAGTCGGATACCTTAAAAGGGATGGGAACTCAATTTCCTCCACGCGACAAATGTTTTGCCTTCGATTATAAGACACACCCGATTTTCAGTAGCATTCACACTGGAAAAACAGTGTGGCTTAGATTCCAGTAAATACGGTAACTCATTAAATTGGGCTCTACTATCTGTAAAATGCGTGATACTTTTATTCTCTGTATTTATAAATATTTTCGCATAATAACCAGAAGAACACGAGTTAAACATATTAATAATTGCTGAAACACAATGATATTTATTTTTATCTTGATATCTTTGGAATCAAGTTAATAGAATAAATAAGTGAACAAAATAAAATGCAAAAAGAATCAATTGAATGTCTTAAAGGTATTATTACAATAAAGGAAATGCATTTGCAAGAATCTTGATAAAATTAAACATGCTTGTTAGCTCAGTTTGAAGACTGATGATACTTTTAATGGACTAAATTCATGTGACGTTATAGTCACATGATAACTCAGTCACGTGTTTTCAGCCAATCGGTTCATAAATTAATTTGACGTCATAATTATATCATAAATGTAATCACGCGTTTCCAGCCGAGTAGTTAATCTGCTTCACTGTGTTGCCAACTTTTGCTTTTTGCAGAAACTTTCTTTCGAAAAGTAAATATTTGTCAACGATACAATAATGTTCATAGTTGAACAAAATGCACTTAATTTAAAAGTATTCGTATAATGTAATTTTTTTTTTAATTTTGTAAACTGCTTGAAGAATTTTAACACGTGAACTCTTTACCCAATCATCAAATTTTAAATATCTAAACTTTACTAGTTGAATAACTAGTATGTCAATTTTTAATCAATAGGAAACACGTGCTTGCCGTTATCACGTGACTATCATGAATTTAGTCCATTACACAACAAATGATTTTTAAAGTAAGCACATTTAAAATGGGAAAATCCAATTTCTAAAACTCGGACCTGTTCCAAGGACCTGTTAGTTTTATTGCAGTTTTATTTATTTTTTTTTGTTAAGATATTTCTACTGTAAGGACATCCTTTTACGCTAAAATTCTCTCCTTGCGAACACTAAATTTAGATCCTGCATACAAATGTTTTAAAATACAAAGTGTGACACACACAAAACGAGACTAAGTGTGTTTCTTGAAAAAAAGGAGTTGGCAACAACTGTTTTGTTGACGTAGTCCCACACACCTCCTTGATCCATGTGGCCAGCTTCATTTTAATCGATCACGCCAGCCGGGAGTACTGCGTCACTGAGTGAACACGTGCAACTGCATTCTGACGGAAAAATGTCGAATCAACATCAAGTTTCTTGTGAAGAAATCAGCCACGAAAACATTTCAAATATTAACAGCGGCTTATGAAAATGAAACTTTGTCTCATGCACATGTCTTCGAATGATATATGACAGGGGTGGGCAGACATTTCCTGGGTGCGGGCTACTTCTAATTTTTTCAATATGTTGCGGTCCACTCAGTGTCATTGGCGAAGACAAGGGGGTTCACTGGTCCAGACCCTACTTCATAGCCTTTGATTTTTTTCCCGGATTGATTATTCCATTTATATAGTACGAAAAATTTAACTAAGTATTTTTTATTAGTATTTTTTATTAATTAATACTAATTATTTATTCAGCAATTTATTTTTTACTGTTTTTTGTTCCCAACAACTTGCAAAATCAAAAAAAAAATTTGGTTGTGTTTTGGGGAATGAAACGAGAATGGTACACTTAAAATCCTCGCCCCTCCACCCCTTGAAAAATTTTTGCGTGCGCCACTGTCCAGTGTCGTAGGTGAGGTAAGGTAAGGAAATTACATTTAAGTAGTAAATACGTATATATAATATATGTACTTACCTACTAACTAAAATAAAAAAACTAACACTTTTGAAATCACGTTTAGAGCAAAACGCAAGATACACAAACATAATAATAATAGTCACAAATATAATTATATATCAAGAGATGTTTTTATTATCAAACAATTCAAAATACACTAAAAAAAAATTATCTTAAGTTAGTTTTTGTTGTTAAAGTCAGTAGAAGACTGAGATATGTAAGTTTGTATGCTGTCAGCTAATCTTAAATATTTCCGTATATAATGACTAACTGCTTAAACCTTCAGGCGATCACCCCAAAATCTCTTGGTGGTCCATCGGTCGATCGCGATCAACGTAGTGCCCACCTCGGGTATAAGAGGTTTTCAGGGAGAAGGATCAGTGTGGAAGATGATGAAGCTGTTGGACAGCCAAGTTGAGTGATTACAGACTAAAACATAGCCAAAATTAATGTTATGAGTGAGTTCCCACTCACGTCAGTGGTCAGAATGTTAATCAACACTACTACATTGAAATACTAAAAAGACTTCATGAAAAAATTAGTAAAATAAGTTATAGCTTAAAAAAAATAAAAAAACACACTTTTATGGTTAATCGAACTAAAAAGTAAAAAAATAATTCTTAATATAAAAATAAAATGATTTAGGAGAAAATTAATGTCATTGGGGGGTAAAAGCGTGGGGTGCTCTATATCAATTGTTGTGATTTCTTACTAGTTCTATTCCGAAATGCTGAGTCAGTGTAAAAATTTAGTACAAAGCACACACACACCTCACGCTTTTACCACAATGACATTAATTTTCTCCTAAATCGTTTTATTTCTATATTAAGAATTATTTTTTTACTTTTTAGTTCGACAAACCATAATTGCGTGTTTTTTAGTTTTTTTAAACTATAATTTATTTTTATTTTTTAGTTCGATCTACAGTAAAAGCATGTATTTTTAGTTTTTTAAACTATTATTTATTCATACACTTTTTTTTAAATTTTTGGTCCGCGACCGAAAAAGTTTGCCCATCCCTGAGTTAGAGGAAAAATTTTTTTCCACATGCACGAGTCATTTTTTTTTAATTTCCATTTTCAGAAAGACTGGGCAATTGTTTATATTATGATAAGAAATTTCTGACGTAAGAAAAAAATACGTTTTCGCATTTAGGGTTATTCTTAATCTCTTAGTTACCAAACCTGGAAATGGGATCTGGAATTGACACCAAATCTGTAAATGGTATATAGAATTAGTCGCCAAATCTGGCGATGGTATATGGAATAAATTCGCCAAATCTGGAAATGGTATATAGAATTAGTCACCAAATCTGGCAATGGTATATAGAATTAGTCGCCAAATCTGGAAATGGTATATGGAATTAATTCGCCAAATCTGGAAATAGTATAATGAATTAGTCGCCAAATTAGGAAATCGTTATTTTTGACTATCCTGTTCAGAGCAATGGAACAAAATTATGAAATTATTGTATTGTCATCGGTCCTCGACAAGTGTGCAAAATTTCAAATTAATTTGACCTTTTAAAGTGTGTGTGTGTGTGGGGAAATCGAGTTCAAAGATTCCTCTACATACAAGTGAAACTTATAAAAGCGTGTTAAAAAGACAAGAACTGGGGAGTGGTGGAGAGCTATTGCACCAAGACAATGCATCCGCTCGCATAGTCATATCTGTCAAGCAGTTTCTGACCAGCAAAGACATTACTGTGATGGGGCAACTTCCTTATTCCCCTGATTTGGCAACATGCGACTTTTTTTTATTTCCTACCGTTAAATCTTGCAGAAAAGGAACCCATTTTACCTCAGTTGAAGAGGTTCAGGCAAAAACGGAAAACCCATAAAAAGACTTCCGAAAAACCGTTGCAGATCTGTTACCAGCAACAGCAGCACTGAATTCAGAAGTATGTGAATGCTAAAGGGAACTACTTTGAAGGTGATACAGTCATGGAGAACTGATTCTGTGAGTACAATGATTTATTGGACCAGTCTTGTGTTTTTTGTGTGTCACACCTTGTACAATACCCATTTCAGTAAAGAAATAAAGAAATGAAAGCAGAGAAATTGTGAGAACCCCCCTGAACACCAAGATTGAATTGAGGCAAAGAATTACCGGACGGCATTTTTACAATAGTAAATTATATTTATTTACTTGAATCAATTATCAACCATCTAATTACAAAGATTACTCAATGTGTCTAGTCAATGGGATTGACTTTTATTACTAAATTAAATCACGAAATATGATACAAATCAACTATTAAACTCAATATCAAACGGGTTTACCGGAATAAGCGAACCGAGAGATATACGCAATTTGAATTACTAGCATTCATTAACTTTACACTAACTTTATTATATATTTACCTTTATGATCCGATAATCTAAATTTAAATATCACCTGACTTAATTCGTTCCAGTTGGATGAATCCTTCCAATTGTAGATCGCTGCCTAATTATCAGCAATACACTAATCACACAATCAACTTGAATCTTCTTAAAACTCCGTCAACCTATCTCTTGGTTCAATAGCCTAACCTCGCTGCTAACTTTCAACACTCTCTTTAAATACTTTACCTAGTTTGTATATCCCGGTTTCTTCTTTTTTAGAGCTGGTTGGAAATATACGCGAATTTATTATCCCAAAAGACGCTTAAGAGTATTAGTGATAAAAGTGCCGTACAGATTCGTCACAAAATAAATTTGTGTACTTAGAAATTTTGGCATACGTTAATATGCATATTACCTAGATAAAGTGCGAAAGACTCTTATCTTGTAAAGAATCTTGAAAATCTTATCATGACTTTTTATCTGTAGATTACAGAATAAATCAGGTAATCTCTAGATTAAAATAGGTAATGTGCATATCAAACATTTAACTTATAGAAGTGAAAAGTAATATGCAAATTTTGACTTTCTTAATTTGTTAGTTATCCTTCTTAGATCCAGATTCGACTTATCTCGAAGAAAAGGAATGCCAGCTTCCAAAAATGGAAGTGTAATTACATCTCTTGCCCAAGATATAAACTTAATTCTTTTCTCTGTTCTGCCTTCTTCTAAGATTCAATCGAGAGAAAAGACATGTATTTAAGGCTTTTTTAATCTATCTCTACATATGTAGGAGAAAATGACTCGCACACACACATTCACTCTTCATCACAAGATCTCTCAAACTATTAGACCGACAGACTTGAAATTCGGCACACATGTTTTTTTGTTTTGTTTTTTGTTGAGTAAAGCTCTACTACGATCGGGTTTTGTGGAAACTGCCTTCCAAGAGAGGGGGTTAAGGTTAGAGGAAAATATAAATAAAAAATATCCGTTTTTTAAACTACTAGACCCTCATATTTGAATTGGGCAAGCATGTTTCCTTCGTTGAATAGAAATCTGCTAACTATCTTTTCAGCGGAAATCGACTCCAAAGAAAGAGGGATAGAACGGGGGAACAAATGATGAATGGGGCTCCGTTCAAGTCCTGTCTCTTATAAATCAAGCTTAATGATCAATATACTTAAAAAATCATATATAGTCATAAAACAGTATGAAATACCCAGGAAAGAGTGAAAGTAAGGACTATTTTTTTTTATAACTAGACATTGCACTCCATCGAAGTTCTTTGCTTGACCATGTTCTTGTGGAAAGAAATATAATTGATATAAAAGGATGAAATCAGACTAATTGAAGCAATAAATATTGGGGGGGGACTAACAAAACAAGAAACTTTCTTTACACATTTATTAATATTCACTAAGACTTCCTTTTGACTAGTTGAAGGAGGAATAGATATCTGTGGAAGATATAGGTTGCATGAACAACAATAGATTTCACTATTCCGTATCACATGATAAAAGAATGAAAAGAATATTTATAGATCAATTCCAAAAATAAGGGTGGGGACGTGATTATTGCTCAACAAACGTACGCAATATCCCAGGAAAAAAATCGAGACACTTGTAACTATTACTACTTCAGTCTGGACTTTCCCAAGACAGCCTTCAAATTTTTCAACTAACATCATGCATGAAAACTTTTCAAGAGCATTTTTCTTCGAATTTTCAAACTGACGGCAGTGTCTGAAGATTAAGGGTGGCAATTAAAAGTTGAATTATCTCCATAAGCGCCGTGCCTTTAAAGATAAACAATATGATAAATGATAATTACACGCCACTTTTACAGCATTGCAACCATTCATGTAATAACAACTTGCCATCTCCGTTCTCGGCTGTAATGAGGGCGGCATATCGAATGATTTTTTCGCCCGCGGCTCGTCGAATTAACACCTTGATATTGAATATTCATGTGCTTTGTACGTGATCGGTTGATTTATTGAAGTTAATTTTAACACCTTCTTCAAAGAGAAAGCATTGTTCTCCGACGATAGTGAAACAAAAAAAGACGGCCAATAAATTACCATTCAATTAGTATCTAATTAGTACTTATAGAGTGCACATTTATAATTCCTATTTTGAAAGCATTTTTCAAGTGATGGTTATCTTATTTTGGCGGCGGCTAGACGACTTTACTGCATCATGGTCTAGTGGTCAAGGACTGGACAGGATTGACAACACAGAATTTTTAAACGCCAGGTATTTCTTCACGAAAGAAACACGCTCTTTTTATTTTTGTGTAAAAATAACAAAGCGATAATTCAGTCGGCTTCTGGTAATTATGTTTTTGTTGAATTATTTCTACTATAGTGCTCAATGCATGTTCTTGCATAATAATGCGTTTTCTTGTAGTTAGGTGTCCATTTTCAGCATCTCCAGAAATCTCAGAACTTACGCAAAAAAGTACGCATATGACCCAATATTCTAGCACTCAATTACCACAAATCTCATAAAGCTAAGCAATATAGAAATAGAAATACTACTACATAGGATAGGACAAAATAATAGTCAAAGTAATACAAAAGCAAAAATTTTTTCTCCTTAGGAACTAAGATTTTAGGGTTACACATAGTTTTAAGGCTAGCCAATCTTTCCCTATACTTGCCAATACAATTGGCTGTAAAGAAGAGAAAATAGTTTTAAAATAAGTACAGAATGATTACACACGCGCGCGCGCAGTGTTACACAATAGGTGAAGGCTTCTGTCATAGCCAAGGGCTGCGGTAGCCCAGTGGTCAAGGTATCGGATCATGGCAGGCATGTCACAAGTTCGAGTTCAGTACCACTAAAGACCCGCCGTGTAGGGCAGCGATGCACGTTAAATCTGTCGGGAGCTGAAACGTCTTCCCGTTGGTGTAGTGTGGTAGTTAGGAGAGGGGTTGCCAGCTCAGGTTTCGTCCACGTCCCTTGACCATGGTTCAAAATTAGTTGGTTCGTCTCCGAAAGCCCTAGTGTAGCTGAACAGTGTGGCATTAATATTCACTTACTCTGTCATAGCCATCCTGAGTCAAGGTCTAAATGATGATGACGATATTTAAACTAATATCCTTGTTGTACAAAACTTTATTATTGTAGACGAAGACTATGATGTCCAATTTAGTTTAAAATGCAGTAATTGCCTTAACCCCATAAGAAGACTCTCAGCAAAATCAGTACTCAAACTGCGGCGACTGTTGAGACGTTTGAAATAAATAAAAGTGGCGTGATATTTATTAATTTAAATATTTGGTTTATTTACGTCGCAGCACTATTACTTACAGAATATACATTGAAGTTATTTAACTTATTGTTGAGATTATTAGAGTTCAAATGATGTTGTTTGTGAGGGAGGAGGTTATGTCCATTCTCAGCGAAGAGTTTTCAAACCATCTCTCTCTCTCTCTGCCCTCTCTAGAATTTAGGGGTCAGTGTCTTTATCTTCGAGATGCATCCGGTTCGTGGGCGGAGTAGGGGTTCCTCGTGGTGTCAAATGTTGTCGGGGTAATGTCCAAGACAAGACCGCGCAATATTTTAAGGGTGCAGATGTCATTATACGTGGTGACCATATTCACAAAAGGAACCGATTCACAGCTGTGTGGCGGGAAACATCACACGACCTACTTTTAATGAACCATAAACTTTCGTAGTATTGCTCCTTTCATCTCAATATGGTACGTGCATCTGTAAAAAGATACAAACTAAGAGAAAATAAGTACGAAGTGATATGATAAGAGGATTTGTCTCATAAGATATTTAAAATATAATGACAGAAATCGTTGCTTCGAAGTCTTAAGTCGAATAGGACATCTGGACTCGAGCTGGAACGTCGTAGTTCAGATTTCACACTTACGGCATTTGAGAAATTTGCAACCGGGAAATTTTAAGGATTTGATCGCGTATCAGAAGAATCGATGGCATTTAAGGTATCCGACTACGTTTGGAACCATGATTTTTCAAAAGCGTATAAATGGGTAATATTTATGATTTTTAGTATCACTTAGATTATAAAATGTATATAAAATTGTTTTAAGAATAGTATTACAATAAAAAATTAGTTCAGTACAATATTTTGACAAAAAATTAACATAGAATGACCCATTTTCAAAATATTCTCCTTTTCTGAAAAATGCCTCTATTATAATAATATTTTGCCAGTATATAGCTCAGACCTCTGTACAGAGGCTCAACTAGAATTTTTGAAATATATAACTTAGAAGTGGGTTTATACATGTTTTACGACAACAGAGGGGAGAAATGTTAAGAAAAAAACGCCGATAATTATTTCAATTAGTTGTAACTTTGAAAATAACGTGAATTTTTCAAAATCATAGTTGAGCCTCTGTACAGAGGTCTGAGCTAAATATTATTATTTCAGAAGCATTATTTATAAAAGGAGAACATTTTGAAAAAAGGTTATTCTAAGTTAATTTTTTGCCGAAATATTGTATTTAAATAACTTTTTTTGTCAAAATGTCCTTAACTCAACTTTATATATGTATTTTAATCAAAGTGACACTAAATATCATGAAAATTATCCATTTTTGCGCTTTTTTAAAATCACTTTCCGAATGTAGTCAGATACCTTATAAATACAAGAATTACAACTACCCAGTTAAAATAAAAAAAGGAATAGTTAAATGGTAACGGCAAAAGATATACCAGAGGTGAGAGAAACTCGCGGCTCTCGTGAGTTTCTTGTGCGGCATTTATCAAAAGCCAGCACTTTTATTAATTAATATTTAATTATATAGATAACAACAGTTTGAAAATCAATGTAATAAAATAAAGAATGGCATGAATGTATGTGGGAATTTCCAATAGACATTCTTTAGAGGGTGCTGGCGACGCAGCCACCAGCGAGTTAACGTGAGGAAAGACGAGTTAACGTCAGGGAGTTGACGCGCAGGTCCAAGATCCTCTGCTGAGAAAAAGGGAGCGAGCGGAACTTGTTGCCGAGTAGGGTTCAGACATCCATTGTTCGTGAGAGAGCAACGCGCAGGTCACCCAAATTCCAGCAACCATCGTGAACTACGTGAAAGCCAATTGCATCATTGCTGAGTGCAAGAAAAAAGATTTGATCTTAATGTCAATCTATAATCAAATAATCAACTATGTAAACGACTGTCGTAATGAGCAGAGCTGTATCAATTGACCAACATTAAACGTTAGTTTTAGTAGAAACTAGTCTCATCAATTCAAATACCCCTAGAACTGTGCCAATAACACCACATGTATGTATGTTTCAATGACTGCTAGTGGGGATAGCCACAATTGTACATTTCAAATGTTAGAATGCCACCTAGTGCAACATGGCAACACTACCACGCATGCTTATGTTGAGGAACAATTAAGGTTTGATCCAAACATATGTTTGTTTATGTTTACATAAATAAAAATACCCAGTGAAATATAGAAAATTACAACAATATCTAAGAATTTAATAAATTTATAGAAAAATAATAATCACACATTGATGGATGTTATAACAAGTTTTTACGCTTATGTGAATACAAAAATATTTTATATTGTAACTTTTTATGTCAAATAATATATATATATATATATATATATATATATATATATATATATATATATATATATATATATATATATAGGTGAAGGCTGGTTGGCCGCAAAACATGTTTAAACCTGCAATCCTGGTTCCTAAGGCTAGGAGTTTGTCATGATACTACTGTGCCTTCTTCCTAATTTTAGTTATCTTAGGTATATGACTATCTGTTTATTTTTATATTTTTTCGTTTATATATTTGTGTATATGTATATGTATGTATAAATTTATATATATGTGTATATATATATATATTTATGTATTGAATTTCTTATATTGGATTTTATATATATATATAAGGATTTAATTTTTTTAATAATATTTCTATATAATGCACAAAATTGTTAAATCTATACAAAAACTATAGTAATTTCACAAAAGTCGCATTTATAGGTACATCAACATATGCGGCCTCCTTTATTACTACTGAATTTATGTGCTTCCTCTAATGGTAAAAAGGTTCCCTACCTCTGGGATATACAATTGCGTGGAACATTTTAGTATATCCGTTACCGTGTTACCATTTAACTAAAAAGTCTTACTTAAATGGTATACTTTAAGGTTCCATGTAATTGTTTATCCGTTATCCTTTAACTATTCCTTTTTTATTTCAACTTGATCACTAGAATTCTAAAATAGGGGTGAGAAGAAAAAAGTTTTGCACTTAATTTTGTTAATCTTGAATTAAATATAACTGCAATAATGCTAAAATATTTTAATCTATTTAAATTATGTATTGTTTCACAAAATTTTTGTATGAGAAATTAACATAAAACTGAGGTAAATTTGTTGCACTAAACATATCATCAAGAACGAGGAAAAAAGATTATCGCTTTATTATGATTTTTAAGATATTTTTTTTCATTTTAAATATTATTTAGAGACTGATGTGAATACACAATCACCAAACGAATTCTTTTTATTGAATAATTTTTGATGTCAAAAATATGTCCGAAACAGCATAATATTTAACTCCTTTATTTTACGGTTTCTTAAAATGTTTTATTTCTTTCTGCGTGCGGGAAGTGTGGCAGTAAGTGCGAAATTCGCTATCAGATTAAAACCTTATATTTACATTTAATACCAGTTTTTTTAAAATTAGTACGTGCAAATTTATCCTTTGATATACTCTAGTATTTATGAAAAAAATTATCTGACGATAAATCGTAGATAATGAAATAACGTTTTAACTTCAATTTTTCTTTAACATATTCTCCAATTTTTCGCTCTGATGAACTGAAAATATTTTAAAATGCCTAATTAAAGTTGGATCAGATAATATATTTAAGTTTAATTATTTCAAAATACTTTTCCAAAATCGCTTTTTAAAGAAATTACCTCTTTTTTACGAAATGTTTGTAAATACGAATGTTTGCTTACGAAATTTTCTAAAAATAGGTTTCCCATTTACACAAATACGAAATAGAATTTTTAGAAGACATTCACACAAAAGGCGCTACATTTTAACACTATTTTAAATCACTTTTATTTCATTTCTAGTATTGTTTCTTAAGTACAGTCCGCCATACTGAAAGGAAAACTTACTGAAATAGCGAATTGTATGAATTGCTCGTTATTCGGAAAAATGTTCTAAACTATATTAGACAGCGTAATAGTATTTTTAAAACTCTTGATGTATAAATATTATTAGATTGAATCAAAGAAGTCTGTAAGTAAAATGCTTCGAACTCAATAATCTCTTAATAAAGATCTCAATGCTTTTAAAAATCGTGTGTTTTTTTTATTTGGTCGTCAAAAATCATTCCAAGAGGAAATTCATAACGTATTTGTCACGAGATATTCTTTGCTTTTCAAGATTTTGAAAACAAGGTACTCAATCAATTTCAGAAAGGATAAGCATCTACAAGATGTTAAGTAAATCAGCCAAAGTTTGTTTGAACACTTTTACTAAAGAATTTTTTCATTGGCATAAGTCGAAACGATTTTTTTTTCAAAACGATTTTGTATACTGTCAAACCCAATTACGTAATACTTTATATTTTAAATTACTTTTATACGAGTAAAAATCCCTCGAATTACTAGTAATCAAAAGGAAGCGGATTAGAGATTCCTAAATTTAATTCGAATCCATTATTACTATTCGTATTATTAAGATGACCAGTTTTTTTACTATGAGATGGAGGACGAAAAATTTAACAAAAAATTACAACGTAAATGAATGAAACATTTCATTAATTCAAACAAAAATACGCTAATTACGCTTTTAATTATTTACTTTAACGAGTATTTTTCCATTAAGTGAATTTTTTTGTCAACATATCATTTTCTAATACATTGGAAATTTCGGAGCAAAAAATATCCTTTATGCGGAATTTTACGGTAAGCACTGTAGTTAATACATACATTAACATTCAATCTCGATTTCTTACTTGTCCAAAAATCATTACAAACTGAAAAAGCTCTTTCAACTGCTGCATTAGTTCCAGGGCAGCACAACGTAAATTCAACAAGAATAACTAAACTTTCATATGGAATGTGTTCATTTTTTAAATGATTTAAGTATTTTCACCCATCTTTTACCAATTTCAACATGTTGATTTTCCAGTTGTTCTAATTTATTAGAAATTAAATATGCATTCAGTCTTCTTTCTTCTTCAAACAGACAATTGTCATCGATTTCAATATCAGACGTTTTGTTTCGATGAAAGCTCAACACAATATTCTATATCTGCCCAATTTACTTGCGATTAAGCCAAAAACTAATTACCATTAAAAACTGCTATTTCCTGTGATGTTTGTTTCAGACCATTCTTCGACATTTTGGAAACATGTTTGGTTCGTCTCTGAATAGAGCGATTAACATATCAGTATTATAAGGGGTGAGACCCAATGTAATAAAGGGACACATGCGGGGAAGGGGTTCTTAATTAAGTCCACTAGTTAATTAAACACGTTTATTAGTCAAAACAAACATTTACATACATAACTAGAGAACTAACAGTTACAATAGAATTGAAAGGGATCGGGGAGCGCATGCTCGTACGTCCTTACAGTTCCGAAGCTTGGCCATTACTGAAGATTGTTCTAGCCGCTAGAGGGCGCGATAGTCTTTCTACTGTTCATATGAGAAGAGTTTAAACTATGGGGGGTTACAATCTCCCCCTATGGATCCGACGACGTCCCGGCGAGGAGACATAATTAGCTGTTGTAGTAGTAGCTCTTGTTGAGGGATGGATGGTTCTGTTGGAAACTGCTGTTGAAGCAGTTGACGGGCTTGGAACATGTGTATTTTGTGTTGATGGGACGTAACGTTTCGTGGTCGGCCTCTTTTCCGAAGTGGAGCTACCGGAGAAGTGTTTATGTCTTTTAACAGGTGTTAAAGCAGAAGTATGGTAAGTAGCAATCGGTTCAGATGGATTGGCAAGACTTGCGATAACATAAGAAGTCGGTGACTTTTGGGTGAGAATTGGATATGGACCGTCACGCTTTGGCATGAATTTGGACGTTTTCTTGTTCTTTGCACTACTGATGGGATGTAAAGTAACCCAAACTTTATCTCCAGGAGAATAATAGACTGGACGGCGATTTTTATCATATTGCTTTTTTCGTTGATCTTGCTTTGTTCCTATTCTTTCTCGTATGTCTTCAGTAATAGTTGCAAATCGTTTTAAATAAGGTGTTATTTCGGCAACAAAATTGTCATTGTGAACGACGCTTTTGAAATCTTGCACCACATCGTCTACAGTTCGTAGCTCTCTCCCGAATAGTAGGTAAGCAGGAGTGTGACCTGTAGTATCACAGACAGTTGTATTCATGGCAAAACGTATGACTGGGATTTTGGAATACCAACTAGAATGATCGTCTCCAACAGGTATTGCAAGTCGGGGTTTAAGGTCTCTGTTTTTTTGCTCTACTGGATTAGATTGTGGTGAATAAACTGGTATTAAGTTTTGACTTATATTTAAAGTAAAGCAAATCTGTTGTAGAACAGCACTGACAAACTGCGTTCCATTGTCACTGATAATTCGTCTTGGTATGCCATGACGCATGAAAACTTCTTCTATCAGAGTTGTTGCACATTGACGAGCACTGGCTTGAGAAAGGGCAAATAACTCAACCCACTTCATGGCACAATCCTCGACAATGAATATCCATTGTTTACCTGTGTCAGTTTGAGACAATGGCCCAAATAAATCAATAGCAATGACTTCAAATCTCTGTGAATAGACTGGAGTTCTAAGCAAACCGGCAGGTTTTTGGTTTGTAGCCTTAAAACGAGCGCATTCTGGACATTTCTTAATATAATCGGATATGTACTTTCTCATGCCTGTCCAATAATATCGTCTGGCGATTTTCTGGAATGTTCCCTCTTCTCCATAATGTCCAGCCATCGGATCATTATGATGTCTTTCCATTATCAATTCACGTTCAGCAGTTGGAATGACTAACTGAGCTTCTGCAGAATCAGCATCAGGAACATAACGATACAAAACACCTTGATTCATCAAAAATCCACGTTTAGTCCAGTTTACATATTCTTCAGTTTTTAGAGGGGATTCAAAACTGTCGATGATTTTCTTTAAACTATCATCTTTAAGCTGCGCCTCCCGCATGTCCTTACAACTTCGTGCAGGCATATCAGCTATCGTGATATTATTTTCTTAGCAAAAGGATTCTACTTCTTGAGTAACTGGGCGAGATAACATGTCTGCAACGACATTTGCTTTACCAGGAATATACTGTACTTTCAAGTTGAAAGACTGGATTTCAAGTGCCCATCTTGCAAGTCGTCCGGTTGGAGATTTGAGGTTTAGAAGCCATTTCAGAGGTTGGTGGTCGGATGCCATGGTTATTTCTGTTCCTTCAATATAACCACGAAATTTTTTCAAAGCCCATACCACAGCAAGGGCCTCCCTCTCTGTGGTGGAATAATTGCGTTCTGCTGGGGTTAGCAGTCGACTAGCGTATTCTATAGGATGTTCATTAGATCCTTCTCCTTGAAGTAAAACTGCTCCAAGGGCATAATTGCTAGAATCTGTTCGAATAATATATGGCTTAGTACCATCTGCTTGCTTTAACACAGGAGGTGTTGTAAGACTGTTTTTAAGGGTTTGAAATGCATTTTGTTGGTCAAATCCCCACTGCCACTTGACTTTCTTCTTTGTAAAATAACTTAGTGGACGTGAAATCTTCGCAAAATCTTGAATATATCTTCGAAACCACGAACAAGTTTGCAGAAAAGATTGTAGTTCTTTGACGTTTTTAGGGGGTGGAATATCCAGTATAGACGCAACTGTTCCTGGATCAACTTCTATTCCTTTTTGTGTAATCCAAAATCCAAGATATTTAACTCGAGAAGAGGCAAAATGGCATTTTTCTCAATTTGCTTTAAGTTTGAAATGTAAGAGTCTTTCCAAAATAGTTTTAAGATCAAACATGTGTTTTTCAAAAGTTTCTGACAAAACAATTATATCATCTAGATAAGGTAGTGCTAGAATGTCTTCCAGACCATTACAAAAACGGTTCATCAGTCTTTGAAACGTAGCAGGTGCGTTGCGCAAACCATATGGCATTCGTAAGAAACGGTAAGTGCCAAAAGGACATACAAATGCTGTCTTGTCTTGATCTTCAACATGCACTTTAACTTGATGGTATCCTGCTCGCAGATCAAGTGTAGACATGAAAGGAGTGAGTTTTGCTTGATGTAACAAGTCATCCATTCTAGGAAGAGGATAGGTACCTGCGACTGTAATTTCATTCAATTTCCTGTAATCAATACAGAGGCGAAATGTTCCATTTGGTTTTGGTATAAGTACCACTGGGGAAGCATACGGGGATTCACATTCTTCAATTATGCCTTCTGAGAGAAGTCGATCGATTTCTTGTTTTAATATTTAGTTCTTGGAAGGATTCATCCAATAAGGTGGCACTGCAACTGGAAGATGGTTTCTTGTATTTATACGATGTTCAATAAATGGTGTAGGCTCTCCCCCTGGTTGAAAGCATTCTTCATACTTTTCCAATAGTGAATTTATTTCTTCCCGTTGTGGAAGTGAAAGGTGAGTACCTTCATTTTTCCGAAGTTGACAAAGATGTGGTTCAGGGCCAACAGTGAGCAGAGCATTGATATTAGGAGGCGCTTTCACAAAATTATATTTTCTGTGAGACGTTTCAGTGAAGTACCATTGTTTTCTTTGGAGATCTAAGACGATCCCTGCAGCTGTTAAAAAGTCTATGCCTAGAAGGGTTCTGTTACCTCTAGCATTTTTCAAAATTAATAGTTCCGTGGGAATGACTTTTCCTTGAATACTAATGTCTACAGAAGTTGTCAGTATTTCTGTGGTTTGAGTACGACCGTCAGCAAGAGTCATCTGCATGGTTTTCTCTTCAAAATTCAATCCTTTTGTTTAAGTAAATGTTATAATTTTTCACCAGCCACTGAATGTGTAGCACCAGTATCAGCACAAACTGCTGCTTCTGTATTACAAATGGAAATTTGGATTATACTAATGGGATTACTTTCACTAGAAAAACTATAAAAGTTTGATTGATTCAGACTTGATGACAAGGCATCATCTTTTTGTCGAACTGGGTTGCAAGTGTGGCATCTTGATCGAATGATTCCAGGAGCACCACATCCATAAAGCAAGATACAGGAGTTCTGTCTTCTTTTGTATCAACGATTTTCTTTTCAGGTATTCTGTCTTTGGAAATGGGATTCCGCCTACTGTTACTGGGAATCCCGGTTTCCCGCCTACTTTGACTGGGGAAACCAGACAGAGAATGTTCATACGACAACTTAGGATTTTGTGTGTAGTTACTTCTCCAGGGACTGGAATTCATTTCTTTTTGTTTCCAGCTAAAGTTTTTATTGTTTTTATTTCTCATGTTTTTAACTTCTTCATACGAATCTAGCTTATCCACTAGTTGTAGAGGATTGTTCCAATTACATCACTGGTCCAAAAAGTGATCTTTGTAATCTTGAGGGGTTTTCTTTTTTATTTGGTCCGCCACAATCAAATCTTTCAATTCTTCAAGCGTCGTAACTTTTGATTCTTTCAGCCACCCATCAAAATATGTTTGCAAGTCAAAGTAGAAGTCACGCCAAGTTTTCACAAGATCTTTAGTGTGTCGGGAAAACATCTGCCGAAATTTTTCTGCACTTAATTTAAAGCGTTTTAGAAGAATTTGACTTTATAGTAGTCTTGAGCATCGGCAAAAGATTCTTTAGTGATTAAATTTGAAACTTCAGTTAGTAAAAGACCAACAAGTGTGAAGGTCTCCTTGGACCTCACTTTGAGAACGAGAATAAATAGGAGTCATGTAAGAACCAGAAGCCATTTCTATAAACAACTTTCTTTATTTGGTTATCTTATCCAAATAGAATCAAAGACTTATTAACAAATATGTTTAACTAGTATTATGAGGTTTTAAAGATAATATCCTTTAAATTAACTTAATTAATGATCAAATTAATTAACAATTAAATAACGATCACGCAGAGATTACCACGAAAAGAGATCCCAGAATTATATTTAATAATGTTCCTATTGGACATTTATCTTTAATCTCACTCTTAAAACTTTAATGAGATTTTAATTATAAATCAATAATTACCAACGGAATCTCAACTCCTCTTGAGAGTAAATTATCTCCAACAAGAAATCTTCAATTTAACTTCGCTATATCTTTCTGCTTCAATCTCTATCTCCTACTGCTCTAACTTTACTATTTCGTTTGACTTAAATACTTTATCTAATCTGCATAACAAGGAATCCTGTCCGCTTTTTGGAGTTGATTGGAAATAGGTAGGGAATTAAATTTCCCTAAAAAGGACGACTCAGAAGGTTAGTGATAAAGTTCCGTATAGATTTGTCACACAAGGTATACCACCCACTGTTGAATTGGTACTTTTAAAAATGTTAATTGTCTTTCGAAGAGGTTTAGGTAAATTGTTATATCAGTTGTCTTTGGATCAAAAATCGGAAGTAATTTTTGGAGTTCTAACTTTGGCATATTGGAGTCTGAAGTTGTAGAAGTATTAGTTGTAATTTGGAATTTTTGCAATTCAAATTGTCTTTGGTTTTCTTTTTCTCTTTCAGCCCTCAATTCGAGCTCTTTTCTATCACTAATAATGCGATTTAAGCATTCACACGTAAATTCTGCATCATATCCCTCACTATTTAAAATTGCATCTTTTATGTCAAGAATTTTAAAATTGTCTTGTATTGTTATACCTAGCGTTTCCGCCAATTCAAGGAGGTCCCGCCTGCGACCTTTTGCTAAATAGGTCATTGCGAAATGTCACTTAAAATTAATTACAAATTTATTCGTTGAACTTTAAATTAAATTTAACCAAATGTTATTAATTAATTAATATAAATTAAATTTAACCAAATGTTATTAATTAATTATTAATACAGTATTATGCAACATAAAAATAATATCTTAATTTCTACAAAATGCAATTCGAAAAATTTGTATGAATCACAAAATGAAAAAAATAAAAATACTGGTAGATATCACTTATAACTCAAAAAATCTAAGTAAAAATACTATCAAACATTTAGCCAAAAATAAAAACTTATAAAAGCATGTTAAAATCATCACTAATCTAAAACACAGTTGAAATATCTGGCACAATCAAGTTAAAAAATAAATCATATACTCATAAATGAAAGTTCTACTCAGCCAAAACAAAATTTCTTATTAATATTCAAAAGAAAAACACAAGTTATTACAGTTTTTTGATTCCATAAAAAAAACCCAACTGCATAGAACTCAGTTATGATGAACGTTTCGTATATACAACCTTGAACTATCTCAGATTCTTTCCCCCTACTTTATTTTCGCTTACACAGCATAAAATATCTCATCAGTTTCATAAATGAATCATAGCTTAAAAATTAATACTAGCAAGAAGAGAAAACGGAGATATATATATATTCTTTTTTCTTTTAAACCACTAAATATATTATTTAACTGAGACAAATCTTTCAACATATAATGCACATTTTACACTTAAAATTATACACATAAATGAATATTTTTTTTTTTTGAAAAATAGCATATAACAATACAAAAAATTTTCCAGCTTAAATGCTTTCGAACAAGAATTGTAATCATTCAGATAAAATAATATACATAAATACATATATATTTGGTTTTGTGTTCTCACTTAAGCTTTTAAGTAAACAACGTTATACTTATTAGTTTAAACAATACAGGAAGTATATTTTAAAAACACATTGAATATAATTTAACTGTATATTATGCTGTTTAGCAAATTACACAATTACATTTCTTGAAATAAGAAAAAAAAAAGATTTCTTAATTTAATTCGAACAGGACGTTCTAAATTTAAATCAGTAAAGAATGTTCTCTATGTCAGAACAATGAAGTCAATTTTTAAGAAATTAAAACTTACACAATTCTTTAGGATATTAAATCCAATTTGCATTTGGGCATGTGCAATGGTTAATTTAGTATTATAAGGTATAATACTTAAAAGAAAATTCAAAGTAAAAACTTTACTTGTTCTTCAGGTGAAGATAAATCCAACGATTTTGTTAAACTTGCTCATTCTACAGGTGAGAACGGAACAATAGCGGTTAACCTGAAAAATTTGTTACTTGCACATTTCTACGAGTGAGAACGGAACATTAGCGGTTAACCTGAAAATTAATAGCGAGCAACAGCCAAGCCTCTTTAACTATAAAAACACGTTGGGCGTCAAATTATAAGGGGTGAGACCCAATGTAATAAAGGGACACGCGGAGAAGGGGTTCTTAATTAAGTCCACTAGTTAATTAAACACGTTTATTAGACAAAACAAACATTTACATACATAACTAGAGAACTAACAGTTACAATAGAATTGAAAGGGATCGGGGAGCGCATGCTCGTACGTCCTTACAGTTCCGAAGCTTGGCCATTACTGAAGATTGTTCTAGCCGCTAAAGGGCGCGATAGTCTTTCTACTGTTCATATGAGAAGAGTTTAAACTACGGGGGGTTACAGTATTAAAATATTGAAAAGGTGGACAAGTAGGACACTTTTCGAGGAAGGACAGAATCCATAAGAGGAGGACTGTCCTCTCTAAAGGAGGACGGTTGGTCACCTTAGTAGTATTATTATTAACAGGTGCCAAGGCTCAATAGAACCTAAACCCGTCACTGCTTTAAACACGTTTTGATGCGGAAGCTCGTGACCTGGTCCTTCACCAGAATTTTTCTATAAAATCTTATATATACCATTAATCGAAAAGCAAACTATAACTTACACAATTTTCATCTTTTTTAACTTTATTGTTAATGCTATTAATTTTTTCTGCGTTTTCTGTTATTGAACAGATCATCTCTTCCGCATCCATAGAAGTTATAATTAGTTCTCTTCTTTAATTCTGAAGAATTCGTTGTTTTATAAGGATTTTTTATTCCTATAGTTTCTAAGTTCTATTAATTGGTTATACCATTGCTCTGTATGAGAAGAGAGATAATGCGGTTTACATCATTGAATTTTTTTTCTCTCTTTCCATTACCTTAATCTCATCCATCCAAAAGAAATCTTCACAGTAATAACACTACTCATTAATTTGTTCGTTTTTATTGAGTATAATTTTCCAGCAAAGCCTTGCCTCTTCAGCTGTTTATTTGTATAAGGATGCTTTTAACGCTAGAATGTTCATCGGTATCAATTTGACACCAGAGCCTGTTCAGTTTGTTCTCCTTTCCGCATTTTTGCAGGGAATTTGAAAATTTTTCTTGACTTTTAGTTATTTTCCATAGTAACTATACAGTAAAGGTTTTGTGGTTCTATGTTAATTAAGAGGAATTACAACTAAATATACCTAGAACGCCCGCTGGTATCATTTCGACACCAAGACAATTTATCATCATAAATAGCTATCGTTCATCATTACTATCAGTAAAACAAACTTCCCAAAGTACTAGCGCACATTTATTTGACCTTGAATGCAGTGTTTTTGGGTTAACAGTGGAAACGAATCTACTTTTCAAAGTATAACTGCTTCTTTGCATAGCATTTGGATATCTGCTCATAAAAAAATTCATTCGATTTTCGAACCTTGTGCAGAGCAGACACCTTGAAACGATGGATCGTATAAAAGGTCTATATCCTGAAAAAATTGCTAATTTATTGCGAGAGATTTTTGAGAATGAATCGGATGGTGGCGAGCTGTTTTGCTCTAATTTGGATTCCGATGAAGACATAAGATTGAGTGAAAGTGACTACGAAGAATCTGAAGAAAGTGCAGATATAATTGATAATATTCCAGTAAATCCTGATACATATATCGCTAGGGATGGTACAGAATGGACACCGCATAATAGTAATGCTCCTGGCAGATTTGCAGCTAGAAATATTTTGCGACAAAGCAGTGGTCCACCAAACTTTGCAAAACATAATGTCAACGTCAGTTTTTTATGATGTAAAGGATCATAAACTGTGTTAATTACATGAAATAATATTAAAAAGTCTTATAACCGAACCCTACTGAACATTAGTCCTTCAATTATTTAATTAAAGCAATTGTTTTATATATTATTGTGGAATAGGTCCACAGTTCAAGATCTTCAATATCGCATGAATGCGGATTCTTAAAAATTTTGACATTTTAAGTATAACGATTCTTTTCTCTTTTTGATACAGTTTCTCTGTGTACTGTATGTATAAGGATTTTAAATCCTCCCGGTAACAACTTGAATTCATCAATTGTTGACTTCAAATTATACGAACTCTGACAACGTGTATTGGTTAATGGTTCGTTTCCTTCCTTTATCTCCAGTATTAACCATTAAAGATTGAAAAATTGCCAGTTGCGTAACAGAGCATGTTAGGGTGCCCCTTCAAAGTCAGATTTTGCCCCCTCCACTCGATGCTGTGTTTACAGATGTGTACGTTACGCCACTGAAACACACTGCATCATTTGCTTTTTATACTACTACTGTTAGATATGGAAACGTTTTGCCTTTTACCATCAACAGTGCTATTCTTTTCCTTGATTTATAGACAGATCTCAACACACTAAAGTCCAGTGTTTTTTAAAGTAGGTAATACTCGTACATAAAGCATTTGTATTGTAAGGCTTCACTCTGAACCTCGCTTTAAAACAAACATCGAAAACTTCTCTTTCTTTATAATTTCTTGATTTTGACTGATTCTGAGTCAACAAACAGTACAGTAATACCTCGACTTGAACGAACCTGGAGTTACGCGATTTTCAAATCTCGTTGATTCGTTTTATGTTTGAGAAAAAGAAAATGGTAAAATTGGTGAAATCGATGAAAATGGATAGTGATGACGTTCAAAAGTGGCTGGATTCCTACAATAAGGAGCTGTTAATTGGTAAACTAATAGAAATGCAAGACTTTTGACTCAGTTCAATCAGAAGGTCGAATGACAGTTGGGAATTTGACAGAAGGTCTCAGTTTAATTGGAAAAGGGTTACGCAAATTTTAGGAAAAGGGTTACGCAAATTTTAGAAAACAGACTCCAACGATTAGCGTATTTTATCAACAAAACAAGGAATAAAAAATTATTAACATGCTACGAGGACATTTTGCGGGTAACGAAAGAATCTTTGAGCCAGCAGACTACTTGTTAAATTTTATTAAATATTCTGTATCAGAATGACTTTGATAACTTTGCAATTTTGTACACTGCTGGCCACCGTAAATGCGACACCCTGAAGAAAGCATGCAAATAACATGAAATTTACAACATGCATTAGTGGAGGTGAGATATGCAAATAATTAGAATTTCAGCGCAGACACACATCACGCGCGCCTGTGGCGCCACCTCAAAGCGCTATTTAATGCTTGGAGATTTCGACGTTTTAAAGTTCGGCATTTGTGTTTTTCTTGTGGTTTTTTCAAAAAACGATCAGTTATGTCTCGTAGAAAACAGCGATCAGCTTTTGATCAAGTATCCGAGTTCGACAGAGGAAGGATAGTGGCCTACCGAGATTGTGGATTATCTTTCAGGGAAATCGGTAGTCGTGTTAGACGAAACCAAACAACTGTAATGTGGTTATGTGACCGTTGAATGCAGAAGGGTACAACGGACCGACGTGGTCGATCGTATCCACCCCAGTGCACGGCTTCACGTGAGGACAAGAAATGTGAGCATGGCAGTGACGGATCGGTGAGTCACATCACGAACCGTAGCACAGCACATTGAGTCTGTAACGCATCATTCAGTGTCTGCGCGTACAATTCGACGCCGTTTATAGCAGAGTGATCTGTCCGCTAGACGTCCATTGCTTGGTCTACCCTTGATGCAGAACCACAGACGTCTCTGCCGCCAATGGTGCGATGAAAGAAGGATATGGGTGGCAGAATGAAATAAAGTTGTCTTTACTGACGAGTCATGCATCTGTCTGCAACACCACGATGGTCGGATTCAAGTCTGCAGACACCGTGGAGAGAGGATGCTGAACTGCTGCGTTATGCACCGCCACACTGGTCCTGCACCGGGTATTAGGGTATGGGGCGGTATTGGATATCACTCTCGCACTCCTCTAGTACGCATTGTCGGTACTTTAAACAGCCAGCGCTACATCTCCGAGGTGTTGGAGCCAGTTGTCCTTCCTTAGCTTCAGGGCTTAGTCACAGCCATATTTCAACAGGATAATGTGCGACCACACGTGGCAAGCACTGTCCAAAGGTTCTTCGTCAAATATTAGATTGAATTGCTTCCCTGGCTGGCTCGCTCTCCGGACCTTTCACCGATAGAAAACATGTGGTCCATGGTTGCTCAACGATTGACCCAAATTACACCCCCAGATGCCACACCAGATTAACTTTGGCAACGTGTGGAAGTTGCTTGGTCTGCTGTACCCCAAGAACACATCCAAAGTCTCTTTGAATCAATGCCGAGGCGTGTAGCAGCGGTGATCTCCAACAATGGCGGCTACTCCAGCTTCTGATTCTGGAAGAAACCACACTTCACTGAAGTCTATAAATTTAATCTTTTGAAACTTGGTCAACATGTTATCTGCAAAATAAATTTTGTTGTGCTATCTTTTCTCTTTCTTGGTGTTTCATTTACAATGGCCAGCAGTGTTTGTGTGTGTGTATTTGTGTTTTCAAAGATTTTATCAAATATTTTCATTTTCAAAATTATTATTTTCGTTCGTCTAAGGACCCAACTAAAAATAGTTTATATGTATTTTATATGCGAAATAATACCTCGACTAACGCAAATTCGATTTTGCGCGATTTTTTTCAGTTCCACCTCTTGTGCAAGTTTGGGGTATTACTGTGTTTTACTTTCGTGTTGTTTCCTGCAAAAAATGCCAATTTTATTTTCGATGAACTTTTTGTATTTGAGAAGACCCCTTCTACCACAAGTCACAAACAGCAAAGTACAGGATTATGTATATAAAAGACTCTTCCGATGAGGAATTATTTTTCAGCCCTTTGGTTTAATTCGTTATAGGGCGTGAGGCTGCGGATCGGAAGAAGATGATTCAGTCAAACATCCGAACCAGGGTCTAAAATGCTTTATTATCTCAATAAAAACTTAAACATTTCAAGTAAATAATTTATGAAATAATGAAATACACAACGCATGTTGTTTTCCCCGCGGTGGCACTCTTCTTGTGGGAAAGTTGAGTCTTACAGGCAAAGTTTGCTTTCCGGCATGAACCTTAAAAATAAGATTATGGAAAACCTAGAATATGTGACCAAGGGTACCAGATTGGCAACTTAATCGTTTTTGGCAAAAAAGGCATTGCCTTGGCAACGAGTTCGTTTTGCACGATTGCATAAATAATCTGTTCTAATCTTTGTGGATATATGTATCTGTCCTGTAGTAATCTAATCCTTCTAAAGATAATCGACCAATACTGAAAATTTTCTCTAGCTTGAACATCAGTGTTTCTTCAGTTTGAACTCATTCAATCTATAGTCCAAAATTTTTATTTGTTTTTTACAAAGAAAAAAGAAATATAAATTACAAAAAAAAAATAGATTAACATGTCTAGAAGTTAATTCTTAAAATTTTTCTATTATTTTATCTCTTCTTTAGCTTTAACATCAAAATTGAATTATTGTTGTCAGAATTAAAGTATGGTCTTATTTAACAGAATCCTATTTTTCAGTAATTGTACACAAATCTTTTCTAAATATGAGATACTAGCTGATATATCCGTTCTTCGCACGGGTGAACTGAAAAATTAAAATATACAGATTGAAGGATAAAAAAGTTTTTAATGAGTTGATTTTACGTGAATTGCAAATTAAACAAAAAAGAAGCTTTTTGCATACCTCAGCTGAACAAAAAAAAGAAAGGAAAAAACACCTTTGTTAAATCTTATGTCTGTAGATCTAATAGCTGATAAAAATGATTTTTTTTATTTATAACGCCCCATTACCCTCTTGAGGATCGATTTTTGAAAATATCTTCCTAAGCTGAACTCTGCTCAGAAAAAGTAACACATTGTTAAAAATTTTGTGTAATGAACGCTTAAAATAGTGTAAATAATTTATATCTGAAAGCGTAATAAAGGGTGTTTTTTTAGAGGTATAGAACTTTAAATTGCAATAAAACAACGATGTATTATTCGATTGACATGAATTTCTTTATTCGAAAGATAATCTTGTGGCATTACATTTTAAATATGATTTCTGGCATAGGATTGCCACGGCTGGCTTGGATGTAGTCCAATCTGGACGTCCAATTTTCGATGACTTTTTCCAACATTTGTGGCCGTATATCGGCAATAACACGGCGAATGTAGTCTTCCAAATGGCCAAGCGTTTGTGGCTTATCCGCATAGACCAATGACTTTACATAGCCCCACAGAAAATAGTCTAGCGGTGTTAAATCGCAAGATCTAGGAGGCTAATTCACAGGTCCAAAACGAGAAATTAGGCGGTCACCAAACGTGTCTTTCAATAAATCGATTGTGGCACGAGCTGTGTGACATGTTGCGCCGTCTTGTTGAAACCACAGCTCCTGGACATCATGATTGTTCAATTCAGGAATGAAAAAGTTAGTAATCATGGCTCTATACCGATCACCATTGACTGTAACGTTGTGGCCTTCATCGTTTTTGAAGAAGGATTCCACCAGCCCATAAAGCGCACCAAACAGTCAGTTTTTCTGGATCTAACGGTGTTTCGACATACACTTGTGGATTAGCTTCACTCCAAATGCGGCAGTTTTGTTTGTTGACGTAGCCATTCAACCAGAAGTGCGCTTCATCGCTAAACAAAATTCGCTTATGAAAATCGGGAACAACAGCAATCTCGTTTTGGGCCCATTCGACGAATCTACGCCTTGCTTGATGATCGTTTTGATGAATTGCCAAACCAAACTGAGAATAAATCACTTGACAGCTGTTAATTCGGTCGCCATCTTGGAAAGTAATACCAACTTAAAATTCTATACCTAGAAAAAAAACACTCTTTACATTAATATTACTTTCTGTTGTACTTATTTTATGTTAAAATTGTAATATTCGCGAGCAACGCCGTTTTTTAATTAATAATGGCGATCCAATGAAAAACATAGCGAAATGTTGACGATAGAGTCAAGTTGGCAAATGTCTAGCTACTTTCATAGCTCGAGCTTTATTAGAGCTTTGAAAGACTAGCCGTGTAGGGGCGCGATGCACGTTAACCCTTTATCTACCGCATTATGATTTATGCTGTTCTTTTTGTGAAATTACTTCCACTCAGGTATCTTGGGACAGCACATTTATTAATAAACAAATAAGAAAAACGATCATTAATACGACACACAACAAGTCTGACCCAAAAGCACACAGCGAGCGGTCAGCTAGTGAACCCTGTAGAAGGAATGTGTGGGAGTGAAGCGGGAAAAAACGCGCGTAGGCGGGTCACACAGTTATCCTTCCGCCAGAAAAAATAGTTCACTCGCTTCACCCCAACATACCCCTCCTGCGAGTGATACATTTTTTTTCAAACAATACAAACATTATAGACATATACACAATACACATAAAATATAACAATAAACACAGTGACATAAAATCAAGAGAGTAATGAAATTTTTTGCATTGAATATTCCAACTTTTCTATATTAATGGCTTTCGCAAGGAAATCTGCAATTAAAAATTCTGTTTGGATATATTCTAATTTAATTACAGTACCTTCAATTAAATCCTTTATAAGATAAAAACGTAAGTTCATATGCCTTGATTTATTTGAAGAACGGGTACCCTTAATCCACTGAATTGCTGCTTGGCTATCTGAATTTAAAGTTACAGCATTATTTATAAATTGTTCATATTTTAATTCAGTTAACAAATTTACAGTCCAAATTATATCTTTACACAAATTTCAGAAATTGAAAATAACTCTGCTTCACATGTTGATAAACTCTAACACTCTTTTGTTTACGACGTTTCCATAAAATTAATGAACTATCAAGCAAAAATACACACCCAGAAAATGATTTTCTATTTTCTGCATTTCCCCAACTAGCATCTGAATTAGCATTTAAAATATCACAAATTCTTTTTCCTAAAACAATTTTTTATCATTTGAGCCCATCAAATATCTTAACACTCGCTTAGCCAAATTGTAATGTCTCTTCTCTGGATTATGATTAAATTGGGATAAAAAAGACGTTACCAAAAAAATATCAGGGTGATTTCTATTAACTAAATATAAAAGTTCACCAAATAATTCCTGATACATAGTAACATCAATAAATTCATTTGTAGAGGGAAAATTTTTGTCTTCCCTCTTCACAATTGGAGTTTTGACACTTTTACAATTTTCTAAATTATGTTTTACTAATAATGAATTAATGTAGTCACACTAGGATAAATAAATACCATTGTCACATTTTTCAATTTCCATGCCTAAAAACTTATTAGTTTTGTTTTCAACCACTTCAAATACATTTTTAATTTTACTAACAATATCTTCATACATTTTATCATTGTTATAAAAAATAGCTAAATCATCTATATACATACATAATATAAGAACACTTTGATTATCAGATTTAATAAAAACACAGTTAATTTTTTTTAAACCAAAATTTTCTAATTCACCCTTTATTTTCATATACCAGTTTATATCAGACTGTGGCAAACCATAAATATCCTTTTTCAATTTACAAACTTTGTCATTTCCATTTAATTTTTCATAACCAGGAGAAGGTAACACATACACCGTCTCCTTTAAATCACCATATAAGTATGCAGTTTTTACATCAAAGAAATTAACATTTAACTTTAATTTAGCTGCAAGTGCAATTAACAATCGAAGAGATTCAATATTTACAACTGGTGAATGCGACTCTGAATAATCTATGTTTTTAATTTGATTAAAACCAGCTGTTACAAGCCTTGCTTAGTATTTCACATTTTTCCCATCAACATCTTGTTTTAAACTATATATCCATTCAGTTTCTATTAATTTTGATTTCGCAGGTTTTTGTACAATTTCCCAAACTTTATGTTTATCTAACGAATCTAATTCATTCTCCATTGCTAATTTCCAATTAGCACTATTTTCTGCCTCAAAATAAGAGTTTGGTACATTATTCACCAAATGGACAGACATCAGCTTAGATTTTAGTCTTTCCGATCTTCTAACAGGGATTTGATTTTGCACATCATTCAATTCAAGTACCGTAGGTTTTACAGTAATCCAATCTTCGTCTTCATCATCTAAATCAATATTTGGATTCTGCCTGTCCGAGGTGATGACATGGTCTGAAGGGGAATTGAGTTATTCTCAATTGCTCCAGGTCCATTATTTATATCAAAATTATACAACACTCCATTCTCTGTATTTTGATTAATTTCGTTTCTTTCGGGAGAGACTTCAAAAAACGAGTCAATATCCCATGTTTCATTTTCTATCTCACCTAAATAATTACTATCTTTTAAATATTCATTAAATTTAACTGATCTCTCCTCAATTACTTTTTGATTTTTTTAATATCATAAATTCGATATCCCCTCCTTTCTCTAGCATATCCTAGCATAATTCCACGTCTTCCTGGAATTTCAAATTTATTTCTCAATACTTTCGGAACGTGAAAATAGGCCACACAGAGCCAAATTTTTTCAGATAATTTAACTTTGGTTTATTACCTGTCCAAATTTCTAATGGGATTTTTTCTTTCCCTTTTCGTGGTGTAACATTAGATACTTGAGTACTACAATTAATAGCTTCAGTCCAAAATTTTAAAGGAAGTTTACTTTCGTATAATAAAGATCTAGCTCTTTCTAGAAGAACACGGTTGGAAATAAGTAAAATACATGCCAGAAAAATCATCTACAATTTCCATAAAATATTTTGCACCACCATACGATTCGATATTAATTGGACCACACAGGTCGCCATGGAGCAACTCAAGAATTTATGAGCTTTTACTTATATCAATATTAAGATGAGTTTTTCTGGTTACTTTACTTAGATCACAAGTTTCACATGTGAAATTATTTACATTATCAATATATAATCTTTCATTTTAAGCATATGTTTACAATTTAAATGACATAACCTGTTATACTAAATTTGATAATTATTAGTAGATTGGTCAGAAATATAACCCTCAGAATTATACATAGGTTCTAATTTAATTACTAATCTATCATTATTTTTAACTAATCATTTTTATCATATATCAATACATAATTATTTTCTGATTTAATCTTACAACCTTTATCCATTAAACATGTTACAGACAGTAAATTACATCTTAATTGAGGAACATAACTGACATCAGTAATTGTTAGATAAATAAAGAGTGTTTTTTTTCCGGTATAGAAGTTTAAGTTGGCATTACTTTCCAAGATGGCGACCGATTTAACAGCTGTCAAGTGATTTATTCTCAGTTTGGTTTGGCAATTCATCAAATCGATCATCAAGCAAGGCGTAGATTCGTCGAATGGGCCCAAAACGAGATTGCCGTTGTTCCCGATTTTCATAAGCGAATTTTGTTTAGCGATGAAGCGCACTTCTGGTTAAATGGCTACGTCAACAAACAAAACTGCCGCATTTGGAAGTAAAGCTAATCCACAAGTGTATGTCGAAACACCGTTAGATCCAGAAAAACTGACTGTTTGGTGAGCTTTATGGGCTGGTGGAATCCTTCTTCAAAAACAATGAAGGTCACAACGTTACAGTCAATGGTGATCGGTATAGAGCCATGATTACTAACTTTTTCATTCCTGAATTGAACAATCATGATGTCCAGGAGCTGTGTTTCCAACAAGACGGCGCAACATGTCATACAGCTCGTGCCACAATCGATTTATTGAAAGACACGTTTGGTGACCGCCTAATTTCACGTTTTGGACCTGTGAATTGGCCTCCAAGATCTTGTGATTTAACACCGCTAGACTATTTTCTGTGGGGCTATGTAAAGTAATTGGTCTATGCGGATAAGCCACAAACGCCTGACCATTTGGAAGATAACATTCACCGTGTTATTGCCGATATACGGCCACAAATGTTGGAAAAAGTCATCGAAAATTGGACGTCCAGATTGGACTACATCCGAGCCAGCCGTGGCAGTCATATGCCAGAAATCATATTTAAAATGTAATGCCACAAGATTATCTTTCGAATAAAAAAATTCATGTCAATCGAATAATATATTGTTGTTTTATTGCAATTTAAAGTTCTATACCTATAAAAAAACACCCTTTAGAAGTACAATGTTTCGTACTCACAGTTTTAGCTGAAACGTTTCCAGTTCCTTGGCCTCATCATCTTAGAGTTTTTATCTGCTAAATAAATGTCCATCACTTCTGGACTAATATTCTTGAACCACACGGATTCTTTAGCCATATGACAGGATGCACCACTATCCAGGATCCAGGTATTGTCACTAAGTTTTTCTTCTCGATGGGAAGATATAAATACGTGTCCATTTCTAGACGAATTGTTTCTTTGTGTTACATTCCTTTGGCTTGTACTTGGAGAGTTCTTGTTTCTATAGTAACAGTCCTTTGCCTGGTGACCTTGTTTTCTACAAATGTAACTAAGTCTCGTTTGTTTTCCATTTTTTTCTCCTGGAATAAAATGCTTCAGCATTAATCCCATCCATACGAGTTTTAATTGGCAAGTTGAAAGTTGTTTCTTCTTCCCTTAAAATTTGAAGAACTTCCTGCATAGTTTTCTCTCTCTGAGTTTTTAAAATATCGCGCACTCTAGAGAATTTTCCATTCAATTCTCTAACGGTATGGTAGACTAATTCCCTCAGCGACACGTCCAATCCAAAGGAGTGACACTTAGTCGATATCCCCCACGCTCTTGCAATATAATGTCCCACTGGTTCGCCGTTTTTCATGGCGATATTCTTGAGTTCATTGTCTACGTCAATTTTTCGGTCTTCGCCTTGGTCGCTGAAAGTCGCTCTAATTTTATCCCACAGCACTTTCGCGTTGTCTTCCGCCGCGAACAGCAACGCTTGTTCATCTGCGAGCGACAGCTTTATATAGTACGATATAGTATCTAAATTTTTTGATTGCCACTCAATCTCATCCTTAAGGCTAAGGTCTCCAGGTTTTTCGTTTATGATTAGAGAGTCTAATTTCTTTAAGCTAAGGGCAGCTTTCATCTTAAGCTCCCAAATAAAATAGTTCGTTCTGTTTTTATCGGGAATTGTTATTTTATCCATTTGTAGGTAGAAAGGTTTAAGCGTTCACAAAGTCAACTAACACATCACACTGATTAACCGCTCTCCGCTACCACTTGTTGTTCTTTTGTGAAATTACTCCCACGCATTTCTTCTACGCATTCATTTTTCTAGCTGACTGGTCGCTGTGTGCTTTTGGGTCAGATTCGCTGTGTGTAGTTTCCGTGATCGTTTTTCTTATTTGTATATAAATAAATGTGCTCTCTTGAAATACCTGAATGGAAGTAATTTTTACAAAAGAACAACAATTTACTGCAGTTTTTTTCATGCAGTATTTTTTTTGGATCACTATATTGAAAATTAAAGGATATATATAAACAAAATACTCAACTTTAGGAAATTTAATCCGTTAGAGCTAATTAGTTAATTAAAGATATTACACTGTAAAATTAATTATATACACCGTTCACTTAAAATGAATAGTCAAATCGTTTTCTAAGGTCTTCATTAACATAAAAAAACATAAGATATTTAAATTTTGACATTAACTATTTTTTCGGGACAAATATGATAATCATTGCAATCCGCTGAAAACGCTGTCAGCTGAAAATGAAATTTCTGCTACAAAACTATTCGGCTTCCCGCTAAAATACTCGTTATAGAACCCGTGCTGCCATATATTAGATTGGGGGAAAAGAAATCTATTATTTTTGCATGAAATTCAAGACTTTATTTAACATGTTTCGGATAGTCCGATTTGGGTCAGATATGCACCGTTTTGTTGCATAATTTGTTGCCATATTAAAGATATCTTAATAATGCATCTCTCATAGAAGTCTTGGTCCTTATTGGCGAAAAACTCTAGTAATCGATTTTCACAATCCTCTCTTAATCTCAATTTCTTATCACCTAGGAAGTTTTGCAATGCAAGAAAAAGGTGGTAATCGCTTGGTGCCAGGTTCGGACTATATGGTGGATGCATTAAAACTTCCCAACCAAGCTCCCAGAGTTTCTGGCGAGTCACTGCAGACGTGTGTGGCTTGGCGGTGTCCTGATGGAACACAACTACCTCTTCTGTTGGACAATTCTAGCCGTTTCTGGTCAATCGCTAGCTTCAAATGGTCCAGTTCTGAACAGTAGAGATCTAAATTTAGTGTTTGGCCGTACGGTAGCAACTCATAATAAACTATTCCTTTCCAGTCCCACCAAATACACAGTAGAATCTTCCTGGCCGTTAGTCCTAGTTTTGGTCACCGTTTGAGCTGCTTCACCGCGTTTTGACCACTATCGGTTTCACACAGTATTGTCGTATGCGACTCATTTCTCATCCCCAGTCACCATCCGTTTAAGAAATGGGTCGATTTCATTCCGTTCGGCCAAGGCTTCGCAGATGGAAATTCGATCCATCATGTTTTTTCGTGTTAATTGGTGTGACACCCAAACATCAAGCTTCTTTTTGAATCCAACTTTTTGCAAATGGTTTAAAACTGTTTTATGGTAGATCTTTAGATCTTGGACGATACAACGACTACTAACACGCCGGTTAATTCGATTATTTCTGTGATTTTATCGACATTTTCGACGATGGGCCTGTCTGTGCCTTAACATCAAAAATGTATGAACGGAATCGACGAAATCAAAATTGCACGTAATTAGCTGTTACAGTATCGGTACCACAAACACCATTCACAATTTCAACCGCCTTGCTTGTATTTTCGTCTTTACCAAGGAAAAACTGTAAAATGTACCGAATTTTCTCTGTGTTGACTTCCATTTTTAACACCCTGTAACTCACAATTGAATGGACCAAACAAAAAACAGCAAACTAATTTTTTAAGTGTGAAATATCATCTTGACAACGAGCATAAATTTGAAATTGTTTGATTGATACTTCACGAGATATAGACACTACAGCCATCTACCGAAAAAATAATGGAATTCTTTTTCCCCAACCTAATATCTTGGAAGAATGGATTTCAAAGAATATTCCTGCTAAGTATTGTCAGAATATTCGTAAAATTGGTTATTCTATGTTATTTTAAAGTGAGTGATACTTATAAGTACCTTCAGTAGATAAAGGGTTAAATCTGTCGAAAGCTCAAACGTCCTCCCGTTAGTGTGGTATGGTAGTTAGGAGAGGGGGGTGCCAATCAGGTGTCGTCCGCGTCACTTGACCATTGTTCAAAATTACGTGGTCCGTCGCCAAAAGCCCTCGTGTAGCTGAACAGTACGACGTTAATATTCATTCACTCACTCCTTTTAAAAATACAAAATACAGTAGTTATAATTATTTTTATATTTAAAAAATGCAATATCTGCCTATTCAACTAAAATTATAGCGTTATAATTAACTACTAACCACAAACAAATTATGCAAATTTGTCCAAATGATGTAGTGTGAAAGACAAAGTTTATTTACTTTAAGTACCAGAAGCGATAAAAATATTTATTTTGATATAAGGATCAATTTCTCTTATAGTTCACACATGAAAAAAATCAATAGTAGCTATCTAAAGATAGATTTAAAACAACCTGTCCCTTCAAAAGTTAGTTTTATTCTAAAATAAAAAAAATAGAGATTACAATGATCACAGGAATAAATTAGTAGCCAGCGCCTTGCGTAGACAAAACAAAAAGTTTTTCTTTACAAATAAAAGATATATGCTGTCGTTCGCGTTTTTTGCAGTGCACGCCAGAATTGCTTAGCAGATGGCAGAATTTTTTCCTACTTACTTGATAGATATCATTATATTTTGGACACTTCACACAATATCTTTATAAATTATAGCCTATGCCATAAATTACAGCTTATGTGTTATTCTGATGTATAAGCTATATTACTGTAAATTTTTATTAAAATCCATTCAGTTATTTTTGCCTGAAAAACGACCAAACATCCAAATAAACTTTCATATTTATAATATATATCTTGATTCAGTAGAACATGGATAGTGTCTTTGAAGTAACTGGTCGAATTAAAAAATGCTATACCTGAATATCACCAAATAGGTTACAAAAAAAATAAGCAATAGAGCGTGTAGTCATAACAATGCGCAAAACCGTTTGTAGACAAAGCAGAAATAGCAAAGTTTTTTACGTTGGCAGGGATACCGAGATCTTTTGCCTAAGCGAACATGAAAAAAATATTTTATAATTCTTCCAGAAATTGTTGTCTTGAACTTTCGAAATTATATTATGCGTAATAGACCAAACTAGTTAACTGTTTGGTTGGCGTTAATCAATGCATACAGCTAAATGTTTAAAAAATCCCCTTAATTTTGTTTCTATTTTCAATTTTTTTGGTATTAATGTGAATAAAATAACAGTACATTTATCCGTATGTTAAAAATATTTGTAGTGTGTAGTTCACAAAATTAAATTTAAGTGTGATATGTATGTAGTTCATTATCAGAATTCGGTACTGGCTGTTAAGAGAACAAATTTGATTTTTCATAAAATGACGAGGTTCGTTGCCAAAAGCCCTCGTGCAGCTTTAGAGTGATCACTTGATTTTTCATAACTTTTGTTGGCAATTATGGCAAATACTATTTTTGAGATATTTTGTTTCTTGTAAAATCATTATGGAAAAATTTTAACAGAATTCTACAAATCAGTCTACATGGATTGTACTTTATTCTATGCATAACCTATAGGGAATGAAACTTTTAGTGTGAGGGTGTGATGACCCCCCTGGGTCACACCTTGAACACCAAGATTAATTTGAGGCAAAGAGCCACTAAGAGCCATTTTGAATAATAATAATATTTATTTATTATTATACTTTTCTCAAAAAAATCTTTGATAACATATAAGATAATGTTACGTCGCTTAAAGGGATTTGCTTTTATATTAAATTAAATTACTAAGAATACAATTAATTAATAATCTAGCTCAAACTCAAGTAAGGTTTACCGAAATAGGAGATCCGAGAAATACACGTATTCGAATTCTTAACTTTCATTAACTTTAACTAAGTCTCTTAAACTGAAGCTTATTTTAAGCGTACGTGAATTATATTTACCGCTGGCTTATATCAGCTTTCTGGTACGTCTCGCAGCACGACGTCTTCACGAATCAAATCTCCTTGAATCTTCTAGTAATGCGTTTAAGGATACTGGCTCAATAGCCTACCATCATCTCTCTTGCTATTTCGCAATGCTCGACTTAAATACTTTATCTAATTTAAACATACCGTACATCTTTTTGGAGTTGATTGGAAATATAAACGCGAATTTATATTCCCCAGAAAGACGCCTAAGAAGATTAGTGGAAAGGTTCCGTACAGATTCGTCACAAGGGTTTGGAGAGGGGAACATTCAAATACAGCTGAAATTATAATTGCTGGTCTCATAATTCTGGATTATTGTCGAATCTTTTTAATTCCTCATAGTTTCGAAATCAATTACAATACTAATTTCATATAGCACACTGCTCAATCATATATTACTAATCATATACACTGCTGGACAATTGCTAAGGACGGATCACAAATTGCTATGTAGCATAACATTAAGCCAGACATGAGGCCTAGTAGGATAAAATATAGTTGCCACACTGTTCAGACATTAGAATAAAGAATATTTATTGTTCTGGAAAGTACAAAAGCTGTGAAACATCTGAAAGAAAAAAAATGTTCATTTGATCTGCGTACGGAGAAATGGAACAATGCATCTAAAAGTCAGCAGGCACCTTAAAGAAAGGTATCAGTACGGGATATGTCCACCGAGGAGTGTGATGCAACATTCCACACGTCGTACCATACTTTGCACAACATTATCCAGCAGCTGTTGAGGCAATTTATCCCATTCCTCTGTGAGTGCACGGATGAGGGTGTTCTTGTTTGTCGGAGGATAGTTTCGACCAGCAACTTGCCTCCCCAAAGTATCCCCACACATTTTCAATGGGGTTTAGATCTGGAGAACGCGCTGGCCATACGAGACGTTGAATATTCTCGCTGTCTAGACAATCCTGAACAGCGAGTGTTCGATGACATGTTGCGTTGCGTCCATAAAAACAAGTTTATCACCGACAGCACCACGGAAAAGACGAACATGAGGAAGTAGAACTTCATCAATGTATCGTTGGCCCGTCATAGTCCCATTCGCAACCACATGTAGGCGCGTGCGGCCATTGATCATGATGCCGGCCCACACCATGATACTGCATGTCGGATATCGGTCCTTTTCCTGGATATTTTCTGGACGATAAGCAGTACCACTCTCGCGCCAGATCAGTTAGCGTCTACAATCCGATGACAGACTGAACCTACTCTCCTCTGAGAATAGTACGCATGCCCAGTCCTGTTCAGTCCAATTGTGATGTTCACGACACCATTGCAAACGGGCAGTACCGTGCTGTCTGGTCAATGGCACACACACAACAGGTCTGCGTGCGTATAGTCCTCCTCCCCTCAAACGTCTGGCAACAGTTTTTCGGGAGATCTGCAATCCCTGAGGCAGCAAGAAACTGATTTGCCACCTGCTGAGCTGTGGTGCGCCTGTTCCTTTTTGCTGATAGGACAATATATCTGTCTTCTGCA
Source organism: Trichonephila clavipes (assembly GCA_019973935.1). Classification (NCBI taxonomy): domain Eukaryota; kingdom Metazoa; phylum Arthropoda; class Arachnida; order Araneae; family Nephilidae; genus Trichonephila; species Trichonephila clavipes. The sequence continues at coordinate 823,140 of BMAU01018231.1, read as the reverse complement.
GGCGTCGTACTTCTAACACGACCTCCCCCGTCCCGTCTACTACACATTCCAGTAGTTTTAAATGACTTCCACAGCCGTCAAACAACGCTGTGAGCGATGTCGAACTCCCTGGCAACATCTGTTATTTTTCGCCCTTCTTCGATCTTTCCAATAATTCGGCCACGCATAAAATCATCTATGTGATGTCGGGAAGACATGCCAAAAATTTTAAGTTCGTCTATTAAATCTTTCCTGTAAAACTTTGACTTGAAACAACAACTGTCCACACGCGTCAAAACCTTTAAAGCTCTTATGAACGCTATCACGTGATGAACAGACGTGGGAAAAAAAATTTGCGTACTCATACTTCTTCTTACTAATATCCCGCACTTATTCTAATTTTCCACATTTTGCTTCCTTTCATTTTGTGGTTGCTATGGATGATAGTGTTATCCGTCCTTAGCAATTGTCCAGCAGTGTACTATTCAATTATATTACCAATCATATATACTATTTAATTGCATTACTAATAATAAAACTACAATATATATTTATAAATTATATACTATTTAGTCATTTTATTAATCATATACTATGTTCAATAATATTACAAATCGTATACTATTTAATCATATTACCTAACCATTTACTCAATCATTACGATCCACACTTTCATGATCAAATTTATTTCAAGACAACCTGCGTTTTTCGTTAAATATTCATAAATTAATGTTTGTAATAGCTGTAAATAACATAAAAAATGCGCATATTATTCAAATATTACTGCAAAAATAGGTAATTGTAGCTATAAGTTAACTGTAAAATCTCTGTTTTAAGCTATCCGACTGAGTAATGTTATGATAATCAACGGCTATATTCATAAGACGTCATAGTCGTGGCGTAATTGCAATCAAGTGTTTCCAGTCAATCAGTTCATTGATGCCAATTTTTGCTTTTTATACTAAAACTTTCATTTTAAAAGAGCATATTTGTTAAAAATAACGCGCATGGTAGGTTAACAAAATACATTTGGTTTTAAAGAATACGAATAAGATTTTTTTTTTAAATTTTGAAAAACTTTTTGAAGAATCCTAACAATTGAATATCTCTACCCAATTATCAGATTTGAAATTTTGTCTAGAATTTACAAGGATAATAACTAGTACAAGACTAACGTGAGTTTTGAATTCGATGAAGAGCAAGTGATTTATTTATTTATTACTAGCAGCATGGCCCGGCGTTGCTTGGGTTTTCTCTACCTTTATAAAAATGTTCCCTTTCCTTCATAAAATCAGCACTTCTAATACTCTTTTTCAAAATGACTTTCACCCCCTCCCCCTTCCTCCGTTTAGCCCGGCGTTGCTCGGCCTTTTTCCGCGTGTATAACTTAAATTCGCTGCTTCGAAATTTTTTTGCTTCTTTTCTGTCAGACAGGTTTATTCCCCCGTGGCGTTGCTTGAACATTTTTAAATGCATAACACATTGTCATGGAAATTCTCCTTCCCCTCTCGCTATGATACATCTTGAGTAAGTGAACAGTGGGACCTTAATATTCACTCACTCACTTTGCAACTTTTTAGGACCCGAAAACGAAAATCTACCTTTTTTAAAAATAGTTGTATGTTCAGAAAAGTAGAAATTTTTATAATTACAAAATTTCACAACTGTATTAAATGTTGAATTAAAATTGTGAGCATTTTTTGAAATGTTCGATAAACGGAAAAAAAGCTTCATGCGATTATTTTTATAAATGAAGAAGTTATAAAAACTTTGAATTTGATAAGTAGCTATTAAATATTTAAAATTTGAGTATATTTTAATTGATGCAACATATTTAAAAAATAAAATACTATAAAGAATTAAAATTTATTTAAGTAATTCTCATTTGAATAAAAATGTTACTTTGTCTTCTATTTTTCTTTAAAAATATTAAAACTAATTTTTTACTAATAATTATAATACTTATTATTACACTTTCTTGAAAGGTTTAGAATTATGCATTGATAGACTTGTAAAACCTTCGATATACATCCAGTATCCATTTAACTGTAGTTTTGTTATAGGTTTATAATATTCCTAACCATCCACCGTTCTTCAAGTTTAGTGAAATGGGTGTCCTACACTTGGCCTTTTTCAACTAAGTTTGTTTTGTATTTCAATATTATCTTTTTTGAACTGTAAATTTGTTTTAATATTTATCCACTATAAATAGTATTTAAATTTTAAATTATCGCCTTGCTTAATGGAAACTATTATTACAACTTTGTATTCAAATGGGAGAATCGATCTTACGTTGAATTTAAAAGACATTTATTGAGTGTGATGGCCTCTTTCTTTCTGTTAATAATTAACTTACAAAATATATAATTTCACTAACGTCATTCAAACTATCAAATATCGTTTTTTCTCACGTTGTGTAAATCGAAAAGTACACCGAATCTTCGAATTCTGTGTAAGCGACCTTAAATTACCATAACTGAAAACTATATCGCACGATTTAAAAAACACTGAAAAGCTTTTTCTGAAAAACGGCGTAAATCAATCTTGGTTCAAAATGCATTCTTTTTCAGGTCGACTGATTCGAGAGGAATTCGTTTTTGCAAGGATTTTTATAGAATAATTGTCTGTGTTTTGTCTTTAGAATTTCAGCGAATTTTTAATTAATATCGCGCAGTCCGTAAATATTAAGATTTAAAAATTGGTGAATGTAACATACTCGAACTTTTCTAAAATCATAAGCAAATAAACAATGTTATTTTTTCGATTAAAATAGTATAAATAATTTATATCTGGAAGAGTAATACGTTAATATTACCTTTTGTTGTATTTTTTATGTTAAAATTGTAATCAGCCTCTCACACTCTGCCTGTTCAAACTTTCGCAGTTCCTGGCGCAGACAAAACAAAATGCAAAGGTTAGCTTCACACATAAAAGATAGATATTTGCTGTCGCGGGCGTTTTTGCAGATGGCAGAATTTTTTCCTACTTACTTTACAATTATTGTTATATTTTGGACACTTCACACAATATCTATAAATTATAGCCTATGTGTTATTCTGATGTATAAGCTATACTATTGTAAAGTTTCATTAAAATCCATTTAGATGTTTTTGCGTGAAAGACTCCCAAACATCCTCACAAACTTTCACGTTTATAATATATATTAGGATATAACAGCCATGAATTAAGTCCATTGAAGTAAATCATTATATATATATGGATCATTAATAATCAATTAAAATATTTAATCATTATAAGACACACTGCACTGTTCCAAATAAATAAAATACGATTTACGCAATTAAGAAACTTTAAAATATCTTTCAAAAATAAGTCTGTTCATTAGTTGTATCGGACTCGAAGAGGGAAAACTTCTAAACGTGAATTATTAAAAAACATTTTTGGAATGAAGATGAGTAGCTGAATTCACATTTTTTCATTCGAACATTAACTATAAACTAAACTGAAGAAAAGGAAGACTAAAAAATAAATTGAAATGTACATATAAAATCACATTGTTTTAATGCGCAGACGATATTTCACTCCGTAATTTAATTTTTGTACGATGAAGCTGATAAACATTCATAAATGGAAATAATCATCCAATTTAGAGAAATGGTGAAAAGTTCTATTCAATAATTTATATTGTTTTTAGGTTAGAAGTTAGTTTTTCTTGCATAGTCGAATATGTAGAGTTTAATTATGCTATGAAATTAATTTCTGTGAATTATTTTTAAGATCAAACAATTAAATGTAGCATTCAATTTAGCGAAAAATATTTTTATATATTCATTCATTAGAAATGGACGTGATAATTTATTTTGTACACGTGTTAAAACCTATTGTTCCAAAAATCGTTTCGCCGAGAATCTCTCATCCACGACCTTTTCAGTTCGAAAAAAAAATCTCGAAAACTTGAAATAAATAACTAAATTCATTAAACATAAACTCTCACCATCTCAGAATACAAAATAAAACTATTTAGAAAATGTGTAAATCATATAATACTTAAGAATTCTAAATATCTCCACAGAAAATAATAGGGTTTACATCTCGACCGTGTGAATCGATGCATAGTAACATTCTCTCTGGTGCAAGAATAATAACACATAACCATTTCTTTTCTAAATCTTCTATAAAAAGAAACCCATAACAACAACAAAAAAAGCAAGGCTCGTGTGAAAAAGTTGTGTGTGTGTGAGTCGAAGTTTTTAAATAAAAAAAGTCTTTTTCTCTCTGTCTTTGAAGTGTTTACAACTCAGAAAAGTGGATGTGGCGGCAAAAATATGCAACAGAAAATGTTTGGTCGCGGAAAACTGCTCGTTTATAGAAAAATCCTCCAACTTTTTCAGCCACGGTGTTTACTCGGAGCCAAGAGGCGACATTCTGGCGTCAGCTGACAGTTGGCGATTGTTGTATTCTAATGAGTAGTGCACCATATTCAGGATATTATACGCATGATAATGGCGATTTACGAAGGAAAAAAAAAGGAAAGACGTTTATCCTCATTATAATGGAAAACATTATGCTTATTGTTTAAGTAGGTGTTCTGTATTGGTTGCGGAGATTTCATCTTGTAAGGTTTAAATTGTTCTAAAGTACCAATTTTTAAAGGTTAATTTGGGGGAAAGGATTGTGACGTAATATGGCCATTACAGACTTACCACATTGTTATGAAAATTTTCTTATTTAAATTTTCTTCCGTGTGTTTCTGAATTGCTTAAATTGTTCATTTAACTTAGTTACATCCGGTAGTTTGCATTTTTGAAAGAAATTAAATTTGAACTCGGTATTTCTCCGACTTACGTATGTGCGTTCAACAGTTGGCTAAACTTTTTACTTTGTATTTATAAATATTAATAATTATATCTATATTTGAATGAGGAAACGAAATATTTTAACATGAACTTTTAAGCTTCAATCTCTCAAGTATTTTGAACTCGTGACAGGCGTATCGCGGTTTCGACTTCTGGTACTCCTGAAGTCTCGGCGTGTAAGGAGGCTTTGCACGTTAATTCTGTCAAGCTTAGAGTCCTCCCGTTGGTGTGGTGTGGTAGTTTAAAGAAGACAGTGCCAGCTCAGGTATCATCCTCGTCACTTGACCGAGGTTAAAAATGACGAGGACCGTCACCAATAGCACTCATTTTACTTTATACAGTGTGACGTTAATAAAAATCTCAATAAATCGAGTATTTTGAAATCGTGTTACATTTCTTAAAAATCTAGATTATTGTATTAATTCATTACAGTAAATGTTTTTGAAAAAAGTGAACGGAGAATTATATCGGCTTGCATTTTTATTTTCGATTGTTTCAACCATTTTCAATTATTATAAAATTAGAATGTGCTCAATTTTTGAAATTTATTAAATGTTTTTAATGCAATCAAACACATACAGCATTTTAAATTTCAAAAAAAATATTGAACCAAGTATTGTAATTATATTACATTTACGATTACGATATTACCTAACATTACGTTTACTACATTTAAGGAAGTAAAGAAGTCAAGTTTGTTAAATTAATTGATTTTAATGTGAATTTATAAAAAAAATTGATCGAAGTATCATACCTGGTAAATTATAGAATATGATTATATACAATGGTGATGTTTTATTTAAGTTAATTTATTCATTCATTTTCTTTGATTTTACTTTTTAAATATATTTATTTAAAGAAAGTCAGGAATTTTGAAAATTTACACAAAATTATTCTTTTTACATTTCATCTGTTTTCTCATTTTAATATACTTTGCTCCGTTGTCAGTATTGATAGGATTATAATATTTTAATATTCCATCATTTTAATCCAAAAAATGGTCTTCATTTTAAAAGTTAACATTTTTGTTATTTATTCTTGTTTTTCATTTGACTGCACAATCATTTAATTCCTAAAATTTTAACTAGATTACTACTTTAATTCGTAGATATGTAGCTTTAATGCGCCATATGTACGAGAGCATGAACTTGTCACGGAGTACATTTTTGGACAGAAAAATACCTCAATTTTTATAAAAATTTGTGACATTGTAACACATGCATTTGTTTATAATAAAGTGTTTGTAAAATTTCAAATTATTTTATAAATAATTAGTTTTTCCTTTTAACGGGTAAAAGGATAGCTCATTTAGCATTACGGTGTAGGAAAAAAATGCAAAACACATTTTATAAAACAAAAAATTGTGTCAACTCGGATAAAAATAAGTAGTTTGATAAAATAAGTGATTCTCTAAAGAATGGTGAAATCAGAATATAATATTAAAGTGTGTTGGAGTACTTTTATATCTGAAAAAAATATTCCGAATTTTTCCCTATTCTTTATCATTAGCCACAGACAGCCTTAATGAGAATAACGTAACTTAAAGTTTATTATTTATAGAACATACAAGTGTTAGTCATTAACGAATTGTTACTGAATTCTAAATTTTTACTAAGAGTTTCTCAATTACAACAGCTGAGACTTTCTCTCGTGTTTAACTTACAAGGAAAATTTTTCAGTAACTTTTTCGAAATTGTCTTCGAACTTCTTTAAGTAGAAAGAGAAAACTTCTCTGCTACCCCCTTACCAAATTTCAGAACTATTCTATTAGGTACCTTAATTGAATTTCTTATTTAAATATTTTAACAGCTCTTTCCGAACATTTTTTGAATTTTCAAAAATTTTCTGAGGTATACTTAAACAATAATAATTCGGATTTAGGTAATCTTGCAAGTAAAATTGGTATCATTTTTTGTATTTTTTATTTCTACTTTTTTTCTGTATTTTTATTTAGAAACAAATGAAAATAATGTATGCAATCTCTATAGGTTATAAAATGTCTTTCACCTTGAGTAAATATTTTAGATACACTATGTATTAGTTTTTAAGGAATTACTGTGAAAGTAATAAAAGACTTTGGAAAGATTTCATTTTTAACCAATGTTTCAATAAAACTTCTTTACCGCAGTTAAACTGAGTCCAATTTAATATATATAGTATACTTCCATAAACCTATTTTTTAAACATGTAAGATATACTACATTAAGTAAATAACTCTTCTTCAAAGATCATTGATTATATTTATCTGTCATAAAAACTAAGATGATCAGTTTTTTTTACAATGAAAAGGAGAACGTGCGCGAAAAATTTAAGAAAAAGCTTAAATACATGAAACATTTTATTAATTCTAATAAAAATACGCTAATTACTCTAACATTCCTTTTAATTATTTACTTAAACGAGTATTTTCCCATTGAATATTTTTTGTCAATATATCACTTTCTAATACATCGGAAATTTCGAAGCAAAAAGTATCCTTTATATTGAGCTTTACGGTAAGTGCTACAGCTAAAGTATCAGCATTCAATCTTGATTTCTCACTTCTCCAAAAATCATTACCTATTAAAAAACTCTTTCAACTACTGCATTAGTTCCAGGGCAGCACAACGTAAATTCAACAAGAATAACTAAATTTCCATATGGAATGTGTTCATTTTTGAATTGATTAAGTATTTCAACCCATCTTTTATCAATTTCAGTTTGCTGATTTTCCCATTGTTCTAATTTATCATATATACATTCCTACTATACATTTCAACTATACATTCCAGCTTCTAATTTCTTCAAACAGTCAATTGTCATCGATTTTAATATCAGTCATTTCTTTCGATAAAAACTCAACTCAGTTTTCTATATCTGCCCAATTTACTTGCGATTAAAATAAAAAGATTATAAAAACTCGTAATATTTGTTTCAGACCATTCTTCAACACATTGGAAACATGAATGGTTCATCTCTGAATACAAAGATTAACATATTAGTTTCAAAATATCGAAAAGGAGAACAAGTAAGAGGACATTTTTCAAGGAAGGACAGAATCTATAAAAGAAGGACTGTCCTACCTAAAGGAGGACGATTGGTCATCTTACATAGTTCGCATGACAGCTATTAAAAATATTCATAGTACTTAAAATGATGATAATGAAGTCAAAAAAAAGTTTTATGAATAAAATTAAAAGAAGCAAGAAATTTATAAACAAAATAATCTAACTGCTGAACAAATGGTTATGCAAATGAAAGTATTATTTTCTGTTCTTCAACCGTTTCAATCTTTGGTTTAATGTTTCCATAAAATTGACTTTTCAATACAACCATAGTTTTCTATGATGTATCACAATAGAAATGATCCCGCCTTTCTTTTGCGCTGTAACCTGAACAATGCTAACCAAACACCGTAAATCATTCATTAATATTCCGTAAAAATAATTCTCTGTTCAAAAATCCCTCGCGAAACTGATTAACAAAATACCTTCGTCGCCACAGAGACTGTTGGCGAAACTTTTTAATTAAATGTAGACAATTTACGCGTTTCGGGCAGTGATTGACGGCTCCAACAAAAGGTGTCTACGCGCGAAAAAAAAAAGAAAAAGAAGAAATAATTCGCCGCGATAAAAAAGGAAAAAGAAACGAAAATGTCGGTGAAGCGCAAGCAGTGATGTGACCACCCTGATAGCGCCGCGCGACGAAACGCCACTTCTCTAAATAAAAATGATAAGAAGGGGGAAGAAAATCTGCGATCTCTCTCTGAAGGAGCGCCAGGGTTGCTACAAAGTCGCCAAAATGGATGAAAATCATCTTTGAACACCTGACGTCGCGAACTAATAATTATTGAAGATTACATCTAATTTTAAGTGCTGAAATTGCTTAACATAAAGTATTACAACTTTTGAAGCATTACAGTACATGGGATATTTTCATTGAATTTAGAATATAGAACGAAACATTTAATAAATACAGTCGGACCTCTATATAAAGAAGTAGTTAAATCCCGGAAAAAAAGTTCGTTATATGGAAAATTCGTTACTTAGAGGTTCATCTTTTAATATAACACGGCGAATGTTGTCTTCCAAATGGTCAAGCGATTGTAGCTTATCCGCATAGACCAATGACTTTACATAGCCGCACAGAAAATAGTCTAGCGGTGTTAAATCACAAGATCTTGGAGGCCAATTCACAGGTCCAAAACGTGAAATTAGGCGGTCACCCAACGTGTCTTTCAATAAATCGATTGTGGCACGAGCTGTGTGACATGTTGCGCCGTCTTGTTGGAACCACAGCTCCTGGACATCATGATTGTTCAATTCAGGAATGAAAAAGTTAGTAATCATGGCTTTATACCGATCACCATTGACTGCAACGTTGTGGCCTTCATCGTTTTTGAAGAAGTACGGACCAATGATTCCACCAGCCCATAAAGCGCATCAAACAGTCAGTTTTTCTGGATGTCACGGTGTTTCGACATACACTTGTGGATTAGATTCACTCCAAATGCGGCAGTTTTGTTTGTTGACGTAGCCATTCAACCAGAAGTGCGCTTCATCGCTAAACAAAATTCGCTTATGAAGTCATCGAAAATTGGACGTCCAGATTGGACTACATCCGAGCCAGCCGTGGCAGTCATATGCCAGAAATCATATTTAAAATGTAATGCCACAAGATTATCTTTCGAATAAAAAAATTCATGTCAATCGAATAATATATCGTTGTTTTATTGCAATTTAAAGTTCTATACCTCTAAAAAAACACCCTATAGTTCATAAACCACATAAAACAAATTTTAAATTCATAAACACTATGTATTGAAAAAAAGTAATTATTCACACCTTTTTTTAAATTAATATATGTTTATTTTATATATATCTTATCCATCAAAAAAGAAAGAAAGAAAAACTGCAAAGAAAACAAGAAAAAAGAATGTCGAACAATTAACTGTATTTTCTATATTAGGAAATTAATTTTATACTAAAATCAATGAATTTTAAGGACATTTTATATTTTAAAGCAAACAAATAATATTAAACATACATTAGTTTATAACCATAACACGGGGACACAGGAAAACTCCACTGAGGGTGAAGGAGGATAGCGAAAATGTTTCTTGTGAATTGGGCGATGGGGGTTACAGGTTGCACTTCTTGAATGAAACGTCCAGAACTATTGCTCTCGGCGAGTTAGGATCTAATAAAACCATTTCAAGATTTATGACCACCATAAAATGTATCAAAGAGAGAATATAACTTGAAATTTTTTCAGAAATACTTTGAAAGAAAAGGGTGAACAAAAAATTGAATCACAAAAGAGAAAGTTCGCTATATGGAAAATGCACTTCGCTATAGAGAGGTTATTTTACGAAGAAAATCGTGAAATGTTCAAGGTTCGAGAAAAAGGTTCGCTATATAGAAAAATTCGTAATATGGAGGTTCGTTATATAGAGGTTCGACTGTATTAGTAATTTTTTGAAGGCCACATGATAATTCGAGTGGTTATGATTGTAAAATCGTTCATGATTATATTATGCTAAACCATGCGTTCGGGTCCTTATTTCACTAAGAACCCGTGACCGTAGTACGCTCGTGGTCATGGTCACTATCTCGCAACCAGTGTGCCCTATTTCTAGTGCTAGGGGTACTTAAGATCCGCCGTGTTGAGGGGCTGATGCACGTTAAATCTGCCGTGGCTCAAAATACTCCCGTTGACGTGGTGTGGTAGCTTAGAGAGAACTGTGTTATCCCCTCTAAAATTAATTCAGGTGTCGTTCTTGTTACTTGATCTTGGTTCATTTTTACGAGGTCTCAGGTAATCAATTCTTTTACGATGAAAAGGAGGACAAAAAATTAAAGTAAAAAATAAAACGTAAATATATACGTAATATACGAAATATATGAAACATTTTATTAATTCAAACAAAAATACACTAATTACGCTTACATCCTTTTTAATTATTTACTTAAATGAGTATTTTTCCACTGAATGAATTTTTTTTGTCAATATATCATTTTCTAATACATTGGAAATTTCGAAGCAAGACATATCCTTCTTATTGAACTTTACGGTAAGTGTTACGGCTGAAGCATCAACATTCATACTTGATTTCTTACTTTTACAAAAATCATAACCAAGTGAAAATACTCTTTCAACTGTTGAATTAGTTCCAGAGCAACTTCACCAAGAATAACTAACTTTTGATATGGAATGTGTTCATTTTTGTGGTAAAATATTTCCATCCATCTATTGAAAAGGAGGACAATTAGGAGGACTCTTTTCGAGGAGGGACAGAACGTATAAACGAAGGACTGTCCTCCCTCGAAGAGGACGATTGGTCACCTTTAGCCTTATAGGGCGACGCAACATACTGTTCACCACTACACTAAAATGCCGTTGAGCAGAGCAGTGCTTCCCAACCTTTTTTTCACCGCTGACAATTCAACGTTTGATAATTTTACCGTGATCCACTGAGGGGGGATGCTGATTTTTTATATTTAAGATTGTTGAAATTTAATAATTTTATTTTAATTATATTCAAAATAAAATGTGCATCAAAAAGCGAATATAAAGTGATTTAACATGGAATATAAATAGATTTCTATGGAAAATCATACAAACCCGAGAGAGAAACACCAGAGTAAAAATAAAATAGAAATAATTTAATGTTCATTGCGCGGCCTGGTACTATTTGATTCATGGGGCCTGGGGGTTGGGGGTCACTGGTGTGGAGGGCAAGATGCACGGTGAAATTACCCCAATTCAAAACCTTCAAGTTAATTTTAAGAAAATGGAATGTCAGTTCAGGTGTCGATCTCGCAGCTTGACCGTGATTTCAAATTTTGAGGTCCAACGATAACAATCCTTCAGTCGCTTCTAAATAATCAGTCAAATAATGTTATGAAGTTGCTTGTTCGCGCTTGGTTCAAGGGTCCACTCAATGCTGACAATCCTTTTTTTTTTATCTACGGTAGATGACGAGGTCGACACTTGAGCTGGCAGCTCAATCTTCTAGCTACTTCAAAATGAGGAATTTAACACCGGAGCATATTTAATATGAATCAACCTTATTATCCTACAGAACAGGAAAGCGACTGGAGTTGCATTCTCCAAATTTTCACACCATTCTAATAAGAGGATTTTGGACTACGATTAACTTAACGAGCTCCTTAAAAGAGGAGTATTTAATGCAATCAAGAGCCAACTCAGGACTGCAGAAAAAACTCAATTCGTGAGTGACATTGCCATTTGGTTATCGCGGCCATTGCGCATATCCTTGGACAAAGCCACGATTAAAATAAATTAAAATTTGAAGCAAATTTAGCAATGCACATGCAAGGAGAAATCCTTCCGAAAGGAGAGCTTCAGATATTATATTATTGACATATAAGATATTTTGCCTTATATATATACTTTTGAAGCTACTGTAATGAAAACGAAATAAATCTTGTATGATACTGCCAAACTCTCAATACATAAAAAATTTTAATTTTGTATACACGAGACAAAAATAATTATTAAATAATACTTTCTAAGTAATAATGTAGTACAGATTAATGGCAACTTTTTGATGGAAGCAAGTGAACGAAATCTGAATGCGTCATAATACAAATTTAAACCGTTGTATTCATTTGAATGAAGTCAAGTATATTCGAAAGAGTTCTCTCAAATAAAGATAAGTTAAATGTTTCTTTTCACTTTTTTCGAAACTATTTTTTGGTTAATGTTATGATTATTCCATGGATTTTCAGAATTTTAAAAGTACGTAGTCTTGTTATTATTAAATTCTTATGCAATATTAGTTATTAATTATGTCTGATAAATTAAAAGTATTAACAAGAATTAGGCTAAAATCTCGATTTAATTGAAAAAAAAACAAAGGAAAATGTACAATAATTTCTAATGATTATTGGACATTTGTGTGTATGCAGCAAAAACCCTCAATGGAATGTATATTTGTTCAAAAGAGGAGTTCTTTTTCCAACATATGTATAAGTTTTTTTCAAACTTGATATTTATTCAGTCGGTTTTTATATGGGTCATACGTATATAATTCATACACATGTTAGCTCTCGTATATAATTTCTTTTAACTGAACTGAAATGCCAACTCTGCAGATAAGATCTTTTTTCAACCTTGCGAGATATTTTTATTGTTAGAATTTCTTATACGAGAGGGATCATTAGATTATATCCTTTCAGTGATTTTGAAATTATGCTGCTTGTTAGCTAAGAATTTACATTTAATAATCTAGTTTTACAGTGTGCGTAGATCCCCAGAATATAAACCAAAAAACACAAGGAAGAAAAATAAATTTAGATAGTTTTGCTATGAATCGTCGCTAGAAAATTCTTTGAATGTTTTGCATAATAAAATATCAACAATTCTAAAGAGATAATTTTTTTAAGAAAAGGTTATGTGCTAAAAAAAAAAGAAACAATTTAAAAAACAATTCGTTTTATACAGGTTTATGTGATCGATTGCTTACTAACGTCGCACTTCAAAACAATACGAGAGCTATCGGTGACGGACCTCGTGATTTTGGACAGCCGTCAAGTTATGAGGAGGACATCCCTGTTTATAAATATCCACGCCACGCTAACGAAAGGACTGAAAGCAGTGATACTAAACCTGCGGCCCATCGAGCCTTTTTAAGTGGCCCAGTCAGTAACCCATTTCTCTGAAAAATTCACTTATTTAAGAACAATATATTAAAAATTTGGTGTCAAGAAATCCCATATATCAATTTTTCTTTTTGCTGTCGATGTCCTACGAGTGCGAATTGATATTCTTTTTTTTTTATTTGTAACAGTTACAGTTAGTGATAACAGACAACAATAGAGAAGCGACAATTTTATGGGTGAAACTAATTTTTAACTATCCTTCATATCTTGCAAGAGAAAAGTATTATAAGAAAATATATCGTTTCAAGACGATTGGGAGGTTGATTATTTTGTAATGAAAAACAAATATGGATCAGTAATTGTTTGATTTGTCACGAAAGTGCTGTATTTAAAAAATACCAGTAAACAGGAATCATTCAATGACACTTTTCCTAGAAAACATCTTCCAAGAGGTCAAAAATAGGGGATTTCTTGAATAATCTTTGCAACAGAGAGAGCAACAAAGTGTTTTGTCATTGGTAATATCACAGTGGTAACGTTAAGACATCTTATGAAATTTGTTATAATATTTGTAAACATGTGAAACCGTTTACTGATGCAGAAATTGTGAAGGAGTGTTTCTTAAATGTTTCTAATTCAGTGTTAGTGAGAAAAATAAACAAATATAAAAAGTAGTAATTAAAAAAGGCAACCGGAGTTAAAATATTTTGATCAATTTTCCACATATTAACCCCTCCCCCTCTTTATCATCATGATGCGGCCCGCGTGAAATAGATGACGTATGTTTGCGGCCCAGCAGGAAAAAAGGTTCAGTACCCCTGACTTAAAGCTTCGATATATTTACTAATCTGACTAAGATGTATAGCACTAGGACTCAAATCCATGGCTCTACAGCGGCGGTAATTTCTGGCCGTGACCACTCTGTTACTGTGACCATACCAAATTTATAAACAATTATAATAATAACTATAAATACTTAAGGATATTTATACAAGGTGTTGTCGAATTCGACCGACAAGTTCAGAGGGGTGATAGTAAGCAACATTGGGACGAAAAATCACCATAGAACATGGGGTCACAAGCAATGTTTAGTCGATGAAAATCACGATAATAGTAACCACGGGGAGGACGATGAGGGGAGTGGCCAAGGGAATTCGGAGATCTGGAGTACCGTGGTAGAGTTGAAGAAATCTGCACGCATGCAAATTTACCACTTCTGCCTTAGTTGCTGCACAGAGTTGGCTTATGAATAGTGATGCACCAGCTCATTTTTCGATTGCGGTGCGTAGCACCTACATGCTACATTTTACGGGAGATGTATTAGACGTGGTGGTCCTGTTGCTTTTCCTCCACGCTCACCGGACCTCAGTCTCTTGGATTTCTTCGTCTGAAGCCACCAGAGATCTCTTGTGTATGAGAGTCGTGTGACTACAGTGGAGGATCACGGATCATCGTCGCCTTAGTTGACATCACCAGCACACCGGATTTGTTTGTACGCGTCCGACAATCCTTTCTCCGTCGGTGTCGGCTGTGCTATGACAAGCTGCCACAACTTCGAAAAATTCCTGAGAAAATCACTTGTCGTTGCATTTCTGACGTCGAGTTGTGATGCATTATTTGTATTGTAAACATTTTTTTTACGTCTAATAAATGTATTTCTTACCCCTTATTGTCACTTTTCATTCCGCTCGATATTGCACATTTCATAACTGTTCTTGCGAATTACCCCTACTAAACGGTTTACGACTTCATATTCTATGGTGATTTGTCTTTCCCATGCTACCTACTATCAACCCTGTGAATTTGTTGGTTGAATTCGGCAACATCCTGTATATTAAGTTGATTCTCAGTGACTCAACGTAAAATAGAATTAAAGGGGGATTCAAATCAACACACAGATCCAGATGTCATTGGTAAAATTATAACTATTTATCGCACTTAACATATATTATTATGACACATAATATATAAATGATACCTTTTAATAACTATAGCTACTGTGATAATTATAATACATAACTACAGTTGAATTGGATATTGGGTTGAATATCATATTACGCAAAATTTATTTAAATCAAAGAATATGTACATTAAATATCGTGTTAGATATATGAGATGGACTTGCTATAGCGATGTCTAACCTTTTGGAGAGATTGAAGCCCAAAGTTTGCGAAATAAAAGTTCCGAGAGCAAATTCATTAATATTTTTATGTCTATAAGATTTAATGGTTGTTTTTATACATAATAAAGCAATAACTTTTAAATGGTATTCAGAATTTTATGTTTAAATATTTTATTAAAGTGAATATCAAAGGAGTTATATATTTATAGAAATTAAATAAAATAGAAAATAATCTAAATCAGTCATTTATTACGTTTGTATTCAGTGCGTAATAACAGGATCTTATAATAAAACTATAATTTATGTGAAACAAAAAAGAAAAAAGGTGACAGGATTAAATTGCAAAAATAAATATTAACCATTAAGTTCCCAGTGTCTCCTTGAAAACTAAAGAATTCCTTACCAATGCTAGTGGGATTACTGTTGTTCTACAGATGACAGATTGCCTATTTTATAATAGGAAATAATGATTGTGAAATAAGGAAATGAGTAATAATCCGAAATGAATAAGTCTTAAAGAGTATTGATTGCTCTAGAGTAAGTGAGTGAGTATTTATTGATGTCGCACTACAAAACAACACGAGGATTATTGGCAACATACCTCGTAATTTGAACCATGGTCAAGTGACGAAGACGATGTCTGAGTTGACATACTCTCACCCAACTACGAAACCATGCCGGCAAGAAGATTGTAAACCTTTTTATAACGAGCATTTCTACACAGCGGATCTTCAGTAGCACACTATGGCTAATCGTGAAGCTATTCGTTATTGCGCCACTAGTTTGACATGCCTATATATAATTGAGGTATTCCTTTTAAAAAAATTTCACGAAATATTTTAATACATCAAAACTCTTTTTAATCTTTTTTATTTATCAAATCACACCCTCTCTCAAAACTACCACACCACACCAACGGGTTCTTCTAGAGCCGGGGTAGGCATTACGTCGATCGCGATCTACCAGTGGATTGCCAAGACATTTTGGGGTGACGGCCTGAAGATTTTTGTAGTTAGTAATTATATACGGAAGTATTCAAGATTGAGACGGAAGTATACACATACTATATATAAGTTTTTTTACTGGGTATAACAACAAAAACTAACTTTAGATAAAAATGATTAATTTTTTTTATGTTTTTGAATTATTTGATAATAAATGCATCATTTAATATCATTATTTTGGGGGCTGTTGTTATTATGTTTGTATCTTGCGTTTTGCTTTAAACGCGGTTTTAAAAGTGTTAGTTTTAAGTAAGTTACTTATTCCATTTTTATTATTAAAATATTGTAGACCTCTTTTTCTACCTCACCATACGACTCTGGGAATAGGCGCACCGAAGAATTTTTCGAGGGTTGGGGAGGTCAAAGTCTACCATTCTCATATCATACCCCAATACTCAGCCAAACATATTATTTTTTGATTTTGTAGATTGTCGGGAACAAAAAGCAGTAAAAAATAAAATACTGAATAAACAATCAGCATTAATTAATTAAATTTATTAATAACAAGTACTTTATTAAGTTTTACGTGCTATAGACATGGGATTATAACCAGTCGATAAAAAAAAAATCAATCGGTATGGGGAAGGATCCGGAACCGTGGACGCACCTCCCTCCCCCCTCTTTGTGCGCGCCACTAACACTGGGTAGATCGCAACACCTTGAAAAAGTTAGAAGTAGCCCGAACCCAGGAAAAATCTGCCCACCCCTGTTCTAGAGCATTGATAGAAGTATTGACAAGAATTATATTTCTAGAGTTTATGGGCACCTAGTATTCGATCTCCGAGAATCATTAAGAAATTTTGGAACTTAAGAAAACATTTAAACTTGCCAGTATCCTCTATTCAGAAGGTCCTCCGAGATCCGTGTGCCAAAATAATTGCTCCATTTACCACTTTGGGCATGACGCATCCTAGGTACGCTACTTCATAAGATGGTAACTTTAAAACTCGTAATTTTAAACCACGGTCAAAGAACCCACTTTGGAAGTGGTACCTCATTACTATCGTACGCATCATTTCTAGATTTTGAGATTTCATTCCACATATCGTGTATTGCAACGAATGATTGTTGTTGAAATCCCGACTCGAACACAAGATTCACCGGCGTCAGGTCGCGCTACTGTATTCTATTTAATTCTTCCAGTTTAGGAAAACAAAGAGTAATTGCACGAGAAGAATTTTTATTGCTTTTTTTCTTAAAAAAATGATTTTTACGAATAAGGAATAGTTAAGCTGTAAAAAATTCGTCTTGTACGAGTATCATTAGCGATTTTACTCGGAACTATATTCCTTGTTATTCTAGAGAAGAATTATTTTAACTTATTTTTAATATATACCAATAAAAATTCCCAAGCAGTCAGTGTCTGTGTGTCCTTATTAAATTCTTTTGAGGATTCCAAGAAATATGCGGATTCTCAAGGCACCCTTCTTAGTGGGGCTATTATGCATATTATAAATCTGTTTAACGGTTTGAATTCATTATAGTATAAACAACAATTATCTATGATGGTCTACTTAACTGGCCACTAAATGGTGAGGAAGTGATTCCTGTAACACTTGGGATGCATTGTTTTCTAGATATTTGTTTTAAACACTCATAACACAAAAATGACTAAAACATTTTCCAGATTTTAGATTTAGTTTTGGATTTAAATTACAGTAGCATCTCTATTTAACGAAGTCGTTAAGTTCCGAAAAAAAAAGTTCATTATATAGAAAATTCGTTAAGTAGAGATTCATCTTTTAATGCACTTAAAAAATCCCATAAAACAAATTTTAAATTCACATAACACTATATATTACTTAAAAAATAATTATTCACACTTTTTATGAAAACTAATATGTATTCAATTTATATAACTTACCCACCAAAAAGAAATCTGTAAGAAAAACAAGAAAAAAAAAACGTTGTCCAAGAATTCATTGTATTTTCAACTTTAAAAAATAATTTTATGTTACAACTAATGAAATTTTTAACGACATTTTTTAATTGTAAGTCTATAAGTATTTTAAATGTACATTATTTTATAACTGGTAATTTTAAGCATACACTACCACATGTGTCTTTCAATTTAATTACTGGTAAAATCTGTTAGTTTTATTTGAGCTTCTTGTTTGTTTGAGTCTTGTTTAAAAATTTATAGCTATTTCATTGCTCTAGATGAGTTAGGCTCTTATTAAAACCAGTTCAAGGCCATTGATCACTATAATATGAGCTAAAAGAGAGAATAATTTGAAAAATATCCTGAAATGAGTTTTAAAATTAGAGACAAAAAATATCAAATTACAATTGAAAAGATAGAAAATGTACTTCGCTATTTGAAGGTTATTTTACAATGGAAATAGCGCGATAAGCTTGATTCCTGGAAAAAATTTGCGAAATTGGGAAATTTGTAAAATAGAGGTTCGTTATATAGAGGTTCGATTGCGCATTATAAGTAACTATTCATTAATAATATATAGCAAACTTATTCTCATACCACAAACCTCCCGTTGCTTTAAAGCAGCGGTACTCAACCTTTTTTCCCGCCGGGCCGCAAACACATGACATGTATTTCTCGCGGGTCGCATACTCTTGACAGGTATTTCACGCGGGCCGCATATTTATGACAGGTATTTCATGCGGGTCACAAGATACGGATAATGGAAAAAATACACTATAAGACCAAAGCAACATTCACAACAAAATTGATCAAAATATTAAAGCTTATTTTTGGCTTTTGTTTTAATACTATATTTTTTGTATCAAACACGCACAAAAAAATTATCTATTTTTATGAATTTTTTACTGCGTTATGGGATTCATTCTACACTGGTGTGCAAAAATTAAGGACGAGGCAGTTTTTTCAATATAACTTTGTACAAAAGCTTTCCAAATCAACACATTTAATACCGTAAGATCCCCAATACGTAAGGACATGTGTAATGTAAGCAACACTTACTAAAAGAGAAATCAGAGGGATAAAAAGAAGCTTGATTGAAAAAGTAGCATGGAGCGCAATGCGACTGAAGGCCGAAACATCTCTGTGATGGGTGTCCAGCAAGAAACATCCGGTCTTTAGAAGGGGATATGATCTCCCCTGACTGCTAGGCAGGTTTCACAGCGTCTGCCCATGCTGAGAATGAGGGTGTCAATGAGTTGTTGAGGCATTGCTGCCCATTCGTCTTGCAGCGCCAATCGAAGCTCCCGAATCGTTACTGGTGGTAAGGTACGAGCTGCCAAGCGTCTGCCTAGAAAATCCCATACATGCTCGATGGGATTGAGATCCGGAGATCGTGCCGGCCAATCCATACGTTCAATATCCTCACTCTCTAAGAGCTGTTCGGCAGCTACTGTGCGATGACATGGTGCATTGTCGTCCATGAAAAGGAACTGCAGACCCATAGCGCCTCTAAAAAAAAAGACGCACATATGGAAGAAGAATTTCGTTACAATAACGGGTCCCGTTGACTGAACCTGCGTCGAAGATGTGAAGGTCTGTACGACTACCAAGCATGATGCCTCCCCAAACGAGAACACCGCGACCTCCATACCTATCCCTTTCAATGATGTTCGAGGGATGATTGCGGCTTCCCCGCTCTCTCCAGATGAGTATGCGATGAGAATCGCTACTCAAACTGAATCTGCTCTCATCTGTAAAGAGTACTCGTCCCCATTCATTGTCTCTCCAATTCCGGTGTTCCCGGCACCACAGAGAACGCCTTCTCCGATGGGCAGGCGTTAAAGGTACACACCGTACAGGGCGTCGTGCAAACAGACCACCACCGTGCAGTCTTCTGGCCACGGTAAAACGCGATATCGGTCGTCCAGTCGCCTGTGTCGTGTGTCTAGCGATTTCTCCCGCTGTCTGCCGCCTGTTTCTTCTGGACTGTAAGACAATGTACCGGTCATCTGCCGGTGTGGTTCCTCGTGGACGACCATTACTGAACCCCCGGATAGCTGTTCCTGTAGTTTGAAATTGTCTCCAAAGCCGTGAAACGATGCTGTGAGCAATTCCGAACTCTGCAGCCACACTTGTCACACTGCGGCCTTCCTCCAACTTCCCAATGATTCGACCTCGGGTAAAAGCATCCAGATGTCGTCAAACAGATTGATTATTTGCCATTTCTCGCTGAGGCAGCAACTCGGTGTGATTTTAACTGCTATACGGCGTGCAATCTCTTTGCCAGAAATACTGATCTTACACCGACAACATGCTTTCTACTACTCAGACACTCCCCCATTACGTCTACCTGCATATCTGCGCATGTGCTACCGTACATCACCTTACCTAATCTCCTGATATGCTAATTTTTCGACTTCGTCCTTAATTTTTGCACCCCAGTGTATTTCCTTTTATCTCTGACCAAGCCTCTAGCTTGCATTCTACTATTAAAAAAATTGATAGATTTGATTGCTGGATTGATAGAATTTCCTGCTAAATTTTTAGTGCATTGTGCTCCAATAATTGAATTTCTTAGTGCAATGGGCAATGGGCTACTCAGAAGAGATTGGCGGGCCGCAGGTTGAGTATCGCCGCTTTAAAGTGTGACGTTAAAAAAAGTTCACTTACTCACTGATACCCCAACTTTTAGGCATCTAGTGGGCTTTATAAAGAAAAAGGGAGTGTTTTCGATTGGCTTTTCTGCAGAATTGCCGTCATTTTTCAAAAACTGACATTTTCATGCATGCTGTGTGTTTAGTTTGTGGTTCAAATTTAGTCTCTGAAAACACAAAACTTTAAAGGAGTAATAGTCTTTGTATGAATTAAAAGTACGCCTGAGTTTGAGATTATTTTGATATTTTATTGCAAGATTTTGCAATTTTGGAAAATGAATTGGGGGTGCATTTATTCAGGAAAAAACAGCATTACAGTATTTAGCTTTTTTAATGTTTACTATTAATAATTCGATTCACAAGCCCGTGTGTTAAATTTAAATATAAATTTAGTTGATTTCAGAGAGGCTGAAATCGAGCTAAGAATTCAAAAAATATATATATATAAATTTTATTTTATATATTTTTTAAAAATTTCGTGTAATTGTACATAACTACGGTAAAGAATGTTTTTAAATAAGCATGAAAGAACTCAAGAAGTGTTTTGATCTTAAAAATGCCTTACATTTAATATGAGAACATAATGAACAGTATTCTCATTAAATTTTGCACAGATGCTATAATAAGTAGACATTTTCGCGCGTCTCCTTAAATACTCTGTTCTATTAATTTATTGCTGCTTAGTTGATTTTCAGTTTTGTATGAGCATTGTTAAGGAAACGTGATAGCAGAATGTTTTCGAATTTCTGGTTCAGGGACCTGAAATCGAGCAAAGAATTCAATTTCTGACTCCCCAGAGGCATGCGAAATAGCAAAAATTACTGCACCTTAAATAAACGACTAAGCTTCAAGAGTCTTCATACTGCTTGTTTTGAAATGTGCTAGTTCGTGCGCAATCCTTATGACCACCGCAGGTCAAAACTACGAGTCGCGTTACCTATAGTCTTCATGTTGTGATAGAGATGCATCAGAATGAACCAAACTTGTCAAAGTTTAACGGGTACCGTTTGGATTCTTCTACAAATCCTTTCTTGGGGAAACTCTTCTCTAAATGTAATTTTAGTTTAAAAACCGTTTTATGTAGGGATGACTTGATTTTATGCAGTTGTAACCACTATTTAAACCCTGACGTTGGGTATGTGAGGTAAATGGTTAATCGGGAAATCTAAGAATAAGAGAAGGTGAACTGTGAGTGAGACGTCGCGGGTCCTGAAATTAATATTCGTCGTAGAATCCACCAGGAGTTGTGGAAGTAAGTAAAATTGGAGCTGATCAAGCTATCGGGTTCGAGAAGGATCGTCCTAAGGAGCTCCACCTGAAACTAAGTGATTTTCATTTGTTTTATTTGTCAGATTAAGTGTTAGGATGTCAGATTAAGTGTTAGGATGTCAAATTAAGTGTTAGGATTTCAGATTGCTCCCAGAATTAAACTATAAAGTTGTAAATAATTCATAAAGTGTTAAAGATAACTGTTAAAGGTAAGTGTTAAAGATAAATAAAAGTATATATTTTAAGATCATGTCTGCTTTTTCTCCGAACCCTCTAACACCCGCGACCTTCGGGCTGCGACAAAATTTATTGTAATTTTGAAAGAGAATAAAAGTTTGCTTTGAAAATAAAGAAAACACCTTGAATTGAAGTCAAACACTCTAGAAGACATGTTGTGACCATCGTAGTCATGGTAACGATCTCGTGGCCTTAGTAGTTTCTGTCGGGTCGTGGATTCGAGCCCTGGTGCCAGTGAAGACTCGTTATGCAAAAGCTGTTGCAGGTTAAGACTGTCGAAACTCAAAAGTTCTCATGAATTCTAGTGACGATAAATGATTTGTTTGTCCCCGAATTAAATCGGCTGTATTAAGTGAACAATTAAGAAATAGAAACCAAAATTATTAGAAAATAAATAAAAGTTTTAGTTATTTAAAAAAGGGTTACTTCCAATCTTTTGCAACTGGTTATCAAAATAAATGGACCTAATTTACATCTTATAGAAATTTTAGTTATTTTTTTTCTAATTGGAATATGATTGTATAATTTCATCATATTAAAATATTTCCTGAAGAGAAAAGATAAATATATTTGTATAAATTTATTTTTCACCATGAATCAATGTAACAATTTTAATGAAAACTTTGATATATTTTGGAAACTATGGGCTTCTTATCTTAAGAAAACATTTTAAATGTTTATATAAATTAAAAGGCTAAGAATTTTTTTTTACTTTTCTTTTTAGGATGCATATTTTTGTCATAAAATAAGTAAGATATAGTATACGTTTAAAAATATGATCTACTCTATATGTGATTAATATTCTGTTGAAAAATTTTATAAGCAATAAGCTAAGAGCTCCAAAAGAAATTGTTATTATTAAAATAAGTTAATTCTGATGGTATGAACAAGGCTGCAAATAGTATAAATTGTTTTCAAATATATATGGCATTAATGTTAGAGGGAGGGAGTGGGTGAGAATTTCTTTTATGTTCCAACATTTTTGACAATACAATCTAAGATTTTATTTGTACGATCAGAAATGTATTTCTAGAAGATATTCATATGCATATATTGGTATAACATTTTTTATAATTGATTTCGGTTCATAAAAATCAAGACAAATGGCAAAACAAATGGAATGCGTTAGTTAATTGAATAAATGAATTTAACTCGCGTGGCTTAAGAAAATAAAAGAGAAATAAATAAAACATAATCTCTCTACTGGCTATTTTGAGTGTTTCAGCGAAATAATTGTAAAAAAGTTACAAAGAAAATATTTTAGACAAGATTTTTTTAAAGAACGTCAAATGAAACAAACAGAAAGATAATAATAATAATAATAATAATAATAATAATAATAGAAACATCCTCTATGCAAATATACACTCTCACAAAACATCTTTTAAATTTTAAACAAATTATTTTGCATATTTTTTGTCTTAAGTAATACTGATTTGTATAGTTCACAGTCCCTTTGTTATGTTTAAATTCAACGTTTGTTAATTTGAAGCAAAATACTAAAATTCTTGTACTAGTTGTGTGTCTTTCTTGCCTTTTTATTTTTATATCTTTTGTCTTTTTAGCGCTTCTTTTTGCATCACGCTATGAGTTGAAGGATTCGTTGGCTAATTTTATTACCAAAATGATATTTTTGAGTTAATCTGAGGAAATTATTCGCTGATTTATGAAAAAGAGTGTCTGTTATTTAGAAAAACTTTGCAATGCACGAAAGGACGAGAAAAGGCAAGTAGAGTAAACGAAGAGAAAAATCGCTAGGGCATCCCGGAAGAGAGTCATTCGTGTTTATTATAAACAGACAATACAATAAGAAAAAGAAAAGGTAACTCGTGCTCTTAGAAATAATAAATTCCGTATTTATATCAGTAGAACTGATACGAATATGTTTTGGAAAAAAAAAATATCAATTTGAGAAATTAATCGAGATTTTGAATTTTAAATTGCAATGATGAAAACCAAGACTGAATTTTTTTTTTAAATTAAATATGCTGTTAAATATAAGTAATAAATACGAGCAATATTCAATTTAATTCTTTTAAAGTCTTTTTCTTACTCATATGAACGAATAATGCATTATTTATTAAAATAGAAATAAAATTAATATAATTTCATATTTAGGTATAAAATATACTGTCTTTAACTAAAGAACATGAAACTGAAAAAAATTCATAAACGCTAATCACTTTGATTATATTCATGATAAGTTATTTTTTTCCCGGCATTTAAAATACTATTGCTGTGAAAGCATTTTTACAGAATTCATTAACAGATGAATAAGATAAAATCTATTGCTGAGAAGCTATAGATTTTATCAAACAGTTATTTGTGATAGTTTATTAAGAATGATATTTATTAAAAGCATTATTTCCTTATTAAATAGAAAGTAAGAGAATTTTAATAATGAT
The DNA here is from genome assembly GCA_019973935.1 of Trichonephila clavipes. Lineage (NCBI taxonomy): Eukaryota > Metazoa > Arthropoda > Arachnida > Araneae > Nephilidae > Trichonephila > Trichonephila clavipes. Next base: position 798,165 of record BMAU01018231.1, on the reverse strand, counting down.
TAGAACTTAAAGGAACTAAGTGAAATGAAATCAAAATTAACACATATACATATGTTTTTTTCTATTTTTTTTATATAAATTAGATACTTAAGAAGGGTAGATACTTTTAAAAAAATAATATTTAGATGGTAATTTTTAATTCAGTTTATACAAAAGAGAACATATGTAGAACTTTTTACAGTGTATTAATATGAATGATAAAATCTTTGAAAAACAGGATGTTATGCTACACCAATTCTAACAAAAATTAAGGGACCTTAAACATAATAAATAGTATTTTAACAACAAATATTTTGATAAAATCAATAACCAAAATTTTAATAAAAATGTTTTACTCAAATATAAATTTAGTTTAAAAAAATTGCGTCATTATTAACTTTAAAGGAATTTCTTTTTTAATTTTACTTAGCACATACAGCATAACAATCTTCAAAATATTTTATAAATTAATGCAAATATTATTTTACTAAAATGCAATTTCATTAAATCGAAAAGTTAATCTAAGTTAATAATTAATACAGCATGACTGTAAGCCATGGCTCTTTATAGTTAATATAAATTAATTTTTTTGACAACTTAAAAAACACCGCATTTAAATTTAAATACCAATTCTTTCTTTTATATTTGTAAGTACGAGAGTCAATAGCTCTTAAATCATCTCATGTATATGATTCTACAGTTATTTTCTCAAAAAATTATTTTCATTTGAAACCATGCTTATATAAAAGCATTAAAAATACCCGTATATTTTTATTCATTAATAAATTTTCGTTTGTTGTACCTTGAAACAAATTTTATAAGGTAGATAATTAAATTAATTTCACTTTCCTTTCAAATAAAGATGATTTCTAGCCAAACACGGCGATACTAAGCCAAAACAAAAGCTTACGCTTTGTATTCTTATCGAATGCCCTGCCCTCCCCCGTACTTCAATCAGAGGTTAGGGCCCCGCCCTTTGGGGGGGTCAAAAGGTAAGGCGTGGGTTACCCCCGCTGCTCCGACGGCGCCAGAATCAGGGCGCCAAGAAAGATGAAGTATGGACGGGCCAACCTCACCTTACAAAAAAAATTAACTTCTTTTTTCTTTTTATTTTTTTACACGTGTGTGAAAAAAGTGAATCTTCTTTTCGAAGTTAAAGCGTAAGTGTCGGAGGTCAATGCTCCTTATGAATGAAGTTTTATTTTGTGTTTCTTCTCTTGCATATTTAATTCTAGGAATAGAAATAAGCAGAAATTTCTTTTTTTTCGTTACATAATTTTTAAATGGCCTGTTAAATCTTATTTCAAACAGCTGTTTAAGAGTGATTATATCCGCAAAATGTGTGCTGTCTTTATTTTTAAAACGATTCTGGCAAATTACGTGATTTGATAAACCTTCGTATTGAGAGGAACAGGATTTTTTTTCTAAAATACATAAAATTCAGTGGCACATACAAGAAGTGCTCGGGTCCGGAACCCTCAAAGCCCTTGATTTTTTCCCCAATTAATTATAATCCTATGTATATAGTATGTAAAATTTAATTAAGTATTAGTTGTTAATAATTAATTTTATTAATTAATGCTAATTATTAATTAAATAATTAGTTTTTTTCTGTTTTTTGTTCCCGAAAATCGACAAAATCAAAAGATTTTGTTGGGCGGCATATTGGAGCATAATACGAGAATAGTGGACTTTCCACCTTGGTCCCCCTTCCCCTTGAAAACTTCCTGCGTGCACTACTGATAAAATTTAAGATCTTATTTTATAAAGCATTTGGGAAATAAAAGCTACTTATAATTTTCTTTATAATTTGTTCTAATTTTTCTTATAAGGCACACAATTCATAGTTTCAAACAAATATGAAATTTTGTTTTCAAATTAATATATAAAGCACCAAATGATCTTGAAAATTTGCTTCATTTCAATTTACATCGTTAATTGATTTCTTTTTTTCAGAATTTCAGAAAGAACACTATAACGATGTGAAATATAACTTATTTTACTACCATAAAAGAACTTACATTTATTTAGTTTTTAATGCAAGTATATCTCATATTTGAAATGATTTATACTCGCCCTCTACATATTTTTTATTCAAAGAAGTGATTTTGGAAAAAGAGTTCTTTAAAATACTTCAATGATGATAGAATACTTTTTATGATAAAAATACTTTAATTATGGTACAATGAGTTGCAATAATATTATTCAGTTATAAGGATGCCTTGTGCCAAATATCACTAGAGTTGCAAATCTTAGAGCATATTTTCAAGTAGAAACAAATTGTTCAAATATAAATACAAAACTCTTGCGTTTGTAAACATATCTAATTATTATGCAGCGTCCATGAAGTTTTCATATTTTAGAAATATGTCATTTACTCAATTAAATAAATAAAATCATAAACTTTTCAATAAGAAGAAATATAAAGCACAATTTTTAGTCTAAAAAATAGATGGATATAACAAAAAAAAAGAATTATATGACACAAAATATGTTTCTCTATGAGAAGGGGAAGAACTGATTTAAAAATGCTTTTTTAATGAATATATATTGTCCTAAAGTATTCCGAATAACATTATTTTCTTGAAATATTTTAATGATGGAAACAATTTACATATCGTTTTTCTACATTTGCTTAAAAACATACGAGTATCTGTTGCAAAATAAAGCAAACCAGGGTCGTAGCAACCGCCGTATCAGCCGTATCAATGATACGGGGCCCTCAAGTGACAGTGGCCCCATCAAGTGTAATTACAGTTCCACTAACAAAGCTCCCATATCTAAAAAAGAACTCTAAAGGAATTTTGATAAAGGGCCTCCCGAGGGCTAGCTACGCCACTGGTACAAACACAAATATGCGTATTTCAATAAAAAAAACTTCTCTCAGCATGCTTAACATGAGTAAATTATTTTCTTAGAAAACCAAGTTGAGAATTGATAATTTTAAACTATTCAGAATAATTACGATTACTATATTCCTTTGAGACCCAGCTCACACAATCATATGGGTTAGACATTCTTTTATCCCTTTAAGACTGGAAATGTTTTTATCTTTAAATATTACATTTTTCTGGTTATTAACACTATACTGACCCAAAGGACACTGGCGAAAATAATTTAAAAAAATTTTGCTTCCCCCCCCCAGAGCGTAGAGGAGGGGTGTTAAGTCGAGCGTTAAGTCGATCGCGATTGGTGGACCACCAAGACATTTTGGGGTGACCGCCTTCACTAAGACCTAATAATCATTCCATCGTACGAAGGTTTAAAAATACCACATTTATTCGAATTTAAGCCACCATCGATTCTAAGCCGCGCCCCAAATTCTCAACAAGATTTTATGAAAATAGAAAAATATCTAAAATGGTTTATCGATATCAAATATTACAAAATTAAAATAAATTTAAAAGGAAAACTAATAAGGAGTGAATAATTAGTTATTTTATCTGTATTATAAATAAATGCCTGAAAATTGCTCTAAATACCCCATCCCAAAATTTTTTTCTTCTTTTCGAATCTAAGCCACACCTGATTTTCTATTGCATTAACATTTGGAAAAGAGTGCAGCTTAGATTCGAGTTAATACGATATTTTAAAAAATACGGAGGAAAATTCGTACCCTAAGAGAACATTTCGTTGATAGAAAATGCTCCTAGCTATTTGAAGATTATTTTACGAAGAAAATCGTAAAATGTTCTTGGTTCCGGGAAAAAATTTGCTAAATAGAGAAATTTGGAAAATAAAGGTTCGTAAAATGGAGATCCCACTGTATTGTATAATTTCTCTTTTAGCTCACTACACCTACACCCCTGGGTGGACCACAACACATTGAAAAAATTAGAAGTAGCCCTTTCCCTGGAAAAGTCTGCCCACCCCTGGCGTAGAGTGTTCCAGCACGAAGGTGCGGGCTGGGTTTTGAAAGGATATTAATGTTTACGAGTATAAATTAAGTTTCCATTTTTTAATTTTATTGCATGAGTTCTTACACATTCAAATACTTTTAATCAGTTGCAAATATATTGCACCAACTCTTAATATCATTGTTAGGAAAGAAATGTTCTTCTCATGGATAGTATTGAAAACTATTTTATTTAATTTTGTTATTTAATGGTACTTTTAAGTTCGATTTAAATTTAATGTTTAAGGTCATCGTTATTTTCAGACGCAGGAACATACTTAGAATGTCATTCGAACTAACACTACATTCTTCAAACTAAGGTATTATGTCTTGCTAGAATTTTGAAATTTCTTTGGAGGTAACTTCACTGCATTTTAAATTTTCCTCTGCCATTATTTTGCTGAATTAGTTTCAGAACCCACGATTATGAAGCTGTAATCTATGACATCATCAATGAATGGTTTTTAAAAGTTATTAAAACTTCTTAATGATGCTTTTTATGATTTCTCGACCCTCAAAACAACAATTCTTTGTAAGTCGATGTGATGCAGGTATATCGTGCACTTATACAGAAGATTGTTCACACTTTTTGGAAAAGATTTTGATAGTTAATTTTTTTTTAATGGTTCCCGTATTCTCTCGATTCTATGTTCCGTATTTTTTTTGTGGCATTTTTCTTCTATCTGATAGCCATGATTCTTTACAATAGCTCTAGCTTGAGTTTTTCGTGAAAGTAAATTCTTTCTTAGAACTGTCATGCAAATTTTGCTCCATTCCTCTTGAACCGTTTTCCAAAGCCCGTTCATTGTTCTTGTATACCGTTTGCCTAAAGCTCGTTTTAATAAGCCCAAAACACAAAAGTCCATTGCAGAAGCGTAGGGTGATTTTACACGTACTTCATCAAATGGGATACACTTTATTCCTGTTTCCGATTCTTTCTTTGCTAAATAAGCGGTAGTTGACTTAGACATGTGACTAAAGGTTTTGTGCATATGAAGCTCAACTTTATCAATGTCCTTTCTGTACATGGTTGGAATTCCTTTTTCACAAATTGGTTCTAAAATATTCTCCTGATATTATAGTAAATTAATTTTGACTTTGCTTGAGACTTTCTTGATTTTTAATTTGCCATTGTTTGAAAATCCTAGAACTATCTTGAAACTCTTTCAGGACTTTACTGTACACTGACAATGCCATTTCGTACGGTCATTTCCGGCAGTTGAGCAATAGAAAATTGATATTTTATTGCAGTCACTTAAATATACCCTAGTCTCATTGAGTGTTACCACAAATTTCCATTTTTCAGCAATTAAGTTTTTTTTAAACAATTTTCTACCATTTGCTTTTCTTTCAGCAAATTATTATTTTTTTAAAAAAGGAAACAAACTTTAGATTTAAACATCATTTTTCGGTTTAAATCTCTATAAATGATTTTAATTACAGTGTCGGAAGACATTTCTAGACTCGATGCAAAGAATCTTTGAGTTGGCAAATTTTTTTTTTGGGGGGATAAAACTTCACTTTCTTGATAGTTGCCTGTGTTTGCACAGTCTTAAGATGAAGTTTCGTGGTTATGTTTTCATTTTTACTTTCTCTCTCTCTCTCTCAGCTAGACGTTTTTTCCCTTTCAAATTTAATCTATATATATAAAAATGAATGTGTGTCTGTCTGTACTCGATGGATTCAAAACCCATACATCCAATCACCGTGAAAATTTGGGAAATCATCAGGTATATCGCCGGGAAGGTTTCTGAAATTTTTTTTAAAATCAGAGTTGGGGTTCTAGATGCTCCCGAACAAATATCCAAAAAATATCAAAATAACATTTAATCTATAGTTATAAAGGAGAAAAGCGACCCACTCACTGACTCAATGTCTAATAACGATATCTCCGGAACTATTCAACCTACAGACTTGAAATTTGGTAGGCAGGTTCCTTTCATGGAGTAGACATCAACTAAGAACGGATTTCGCAAAGATAGAACCTCAATGGGCGTAACGGGGGTTTGAGGGGCGTTATAGATAATTAGTTCCATTATTAAACTATTAGACGTACAGTCTTGAAACTTGGTATAGATCTTTTTCATAGAGTAGAGATCCCCTACAAAATGATTTTTATAAAAATTGACCTCGAAGAGGCGTTGAGGGTGCTTAAAGGGCGTTATGCATAATTATTTCCATTTTTAAACTATTGGACGTACAGTCTTTAAATTTGGTAAACGGATTCCTTTCACAGAGGACAGATCCGAAACAAAATGAATTTTGTGAAAATCAAATCCCAAGTGGCGCTGCAGGGGTCTAAGAGGCGTTATACATAATTATTTCCCTTTTTAAACTATTAGACTTAGTCTTGAAATTTGGTACGCAGATACCTTTTATGGCGTAAAGATCCATGAGAAAATTGACTTCCAAGTGGCGTTTCGCGGGCCAAAGGGGCGTTATAAGTAATTATTTCAATTTTTAAACTATTAGACGTACAGTATTGAAATTTGGTAAGCGGATTCCCCTTTCATAGAATAGAGATCTGCTAGAAAATGAGTTTTGAGAAAATTAAATCCCAAGTGGCGTTGCGTAGACTTAAGGGGCATTATAGATAATAATTTCCGTTTTTAAATTATTTGACGGACAGTCTTTAAATTTTATAAGTGGACTCCTTTCATGGAGTAGAGTTCCACTACAAAATGGGTTTGTGTGAAAATCCGCCCCCAAGTGGCGTTGCGGAGAATTAAAGGGCGTTATAGGTAATTATCTTCTTTTTTAAACTATTAGACGTAAAACCTTGAAATTGAGTTAGCAGATTCCATTCATTGAGTAGAGATCCGCTATAAGATGGGTTTTGTGAAAATCGTTTCCTAAGTGGAGTTGCGAGTGCTTAAAGGGCATTATAGATAATTATTACCATTTTTAAACTTTAAGACGTACAGTCTTGAAAAATTTGATAAGCAGATTCCTTTCATAGAGTAGAGATCCGCTACAAAATAGGTTTGGGGAAAATTGACCCCCAAGGGGTACTGAGGAGGATTAAGGGGCGTAATAGATAAATATTTCAGTTTTTCAGCTACTGGACCCATCTGCTTGAAAATTAAAAGATATGTTCCATTCATGGAATAAAGTTCCCTTCACAAAGATTTTTGCGAAAACGGACCCCCAAAGGAGTGGGTTTGCGAGGGGTTAAGGCGAGTTACGGAAAAATTCCTGTTTTTGAATTTAACCCATTTACTTGAAATTTGTTGAGCACGTTTCTTTAGTTGAATAGAGTTAAACTAAGAATGGATTTTATGGAAATCAACTCCAGGGGGAAGCGGGGGAATTATTGAGGCGTATTGATAGACAAAATTCCCGTGTTTTCCGAATTACTAGGACTGTAATAATAAAATTTGGTTTACATGCTTCTTTTTTGTTGAATTGAAATCCACTAAGAATGCTCTCAACGGGGTTACGGAGCGTATTGATGATAAAAATTCCATTTTTGCTCTATTAGATTTAGACATGAAATTTAGCACGCATGTTTATTTTACGGAATAGAGATCTACTAAAAGTTGCTTTGGTGGAAATTCACGTGATTATTGGGTTAAGTGAGCGAAAAAATCTTTTTACTTCTATATTTTAGATATTAATAGAAATTAGAAATTATAATTTCTGTTATTTTTATATCAAGAGGCGAGAGTTACAGCTATAAATATATTTTTCAATAGAATCGAATTCTTAATGCTAGATATCAATGATTTATATATATGTAATCAGTATATATTCATAGAGCATCGTGAAATACCCAGTGAAGCGGGTGGGTAACGGCTAGTATATTATAAATACCTTTTATTGAAAAGCAATAACCTGGATTTTTACACCGATTTATAATTTGTTGATACGAATATTTCTCATCGAAAAGCGCAGTTACGTAACCATCGAGCCACCTATCAGTTTTAAGAGTCATTTTCAAAATAAATCTTTTATTTTACATTCCAATCAAAAGAAAACATTATCAGACAATTATTCTAAAATTCCTAAAGTTTTATTTCAAAATGCAAAATAGAAAATCAATTACAAAATCGTTTCTATGAAATGTGAACGACCTTCTGTATAGGGAAATAAAAAAGCTGTGATGCTTTTGAGAAACTGAGAAATTGTGTTGATAAGACTTTATAACTATAACTCTAATAGTTATTGTTCGATAGAAAAATTATCGTTGACTATCGAGATTAAACTTTTAAGTATGTTTTCAGCATCTAAATATAAGTTTGTATATATACTAGCCATTTCCTATTCAACTCGCTAGGTATTTCTTGATTTTGTATAGCTGTGTATTGTTTTTAAATTGTTGATATATAAGTCCTAGCAACAAGCTTTTGATTGTATTTAAAACCAGTCTTACAACCCACACCTCTTAATTAAAACAAAAGAGGAATTTCGAAAATTGAAGTATATTTACCTCTTATGCCCCTTTAAACTCCTTTAAGAGTAGATTTTCTCGAACCGTTTTGTTGAGTAAACAAAAGAAGCAGATTTGTCAAATTACAAGTCTGAAGGTCTTATAAATCAAAAACGAGAATTTTTGTTTATCATGCCCGCACAACTTTCATTGGGAGTCTATTTCCGAAAAACCCATTCTTGGAGGATCTCTACTCAATGAAAGAAACATGCATGACAAATTTCAACTTTGAAGGTCTGATAATACCGGAGATCTAGTGATGATTTCTTCTACATATTTGTGTGTTTCTACCATTCATGTATATTCAATGTAGAGATTTAAATAATTTTACAAATAATCATAAAAAATTATTATAGGTATATAAATAAAAATGCACCCTATCATATAAAAGAAAACACGTAAACACCGAAATGTAAAAGAACCCCCAAAATTTAAAACAGATACCAAAGTAGCAAGTATTATAGGCTGAGGACTGTTTTTAGCGGAGTTAAGTCAAATTAAGTTTTTCAAATTTTCAACATATATTTAATGAAAATTTTCATTCAGTCTGTAAACTAGATAAATCTTTTATGAACTTAACATCACTTAAGAACATGAATGCTATGCTATTAGCGCTATAAATTGTTTGATAGACCTTGGAATTTTAGCCCTGGCTAAATGATACTTAACACCATTAGAAAAACATCACATTCTGCGAAAATTTTGAAGGCAAATTTAACTAATGTGTAATAACTCTAAGTATTCCACGGGATGAGTCTTACGAGGGGGGAATCAGAATTTAAATTTCCAACTTCGACTTCTGCCACTGTCGGCCCTAAGGCATCCAACTAGGCTCGTAGTCCAATTTTTCAAAAATAGGTTTTCTGAAGAATTTAATTGCTTTTTAAGGAACACAAATAGGTTCAATTAGTTATAATCATTAAATAAATAACATGTATCTCTCCTGTTTTCGAAAAAATATTATTTTTATAAAATTTTAGCAAAATTTTCAATGTTAAGAAAAACAGCATAAACAAAAACACATTGGACATAATATAATTTTAATTTCATTGATATACTGCTTCTTGATCACAAACCAAAAGATAAGCATTGTTATAAGTAATAAATGTTTTATAAGAGTTCAAATTTAAAATTATTGATTTTTCGTCAAAATTACTTTGTGTTCTAAGTTAAGAATGGCTGCAATAGTAACTAAAGGGTGTTTTCTTAGAGGTATAGAACTTTAAATTGCAATAAAACAACGATGTATTATTCGATTGACATGAATTTTTTTTATTTGAAAGATAATCTTGTGGCATTACATTTTAAATATGATTTCTGGCATATGACTGCCATGGCTGGCTCGGATGTAGTCCAATCTGGACGTCCAATTTTCGATGACTTTTTCAAACATTTGTGGCCGTATATCGGCAATAACACGGCGAATGTTGTCTTCCAAATGGTCAAGCGTTTGTGGCTTATCCGCATAGACCAATGACTTTACATAGCCCCACAGAAAATAGTCTAGCGGTGTTAAATCACAAGATCTTGGAGGCCAATTCACAGGTCCAAAACGTGAAATTAGGCGGTCACCCAACGTGTCTTTCAATAAATCGATTGTGGCACGAGCTGTGTGACATGTTGCGCCGTCTTGTTGGAACCACAGCTCCTGGACATCATGATTGTTCAATTCAGGAATGAAAAAGTTAGTAATCATGGCTCTATACCGATCACCATTGACTGTAACGTTGTGGGCTTCATCGTTTTTGAAGAAGGATTCCACCAGCCCATAAAGCGCACCAAACAGTCAGTTTTTCTGGATGTAACGGTGTTTCGACATACACTTTTGGATTAGCTTCACTCCAACTGCGGCAGTTTTGTTTGTTGACGTAGCCATTCAACCAGAAGCGCGCTTCATCGCTAAACAAAATTCGCTTATGAAAATCGGGAACAACGGCAATGTCGTTTTGGGCCCATTCGACGAATCTACGTCTTGCTTGATGATCGTTTTGATGAATTGCCAAACCAAACTGAGAATAAATCACTTGACAGCTGTTAAATCGGTCTCCATCTTGGAAAGTAATGCCAACTTAAACTTCTATACCCGGAAAAAAAACACCCTTTATAAATGTAACTATCTTAAAAGCCACGGTTTTTTATACTCTAAAGGAACTCATAACATAATTGTTACAAATTTCCTTGAATTTTATAGGATTATTTTGGAGAAATTCCATTTTTCGTGCACAAATTATCGTGAAAATCTCGTTCTTCAAAAAAAAAAGAAAGTAAGATAAGAAAAAAAGAAAGAAAAAGAAAACACTAAAAATATCCTTATATGTTATATAAAGTAAATATTAGAAAGACAACAAAATTTTCAAGTTTTATGTATATTATTCTTTTCTCTTTCGCAGTACTCTCGCTTATGTTTTTTTTTCTAAGGGCCCTAACATCTAGCACCTAAAAATATTTTTTTAGCCTTGTCGGACACCTTAAAACTCACACTTTTATAACCACTGGTTTATTTTTAATTAATTGATTACGAACAATCCTATGAATCTCTCTTTTGAATTATTTGCCTGAAATTAAGTACACTCAAAAATGATTATAAAAGTGGATATAATAATATAGTCTTGCCTTTCTCAAATTAGAGAAGAATTGTAAAACCTCGGCCTAATGTGGCCCGAAGAGTGGGAAGTTTATGAAAATCCCGTGTTATCGAGAATGGAATTAAAAAAGAATAAGCATGAGAGTGTTTCTTGAGAAAATATTGCTCTGAACTTCTATGTATTGTTTGCTTGAGAGTACAACAGAAAATAAACTTCCCAAATATCCTTAAAAGAGTACTCTATAGAGTACCTTAAATACGTACTCTATGAAGGCATAGAGCATATATTACATGAAAATGAAAATGAAGGGATACAATGTATATAGTAAATTTCCTAATCAGCCACACTTCAGAAAAATACTTTATGAAGGTCTAACGATATCTATAATGAAAAATAAGTAGCCTATTTTGCAAAAACTGGCTACTTTTTTTTTTAAAGAAATCTATATAATGTCCTATTGCCTTCCGTGATGCACTTTACTTTTTTCTGCTTCATCACGAAGATGACAAAGGAACAGTCAGTTCATTACCAACGTATCTTGTTGTTTTAAAATAAGGAAAAGTGGCTTCGATAGCCTTTAGTCCCTCACTATGTGATACTTTAGGAGTTTTTACAGTGTCTAACGTTGTCTTAACATCATCACATTTCGACATATTTTTCACTAACTGTGACAGCAGCAATAATTTATGCAAGGACATCCTGAAAGGGTGTGGCTAAGTTATGCGAACTGCCGGCGAGATGACGACTGATGAGTTTTCAGGACTCTTCTGTACTATATGAACAATGACAATATGAAACAAAACTGTTTTACCAATGAGGCTGCATTTTAACAAATTAGCCTTTACAGACACAGCAAATCCCGAAATGTGAGGCCATTTCATGATGGCACCATCGCTACCACAAAAATTTGGATGCTTTAATCATTTTTTTATTTCAAGCTTTCGTCCGATGCGTGATTTAATTTTGTTGAGTGTACCAAAGCCGAATTGGTACACAAGGGATCTTTTACATGCCACATAATCATATGCAATCCGTAAATACGAATCCGCATCCAGAAAACCTATCGACTCCAGCCGGGGTCGAATCTGCAACCTTAGGCTTATAGAAAGTGGGCACGCTATCTCTAAACCACCTAGCCGACATGAAACAAAACTAAAGTTTATAAATATTATGGTAAAAGTTCATTTAAAAACCAATTGGAAACCATGCTCGTATGATCAAAATTATATGTTGAACTTTTTATCTCCAAAAGGTGACCCAAGATTCCTAAATGGATATTCGAAACAACAGACGAAAAATGTTGCAAAACGTCTTTGATGTTATTGACACATTTACATAAACGAATTTTCCTTTAGCATATAATCTATTGTATTTATTATTTTAACGTAATATATTTTGTGAACATCATAGTAGTTATGAGTACTTCGAAAAAAAAACGTCTAATAGTTCAGTTTTGTCTTTCATCTACTCCAGTTTCTCATTCTCTTTAAAATAAATAATCTCTTAAATCTTTTTTAGGCACAACACAAAATTTCATCTATTTTGGGGTATCCAATAATTATTAAAACTATCTTAAATCAAGAATTTTAAAGCATGAAAAATATACCGTATATGCTGACTTTTGATGTTTATCTAAATCTAAATTTATCTTTTCTTTTCAGTAAGATCATTTTCTAGGTTAACCACATAATTCACGTCCCTGTTAAGCAGTTTATGAAAAATATATTAGACCCTGCTTCCCTCTACTCAATTCGAATTCCGGCTCTTTAAATTAAATTTTAAAATCACTTATCATATGACGATACGTTTTTTTAAAAAAGGGGGTTTCAAGGTCGTTGCCCCGGTGTTTTGTAAAATGATTACGTTTAAAATTACATCTTTCAATAAACGGTTAAACGACAAGAAGAATCGAGCAAACAATGATATTTATTTACGTTTCGGAACGTGATTTTAAATAATGAGAATCGTATTATATTTAATAGCTTCACATTACTAAATTTTCCGCATTTTCAAAAGCTTATTAATTTAAGCTTTAAAAAAATTACTATAATCGCGTTTTTCCGCATTCATACGCAATTTAAAATTCATGATTAAAGAAAATTTCAGAAATATAATAGAATCTACATAAGGTGACCACCCAAGGGACAGAAATAAACTGTTTTTGAGACTATCTTTTTTTCAAATAAATAATTTTATTTAAATTTATAATCTTTAATCTTAATATAAATTATAATCGTTGATTTACATGAACACAATAATACCTTTCACATTTTTACGAAACTCGTGATTTATAAATAGGTGAAATATTAAAGCCCTATTTAATATTTGAACTTTGAATCACACACACAGTTAGAACATGAAAATGTTGTGAAAAGCGAGCGGTTATGTTAGTGCAAAACGGTTCAAGTAAGTGAGATTAAGAGTCACATTATATAACTTCGCACTATAAGGCAACACGAGGGTTAATCGCGATGGACCTCGTAATTTCGAACCTCGGTCAAGTGACGAGGATGAAGCCTTAGCTAGCACATCATGTTCAAACTACCACACCATGCCAACAGGAGGACTTTGAACTCGTATACATCAGCCCCCCTACACGGTGGTATGACGGTCGCAAAAGTAGTTTTAATCGATAATAAGTATAATTGATTTTTTGTAACATTTTGCACATAAACACTTTCGTGTATACTTAGTTTATTAATACATGATCTGTCCTAAAATTCCTGCAATGATTTTTTGTAGTTGGCAACGCTGGCTTGTGTACTGGAACTTTGGGTGTGGGAGTTAGTGTGGGATCTAAGCTTCGAAACTAGACCGGTGTCAGTCGCCTGCGGGTAATGGTTGAGGTAGGGTCACACCCTGTGTGAGGGTGTGTGAAACTGAGTAAAAACGGGACGGAGACACTCTAAATGCTTCGGAAAGCTGACGGTGACAGGTCTCTGAAACAACGCCAAACGTCCATGTGGCACAAGAGGTCGTGAGTCTGTCAACGATTACGACGGCACGGGCCACCTGTCGACATCACAAACGGACAACTCGAAGCAAAAAGTACGTCGTTTTGGACAAGGAACGACGGTTAAGTATTCGGATAGTTGCACTGTATTCATTCTTTCGGAGTTGCTGGAAAAAATGGTTGGAGTAACGCTGTCCCAACCGCCTTATAGCCATGATCTGTCACCAGCGCATTTATTTTTGTTTCAGAACCCTGAAAGGAATTCGGCATGGGACGCCGGAACTCACTGAAGGAGATTCTCGTTGACGACTTTCAGGGTGCCTTCAAATGATTGAGTGAAGCGTTGGTAAAAGTGCATGGAACTAGGGGGAGAATACTTTCAAAAGCTCTGAAAAGATTGTAAACTGATGTTGAATAAATGATTTTTTAAAAAAAGTATTCCAGGAACTTTTGGGATGGACCCTGTATTATGTATATCTTACCAATGTTTTTGTTATTTGCTGTGATACCTAAGCTAATTGAACAGCATTTTGCAAACAAAAGTAGGTGGCGGACGCCGCTTTGAATTTTAGTTTGTCTCGAATTTGGACGGAATATCATCTCTTGTACCTCAAGTAGAGCCACATATGCCACTTTACCTACGAACGGGATTAATCGTTCGAGCGGGTATAATATTCTAGTACTTCTTCTTCTAGCAGTATTTCTAGAGCATATATGGAACTAATGATCAATCTGAAACGAAATTGAACAGTTTGCTATTTCGAAATTTAATTCTACAAAAGTGTTCATAATGGAGGATTCACATTACAGAAGTAAATTAACTGTATTTATAAAGTTAATCAGTTAATGTATTAACTTCATTATTTAGTTCCTTTTGTGATTTTAACATGATGTCACTTTTACCCTGTTATGCTGAGAAATATAAGGGTGACCATTTATTGTTCATTGGATTATAAATTTGATTTTCTGCATAATACTTCAAGCCACGTACATACTAGTCCCCATAATTAAGGATCGTGAAAGGAAAAATCCTGCATCTATTTACGATATCCTTATCCTTTGAAAATGGTACTCAAAGCTTGTGATAGCATTTGTTTTTAGAATTCGCTTTAACAGAGCTAACAATTTCATCACGATTTCTTTAAAAAAATACTTTAAAAGGTTTTATATTATTGGTATAGTCTATCTCACATATTTTTTAAGTCTTCTTCCTATTACTGACTGTCACGGTGGAGGTTTAATGTGAGATAATAGGTATTAAAGTAAAACAGAGCAAAAATTTATATTAGACGTATGACCAGAAAAAAAACTAAATAAAAAAATTGTACTTCAGTTTTAAATTCTATTGATTACAAAAATATTTCTATGGCATTGGCAATCAAAGCTGACCACACAATTAGTAATTTAAAAGGTCTGTGTATATATCTCCGAATTATAAATGGCAAACATAATATCAATAAAAAAGGATCAGTAAAAGATAAATAGTGAGAATACAGTTTTATATTTTATCTCATTAAAACATTGAAATCCAGAGAATATATAATTTTAACAAAATAATTGCTTCTCTTTTTTAAGAGGACATGGTAAAAATTATAAAAAACAACAACTTTGATTAAATGGTTTTTACAATTTTTTTTTATTTTAAATTATGTACATGTATTTCGTAAAAAAGTTTTGTGCTCAAAATACTGCAAAAAACACTAGCCTACTTAAATAAAACTACTGCTACTATTTAAAGACTATTTAAAGGAAACTTTGAAAAATTATGAAGAGATTTTAAAGTACTCCTACAACTGACGTACAGATATGAAAATGACAGGCTCACGCGTCTTTTCTTTAACATGTCCTTTGGATTCGTTGAGGCCAGAATTAATGGCAACTCTTTTCCAACCAAATACAAGAAGTGAAGTGTGAAAGAAAGATGCAAATTAAGAACCTTTTAAATATCAGAAGTTAGAGTAAGCGCGGTGGTAATTTGTGGCAAGTGATGGCAATTAGAGGAATGTAAACAGTCCGTGGTTCTAGATTGAAGAAGTTTTTGATAACGTTTACGTGGCGAACAATAATAATTATACGTGATAGAGATCCAGTAATCAGGGTGCATACCATTGCACACGAAGTATCGCAAGACCTCATCTAAGTCTAGTGTGATCGTTTACTGATACTACAACTAGGTAGGATTGATTATTTAATATTAGGACCAGTGATTGTATTAGAATTGAATGTAAGCGATTCAGTTATTGATAGTGGTCCGAGTTAGGTTAAGTCGTTATTATAAATATATTGTGTGTGGTGTGTTTTACCATCGTAGATTCTCTCACATTAATTATTATAATCTAATTTGTTAAAGGTTTAAGTTAAATATCTTAATAAAGTCATATTAAGATAATGTTTGATTCTAGTTCTTTCGTTAATCCTACGCCTCTATATAGCTCACGCTGATACTCAAAGAGATAGTCACCCCAGGGGGGAATTATCACAGACTGATGTTCGCAAAATACATTTTTGTTTGAATGCTAACTGAACATTCCTTGAAAAATGTATAAATTCTAAATAGTAGTTATTAAAAAAAGGCACAGTGGTCGTGTGGTAGCGTACCGCGCTTCAACACCACAGGTTCGAGTTCTATTCCCGGGCAGGGAAAAGTCAACTCAGCTTTTCATTCTTACTGCAATGGATCGATAAAATAGTACTAAGCTTGTTTGGGGATATAAACGCTGGGGGTCTCGCTTCAGACTGACCACCTGATTGGGACATCTGCTCATGCACCTCAGTGCCCAATGGTCACGTATACTGGGATGGGCCCAGTGGGCCCTCATGGGCTGTGGCACCACTGAGTTTGAGTTATTAAAAAATAAATGTATAAATTCTAAAGTTGTTAGAAAAGTAGTTATTTTTCTGTCTGAGGTAAATCAGCTTAAAGTTTTCATTTTTCATTAGAATGTTAATAAAAAAGAATATGAAGCTTATATATCATAACTCTGGATTTTTTTTTAAACTTAGAACTTCCAAATTTTGTGAGATTACAGAAAATTATATAAAAATAGTTTTAGTTAAAATAATTATTTGAATTTTCGACCGACTTTTATCAATCGAATCGTAATACGACCCCTTAAATATGGAATTTTGGAAAAAAAATCCTGTTTTTTTTTAAAAGTAAATTGCACAACTAATTTTGTGTGAGTTCAGAGACAAGTGTTTTTTCTGAATCGAAACTAGTAAATCATATTTTTATGAAATATACCTTCCTGTGGAAAACCATTCTTCTCATGCGACTTGACGGAAGCACATGATTCACGGTCGGTCCTCGTGTCAGCCATCTGTCGGATGGCGTTGACGGTCCGGCCTTGGCCCGACACTGGCCTTGCAGGCCATCTGTGAGAGACAGGGTTCTCCCGTAACCGAACCTGGTACTCAAATAAAACAAAATATCTCCTCTTTTCCAATGAAAAAGTAAAACGGAACTAAACAAAGCATCTCCTTTTTCGATTACAAAATATTTTAGGCATCATTAGTTCTTTACGAATAATATTTCTAATCTTTTTTAATTATTATAGAGAATCAGAATAGAAACATAGTTTTTGTTTCAAATTTTTTAACAAAATTTTCATTATATGAGAAAATTGAAAATTCAAGTTAAAGAATATATGTAATTCAATTTTCATTCTATTTAAATAAATTCCCGTGTTTGCTTACCAGAAATTTAAGAAGGCATATTTATAAACCTATATATATTGTAAATACACTGTTTGATATTAAAAAAGCCATTCCAAAAAGGACTAGTAAAAAATATGTAAATGTTTGGGTAAACGTACCTCACGGACTAATGTAAATTGCAGGAAATACGCAACTCTCTGGTAGCTCTCTTCAGTAGAATTTTAGGAAAGGAACTTATAAACTGGGTAATATACATGGCCCTATATCTACCATTTTCATATTTTTTTTCTTATCACAGAAGACAAGTGTAATGGCAAAGGATTCCAAGTTTTCGCCAATAGAAGTAGTTTCAAAAGACGTGATTTTGCGAAGAGAATGGTGATTGGACAAACAAAGGCAGGTTGATCCATACGAAAATCTCAGCTGCCTCCACCTAGATATGTTCATGCTTCACTGGCTGTGGCAATTACGGTCGGAACAAGAAAATGTCATAAGTTTGAGGAGATGTTAGTGCGGCTACAGCAACGAGTGAGAATCGACGTATTCACCAGCAAGAGGTGTAGGCTTTGCAAGCCACTTCTAGCACCAATTTCCAAATCAGGAGGCTATTGGACCATCCTATGTCAATCAGGATCATTACCCAACGATTGGTTGCTAATGAGCTGAACTCTTGGCGTCCCTTAAGAAACTGATATTCACTTCACAGTGTAGAAAACTCTGTTTACGATGATACCGATTTGAGCGACGTGAACTATGGAATAGAACATGATCATGTTCCAAGACAAATATCTCTTTTGCTTTTCTCATGATAGACGCTGTGCACGAGTTTAGCGCCAACGTCCATCAGCATTTGTTTGTATGAATGGCGCACGCGCGCCAGAGCAGTATCATGATTTGAATGTACCATCGCTTATGATACCAGGACACATATAGTTCGTATAACAGCGCAACGATACGTGGATGTCGTTCTGCAACTGTAATACTACTCTTTCTTCGTGAGTTATGGGTGTTCATTATCCACACACTCCATACATAAACCAATATACTTTACAAAATACTCAGATGCTTTCCTGGCTACCATTCTACTTTGATCTCTCACAGTTGGAACATGTCTGGGACGGTTATTCGACACCATTTGCTACCTTGCCACGTTCAGAAGACAAACCGTGGCAAATAATTGAAAGCGAAAAGATAGTAATCTTTTAAGACGCCTTCCATTACTCTCACTGACTATGCACCTGGAAGCGTTGCTTCGTGTATCGTCGTAGGTCGATTAGGTGGTTCAAACCTAATCGAGCGTTGTCCACCTTATGTGTTACAAGAATTATTTCAAAATGAACATCATTTATTCTTCGTTGCTGTCTGTTCACCGAGATTCTTCACATTCGCATCGAATCTGCTTGTTAAATTTTTAATGTTGAATTCTAATTTCTATATTAAAGGTACACAGGTGTAGTTGAAAAAATTTGTATATTTAAATAACTAATAACAATTAATAATTAAAAAGAAAATAATAAAGTTAAGTTAAAAGCAAACTAAAACTTTAGAAACATTTAATGAAATTGATTTTTTTATATGATTGTACAGTAGAGATCTTAATAAGATGGATGAGGTTGGTGGACTTCTTTTGATCAGTCGGGATGCGCCAAAAACGTTGAATTTCTCTGTCAAGGAGAGGGCATGACTAAGGAAATTCATTTGGGGTCGAGACTTGGTGTAATAGTACTCCTTTAGGGTGTTCAACTCTCAATGTAATTCCGCCGAACGGCCAGTTAAATTCCGAGAATAACGCCTTCGAAATTCATGCTTAGCTTTTATACAATCAAATTTCAATTTCCTCCGACGATTTCGTAACTTGGTTGATATTTCGTCTGCATACTATGCGCGAGGTCTGGGTTCGATTCTTCGGTCAATTTTTTTCATTTCATTTAATTATTTTTAAAATTAAATGAACTTATTTATGAAAGGTTTATTAAATATTAAATGATATTTTATTTAATTATTTTTTATTGTATAAAGTAAAAAAAATTAAATAAATTTATTATTTAAATTATTTATCATTAAAATTATTTAAAATTATTATTAATAAAAATATTTAAAATAATTATTAATTAAAATTATTAATAATTAAAATTATTTAAAATAATTACTGATTAAAATTATTTAAATAATTATTATTTAAAATTATTTTTAATTAAAATAATTAATAATTAAAATTAATTAATAGGAATTATTATTAATAAGAATTATTATTAAAATAATTAATTTATTATTAAAATTATTAATTTATTTTCAAAATTATTATTTTATTTTTTAAATTATTAATTTATTATTGAAATGATTATTAATTTATTATTAAAATGATTATTAATTTAATAGTAAAATTATTATTAATTTATTATTAAATTTATTATTTATTAATGAAATAATTATTAATTTTTAAAAAATTATTTAAATAAATTTTTAATATACTTTTTAAATACAGTATTTTTTTACTTTATAAAATACAAAATAACTACATAAAATATCATTTAATATTCAACAAACCTTTCATAAATAAGTTTATTTAATTTTAAAAATAATTAAATGAAATGAAAAAAAATTGACAAATGAATCGAACCCAGATCTCGCGCATAATATGCAGACAATATATCAACCAAGCTACGAAATCGTTGAAGGAATTTGAAATTTGATTGTATAAAAGCTAAGCATGAATTTCGAAGGCTTTATTCTCCGAATTGACTGGCCATTCGGTGGAATTACATTGAGGGTTGAACACCCTAAGGGATTACTACTATTACACCAAGTCTCGACCCCAAATGAATTTCCTTAGTCGTGCCCTCTCCATGTGAGAGAAAAATATTTTTCATGAATATATTTTCATGTAAATTTGAGGTTACCACTTTTGACTCATAATCTTGCAAACATTTGAAGTACTTTTGACTGACTAAAAAAATAGAGACACTTTTTCTTAATCTCTAAATATACTTTTAAGGCTACAAAAAATATTCGTAAAAATTTATTTCTAGATACCAAATAGCTCACCTTCTATAAGAACCTTTCAAGAAGCAAACTTTAACACCCTGCATTTTAATTGCAAAGTATCTCCTCTTGTTCTTTAAAGATGAGAACATCTTCAGTTTTAAATACGATGCTGATTACTCTGTGTTCTTTCATTACCATTTATTTTTTTAACTTACCTTATTAATAATCATAAAATGTAAATTTTATTTTATACTTATTATCTACTGAAGTAGCACTTATAAAAAATACTTGATAGCTCGGAAAGATGAAAAGAAGAATTAATAATTGTGTGTTTGATATAAATTACTTAAAGTCAAGTGAATAATGTTTCCCTCTACATTTTAAGGTACAATTATAGCTAAATGTAAAATCATGCAACAAAAAGTTTACTATCTTGGAGACAAATTACTTAATGTTCTAATGATGAAAAGTGTACGACATAAGCGATGACAGTCCAAGGTAATTATTATACTTTATCAAAATTTAATTCATGAAAAGTCTATGAAAGAAAAAAAAGAGAAAACCGCATCATCAATTTTTATACTAGCAGAATATATTAATTGTCACTGCTTATTAATCACTTTCTACTTAACAAAATAACACCCCTATTTCCTTGTAGTTTGTTAATCTTTTGCAATTTTTTTGTAATTCGGCGTACTTAAGGAAGAAATAAGCACCAAACAATTTTGATAGTAACAGGAATTTTTTTTTTTTTTTGCATACACTTGATTTTTTTTAAAATTATTTTTCACATTCCATTACGAAAACATGAAACAGAAAAAAAATTATTTTAAGCTTGTTTAAGTTGAATATTTACCACGTTGTAGGTATTTCTTTCAAAAACTGAAAATTTCGCCATTAATTTCATTGGATCTATATTGATATAATACTGCTTAATTGAGAGCACTTGCCGTGGTATTTTGGAAGCAGAATTATAGATGAATGTCTGAAAATTTTTAAGTTCCTACACTTATCCTGTTACTTCTATGATATAACAGAATCTGATCTGGTTCAGTCCTACTGATTCCCCAAATTGATGTGCTTGGAGGGGGTACGTTAATTGAATGTGTACATCCTTCAATTTACTTCAAATTATTTACGCATTGATTGTAAAAAAATCAGAGCTTAAATAAAAATATCAAAAGTTCTTGTTGCATTTATAATCAGCATTGCGGATTGGTTTTAAAATTTAATGTTAATGATACTCAAGATTACAATAATTGTATATTTAACATGAGTTATAAAAATATAAGGTCATATTTATGCCACTTTTTATAAAGATCAAATAAATATAAATTGTTTTAGAATTTTATGCCCTTTGTCCCTTTAATGCGCTTGACAAATTCTTCCTAAATTGCATTTTAAATATTGAGCGAATCGAGTTCACAGGAATATGCATACAAAAGTTATTCGCACACACACACACACACATATATATATAATAAAACTTATATTTGTGCATGATTTGTCGGGGCGAGTGGACGATTACTGCAACAACGAAAAGGTAGGGTGAGGCCGGTGTTGAGTGATTACTGTAGTACGTAGCGAGTGGATGATATTTTAGTATTGAAGAGACAGTCTTGTAAATTAGTAAATTCAAGTTATTGCACATCTTGAAACACCTAGGCATATTAATTGCAGTAAGCATGGACGACACAACAGAGAAAAAAGAAACTACGAACACACAACACGAAGCAACCGACTACATGATGAAAGTACAAAAGAAAAGGCAGAAAAGGGCGGGATTTCCAGATCTCAATATGTATACTCAGCAGGACATCACATGATTTCGGCGGTGGATGGATGTAGTTCAAGATAATCTCGTTAGGCAGTTAACTAATTAAAATAATTAAACCAGTGTCTCTCAAACTGTGGGGGGCGCCCCCTAGGGGGGGCGTGAGTATATCGAAAAGTCGAAAACAAACATTATTTAAAAAATTAATTTACTGAAAGAAAGCAGAAAAAAAATAATACATTCTAACTTAATAAAAAATAAAATACACATTTACACTGATATAATACACTTAAAAATGTATCAGTACTGCATCATGCATTTCATAATTAATTTAACAGCACCAAGTCAAGAACAAGTTTAAAAATTACAAGTGACTCTATGGGTATGTCATCAATTTCTATACAAATTTAATACTTATCTTGATAATTTGTACGGCTTACAATTAAAGTCGTATTGTAGAGATTTACATTAAAGTATATTATTATTGAATTCAATACACTATTGTTGTATGTAAATGGCGATGAAAATTATGATTGAAAATTGGGTCGCGAGTATAGAAAGTTTGAGAAGCACTGAATTAAACGGTTGTCCTGAAGGACTAGACCATAAATAAATCAAGAGCTATCAAAGGTTAAATTATGGGAATTATTACACACACACACACACACACACACACACACACACACACACACACACACACACATATATATATATATATATATATATATATATATATATATAATTCATAATCTCTACACATAAATACACTCATGTCCATAAATTAAGGATAATTCAGAATCACACAGAAATTGAACTGTAAAATAAAAATTTCAACTGTAGAATTATCACACACATCTTGAAGAAGAACATGCAAATTACAGGAAACCACCAGATGGCGCGGATAGTACGTCACAATGACGAGAGTGTAAGAGAGGGGAATATAAGGAATGGTGGCAAAGAAGTAAAATTGTTCACAAGCGCTTTAAAAGCCTTTCAGTGCAATAACCGCATACTTACGGCACAAAGGAAGCATTTGGATGATTTTTTACGTGGTAGAAATATTGGACGACTGGAATGTGGACGTACCCAGCTGGAAGTATCCGAGCAATTTGGAATCGCCCAGAGTGTCATCTCCAGGCTTTGGCAACGGTTCCAAGATGATGGTAATGTGAGTAAATGTTACAGCACAGGTCGCCCCCGAGTTACAACGCCGAATGAGGACCGGTATATTTGGCAGTTACTGCCAAAAGAAACAGACGGAGCACAGCATCAGACCTGTCTCGTCAGTTCTCTTCAGCTACCCGTACGACAGTTTCAAGGCAGACCGTGTACAGACGCTTACGGCACATTGGTCTATATGCTCGTAGCCATGTCAGATGTGTTCCACTTACCACAACTCACTGTCGCCTGCGTTTAACCTGGAGTAGAGAGCATGCACGGTGGACACCACAACAGTGGTCTTGTGTGATGTTTTCCGACGAGTCCAGGTTTAGTTTGCAGTCTGATTCTCGCCGGATTTTAATATGGAGAGCACCAGGTACCCGTTACCACCAAGAGAACACCATTGAACGACACCGTTATGGTGGTGCAGGATGGCTCATTTGGGAAGAACTATTCTTGGTCCCAGAACTGACCTGCATGTTCAGAGTGTAACGATGATAGGCCACATCTATCGGGATGTCATTCTGGAACAACATGGATGTTTGTTTCGGGGCGCCATGGGTGCTGAATTTCTGTTTATGGATGACAACGCCAGTCCTCACCGTGCAAACATTGTAGACGAATGCCTTCAATCGGGGAATATCACCCGTATAGATTGGCCAGCATATTCACCGGACTTGAATTCAATAGCGCATGTGTGGGATATGCTTGGCCGACGAATTGCATCCCGTCAACACCCTCCCACCTGTCTACCGGAACTTCAGAGGGCATTGCTTGATGAGTGGTGTAATATTCCCCAAGATCAGACTGATAATTTGATACTCAGCATGCCTAGGCGTTGTAAGGCCTGTATTGCATCGTCCGGGAGACATACTCCGTATTAACCATCATACTAACCATGTTATACTGTTTTTTGTAAACAGGTTCTTTTTTGAAATTTGCTCCAGGGAGTAAAAATCGCAATTTTTATTAATTATGTCAAACATATAGCATTTGTTTTTGCTCTTTACCTTTTGTTTAGTAAATAGACCTAACAAATAAATCAAATTTGTTTTGCTTCTGTCGCTTTCTTTGCCTGAACTTCATTATTCTTAATTTATGGACATGAGTGTAGATTATAGTAGAGATATCTGATTTCTTTGGCTTTTTCGTATACCATAATAAGAGAGAATTTCTTTTTCAGTATATCGGAAACTTCCGAAATAAAAACCTTATATATATAATTCTGTTTAAAATATATAAAATATCAAATTCAGCTAGAAAGGACTCGACGTTTTAAAGATTTTTTTATAGATTCACCAATCTCCATGATGGAAAAATTATAATTATATTTCTTCGGTAGCAAAACGCCTTCATATCAAAAGGACTCCTTTAGATACTAATTTTCTTTTGGTAAGTAATGGATTTACAGCCTCGAATTACTTCCGTGCTATTTCCTTTAGCTATATCTTTGATGAACATGGCTGATGTGTTCCCAGCATACTCTGGTTATCTTTCGCGACGTTCCATTTTCCTCATCATCAACCAATGCTCATCGGTTTCTTACGTCTAGATTACAGATATCTATTAGCAGCTATAGTAGTACAGCATTTGCATTAGTAGTACAGCAAAGTGTTTATCGTGATATGTCAATTTTATACTGAACTTTTCAAATTACATGACTAGTTTCAATATGGTTCTTTACCGATTGGTTCTCTATTTTAAATTACGGGAACAAGTTTTGGAAAAGGAAATTTGTCTGAGGTAATTTTTTACCATTCAATTTTTAATTTAAATAAGTTACGTATCATGAAGTTGAATTGTTTTTTTAAGGAAAATAATACTAGAAATTACAATAATTTAAACTACATTAAGTATATCAATTTAAACACTTTTTCATCATGTCCACCATTTATAACTGAAAATTCAGTATTCAGTTCCATTTTGTTGGAAATTAATTAAACCGATGTTTGAAAACGAATTTAAAAAATGAAAAAGACATTATTTGTATAACATAATTTTATAACTTTATAATTTTATAAAACATATCACAATGTATAACATAATTTTTGTTTGAAATATTTCATTCTAGGTGATTTTCACTAAACCCGTTTACCATTAGATTGAAAATTATCAATTTTCCAATGACTTATTGGTCTTTGATTTGTTCCGTTTTTGATTAATTGCCATCAGTAATTTCTTTTGTCTACTAAATCAAAGGGGTTTTTAAAAATTTGTTGAACCAAGCATAATTTCCTTAATAAATTAATATTGGATTAATCAATTTTAATTTTTTAAAAAATTGGGTTCTTTAGGATTTAAACTTCTATTCTTCTCAATGCTGGGAGATGTTTTCTTTTTTGTTTCACATACTTTAATAACGGTGCTTATGTTTCCAATATTTTCATGAAAATTAATAAAATATGAACTTCGATAAAAATATTATTTTCCCTTTTTTTATATTTTATTGTTATTCACGCTAGAATGACATGTGATACTTTGCATTAAAGAAACACAACTATTAGAACCCAGAGAATAAATTCGAATATAAAAAGGCCTAATATAATATTTTAAAAAATGAAATCGTACTTAAAGAGTTTTTTTAGTCGAGGTACCACTTCAAAGAAATGTTAAAGAAAAAAATCGATCTACATTTACGATTCTTTTTAAGTATTATGAACACTTGCATTATTTATAGTGCACTACTATGGAATCCAAGTAAATGATAAATTGTCGCTGCAGTCTATTCCTACAGCATTCTTTATCGAAGAAAGCAGGGCGCGTTATTCCGCCATACAACTCGACAAGTGCAAACAAGAAATACCGCGGGAATCACAAAGCGGTATGAAGTACAGGAAATACCAGGCGTCAAAAGTTTAAGACACGAATATAGAGAAAAATCATTGAAAAAGTTAGAGGTGCAGCGTATATTTATTCAGCGCAGAATTTGTTTCTCCCCCATTGCTTTTATGAGGGAAGAAAAAAAATCTTTTGAAGAGTCCACATCAACGCAAAATCGGCCCATTGTTACTGACGCCACTTTTTCTCCAAGGGGGACTTATTCCACATTTTTTTTATTATTATTATTAATATGATGCTCGGGATCGTGACCCTACCGGAGACATTGGGTCAACCCTCTTGTATGTACCTGCATGATGGCAACGACACAATATCGTTTGGCAGAAAGGATATAAGGGGGTTCGCACGGTCTAGTGAAAGAGAATTTTTTCAGTGTGTGTGTGCGTGGTGTTTTATTGCGAGTATTGTACCTTTGTAAATATATTAGACCGGTTCATTGTGTGCCGGCGGCATCATGTCGCCGGTGGAAATTTTAGAAGGCAAGTCGCTTTTATATCGAAGCGATCCCCATGTCTGTATATTAGACAACATATTAACCGCATAAAGCTCTAGCCCCCTTCCCTCTAATCCGCTTTGAAAAGGATATCCCTTGAAAAGTATAACAGCACCCTTACTTGAAGAGAATAGCTAAAAGACGCATATGATGAAAGATTTTTCCACACATCCTTTGATGTTGTATTTTCGGATTGATAACAAATTTCTTAAACTGTTTTTTGAGATAAAAATTCTATTTTTCATAAAATTTTAAAAAGTATTTAAATCTTATTAATGTAGGATATAAATAGTTTTGAATACTCACAAAATTAGTAAACTACTGTTTCATTAAGAGAAGTATGGTTTTGTAGAGTAATACCAGCAATAATTATAACAATTAAAGCTGCTAATTAATTATCAATAATTATTTTTATAGTGTAAATTTTGAATAATATGATGCAAATATAAATCAGCTTTTACATTAAAAATATTAAGTTATACTTGTTAAATACAGTCAAATATTCGTGAATTAAACTGAATTATTATTCATACTTTAAGACAATTTTAATTACAAAAAGTTTGTAAGGTAAATAATTAAGTAAATTAATTTAATTTACTAAGCATGTGTTAAATGAATAAATTGTAGCTGAATTAATTTATTAAAGCATAAGAATAAGATTCATAATTAATTAATATAAAAACTAATTAATATACTTATAATTGATATGTTCATTAATAAATTATGTACATTTGGATCAGTAGCGCACACAGGATTTTTTCAAGGGGGAGGGGTCCGGGGTCGAAAGTTCACCATTCTTGTATCATGCTCCTTTTGATTTTGTCGATTTTCGGAAACAAAACACAGTAAAAACTAATTATTGAATAAATAATTAGCATTAATTAATAAAATTAACTATTAGCAACATATACTTAATTAAATTTTACGTATTATATACTTAGAATTATAATCAATCGGAAAAAAATCAAGGGATTTGGGGGGTCCGGACCCTTGTATGCGCCACTGATTTGGATTCATTTTGGGATCATGGCAGAATTAAGAACCCCTGTTATCAAACTTTAAGATCACGCACTACATGGAAACTATTTTTAAGTCCTCATAATATTACACATTTTAATTGAAAATTACGATCTCTAACACTATAAAGCAGTGTTTCTCAAACTTTCAATACTGGCGACCCAATTTTCAATCATAATTTTTGTCGCCCCCCACCCCTGTACAACAATAATGTATTTACTGCAATAAAAATGCGCTTTGAGAGAGAGAGACGCTAAACTTACAATACAATCTTAATTATAAACCATACAAATTAAAACGATAAGTATATTAAATTTTGTGTATATGTAATTTTTAAGTAATATATATTTTAAGAAAAAATTACTTAAAATATATATTTCTTACTTATTATTATGTTATTTTCTTTTCTCTAATTTTTAAATTGGAGCAGATCGCAAAATGATATAGTTAATTAAAGATTTATTTCCTTCAGAATTCCTTTCTCAAAGTACAAATGTCATTAGAAAAATAGTCTAGTCTATGTTGCTCTCTATCATATCCATCACATCTGGCATTATAGGGTACGTTTGCGTGAGTCTGGGCAACCTATCGGACGTCTGCGCAAAACATGTAAAAATGCTTTTCCTCGTACAATTCCAGTCAGTTTTGGTCGACTCGATACTCCTATAGCTACCGAATCTAGCTTGAATGTACATTTTTTTTAATTTACACGTTAATTGTAATTCACGGTAATTAAGTATTTACGGCAGTAGATTAAAACAAAATCATACATACATTTTTAAGTCGTAAGCAAACACTCGATGATAATAAAGAATCATCAAATACACAGGCGAGCATGGTTCCGAAAATTAAATCAAGGCGATATTCTCAAAAATATACTTAAATTTTGGATTTACCACTCTGAAGTAAATGATGGGGGAAAAGCCCCTGCTCGTTATGTGTTAAAACTTATAAATCTGAAGAACAACATGTGAAAGTTGTTTTTAAAACCGTGTAAAATCATTTAGCTATGTTGGCAAAGAATTTTAAAAAGTATTTTCTGGATGAGGACAACTTGGTAGCAAGTTACGAGTGGATTAGGGATCTATTTCAAGATACACCAGAAGGGCTCTCAACTTCCGAAGAAGAAGTCTTCATAGAATGAACATCCAGTGAAAAATTAAAAGGCAATTTTGTAACAAATCGATCTTTGAATTTTGGGTAGAAGTGGATGATGAATTATCTGTACTGAAAACAAAAGCACTTCGTATACTATTACCATTTTCAACATCCTACCTTTGTTAAACAGGATTTTCTGCGGTGGATGCTTTGAAGAAAAAATATAGATCTCAGCTAAATATAGAAAAATAACTCAGAGTGTCAATTTCTGATATTAAACCTTCCTTTGAAAAACTTTCCTCTACAAGACAAGCCCATGGAAGTCCCTATAATAATTATTAAACTTGTTCTTAATTCAGTAATAAGAAATTATTTATAAAATACCTTCTTCAGTACTGATACATTACACGTATACTGGCTGAAGCACCGACTCTTCGCACGAGTTCATTTTTTAAAAAAATAAAGCATTATTCTTGATATAATAGCTGAACTGTAAGGAGAGTAAAACTGTATACACACAAAAACGTAAAATGATTTTTTTAGATAAATGCTATAATTGTAAATAACTGTTTAAAAGAACTGTAATTTTAAACCTCACATAATTAGCATTTAGAATTAATGTTAAATAATGAAAAAGAATATAAAATCCCGATGAATAATAATTGTGTTACTTTTTAACATTTAAAGCGAGAAGACTTCAAAATGTTAACCCGGGAGCAGGCGCGTACTCGATACTAACTCTAATGGCAGTGTGGGGGTATTCAATCACCCCACTCATTTGTTTATAATTATTTTTACTGTACACGATACAAATCGGAATTCTAGTGAATATTTTAATTTATAGAAAGTATACTTACCTTCTTTGAAGGACTATTCAATTCTTTGATGATTTGAGAAAAAATCCAATAAAGCTGAACTAAAATGATTCAAAAGTACAAGACCATAATAAAGGACGTAAATCAGAGACACTTTTCACTAATATTACAGAAATGTTAAATCAATCAATTCTTTTCCAACTATCGTAAATCTCTATTATTTACAATTTCCCTAAGCGAAAAGCAAAGACATAAAAGATGGGACCGAACTAATATTGAACTAACCATACCATAAGTTTGAAGGTCAATCAAATGATTAGCAAATGTATTATGCAGCCTGGCTGAAAAGTAAATAATGTCTTCCTTTTCTTTTTCTACAACTAATGTACAGTATTTCAATAATAATTATAGTGATGAATTGTTTATCTTCTTAGAATTTTTCTCAAGGTCTGGGTTTCGTTTTTTCTTTTAACGAGTAATATTTTATATTAAAACGTAATAAAAAAAATTTCTCATTGAGGAAATACAGCAAATTAAATAAAATGCTTTTTTTTTCTTTAATTTGGTTTTGGGATCAAAGATAGCTATTTGATGACGGAAAAAAGCCAGATGATAAACATAAATTATGTCAGTGTTGCTGTGTGTATTTTTTTTATTACGGAAGAAAGCATTTTGTTTTACTTCTCTTTCCGGTTGCGGCGCGCCCCAAACTTTGAGAAACACTGCTATAAAGACCTTATAGAGGAACTTATGGTCATTATCTAACTTTTGATAAGGTTTAAGTTTGAGGCAAGGTGTCAAAAATGTATATTTTTTCAAATGTATAAGATTATGTGGGCTCGCACATGTGTAGTGACATATTCGTGTCTTAAGTATACAATTCTTATTATATTCAGAGCCCTAAATATAATTCTTTAAAAATTTTAAAAAGTATCACATGAAGCCTATCGGAAGATTTATGATTCACATTCTAGGTAATTTCCTTTCTCGAATGAATGTTAATACCTGAGCTAATGTAAGTTGGAAGAAATACCATGAGCTCACGAAACACCGAGAAACAAATAAAGAATAAAGGCACATTAAAATAAATAAAAGAGTTTCTAGAAACCTTCATGCTTATCTTGAATTAAGAAGTAAAATCCCTTTTGCCCAGACTTTCAAGCAAAATATCCCTAGAAAAATTGAAAATATTGCTTAATTTTCTGTAAATCCCTCTTTAAATCTTCATCAGCCGGAATCTCTCTGACTCGTAAGTCCTACATATAACGAAACAATTCACATTTATTACTGTAAACTTGAAAATCCCTCTCTTGTATTCAGATGGGACACCATGATTCCAAATTTAATTTCGGAAGAAGCTCTTAAGTAAAGTTCTCGTAACATTCGCAAAATTAAAAATTAACGCTCCAGTTTCAAACAAGCCTTTGTATTGGGGTGAAGATTAATTCAGAATTATACGCGACATGTATGGAACTATTCTTGCTATTCATTAATATCTATTGCAAGTTATGTTTCTGTGCAACGTGGATATGAGGGTAAAGCAACCATGAAATAAGCCGAGGGAACACATTCCCTAAAGGGAGATAGTGGGATTTAAAAGCAATAATAATTCCCCAAGGAAAAGCCAATTGCTTTGTGGGTAAGACACAAAATAATAATTCTTGTTTAAAACTTTCCAAATTGCGGGAGTTTCTTACTTCAGAGGCAGTTATATTTTAATTCAGTGTAAGGGAATCCATTGGGTGCTCCAATTATTTTTCGGTTGCTTAAAGTTATTTGGTAATAAACATGTGGATGTATAACGAGCCGTCTGTAATCCGAAATTTTCGGAAACTAAAACTTAATTTTCGCTCATATTATGCACTGAATATTTTATTCTTAAAATAAATAAGACTTCTTCCTAAACACACTGTGCTTGGTTAGCTCAAAGTAGGTTTTTAGGTTATTTGTTGTTGTGTGTTTATTACTGGGATACATACGAAAGACGAACAGACAAATATAACACAACCACAGAAGAATACAGATTTTATTAAAAACGATGATCCCAGCATATAACAAGAAGAGGTGCGCTGCTGTTCCTTTCGAGACGGGAATCTATTTCAGGCGAAAGAGACCGACTTCTTTCCCGAAGAAGATACAACCAAGTCTTACTCGGGATTCGAACCCGAACCCACTTGGTTACAAGCCGAGGGTCATAGCCACCATACTGGCTGGGCGACTGTAGGTTATTTATTTTTAATATTCGAAGATGCTTTTATACAAATCTCTATATTATTTCAAATTCATTTAAAAATAGATAATAAGTTTCAATTTTCCTTTTCGCAAATTACGAAGTGCATATCCACCAGGAGAATTTATTAGTTATAAAATATAAATATCCATTTTTATTTTAATTAAAGACTATTCAATGCATGCATTTCGAAATGTACGCTTTTAAACAATGATTTGAATAAAACGTTTCGAATGGGCTAAATTCTTGTGACGTCATAATCACATGATATTCAATCACGTGTTTCCAACCAATCAGTTCGTAAATTCATGTAACGTCATAGTGGCATGATAAATGCAAACACGTGTTGCAAGCCAATCAGTTCATATGATTCTCTCTTGACATTTTTTGCTTTTCGTAGAAACTTTCTTCTAATAATAACACATTTGGGAACAATAATAACGTACATAGGTAGGCAAATTACTCTTGATGTAAAAATACTTGTATAATAAAAGAATTTTTTTTTTAAATTTTGAAAAACTTTTTGAAGAGTTTTAATATTTGAACATTAGCAAATTATCAAATCCGAAACCGTATCGTTATTTTACAAGTAGAACAACGAGTACATCTCTAATGCTTGTTTTGAATTCAATGGAGAACATGCGATTCCATTTATCACGTGACCGACATAAATTTAGCTAATTGGACGAAAAATTAAATGTTAAGTAAAAAATTCTCAATTGCTATAATAAGTGGATAGTTTTATCATTGATTACATTGCTATTTGTGAATGATAATTAAAGTATTGAAGGCAACTAAAAGGGCAAAATTCTGGATGTAATTCGTGGAGTAAACTAATTTATCTTAAAATTGATCAATAATTTTGTTTTGATTCTAATTTTGTGCAATGAATATTAGGTCCGAGTAATGTGTACCTTATTTAAACATTAAATACTTATTTTTTTATCTATGTTTACGATTAAAAAAATAGATGAATTAAAAAAAAATTTGCGAAGAAAAGGAATCTGGTATGATTTAATTTAATCAAATAAACTCTATTATTCAATCTGGTTTCATTTATAGTTTAAGTATTATATCATATCTTCACAAGTTATTGATAATAGATTAAGAAAAAAAGATATATATACGCAGGTCAACGTGATATCATTCTCGCATGGTTTCAGTCTTGAAAAAATATTTAATGTCAAAAAAGAGGGGGGCCTTCAACACGCAATTACTACTAGAGTGCACCACAGAACATAAAATTTAATACATCCCAATGTAACAGCAGGTATTTTACTACCTGCTGTACTATTTTACTAATACAGTTTCATTAATCCTAATACCTTCGGATAAAAATATACGTATATTCCTTTGAAATGCACTACATTGGATGCGGTTTTAATGAATTTTATAGACACAATTTATGCGAAATAAACTAATGTAATGAAAGAGCTTGTAAAGAGTTTTCAATCAAAACGTATCAAGTCATGTAGTTTTCGGTAAAAGCATGAAAAAGTTAATTCTAAAGGTATGTTGGAAATAGATATGGCTAACATAGGCAGAAAGTTTGACTGAATCTCCAGAGAAAAAGTGGGTTAGGTGATAAATTAGCAGAAGATAAATCGATCAAAGGCTAAGTTTTTGTGTATATTGATATCGTAAATTGCCCTTGGTTTATTAAGTGAAGAAAAAACAGCAAAAAAATTTTATTAAGAAAGGATTTCAGAAAATGTTAGTCAAATTGTTTCTGAAGACGACAGCTCTGATAAAAATAGTAAATTTATTACTTTTAACCTAAAAAATTTACGGAAATGACTTATTTTAGCGAAAACTCTTGAATAATTTTTCGTGACTGAAGATCCGCGTTCTGATAGAAATCGAAAATCCTAAAAGAAGGTGGAAAATTTCTTATCTTCATATAAAGATTTACTATGAATTTGTAAAGGACAGTCTAAAGACTAAAATAACATTTTTTTTAAATAGAGAGCATAAGGTACAAATAATTCTAACAAAGAAATGAATTCAGAAAGTGAAATCGTTCAATCTAAAATATAATAATATATCATTGCGGGGGCGGAGGAGGGAGCAGTGATAAAAAATAAGTATAACTAAGTGAGATTGAATTAAATGAGAACAAAAAATTATTTTTATCTTTTTTAATAAAAATTGAGATGAATGAAAAATATTTTACCTTAAAAATTTTCGAAACTCATGTCCTTATTATATAAGAACACTTATATTTATTGTTGGGGTGAAGCGAGTGAACTATTTTTTCTGGCGGAAGGATAACTGAGTGATCCACCCACGCGCTCTTTTTTCCCGCTTCACTCCCACACATTCCTTCTACGGGGTTGACGAGCTGACCGGACGCTGTGTGCTTTTGGGTCAGACTTGCTGTGTGCAGTATCCGCGATCATTATTTTCGTATGTATATAAATAAATGTGATGTCCCAAGATACCGTAGTAGAAGTGATTTCACAAAAGAACAACATTTATTATATATGCCAAGTCTTTATTCTACAGAGTGTCTATGAGCTATGTGAACATCATTAGAGACCAGATGCATTCCTTCTCCACATTAGTGTTTACGGCGGAGGATGGTGTTTATCTCAGGATAATGTTTTGAGGGGTAGTGAAATATTCTGGTGAATTTCAAATCATGTCGTGAACTCCAAATTCACTTGACATGGGGATATTTTTGTAGATCTCTCTGAAACACCAAATTTGTACTGTTATTCAACAATGAATGTACTACAGCGTTTCTCAAACTATGGGGCGCTCCCCCCTAGAAGGGCGTGATAACTTTACAAGGGAGGGGGCGCGAGCATATAGAAAAATCGAAAGCAAAAGATTATTTAAAAAATTATTAATTTACTGAAAGTAAACAAAATACATACCGACATAGTAAAAAATTAAATTAACATTCGCACTGATATAATACACTTATAAATGTATCAGCACTGCACAGTGCATTTTATAATTAATTTAACAATACTAAGTTATGGACAGGTTTAATAATTATCAGTGACCCCCATGAGCTTGTCTTATATAAAATTATATTCAACAATTAACATTTATCTTGATCGTTAGTACAGTTTATAATGAATCTCTTAACTGCGGACTAAAAGTTACGCGATTCACTCCCCAATGCCACTTTCTCCATATAGGTGCGCGTATGCGATGTATTGAGGGATGAAAAGGAATAAATATAAGTAAAACGTTCTCCGAAATAAGTAAATACTTCGCATACACTGTCAAGGTCCTTTTATTGAATTCCAAAGCCTTCGGAATAATTTTACGAATAGCAGTGCACAGAGAAGAGTGTACTTCGGAAAGACGTATATATACGTCAACACTTTGGGTAAGTAAGACGTTTACATACACCGGTGGCACATAAGAAAAATTCGAATTTTAGCTTTAGTGTCAAAAAACATAGTATTATTGAATTCAACACATTATTATTTATTTGAAGGGAGGGGGACGCGATGAAAATTGAGGCTGAATATAGGGTCGCAAATATTGAAAGTTTGAGAAGCATTGATGTACTGGAATTTCAAAATTACCTCAGATGACCTTATCAGCACCTTGTTCAATCAATGTTTCCCCATGCGTTGGCGGTTTTTAGGGTGAAAGATGGTTTTCTACTTCAAATTAAACAGGTGATCATTATGAAAAAGTGTTTCAATGTATATACACGTCTACTTCCTTTTCTACTTTTTAAAATTATTTTAAATGGGGAAAGGGATATATATGTCGCAGGAAAACGATGAAATTAGGGCTTTCGTCAAATCCCTAAAGGAGATTAATGATTCACGCAAGATGTTAAAATAACGTGTCTTTGATGTCTTTTCCCAGTTGTAAGTAAGTGAATTAATTAAATACCCGAACTGTTTTAGTGAAATGACGAAATGAAAAAAATATGCCACCTTTTTGGTGCTAGGGGATTGATATTTGGGGGATCGTAATAACTTTTGTTATGGTTAGGATTTGCTGGGATACATCCCCCCGGTGCATTCCCCCTACAGCTTTTGGGCCAATATCTCGTCACCCGAGCCTCACAGTCCATTCGGACCTGGCTCATTCGATCCCTCTCTGGCTGCTTTTCCAGTCGACGAGATATTGGCCCAAAAGCTGTAGGGGGAATGCACCGGGGGATGCGTCCCAGCAAATCCTAACCATAACAAAAGTTATTACGATCCCCTAAATATCAATCCCCAGCACCAAAAAGGTGGCATATTTTTTTCATTTCATCATTTCACTAAAACAGTTCGGAGATTTAACTATAATTCACTTTCTTACAACAGGGAAAAGACATCATTTTAACATCTTGAGTGAATTGATCCTCTCCTTTAGGGATAAGGCGAAAGCCCAAATTTCATCGTTTCCCTGCGACATATATACAATTGAGATTTAAAGGTATTTATTTTAAGGAGTATTGTTCCCGTAATATATCAAAGTTACACCCTTTTGACCAGAACATAAAATATTTAGATTTTAAGTAAAATTTTGAGTTGAATACACAACCAAAACAAATGTGGAGTAATGCGTATTTTCAGCAGTGATGGAGAGATTAATTCGAAATAAGTTTCGATTGAGTGAGGGAGTTTATTTGTAAGAGACTGTGCATTGCTGCAATTTTTCCATATTTATTGAACAATGCACTTAATATACACAAACAGGAATTGAACTACGTTTTTTAACATTTCGACAAACGCAACCAGAACAGTGTTCAGGGAAGATCAAGAATATTTTTCAGATGCACCTATTATTTTAATCTAAAAAAATATCAACTCAGGAATCATTCTCGTTATCTGTTCAGAATGATGATTTTTTTCTTGTTTCTTCTGATGCCTCTTGTCTGACGGTATCAGATCGAGGTCCACGAAATTCATCCCAGCAAAAGGCTAGTTTGTTGCGCTTGTCGTTCGTTAACCGTAGCTTTGAGACCAGAGAGGTGACAGTGTGAGTGGGCTCGGTTCCGCTCTAATTTAGATGTGGAAGTCCTTAGAAGTGGTCAAGGGCCTCGTACATCACTACCCCTTCCACCAACCTCACGAGAGGATTTGCAGCTCTACGGCTATTTAGAGTACCCCCCCTACCGCAAAGGAACTATACATTTACAAACATTCATGCCTTCTCAGAGATTCAAGCGTCATTAACCACCAAACCAGTCATACTAAAAGTCAATAATAGGCTATTACATAAGTTTGAAAAATCAGTAAAATCAAATTCAATATAACAGCAACAAACAAAACTACTTTAATTCTAATATTAACATTTTTCGATCTACAGCTATTTTTAAAGAAACTTTAAATGCAAATAATGAAATAACCTTACATGCAATTAATAAAGATAGGTTTATTCAGAGGTTACAGTTCTTTAATACTTTCCATTTGTATATGATCCATTTCCAATGCATTTCACTACTTTCTATTTAAAAGCGTTCAAATAACTCTTTTACGGTAAGTATTGAAGCACAGTAATTTTTTTGTGGCAGTTCTTGCCAACCTAATAAAGGATTATGAAATCTAAATGGGAGCACCGGTAATATTTATCATACGAGTACTTGATTTTCTGCCGAAAAATTTGCTAAAGAATATTCAGAAACTATCAGAATGATAATGACGCAGAAGATGTATTCGAATACAATGAATAGTTCCAATTCTTATGGAGACGTATAAAAATAATGAAATACACTATACATAACACCTTCCAATGACATTTAGAACAATACAATTATTATTCTTACGGACTCAATGAAAAATTGCGAAATCTGGATGGCAAATAGTGGTAACATTTCTTATAGCTTCCTTGCTGCAGAAATGAAAAGAATCGGAAAAATTTTCAGAGCAAAAAAATCAACTGAAATTATTAAGATGATGAGGGCGCTGAAGATGAATTTGAACGCAATGAATATCTTCCAGTAATACATAAGACATCCATTAATATTCTAATATACACTCTCCAAAAGGACTTTCAGAATTCTAATGATTTTCAACAATTAATCAGTCAATAATTAAACAGTAAAAAAATGGAACTTATGAAGCAGTTAAAAATCAGCAAATCATTTAAATTTCCCATCTTATTTTGAATATTCTTTTAATATATCATAATTCTTTAAAATATATACTTTTTTGCATTTTTATTGGACTTGGTAGCGTAGTGGTACGGCTTCCAGTCCTGGTGTCACTGAAGACCCACCGTCTTGGGACCGTGTAGGGCAGCGATACTCAACCTTTGGCCCACCGGGTCTTTTTAAGCGGCCCGGTCATGGTTCATTGCTCTGAGAAATTCATTTATTTATGAAAATTTGGTGGGAAATTCTTTGTTAAGAAACAAATATATCAATGTTGCTTTTTGCTGTCGATGTCGTATGGGTGCGAATTAATATATATTTTTTTCTGATTAGTGATAGACAACAGTGGAGTAACGACCATTTTATGAGTGGAACTAATTTTTAACTACCTTTATATCTTGCAACGAAAAATATTCGAAGAAAATAAATTGTTTCAAGACGATTGGGAAATTAACTATTTTGTAGTGAAAAACAAGCACGTGGTTCAGTAATTGTTTGATTTGTCACGAAAGTGCTGTATTTTAAAAGTACCAATAAACAGGAATCATTCAATGGCACTTTTCCCCGAAGATCTCTTTCAAGAGGAGATAAATAGGCTTTTCTTGAATAATCTTTACAACAGCAAAAATTGTTTTGTCAGCGGTAATGTCACAGCGGTAACAAAGACATCGTATGAAATCTGTTATATTATTGATAATCATATGAAACCGTTTATTAATGCAGTAAATGTGAAAGAGTGATTCTTAAATGCTCCCAATCTGAAAAAATTTAGTGACAAAAATGAAAAATAATAAATAAAAAAAAGCAAAATAGAAGTTTTAATATTTTGATCAATTTCCTATGTTATCTTGGCCTAAACATTTCTCCCCTCAATAAATTCTCATGTTGCGACCCCCCGCGTGAAATAGCCAACACATGTATGTAGCTCGCGAAAATAGCTAACATACGTATGTACGTGGCCCGGCAAAAATAAAGGTTGAGTACCCCTGATGTACGGGAAGGGAAAGCCCGTTAAATTTGCTGAGGCTCAGTGTCCTACCGTTGGTGAGGTAGTTAAAAATGAGCGGGGCTAGCTCAGATGTCGTTCTCATCCCTTGACCGTGGTTCCAAATTACAAGGTCCATCGCCAATACCCCTCGAGTTACATTATAGTGCGACGTTATAACAACACTCACTTTATTTACATATTTATTGAACAGTTAAAATACACACATAAATATTAAAGAGCGTTTAATTTCTTATCTCAGATTTGAGTAGTAAAACATTTATTATAATTTTATATTTTCCCCATAATTCTGTTGTTATCACATCAATCTTAGTAAATAGTTCCAATTCAGACAAAGCTACTGTTGTTTCCACGTTTGAGCCATTCTGTTAAAAATAACAGAATCAGAATCGATCACTGATGTGAACGCGGAGTTAACCATTTAATGTAATTTATTTTTTGAAAAAAATCCCAATGTTCTGGTAACCTTAATTTCACGTCAAAACGAAGTGCAATTCAATTACAGAAACGATCGCGAAGTGAGAAATAATTGAACACCATAACATCTTTGCTCCCGATTTTCTCCCTCAAAGTCATGCGTATAATCACGTCATCATAAAATTTACACCCCACCACCTTGTGCCCATGCCCAATTTCACACGAAGTCGTGAAAGTGTCTTAAATAAATAAAGGGCACCCTAACAATAAAAATAAAATAAAAAAATCTCCACTCTCTATTTCCCAGAAATTTTTTTAATAGATCCATCCACGTCTCGTTTCTCACGCTTTCTATTATTATTCTTATTATTATAACTAATATGGGGAGGGGCGTAGCAGAAAAAAGCAATCCATTCAGTTCAAAGGGATCCGCCGGCCAAAAAAGACGCCGTGAAGTCTCCACACCTTCAAAGCTTCTATTTATTTCGACCCTACTTCGCTTTATTTCTTTCTTTTTATAGTGTTGGCTATTCTAGATTGAGAGGGGGTGTATTTTTCTGCTTCGGAACGTTCATTCTTCCCCCACCCCGGCTCGTGATTTGCTGATCTTATTTGCGAACCCGTTCCATCAACAGCAGACGAAGACGGATCACGAATCATTCAAAACCAGACATTTGATGGATAATTTTGATGAAGAACTTATCACGATACCTTGTTAAGTTTTGTGAAGGATTTCGCAGGCGTGGGAGATGGCGTTAACTACATAATGAGGGAGTAATGTGTGGGTTAGAATTAAAATGTGTTTTATTTTCATACTTGCTTTTGTTAATTGCTCGCTTTCATAACAGGAAGTATGCCAAACTATGAGAAAATTTTAATTTTTAATGAATGATATTGAAATAGGATTTGAAATTTAAGAAGGATTTTAGGTACGAGTAAGACTTGTTCTGTTTATTTCAGAATTAGATTAGACAAAAACTAATAAACATATTTTATAAATTAAACTAGATATTATTAGCTTACGACCCGCACATGCAAATAGATTAAATTTATGATAGTCTAATGATAAATGCAGTCACGTGTTCTCCATTGAGTTCAAAACTGAAATTTGACTTGTTCTACTTGTAAAAAATTTAGACAAAATTTCAAGTTAAAAAATTCAAACTGGTTAAAGATGTTTAAATACTTGACTACAAGACTGCGTTTTCTAGATACTGAACTTGACGTACGACGCACATTTCATTTTTTCTTTTGACGCTGACTATGGCGTTCGCTCGCGTTTTGTTTCCCTTCGTAAAATTTGTATGGCTATTTTGTTGTTAATTTTTACTTTTTCTAGCTACCATGGCATCGTCGTTGGATTTCAACGAGTGATATTGAATGCGAATATATTTGGTGGAAACCGATGAATATGACAGTGATTCTGAAACGGATTTATCTATTTGTGATAAAGAGATGAATAAATAGAACAAAAATGATAATACATTTGTGTAACGCATGTAGAAAAGCTTTTTGTTTCAAGGAACATTTCGAGCAATTTCACAAAAATTTGTAATTTTAATTCAAATTTTCCTATTTTTTTAAATTTTGTAACCCAGTTACATTTTGCAACTTAACTCTTGTTATTTCTTACAATCCCAATGAAAGAAAATCTACCTTATAATGATTCCTGTGCTAGTTACACTGGTTGTACATCTAAATAAGTCATGTATCGACATGAGGTTACAATAGAATTCTGTCCTATACATAGCATGTATCCACTTGTGGTTACATGGTACTCAAGGGGTTAAATATTAATGTTCTGTTTTTTAAAACTAAAAAAAAATTATATTATACCTATAATTTGAATCAAATGCATTTTTTTATATTTGATATTTGATCAAATACATTTTGTTTATATATATTTTTAATTTTTGATAAATATGTAATTCTTAAAAGAAAAGCAAAAGTTGACAGCCGTGAGGTGCATGGATTGATTGGCTGGAAACAAGTGAATACAGATATCATGTAACTCAGACGTCGCATGTATTTGTAAACTAATTGGCTGGAAACATGCGATTGCCGTTATCGTGTGTCTATAACTTCATATGAATTTAGCCCATACTGAAATTTTAATTCCATTCTTAGATTGGATATAGTTTAAATAATCAGCAATTTAGTATAAATACCAAATTTAATATGTATCATAAAATGATTCCCATTGAAACTATACCAAACTATCTCATTTTCTTTTTAATGAATTTTTTTTACGAATTGAAAAATATTATTTTAATAAATTGGAAAATGTTTCAAATTTCGTACTAATTTTCAGAATTATCAAAATAAAGCAAGTTAATTAAGAAATATTCTCAATTTTAATTTTTTATTGTAACCGAAAATAAAATAAAATTCAAAAATTTAGTGGGCAGGATGTTTATAGCAAATTTCATTACAATTTCTCGAGTATGTTGCATTAATTTTAATATTAACATTTCTATTTAAAGATTATGTGTACAGAATGCGCTTCAAAAATTTATACATAAATATGAACTGAGGAACTTATAGCTTTAAACAAAAATTGTTTGTTATCTCCATCTGTATAAGTTTTAAATTTACTTGGATCTCAAAATTACCAAAATGTTCCTTTTTCTTTTAACATTTATTCGAAGAAATTGAACTAGTTTTATGGTCATTAACGCAAAAAAAAAGACCTCCCGATATCATGTATATATATACTGTAAGAAAAATACGTTATGAATCAGACAACATATATTAGAAAAAGCGACACACTCATATGTATTTAACGTTCCTTGTTACATTTGACTTCGGTTTCCTTTTTGATAGCATTCTATATAAAACACAAATGTGTCTCAAAAATAAATAAAATTATCACATTAGTGTCAATAAAAACGCTAAAAATTGTTTGTGTTCTTTCCTCTATAACTAAATTTCTGCATATTGAATGTTAAAAAAAAACAAATCCTTTTTAGAAAATTATATATTTTCCTATTACCATCAATAAATGAGAAATAAGTATTAACATAGAAAGTTACGTAAATAAGGAAAACAATATTAAGCAAGCTTTATACATCAGCATTCAAAAATTCAAAACAACTTTTTAAAACTTTTTAAAAAATTCTTTACTGAAAAATTTCATAAACGAAAAGCTTCATGTCTTTGATATTTATTATTTTTTTTATCTTCATTCAATTAAATGTAACTTTTCTGGCAGAAATGTTAAGAATATAATTTTCAGCGAAAATTGTAAAAACTCCGATCAAGAGGAATATCAGTATATATTAGACTTATTTTGAGATTTTCCATTTATATAGCAATTATTAAGTTCCTTTTTATATTATATTTCAAAACTAGAATTAAATGTATTTCTTTAATCATTGCATCCAAAAATTAATTTCTTTCCAAACGGCGTTAACTATTCTATATAGAAAAAGAAAAAATTAAATCAACAATATTCTCTAAATACGAAAAGGAAAAAATTAAAAGCTTACCAGTCTTGTAGAATATTCTATAATGCCAGATAATTTTTTTAATTAAGTTTTAAACAGAAAAATATCATACAAATAAATAAGTAAAAATACTACAAAATTAAAACTTCTAGAATTTTTACATTAGTAAAAAAAGTAATATAATTAAATATTTCACCTAGAGCAACGAAAACGTATAAAAACTATAGATTTAGATTCTTTCAGCTGTTGAAATCTGCTCGCGAGAAAATTAAAATTCTGCTTCAATTACCATGTTGCCAAAGTAAAAACAAACAAAATAAAAATACTTTAAAAAAAAATTCTAGATTTATTTTTAAATTTTTTTAATGGAAGTATATTACCATAGATACACTATTTTGTGTCATAGAAAGAAAATACCATTTGCACAGTTAAAAAATTTTAAAATTTTTTTATCCAAAAATTTTTTTTAATGAAAATGATTAACGGAATTTATTTTATTCGAACTGTAATTATAAACTGAAGAGAAAGATTAAAAAAATTATAATATACAAATACAATCACATTATTTTAATACGCAGACGATATTTCTCTCTGTAATTTAATATTTATACAATGAAGCTAGTTTTCACGAATAAATAAGAAAATTTTAACTCATTTGTTCTTAATAATATTTTTATGTGAAGAATTTAATTAAGTAATTTTTATATATTATAATGATATTTATGATAATGTTTTTTTTAATATTAATGATTTTTGCAAACTATCCCTAAAAAATTCCTCGCTTCATTCAAGTGAAAAATAACAGATTGTTTGTGTAATTTACCTGTAAAACTTTTTTCCTTTTTAGTGCAGTTTGGAAAGGAATTAAGACACCAATTTAAAAAAAAGCCGAAAAAAAGACTTTTTTTTATAGAATTTTCCTTTATTCTGACTTTCACATCTTAGAGTTTTTTACTTCTGTGATACTTCCATTGGAGTAATTTTTTTTCTAAAGTAATGAACACTCGGTACATGTTTAAGGCTATTTAGAATTATTATCTTTATGACCATGATGTATAAGCACACCTTTTTAAAACGAATTAAATAAAAAAAATTGGTATCATGAATTGAATGTATTCCTAGATTTTTTTTCGTGTGATGTAAATTATAACGCAATTAGGAAAAAAAAAGATTTTAAAAATCTTCTTTCGAAGAACCTATGCATTAAATTATTAGATTATTACAGACAAAAAAAAAGAGTATGAATCTCAATGGAGGAAAAAAAGTGCCAGAAACATCGAAGTTAATCTTGAAAAACTACTCTAAATATAAAGATGACTGAAAATTGTAGACATGAAACCTTGAGCGGTTATACTTTTAAGAATTCCGAAATGATCGCATATTTAAATGCGATTAATTCGAAACATCATTCATTACGGCGATGTAACCGTCAGTTGAACTAATTGCTATTGAATATTTCATGTTGTCGTGAATACGGGCTCGAAATTGACCAGTCTGGCGACTGTAATTGCAAGCCAACTCAATGAATAAATGCCAAAAAGGAGACAATACTACTGCTGATGAATTTGTTTGCTAAGTTTTTAAAGAATTTAAAGAAAGAAAAATAGAGATATACTCCTGTTTGACTTCTAGAAACGGTAATTATAACGTGAAAAAAACTTGGGAATTTCTCTATTCCCTTTAAAAATCTAGACAATTGTATTTATTTGAATGTATTGAACGGCATCCAAAAGAGCAAACATTAATAATGAAATTTTTTTGCAGTATTACATTTTTACTTCGATTTTTTTAAGACTTGAAAAATTTTAAGTTAATCATTTTACAATAATCATTAATTTTCGC
The DNA here is from genome assembly GCA_019973935.1 of Trichonephila clavipes. Classification (NCBI taxonomy): domain Eukaryota; kingdom Metazoa; phylum Arthropoda; class Arachnida; order Araneae; family Nephilidae; genus Trichonephila; species Trichonephila clavipes. The sequence goes on along the minus strand of BMAU01018231.1, from coordinate 753,487 downwards.
TTTTTCCGATGCACTTTATTGCATTAAAATAAATACAGTTATTCGAACTTAGAAAGGGTGAGTAAAAATACCATACATTCATTCCACGTTCACAAATTCAAAATGGCGGACTGACGGTGCCTTAAGCGCGATCTTCTATGGAATCAATATTTTAACTTATATAATCTTTTATTTTTATAAGCAGGATAATGGAATCAAAATTTTATGGATAAATTTAAATATTCTTGAATATTTTAATGTTTATTAATAAAAGAATAAATACTTTTTATAAATACAAATTAATATAATCCCATTATTATTATTATTATTATTTCATAATTCTTCCTTCGAACGTTTAAGCAAATGTATTTAAAGCAACAAAAACATAAAAATATTATTCGGAGAACTAATAAATCTCTAGTATGCATTACAATTATAATTGACTCTTATCTAAATATTTATATTGCTATGGCCTACATTTTAAAGCTCATTGTAAAATTTAATTAATGTATTAATTTAATTTTTATACAAAAAGAACGTGCATTTTGTAGGTCATCAGTTTATAGGATCATTGTGTGTGATTAAATGGATAAATTTCAAATGATAATAACGAAAATATGACAACTTTTTAAAAAAAATAATTTAAAATTGAATATTTGTTTCAATACGTTCATTATAAATTGCCTTTAAATATTTTTATTTCGTCTTAGTCATTTATATTCATTGGACTACACTTCATTTCTAAAAATTGGTTTTCCTTTGTATAACGTGATATTGATTGGAGCCAAACATGATCTCAATTTCCTCCCGTCACTAACGCTAGAAAGGACAGGACATGTTGTCAGGTCGTTTTTGCAACATCGGACTTGAAACAAAATTTGGACTTTTTTGCAGCCTGACAAGTATCCGCACGAACATTGCGATGATGTCTAAAGGTCTTATCACATGTTTACGTATATGATGCAATTTTTTTCAAGCAACCCTTTGGAGCGAATTTTGTCCAGTTGCCACAGCAACGGCTTCGAACAACTTTTTCCTAGTGAGCTGAAAGAATTGCTCGAAATTAAGATTGCTTCAAATTCCAGCCAATAGGGTTCTTTGGCTCCCTACGTCATAAACAAAATGATGGTAAAGATAGCAGACTCGACTTCGTCAAATGCATCAAAAATGGAGTATATTTTAAGGGATATAATATTTTAATGGCGTATAATCTTTTAAACAGAATGGCGCTCCATTTCTGTTTACGACCGTCATCAAAAGTATGAACGGAATAAAAGAAATAATATTATTGGATGTTCGTTTTTCGAAGCAGAAAAATCAGTGAGTAGTTTTTCAATGTGACGATAGGACGCGGCTGACGTCAGAGCGTGCGTATCGTTTAGTTTACAGCAGCCGTTCCCCCTCACAATTGCTTGAAACGGTTGTTCTAAGTTGTTCCGAGACAGGCGTGTGTGATAAGGCCTTAAAGCAGCACGCATTGTCTGCATGGCTACTAATATTGCGGCCACCTTTGACACTACAACATAGGGATGAGTGTCAACAGTGGTGAACCCAATGACAAAACTGGCTACAGGAGGGGCATCACTTGGTCAAGGCTTTGCGTGTAGTATCATGATGGACGTATTGGTGTCTGGAAGCGCCGTGAAGAACGTACGTAACCTGCTTGCATTCGATATAGTCATACGTATTCTGTACCTTATGTGATGATATGAACAACCATTGTGTGCGTGAGTACATGACACAAACCGCTTTTGTTAACGTCATCAATAATTTGAATACCTAAGGTTACATTTCTTTGATCTTAAGGCTGGTGGTTATTCATGCCTTCGATGCCTCAAAAACGTCATCTTTCAACAAAGTAACGCAAGACAGCATGTTGTTCGTAGTGTCTTACCTACCCCGACTGTTCTCGTGACCAACGCGGTCTCCAGATCTTCTCAAATAATGGAAAAATCTGTACTTGGGTTGCTAAGAGTTTGGGCTCTCATCGTTCTCCAGCCACCATGATTGATGAAGTGTAATATAGACTTGAAGCAGCATAGAATGAATTGCCTTATCTGTCATCCAAGACTTGCTTGTCTCCATATCTAATTGGGTTAGAGTCTTGTAAGTTGCCCTAAGCGGCAGCTAATAGAATAGTTGACGCTGTTATATAACACCATAAATTTTTTTAAAAAATCGAAAAAGTTATCGATAGAGTCAAGTATTTTGGAAAGAATTCCGGAAATGAATTAAATTCATTAATCTCTCAATAATGTTTAGAATATTATATTTTAATTTTTTTACTCATGCAAAATATTTCAGAGAAATCCCGAAATTTTCTGAAGGAAGTCACGGAGGGATCTATTCAAAGCAAACGAACCAAAACGAACCAAAAACAACAAAAAAAGAAGAACAAATGTAAATTTAAATATTATAATGACAGTTTAGAATTCTGTGTTTTTGCATGAAGATTGGAATTCGTAAAGATCTTTGTACCTTTTCTCTCTCTTCTCCAATGACACTTCATTACCAACAAATACATTAACCTGCAAATATTTAGGAATAATTTAGAAATAAAAGATTCGATAAACATATTCGACGCGACGATCACGAAATTGTATTTATTCATTTTCATGAATATTTATAATTAGAAATACACGTCACGTATCGAATTCTGTTATTCCATCACGTACTAGTAAAATCTCCCATTAGTAATTCCATATTCGGGGAAAAATAAGGCAAAAAGCTCTCTGGGTGCTGTCTCCAGGAAGCAAACCACCGATCCATCTCCCAACAATCGAACCAAGGAAGAAGGAATCAAAAATGGCGGACCACGTGACGAACTCACGTGGAATCTAAGTGTTCGATTTCCACCGGCGTGGGAGTAGATCATTCGAACTGATAAAAAGATTTCTGAAACGGAGGGTTTTCCACGGCATTTGCCGACTGGAAGATAATGAATAATTAAGTAACGCGGGAAAAAAAATTAAACGTTCAATGTGGGACGCAGCTGGCAAGCAGCCGCGTTCACAACAAAGAATACTTCGATTGGTCGAACAACCGCGAGGTGTTCTAAACAACTCAAGGGCAGTTAAAAAGAGGGGAGGGTGAAGCCCGATCACGGTTGTCCAGTCGAATTTGATTTATATGACACGGTTCGCTTGCTAAAAGGCAGTGGGTGTTAATTACTTTCGAATATTATTAGTCACGGTGCATTTATATTAATCGTGGGCTCCATGCTGAAATGAAGACCTCTATCTCTCTTGGGTGACCAAGGCGGGACCAAATATAGGAATAAATCAAATGTATGCAAAATTATAAAAGAATTAAGGTTTGCTTCGGTAACGTTTTAATGATCACCAACTTGGGATGTTATCAATGATAGGAAGTAATTAAAAAGATATTGATATGTCGCCATTAAATATTGATATTTTTTTACAAATACGGGGATACAATGTGGGCTTCTGTCACGATTTCAGTAAGTTATCTGTAATTAAATCATGGTATTTTTTAAGAACTGTTTGACACGCTGAGTTAGAGACCTTCTGTAGATCTCTATTAGGTAATGATCTATTAATTATTAATGGGAAAATTAAACAGAGATATAAATCAAAAAATCGTTGTATGCTTACAACATCATAAAAGGCCTCAGATTTTCATTGATTTTTAATTTCCAAATTAAGAGTTCGCCAAGGCTGGTTTGGTTTATTGACAGTTAATTAACGTCGCACTGAGAAACAATATGATGGATGTTGGCGACGGGATTAGAAATTTTTAACCATGGTCAAATGGCGACGATGACACTTGAGTTGGTCCCTACTCCCTACTCCAACTGTCTTACTTACTCAAGAGAATCTAGTTCACCCAAAGGGTTTCGAGCTGCATACCAACCATCTGAACTGTCTCACCAACACCAACGTAAGAACTTGTTGAGTAATGATGTAAGAACTGTATGAGTAATGATGGTATATGGTGGTAGACCAAGGCCTATACATGGATGACGGGCATCACATGTAGCCAGTTACCATATTGTCCAATATTCCCAGTTTTTCGGAGAATACAGCCTGAAAAAACATTTAACCGTAGAAATTATTCAAACCATCATCTTATTAAGGCCTAGTTGTAAACTAGACGAGGCCCCTATTGTGGTCAAGGCCCAGTTGGCCTATGCTTTAAGACGTCCCTAATGATCCAAAATATTTTTTGTCATTATGTTATACTCTAATTAATAATTAGCATGAAGGATAACATACGGTTTTTCAAAAAAGAATACTTTTACATGAGTTTTTTGTTGTTGTTGAAGTTACTTACATTATGTCGATAGCCTCTCATTTTATTTGTGATTTATACCTTCAACTCTCTTAAGGACAGAAAAAAAATACAAGAATAAATCAAACAGCTACATACAAAAACATAATAGAATCAGGCTTACTTCTGTTTTTAAGCAAATGCTATTTTAGAGCATAATCATGCTGCCGCGGAGGCTATTAACTGGGTATTAACTTACCCCGCCATGTAACTATTTCACTAATAGCTGTAATTATATACTAATATTTTTAAAAGTATAATGTGACTCTGAGCACTTTTATGTCGCCGTTCTAATTATTTTGATAAGATAATCATTACTTAAAAATGAGAATATATTTTTTGCAGCTCGCATTGACGTAAATAATGTTTTCGACGACCTGCCAATATTTTGAAGAGATTATTATAATTAAACGGTAATTGTTTTTTAAAACGTAGCTGAGTATAAGCGACTTTTTCTTCGCCATATTTAATGTTTTATTGAAATAATAGCTGACAGAAACTTTTTCTGTTTCAAATGCACTCTGAAGTTAGAATTTTATCCTCATAAATTATAAATGAGGAGATGTAGTTATAATTATAATTATTTCTCAAGGATAGTTTGGGAAGAAAGGCGTTCTATAATTGCATTTTGGGGAGATATTTGTCAAGTATATTATATAGAATTAATTATTTCTGTCTTTACGAATTTGAAGAGAGTGCAAATTGTTTCAGTGTGTTGCGATTAATATGTACTGTTTTAGAATATTACATTATTATGCATTGTATAATTACAGTAGTTTCTCAATACGATCTTTTAAGGTTAGAGAATTGTTTAAATGTTCGCAATGCTTCATTACTCTCTTGATACTTAAGAACTTTCACGAGCTTCTCAATGGATTACGTTCTATGTAAATAAAAATAGGTAACTAAAGTATTATTTATTCTTAGTAAATAATAATTTTTGAAAGCTTTGTCTTATATCACGAGATCGTGGTCTTTGTGTCCCTGCCGTAGCCTGAGTGGGCCCCGTATCGAAGATGTCTTAGAGGCCCTTTTTTGGGCATCATAATATTTAATGAATTTTTGCTTACACGTGTTGAGGCCCATGTAGCTTGGGGGCCCCGTATCATTGATATGGCGGTAGCTACGCCCCTGCTTTGTATCTTAGGTTTGAATACCAGATTGACCGAGGTAGATGGCCAAAACTACTGCGTCGATTGCTGATATCACCAATTTCATCGTTGGTGTCTACGCGAAAAAACAGTAGCTAACACACAGCCCCCATAACCGACAAGTACCTAGATTTTTGGTAATTGTGTATTATACCGTCGACTAAATTCACCAAATCAAAAGATGTCCCCAAAAGTTGTAATCGTTTCAGTTCTGCGTGTGCTCCGTTAATTGCTTACATACCCGTCGACAAATTGGGGAAGATTTAAAAGATTTTTTTTAATTGAAATTTTTTTTTATTGCATTACAAAGTATCACACAGAAGTAAGTAAAAATCACACATTACGAAGGAAGGAAGGGAAAAAAATTTGAAGTTATGAAGGATTACAAATATTTACAACAAATTCACAGAACTTTTTAAAAGTACTTCTGGTAGAAAGAAGTTGGTGAAAATTCGGAGGACAATTTGTATCAAGTCCCTTGAAAGCTAGTCTTAGGATCTTTCTCTCTCTGACAAACTTGGAACACAGAAGGAGAACATCTAATATATATTATAAGTGTGAAAGTTTGTGAGGATCTTTGTGGGCCTTTCACGCAGAAACAACTGAATGGATTTTAATGAAACTTTACAGTAATATAGCTTATACATCAGAATAACACATAGGCTATAATTTATAAAGATATTTGATTCTGCATTTAAAAAACACGTACACTGGAAATAAAGGAAAGATCTAAGAGTCTCCTTTATGTAGACAACACCTTATACATTCGAATAAGTACGAATCTAAATAATGTCATGCAGCACCGTGAGGTTTCTTGTTTCGCTATTTTGCCGAATCCCATAGTTTTTCCATTTTTTTTGTCTATGTGCTCCAATATTAGGGTCAACAAAGTATACTGGTGACTGACTTGAAAATTTTGAAATTTGCTACTTTAAGTTCGTCTGATTGATATACCTTTCAATACCCAGAAAAAAATTTAGTTCAGTTTTTATTTACATACGCTTATTGTGCCCCTCAATGATAAAATGATTGTGACTGATAGAATTCTGCTTTGTACTATTAGCCATTTGTTTCGTAAAACTGTAGTTACTTGAGCAATATCAATTCAAAAAATCGATTAATTCATTTAGATATAAATAATTACAAAAGAAGTGAGCCAGCAGTATTTTTAAAACGTAATTAAGTTATCAAAAAACGATTAAATATAATTATAGAAATGTTTTTGTTTAAGTTTTTATCAACATCAAAACTCAGGTATCGCCAAGGTCAAGAAATGGAAATGAACTGTCAAATGCGGGGATGATTTCTCCTCGCGGATTGAGGTCATTATATAAAAGAAAAAAAGTGAACTGTCACAAATACTTTTCTTTATCCTAACTATACACAAAGATTCTAAGACTGTCAAATTGCTTAGGTCGTTAAAAGATATAAAAAAAATAGGTATGAGTCACTTATGTAGAATGTACTGATACTCCAGGAGTATTTATTGCGAATTACATTCATTTTTAATCGCCTTTAAGGTATCCCACAACGTTCGGAACCACGATTTTGCAAAAGCGTGCAAACGAATATTTTTTTAATATTTAGTGTCACTTACATTAGAATACACGTATAAAATGTTTTAAGAATATTATTACAATAAAAAAATTATTTAAATGCAAAATTTCAGCAAAAATAAACTTAGAATTACCTATTTTCAAAGCATTCTCCTTTTAAGAAAAATGCCTCTATAATAATTATATTTTGCTTATACATCGTTAAGACTTCTCCAGGTAGCCTCAACTAGGATTTTTGAAAAATGCACGTTGTTTCCAGAGTTACTACCAGTTGAAATAATTATCTAGGTTTTTTGCAAAAATTTCTCCACTCTAATGTATTAAAATATGGATAAATCTACTTCTATGAGCTACATATTTCAAAAATCTTAATTCATGCTCTGCTTAGATCTCTGAATCATAAATTGGCAAAATATTATTATTATAGAAACATTTTACACGAAAGAAGAACGTTTTGAAAATATTTAATTCTGTGTTCATTTTTTGCCAAAATATTGCATTTAAATAATTTTTCATGGTAATAATATTTTTAAAACAATGTTATTCTTGTATTCCAATCTAAATGATATTAAATATTAAAAAAATATTCGTTTGTACGCTTTTGCAAAATCGCGGTTCCTAACGTAGTCGGATACCTTAATTTAGTCACAAAACTTTCAGTTTAGTAAAAAAATGTGTATTAGCAGTTACGTATAAACTTTTGACATTACATTAATAGTGATATATTGTACTTAATAAAAAGCAATGGACCAATTGATTTAGGAACTTAGAAGCTATTATTAAGAAAAGTTATGATTCAAATGATACTTTTTGGAAAAAATTAAGTAAACTTATTATAGAATACGAAAATACACTGGTGTGCAAAAATTAAGGACGAAGTCGAAAAATTAGCATATCAGCTGAACGAAGAGGCAGAGCGGACAGAAAGACCAATCAGGAGATTAAGTAAGGTGATGTACGGTAGCACATGCGCAGATATGCAGGTAGACGTAATGGGGGAGTGTCTGAGTAGTATAAAGCATGTTGCCGGTGTAAGATCAGTATTTCTGGCAAAGAGATTGCACTCCGTATAGCAGTTAAAATCACACCGAGTTGCTGCCTCAGCGAGAAATGGCGAATAATCAATCTGTTAGACAACATCTGGGGACTTTTACCCGAGGTCGAATCATTGGGAAGTTGGAGGAAGGCCGCAGTGTGACAAGTGTGGCTGCAGAGTTCGAATTGCTCACAGCATCGTTTCACGACTTTGGAAACAATTTCAAACAACAGGAACAGCTATCCGGGGTTCAGAAGTGGTCGTCCACGAGGAACCACACCCGCAGATGACCGGTACATTGTCTTACAGGCCAGAAGAAACAGGCGGCAGACAGCGGGAGAAATCGCTAGACACACGACACAGGCGACAGCGGGAGAGAAATCGAGACACACGACCGACTGATATCACGTTTTATCGAGGCCAGAAGACTGCACGGTGGTGGTCTGTTTGCACGACGCCCTGTACGGTGTGTACCTTTAACGCCTGCCCATCGGAGAAGGCGTTCTCTGTGGTGCCGGGAACACCGGAATTGAGAGACAATGAATGGGGACGAGTACTCTTTACAGATGAGAGCAGATTCAGTTTGTGTAGCGATTCTCATCGCATACTCATCTGGAGAGAGCGGGGAAGCCGCAATTATCCCTCGAACATCATTGAAAGGGACAGGTATGGAGGTCGCGGTGTTCTCGTTTGGGGAGGCATCATGCTTGGTAATCGTACAGACCTTCACATCTTCGATGCAGGTTCAGTCAACGGGACCCGTTATTGTAACGAGATTCTTCTTCCATATGTGCGTCTTTTTAGAGGCGCTATGGGTCTGCAGTTTCTTTTCATGGGCGACAATGCACCATGTCATCGCACAGTAGCTGCCGAACAGCTCTTAGAGAGTGAGGATATTGAACGTATGGATTGGCCGGCACGATCTCCGGATCTCAATCCCATCGAGCATTATGGGATTTTCTAGGCAGACGCTTGGCAGCTCGTACCTTACCACCAGTAACGATTCGGGAGCTTCGATTGGCGCTGCAAGACGAATGGGCAGAAATGCCTCAACAACTCATTGACACCCTCATTCTCGGCATGGGCAGACGCTGTGAAACCTACCTAGCAGTCAGGGGAGATCATATCCCCTACTAAAGACCGGATGTTTCTTGCTGGACACCCATTACAGGGATGTTTCGGTCTTCAGTCGCATTGCGCTCCATGCTACTTTTTCAATCAAGCTTCTTTTTGTCCCTCTGATTTCTCTTTTAGTAAGTGTTGCTTACATATTACACATGTCCTTACGTATTGGGGATCTTACGGTATTAAATGTGTTGATTTGGAAAGCTTTTGTACAAAGTTATATTGAAAAAACCGTCTCGTCCTTAATTTTTGCACACCAGTGTATATGCATCAATTAGAAAATAAAAAAATTGTAGTGATTAAAAGTATACAAATATTTTGGGGATTTTTCTTTTAAAAATTGGTTCGAATTAAAATACAATCGCAGGAATGGAACAATATATTTTAAAATAAATTAAACAGTAATTGTAGCGAAAAATTAGAGCGAAAGAACAAGGTTCGGGTAATTTCACTAAACTGATTCATTCGAAATGCATTTGTGTGTTTGTACCTCAATCGCTAATGCTATTTATCTGATCTTTTATGTTATTTATTTCTTATATCTTAAAAAGTGAGATTATTTTCCAAAATTGATTGTTGTGATGAGGGGGATAAAAAATGAACCATAAAACTCGACGTCGAGTGAATGAGAGTTATTCTAACGTTGCACTATAAAAAAACGCGAGGGCTATTTCTCTCTATGTCGAAAGCGATCAAATTGGTAAAGTTAAATGAAAAAAAATTAAACATATACAGTAAAGCCGGGGTGGGCATTAAGTCGATCGCGATCCACCGGTGGACCGCCAAGACAATTGGAGATGACCGCCTGAAGATTAGAAGTTAGTAATTATATACGGAAATATTCAAGATTAGGGCTGACAGAACGCTGTAAGATCGTCTTGTAGTTGAATTAATCACCTCTAATTAACCGGATTTACCGTTTTTATTATTTCCTTCAAAACACATCACTATATTAATAATTTCATTTACAATTAAAAATCGCATCGGGAACTACAGGCAGCTTCCTCCATTTTACGTTCGTGACCACCTTCTTCTTCTCTCCTTCCCGCTCAAAATGCCAAAACAGTTCACAGCAGCGCCCTCTTTTTAGTCTATCGTGTGCTATGTGTCAAGCCTCCTATGTGCCACGCCGTTACAACGCAGACTAAGTCTTCTACTGACTGTAATTAGGAGAACTAAGTATAGTTGTTTTATTTTTTAATGCATTTTGAATTGTTTGTTAATCAATGCATCATCAGATATTACAATATTTGTTGCTATTATTTTATTTTGTTTGTATTTTGCGTGTTGCTTTAAACGTGGTTTCAAAAAAGAGAGTTTTTTTATTTTATTTACGAAGGTAAGTACATATTCCGTATTTATTATTAAGTTATAATAAATATTGTTGACCTTTCCCTTACCTCATCATATCTACGACACTGGACAGTGGGCGCACTCGTGAATTTTTCAAAGGGATCATGGTGCTGTGGTCTAGGGTCGAATGTCTACTATTCTCATATCCTACCCCAAAACCTGCCAAACATATACATGAAATACTTCTATAATATTTCTGGAGACTGGTAAAAATAATTGTAAGACGTGGCGAGTGGATGTTATTACTGTAGCGAACCAAAGGTAGGGCGTGGCCGATGGCGAGTGAATGACTGTATATTAAGTACATTTTCTATGTTGGTTGATGTTACGTATTCAATACTATAGATGAGGCAGTCTGGGACATTAATCCAGTTTATTGTATCTTGAAACACATAAAGATCAAGTAGAGACGATATTACACATAACAAGAAGCAAACATCATGGCACAAACACAGACAAAGACAAATACAGAACGCACAGCAGCCGGCTGGTTACATGATGAAGGCAAGCAGACAAAAAAAAAGAGCGATTATACAAGATTTTTGTTTTTATACCGGGAGTGGTTATTACGTATTAGTAGTTATGATTGGATAGAATGGGCGGGACAGGGATTTCGGACTTGCCGATTACGATTAAGATTACAGTGTTATTTTTAAATCAAAGAATTCAAGTTTGTTTAAATATTAGTACAAAGAGTTAACAAAAAGGATATTAGAGGGAATTATTACATATATTTATTCATTTAATACATTGTCGGGAACAAAGAACAGTAAGAAATAAATTATTGAAAAAAATAATTAACATTAATTAATAAAAAATTATTACTAACAAATACTTAATTAAATTTTACGTACTATTGCAAGGGATTATAATCGATCGGAAAAAAATCATGGGCTATGGAGAAGGGTCCGGACCCGTGGAGCCTCTTCCCTCCTTTTGTGTGTGCCACTGATACTGGGTGGACCTTGAAAAAATTAGAAGTAGCCCGTACCCTGGAAAAGTCTGCCCACCCTTGCAGTAGAGTCTCGAAAATTCAGCACTCGATAACAACGGCAGTCTGGATAATTCGGCCCCACCCTTGCCAATCGAAGATCCAAAACGATACCATTATGTCCAATGCAGAAATTATTACTGCTGTGGTACTAAAAAAATGCCAGAGAATGGTGAAGACGTTAATGTTGAGGACATCGTGCAAACTCCTAATATGTCGCATAGTGAGGTACTAAAGCAGCGATACTCAATCTGCGGCCCACCGAGCCTTTTTAAGTGGCTCGGTCATGGTCAATTGCTCTGAGAAATTTGCTTATTTAAGAACATTGTACTAAAACTTTGGTGGGAAATTCTTTGTCAAGAAATCAAATACGAGGGTTGGGGCATAAGTCATGGCAACTATTTTTTTTCTTGTATACGAGTATATGTGAACGTATCACAAACGTATATGTGTCGTTTGGAAGTTCTGCAGGCATAGTGTGTATTCATAGCAATAGATGGATCTGTGATAGCTGGTAGTAGTGCAGCAAGGGCTGTCAAATCAGCCAATTGGTGAATGTCGTGTGAGATGGAAGTAACTCATTTTGAGCAGCGTGGTTATATCAAAACAGCCTTTCTCCAAGGAAGAAATTCGACCTGTGACTTTGATATCATTCCCAAGATTAAGGAACTAATACTTGGAAGACGGTTTGTAACACGAGAGGACATTGCTAATGCTGTGCGCCAACAGGTGACCCGATTCACACTTGGTGCGGCAAATGCTGAGGCTGATAGTATTCAACGCCTCCCACATCGTTGGCAGCGTGTGGTGACAATAGCAGGGGACTACACTGATGTTCTTTAGGCTCAGGTTTGTCATGTCAACTTTAAGTGTACTGTGTTGTCATTCTTTTGTGCAGTGAAGGCCATATTGCTCTGTATTCTACCGTAATAAATTAATGTGCTACAATATTCACTGTCTACACATATAGCTCTAACACCTGTTCCTTTCGTCTGTATATGTCACATTTTCCAACCGGACTGGTATCTTCAAGAAAAAAAAATTGTTGCCATGACTTTTGCCCCAACCCTCGTATATCAACTTTGCTTTTTGCTGTCGATGTCGTACGGGTAAGAATTGATATTGTTTTTCGGTTTGAAATGGTTAAGGTTAGTGAGATAGTAGACAACAGTGAGGTAGAGACAATTTTATGGGCGGAGCTAATTGTTAACTATCTTTCCTATCTTGCAAACGAAAAATTTTCGAAAAAAATAAATAGCTTCAAGACGATTAGTAGGTTGACTATTTTGTAGTGAAAAACAAACATGGATCAGTAATTGTTTGATTTGTCACGAAAGTGCAGTATTTAAAAAATACCAATAAACAGGAATCTCTCTCTCTCTCTCTCTCTCATTCAATGATACTTTCCCTCGAAGATCTTTTTCAAGAGGTTTGTTATATTATTGGTAATCATATGTGAAACCGTTTATTGATGCAGAAATTGTGAAGAAGTGTTTCTTAATTGCTTCTAATTTAGTGTTAGCGACAAAAATAAAAAATACATATATAAAATAATAATTAAAAAAAGCAAAACAGGAGTTATAATATTTCGATCAATTTTCCACATTTTAAATTTCCAATGTTACCTTGGTCTTAAAACATTCCCCCCCCCCCTAATCCCTCATCTCTCTCATCTAACCTCCTGTTGCGACCCGCGTGAAATAGCTGACACATGTATGCGGCCCAGCAGAAAAAAAGGTTGAGTACTTCTGGACTAAAGTTTGTCGAAGCCGCCTTTCATTATTTTGAATAAGATGTGTCGGTCATGGTTTTACCGTTCCTTCGTCGTCGTCGTGATGAAGCAACAAAACGCAGAGGGTAGAACGGAAAACAACAGGACAGAACGTATTTTTTTTAAAAAAAGTAGTCTGTTTTTGCAAAGTTGACTCATTAATTTTTTTTACAAACAGCTTTATGCCTTCATAGAGTATTTTTCTGAGGTGTGTCTTATCAAATCAATTACTGTATACTATGTGCTCAACAGAACTCAGTGGCGTAACAGCCCATGAGGGCCAAGACCTACTGCGCCTATCTCAGTTTTCCTGACCTTAGGCTCCTGGGTACATGCGCAGATGTTTCGGTCAAGTGGACAGTCTGACGTGAAACCCCGGTGTTCAGTTCCCAAGTAAGAGTGGAATCGACCCACTGATGGCATGACAGGCTGAGTACATTATGTATTCATTATGTATTCTTTAATTTTCATTTTTCATGTAAATGTGTGAGTGTGTTCTATGCCTTAATAAAGTAAGAACATTTCCTTTGTTTAAGGGTATTTGGGCTGTTTACTTTCTGTTGTATTCTCAAACACACAATACATACAAGTGCAATGAAATACTTTCTGCTAGGAGATACTCGTACTTTCATTTTTTAATTCTATTCTCGATAACCCTTCAATACACATTATGCTAGTACTAGTAAACTTTCTTTTTAATATCTTGCAAAAACTATAATTAAGTATTCTTAAATCCAATTCAATAAAAAGTTGAACCTTTTCTCTGTAGTAAATTTACAATGCTGATTAAAAAGAATAAATTAAATAATCAGAATTTTTTAAAGTTATTCACACAAGAACGCGTAAATAATAGATGCACGAACATAAAAAAAATATGAAATATCTCCTTAATACAACTATGCCGGGGAAAAGAACTGAGCATATTAAGCGAAATGATTCTACATAGTTTTAATAAAATTAAGAAACATTTTTAAATCTTATCGAAGAACGAACGTATTTTCTCTTCCTTAACGTATCCGACTACGTTCAGAACCGTGATTTTTCAAAAGCATATAAATGGATAATATTTATGATAATTAATGCCATTTAGATTAGAAAACGTATATAAAATTGTTTTAAGAATATTATTTACAAGAAAGAAATATTTAAGTACAATATTTTGACAAAAAAAAATGCACATAGAATGACCCATTTTCAAAATATTCTCCTTTTATGAAAAATGCTTCTATTATAATAATATTTTGCCTGTCTATAGCTCAGACCTCTGTACAGAGGCTGCACTAGAATTTTTGAAAAATATAACTTAGAAGTGGGTTTATTCATGTTTTACGACAACAGAGGGGAGAAATTTTAAGAAAAAAAACGTCAATAATATTATTTCAGTTGGTGGTAACTCTGAAAATGTGACTTTTTTCAAAAATCATGATTGAGCCTCTATACAGAGGTTCGAGCTATAGACAGGCAAAATATTATTATAATAGAAGCATTTTTCACAAAAAGACAGCATTTTGAAAAAAGGTTATTCTAAGTTAATTTTTTGCTTAAATATTGTATTTAAATAAATTTTTTTTTTTTCAAAATGTCCTTAAAACGATTTTATACATGTATTCTAATCTAAGTGACACGAAATATCATGAAAATTATTCATTTATGCGCTTTTTTTTAAAATCACGGTTCCGAACATAGTCGGATACCTTAAATCAGATCAAATTATCAAACTATATCCTCAATAATTTGGCAACGCGGAAAGTAAAGGACAAACAACGCCTGTAATCACTTTTAAAACGGCCTATCAGAATCCACAAATGCTTTTCCATCCGATCCCCTACTAAAGAACATTACTCCTCAAAAGTTGTATCCAAAATTCGAACATCACAGAGGGTGCAAGTCTATCTCTTTCAAACTGAAGCGTGACTCACGTTCTAAAAAAGCAGATGGGAGGGGAGGGGGTGCTCAGACGGACGGACAGGTAGATCGCTGACGCCACAAAGACCTGTTGAACTACCTGATCTTGATCAAGAACGCGTGTCCCACTAAAAGGCGCCTATCAGGACACGCCTACTTTTTTCTATCCATCGAACTTTGCTCTTTTCTTTTCATTTTTTTTTTCAAAGGAGTATTTTTATAAAATGGCGTGGGAAAAAAATAAGGATTAGGATTTTACCTTCCGATGGTGCTTCTCCTCTTTTGTTGTTTGATGTGCGGATTTTTCCAAAGGGTTGGGTGTGTGTTGTGAAGAGGTTCTGGGTGAAGATGTGGAAGAAGAGTGCTGTGCCGGGGATGTTTTCGGGAAACATTTGTTTGGATGTCGGTTCGTTTTGTTTCGGGGGAGGGGTGGAGTAGAAGTTCTGAAACATATACGGACAAATAAAATGTTAATCTTTTGAAATATGGTGCATATTTCAGATTATCTGAAGTGTTTGATCAATGTTAGTAATATTACAAAGTTATTGAATTTAGGAAAATTACATTGCAGAATCTTTCATCATTGAGAATATGTTGTTAAAAATCGACTCAACGGCACACACAAGGGAAGATCCACAGGGGATCAGAACCCCCTTCCCCTCAACACCCTTGATTTTTTCTTCCATTGATTATGTAGTACGAAGTACATAGTATGTGGTACTTCCTTGACGTATATAATACGTAAAAGAATTCCAAACAAAGGTTAAATGGTGGTTTTTAATACTTTCTTGCATTAATTAATGCTAATTACTTATTTAACAACTAATTTTGTACTGTTTTTTGTTCCCGATGATCGATAAAATCAAAATATTATGTTTAGCGGAGTAGTGGGATATGATACGAGAATAGTGAATTTGGAAAAAATAATGTATGCACCACTTTTCTCTGTATTGACTAAATATAAAGCTGGCTCTATAAAGCGCTATTAACTTTCATTCAGTACCCTCGAGCTTCATTGGATTTACATGCGCATCAGCCTCTCTACACGATGGGTCTTTAACAACAATGGTTGGTCGCGGTAGCCTAGCATTTATGGTAATGAACTCATGGTTGGCGTGTCATGAGTTCGAGCCCTAGTATCATTGAAGGTATGTTGTGTAGAGGAGTTGATACACATTAAATTTGTCATGGCTTGTTGTCCTCCCGTTGGCGTAGATCGGTATTTCGGACGGGGTGCCAGCTTCGGTGTCGCTCTGGCCATTTGACCAAGGTTTAAAATAACGAGATCCATTGTTATAGCCCTCGTGTTACTTTATAGTGAGACCTTAATAAACAATCACTCATTTAATGACAACAGGACTTGAGCACATGATTCGGCTGAATCAATGCTGACAATAACCCATGGGTTGCTGAAGCCAGTAGGAATTTTACATTTAGAACGACAATGAGACTCGAATGCCTGATTCGACTAGAGTAATGCTCTCTCTG
Organism: Trichonephila clavipes; assembly: GCA_019973935.1. NCBI lineage: Eukaryota > Metazoa > Arthropoda > Arachnida > Araneae > Nephilidae > Trichonephila > Trichonephila clavipes. Next base: position 736,842 of record BMAU01018231.1, on the reverse strand, counting down.
CCACGAGCTCATGACAATAACTTCTGGGCTGCTGAAACTGGTGGAAATTTTGCATTGAGAACGACAGTGAGACTCGAACGCATGATTCGACTGAAGCAATGCTGACCACGAGCTCGCGACAGTAACCCTGGGTTGCTGAAGCCAGTTTGAATTTTCCATTGAAAACGACAAAGAGACTCGAACACATAATTCGACAGAAGCAACTCTGGCCACGAGTCTGCTAGCACTAGGCTATCGAGAGAGAGAGGCTGCTGAATACTTTACAGCGAAGAGTTTCTGAGAGAGCTTTATAACTGAAGATTTGGTTCATTTAAATTTATGTTGGTATGGTGTTCTATGAGAAGATATCAGAGATTAACTTTGAAATTTAAGGAAAGTTTTTGCAGCTGAATAGTTAAATTAATTCACTAAGCCGGTGGTGGTATTCGCGTCGTAGTTATTACTCCGGAATCTACTACAATTTTTTTTTCTGGATAATCTTTTACTGCTTATTAAATTAAACATAATCATATTAACAAAATTGGCGTACATTAGAAAAATTATTTCGAAATCTTTTTATGGTATGACGGTAAATTTAGAAAACAGCTATGTTACTTCGAATGTCTTCTTTAATAGTATTTGGCAATAGTTTAGAGTTATACTCAGTCCACATGACCAATATTATGGAGACCAAACGTCCTCCTTTTATAGGTTCTGTCCTTCCTGGAAAAATGTCCTCCTTTTTGTCCCCTTTTCAATATTTTAAAATTGATCTGTTAATCTCTATTTCAGAGATGAACCAAACATGTTTCCAAAATGTCGGAGAATGGTTTGAAACAAATATCACAGGAAATAAGTTTTCAATGGTGTTTTTTGACTTCATCACAAGTAAATTGGGCAGATATAGAAAACTGTCTTGGTTTTTTTATCAAAAGAAATGCCCTGATATTAAAATCGACGACAATTGTCTTTTTGAAGAAATTAGACGATTGAATGCCATTTTAAATTCTGAGAAATTAGAACAATGGGAAAAATCAAAATGTTAAAATTGATAAAAGATGGGTGAAATTACTTAAAAATTTTAAAAATGAACACATTCCATATGAAAATTTAGTTATTCTTTTTGAATTTACGTTGTGCTGCCCTGGAACTAATGCATCAGTTGAAAGAGTTTTTTTCAGTTAGTAATGATTTTTGTGAAGTGACTAGTGAGGAATCACAAAATTTAATGTCAATATTTTAGCCACTGTGCTTACCTTAAAATTCAGTATGAAGGATATTTTTTGCCCGAACTTTCTGATATATTTGAAAATTATATGTTTATAAAACAAATCATTCAATGGAAAAATACTCGTTTAAGATAATAATTAAAAAGAATGTAAGCGTAATAAGAGTATTTTTGTTTGAATTAATAAAACGTTTCATGTATATTTAAGTTGTAATTTTTTCTTAAATTTTTCGTGTTTCTTTTCATTGTAAGAAAAATTGTCACCTTACCAATATTGTCATGGCGTTTTTAAGGCGGTGGTTATTTAAACCAAACCTTTTTTTAGGGAGTTTTTTTTTAACTTTTAAAATTTTTGATTTCATTATTTTTATGAATAAATAATTTAAATGTGTATTTCGAATCAATTGGTTAGTTTAATGTATTACTGAAAATTTTTAATTGGTACTATATTATAATATCGCTTACATTTAAAAATATTGAGAGGGATGATCAAACTAAAATATTGATGATGTGCATCGATGACTTGAACAACATAATAAATCATTGTAAGCTATATTATATAAAATATTGCATCATTATATTTAGATTTAAAAATAAATTTAAAAATAAATTTAATTATAACAATAAACAAGGCGAAATATATATGTTGCTCTTTCATCGTAATATATATTATAAACGTGAAAGTTTGTGAGTATGTTTGGGAGTCTTTCACGCAAAAACAACTGAGAGAGAATGGATTTTAATGAAACTTTACAATAGTATAGCTTATACATCAGAATAACACATAGGTTATAATTAATAGATATTGTGTGTGAAGTGTTCAAAATATAACAATAATTGTCAAGTAAGTAGGAAAAAATTCTGCCATCTGCAAAAAAGCCCGCGACAGCAAATATCTATCGTTTATGTGTGAAGCTAACCTTTTCATTTTGTTTTGTCTACGCCAGGAACTGCGAAGTTTGAACAGGCAGAGTGTGAGGGTGACTACAATTTTAACATAAAAAATACAACAAAAAGTAATATTAACGTATTACACTTCCAGATATAAGCTATTTATACTATTTTAATCGAAAAAATAACATTGTTTATTTGCTTATGATTTTAGAAAAGTTCGAGTATGTTACGTTCACCAATTTTTAAATCTTAATATTTACGGACTGCGCGATATTAATTAAAAATTCGCTGAAATTCTAAAGACAAAACACAGACAATTATTCTATAAAAATCCTTGCAAAAACGAATACCTCTCGAATCAGTCGACCTGAAAAAGAATGCATTTTGAACCAAGATTGATTTACGCCGTTTTTCAGAAAAAGCTTTTCACTGTTTTTTAAATCGTGCGATATAGTTTTCAGTTATGGTAATTTAAGGTCGCTTACACAGAATTCGAAGATTCGGTGTACTTTTCGATTTACACAATGAGAAAAACGATATTTGATAGTTTGAATGACGTTAGTGAAATTATATATTTTGTAAGTTAATTATTAACAGAAAGAAAGAGGCCATCACACTCAATAAATGTCTTTTAAACTCAACGTAAGATCGATTCTCCCATTTGAATACAAAGTTGTAATAATAGTTTCCATTAAGCAAGGCGATAATTTAAAATTTAAATACTATTTATAGTGGATAAAAAAATATTAAAACAAATTTACAGTTCAAAAGATAATATTGAAATAAAAACAAACTTAGTTGAAAAGGCCAAGTGTAGGACTCCCATTTCACTAAACTTGAAGAACGGTGGAGAGTTAGGAATATTATAAACCTATAACAAAACTACAGTAAAATGGATACTGGATGTATATCGAAGGTTTTACAAGTCTGTCAATGCATAATTCTAAACCTTTCAAGAAAGTGTAATAATAAGTATTATAATTATTAGTAAAAAATTAGTTTTAATATTTTTAAAGAAAAATAGAAGACAAAGTAACATTTTTATTCAACTGAGAATTACTTAAATAAATTTTAATTCTTTATAGTATTTTGTTTTTAAAATATGTTGCATCAGTTAAAATATACTCAAATTTTAAATATTTAATAACTACTTATCGAATTCAAAGTTTTTATAACTTCTTCATTTAAAGAGTGTTTTTTTCCAGGTATAGAAGTTTAAGTTGGTATTACTTTCCAAGATGGCGACCGATTTAACAGATGTCAAGTGATTTATTCTCAGTTTGGTTTGGCAATTCATCATGAATAGACTCAAGCCTGAACAACGCTTTCAAATTGTGCAATTTTATGTCGAAAATAATGGTTCTGTGCGGAATACGTATTCCCGATTTTCATAAGCGAATTTTGTTTAGTGATGAAGCGCACTTCTGGTTGAATGGCTACGTCAACAAACAAAACTGCCGCATTTGGAGTGAAGCTAATCCACAAGTGTATGTCGAAACACCGTTACATTCAGAAAAACTGACTGTTTGGTGCGCTTTATGGGCTGGAGGAATCATTGGTCCGTACTTCTTCAAAAACGATGGTCACAACGTTACAGTCAATGGGGATCGGTATAGAGCCATGATTACTAACTTTTTCATTGAACAATCATGATGTCCAGGAGCTGTGGTTCCAACAAGACGGTGCAACATGTCACACAGCTCGTGCCACAATCGATTTATTGAAAGACATGCTTGGTGACCGCCTAATTTCACGTTTTGGACCTGTGAATTGGCCTCCAAGATCTTGTGATTTAACACCGCTAGACTATTTTCTGTGGGCTATGTAAAGTCATTGGTCTATGCGGATAAGCCACAAACGCTTGACCATTTGGAAGACAACATTCGCCGTGTTATTGCCGATATACGGCCACAAATGTTCGAAAAAGTCATCGAAAATTGGACGTCCAGATTGGACTACATCCGAGCCAGCCGTGGCAGTCCTATGCCAGAAATCATATTTAAAATGTAATGCCACAAGATTATCTTTCGAATAAAAAAAATTCATGCCAATCGAATAATACATCGTTGTTTTATTGCAATTTAAAGTTCTATACCTCTAAAAAAACACCCTTTATAAAAATAATTGCATGAAACTATTTTTCCGTTTATCGAACATTTCAAAAAATGCTTACAATTTTAATTCAACATTTAATACAGTTGTGAAATTTTGTAATTATAAGAATTTCTACTTTTCTGAACATACAACTATTTTTAAAAAGGTACATTTTCGTTTTCGGGTCCTAAAAAGTTGCAAAGTGAGTGAGTGAATATTAAGGTCCCACTGTTCATTTACTCAAGAGATATCATAGCGAGAGGGGAAGGGGAATTTCTAAGACAGTGTGTTATGCATTTAAAAATGTTCAAGCAACGCCACGGGGGAATAAACCTGTCTGACAGAAAAGAAGCAAAAAAATTTCGAAGCAGCGAATTTTAAGTTATACACTCGGAAAAAGACCGAGCAACGCCGGGCTAAGCGGAGGAAGGGGGGGTGAAAGTCATTTTGAAAAAGAGTATTAGAAGTGTTGATTTTATGAAGGAAAGGGAACATTTTTATAAAAGTAGAGAAAGCCCGAGCAACGCCAGGCCATGCAGCTAGTAATATATATTTGTACAGTGGCGCACACAAGGGGGGGTCCTGGGGTCCGGGCCCCTCCCCCAAAGCCCTTGATTTTTTTCCGCTTGATTATAATTCTAAGTATATAGTACGTAAAATGTTATTAATTACTTGTTATTAATGATTAACTTTATTAATTAATGCTAATTATTTATTAAATAATTAGTTTTTTACTGTGTTTTGTTCCCGAAAATCGACAAAATCAAAAGGAGCATGATACAAGAATGGTGAACCCTTGAAAAATTCCTGTGTGCGCTAATGTATATGTATTATTTCTAAGTAATATATATAATAATTACAAATAATACCAGTACTGCTGTACTATTCATACAACATTTCATTAATTGTTTATTATTATATTAAATAATAACAAATTTAAATTAAAATATTTTACATTCAATAGCATTCTGAGTTAATTTAAATTTATTTTAATACGAAAATGTGATATATTTATGCTCTTGTATTGATACCTTGTTTTTAAATTTTCAACAACATTAAATGTTTGAAAAATTTCGCGATAAATATATGTTCTTTGGAAACTACTGACTTATATATAAACTTTGAAAAAGGATAAAAATTTTTTTAAAAAACTAATGTATTAAATTCTTTTCTCAAATATGTTCATAATTTCTCATTTACAGTCCAGATTTAAGCCAATGGAAATATTCATGATTGAATGAATACCAAAATGAGGAAATCTTCTTAACGGAATAATTTCAAAACAGGAGAGATAGAGAGAAAAAATGAAATTTAAAAATTACCCTTATATATATAGTAAAGAAACATATGCCTTCGGATCTACTCTGTAAAGACTTTAATTTTAAGAGGATCCCAAGTCTTCTACTGCATTTAAATCCGGAGAAAATTATTAATTGGTTAACGATTCCGAAAATAGTTTTTCATATCGAATGCGATGATATCTTTTTCATCTCTTTAGAATTCATGAGTCAGCGATAAAACATTTCATTTTGTTATATCAAGTGCTTGAAAAGTGAAAACATCTAATTTGATTAGCAACGCCCTAATCGTTGACAATTCCATGACATTTCCATTAAATTTTTTTAATAAAATTTCCAGTAAACACTTTTTAAATAAATCATCCAACAAGCTTAATATATTCAAAGCTGTCTCATTTTCATTCTAATTTAAATACATCACCGTCATTGAAATTTTGTATTCAGTTTCAAGGTCGATTCATGAAGAAAATGAAAAATATAAGCACATATAACTCTTTTCTCTTTTTAATGTCTTTTACCATCTATTTTTACAGCTGATTCCAAAAATAAACAGACAATAGTAATGCCAAAAAATAAACAAATTCGAAGGAAAACAAACGCACGTGGCTTGAGAGAGGATAAACTCAACTCGTCTCTAATCATTTCTAAATATAACGATGCGAAATTCGATTCCGATATATTTAATTATCGTCTGCCGTCTGAAATGTGTATAAAAAGTGAAATCCGGCTTGCGTGGGATCCCGAAATCCATTCATCATTTCGATTTCGAATTGCGGAAATTAAAATTCAAAAAACGTATATATATGTGTATAGGAAGTTTTCATGACAGCCGTTGGGTGGGGTCGCTTTGGTATTTGTTACACTTATAACTTTCGTTCGGCGGAAAAGAACCAAGACTGTGTCATCTTTTAGATGATTAAGGTTTTGTAAGAAAGTGAATTCTTAAGTATGCAATTGTATTTAGGAACTTGTTTTTCCAATACTTTTCTTACGCGATATTATTAATCATTGAAACATCTTTCATAGCTTCATTGTACCAAAACAGTTAAGAATTGATTCAGAGGTCACCGGATTAAAAATAATTTCTCACAAAGACTCTTTGATTAAAAACATTTAATGCTGATGAAGTTGGTTCAGACAGAATATTTAACTCTTTTTAGTGAAAAATATCATTGACTTAACACTTTCCTCATTAAATATTTCAGACTTAGCTCTTCCAGATTTCTTTCAGTTGGCTAATCCTACATTTTTCAAACCAGGCCGTATCGAGGCACTGACAGGATGCCAATGGGTATTCCAGGATCTAAAAAATGACGCATTTAAGATTAATTCCTCAATGAATAAATGATAGTTTAAAAAAATTTAAAAACGCGCTTTTATGGTTTTTCAATCGAACTAAAACGTAAAAGAATCATTTTTAATATAAGAATGAAATGATTAACGAGAAAATTAATGTCGTCGTGGTAAAAGCGTAGGGTGCTCGACATCAATCGTTGCAATTTCTTACTTGTTCTATTCCGAAATGCTGAGTTAGAATAAAAATGTAGTGCAAAGCCAGCCCAAATGTAGTTCGATTAACATAAAAGCGTGTTATTTAGTTTTTTAAAACTAAAAGTTATTTAAGATAAAAGATAAATTACACATATTTTATACTTAAGTTTATATGGGGAACCATAACATCACAAACATTTGATTTCAAAAGCGGAATTATGGTCGTGATTGCCAAGTGGTCATGGTCACAAACTCGTGGTGGCAGCGTTATTTCAGTCGAGTCGTGAGCTTAAGTCCTGGAGCCACTGAAGACCTATTATGTAGACAGACTGAGGTATGCTAAATCTATTGAGGATCAAAGTTCTCGCGTTGCCGTGGTGAAGAAGTTTCGAGCGGTACTAGCAGAGGCATCGTTTTCGTCACTTAACAGTGAATTTTGTAAAAAATTTTAAAAAAAATTATTTTTTTCTGTTTAGAGTGAGCTTGAATCCCTTGGGAATTCCACCAATAGCCCTCGAGCTGCATCAGGCTGTGAAGTGAAGAATCAATCGATCATTATCGGAAAATTGAAAATCCTTACTAAAATTTCGTAAAGATGTCCGTAGCTTGTTGGGGGAAGGGGGGGTAAAATATTAGACTTCTTACTAGTGTCGATTTAAGCTCCTTTCGGGGCCTGGGCGCAGAAGATCTATAGGTCCCCTTAGCACTGGTGGATCGAAATTTATAACCAGAAAATCTGGTCAAGTCCAGCTTATCTGGGCTCCTAGGTGATCATCTCAAGCACCCAGTGGATAAACCAGCACTCATTCTTACTAGTTGTTACTTATTCAAGTCTCGTATTTTTGAAAACTTGTGTGGTGGGCAGTGGCGTAACGGAGAATGTTAGCCCCCCTGCAAAGTAAGGTTTAAGGTTCCAAACTGGATCGTACAAACTGGTTTTAAAATCATAACATCAGGCTTTGGACCACATAGAATCCTGCCCCCTCCCACCTCCTGTGAGGTGGGGGTGTACGTTACGCCACTAGTGGTGGGTCTGATAAACAGTGTATTCTTAGTGACTCAAAATATTAAGTTCAATTTCATTCAGTTGCAAAAAATAGGATGCTTCTCAGCGTTTGTATATCTTCGAATCGGGTAAAATAAATAGACGTTAAAGGGGAATGAATCAATTAATTCAATTAGAATCTGTGTCAGTGTGATGTCGATATAAACCAGTAATAGCCTTCACGCGAAGACGACCGTTATGGTGTGATCGCTAAGGTGCTCGTTTTTGGAACAGAAGGTGCTCAGATCGAATATTCCTTCCTTCATTGGTGACCCTGGCCGTGCAATGAGAACCACACCCTTCTCGCGCAGCAGTCGGGCGCCATCGATCCGCCAAAAAGCAACAATGCCGTCAGACACATGACACAATTAAGCCGTCACACAAATGACGCAATCCACAAAGCCGTCTCACGCATTACGCAACTCACAAACTGCTCATCCACTCGCCACGAATATCCCTTTAAGACCCGAATTATTTTTATCTTCAAATATTAAATTCCTTTGGTTATTAATTCTATATGGACCCCAATGACTTTTGGAAAAATAATAAAAAAATTCCGGCTCCCCATTCCCCACTGGAATGTAGATGGTACCCGCACGATTGTGCGGGTTGGGCGCTATCTGTTAAACAAGTCACCCATGAAATTTTACGAGTTATACATTTTAGCTCTAAGTTCATAGAAGAAACAATCTTAATTCAACTAAAACTGTTACAAATAAGGAAATTATTGATGAAAATTAACTGTTTTATTAATTCAATTTTTATTTACTGCAAAAATCTTTTGTTTTGTTTTTGACAAGTATAAATAACCATTGCATTTTTCACAATATATTTTCGAACTGCTTTCGTAGTTTTCAAATTTGCACTTGCGAAGCCTTGAAATGACATCAACACATCAAAAACGGCTATACATGTCAAGACTTTCATACTGGAATGGCCAGGATAAAAAAAAAGCCATGACATGTACAGCAGGTAGATTACAATGCTTCGATCTCTTTGCGAGTGGAATTACAACACTGTTATCTTCATCATCAGTTTAAATACTTTTGTTACGTGGAGAGGCTAATAACGCTTATCTCTAACTTAAATTTTAAGCGAGCCATTTTGATTTTTAGAGGATTTTTATTTGATATTGCATCTTTTTTGCACAGAAACCAAGAATTTGCACCAGCTAAATCAATATAATGAATGTGTTCAAGATACTTTTGTGGTAATGAATGATCCAAAATTATCTTTTCATTTCAAATATCCCTATGTGTTTCTTCATCGCTCTCATCTGAACTCGATTCTCCTTCCAGTGCACGTGATTCGTATGTTTTGTTCACAGCATTGTCCTCATCCGAAAGATCACTAAGTTCTGATCTAAGTTCAATCTGATTTATTCATCATTTGAAAAATTTCTTCTGTAAGAATTTTTCTCCTTTTAGACACCTGAAAATGTTTTTGGTTAAAGGTTAACGCAATATTCCATGAAAAATAGTAAAATGTATCAGAAAATTTTATCATTTAAAAAAATGTATGTATTTGATATACACCATACTAACCACCACCGGAAAACCTAGATTTTGTTTCGGGGGGAGGAAGAGATATGGATGCAGATATCTGTGGAGAGGATAAAAATGCCATACTCCTCAACAAATGTATGGAAAAGAAAATTAATTGCAAGACAGAGAGAGAGAGAAAGAAAAAAAAGGGACTCATCCATGGGGCGACCACCAAGAAATTTTGGTATTAATAATATAACTATACATTTCATTTTTATGTAGGGTTCTATTAAAATTATTGAAACAGAAAAGAAAATTCGCATTGTAAGTATTTACCTTTATAGCTGCAGTGACTCAAGTAACATCCAACCCGCACGATCATGCGGGTAACGAAATCTCGAGCGCTAGAAGCCACATTAATAGAGTGTATAATTAATATTTTTCTATTTTACAATTATTTAAACATTAATAAAAAAATTTGTATCGAAACAATTAGAAATATATAGCTGGCAACGATAATGCAACACAAAGAAAGACAAGAGATAGCACAACAAAATTTATTTTGTAGATAACATGTTACCAAGTGTCAAATGATTAAATTTATAGACTTCTGTGAAGTGTGTTTCCTGCCAAAATCAGTAGCCAGAGTAGCCGCCACTGTTGGAGATCACCGCTGCCACGCGCCTCAGCATTGATTCAAAGAGACTTTGGATGTGTTCTTGGGGTACAGCAGACCAAGCAGCTTCCACACGTTACCTAAGTTGATCTGGTGTGGCAGCCTGGGGTGTAATCTGTGTCAATCGTTGAGCAACCATGGACCACATGTTTTCTATCGGTGAAAGATCCGGAGAGCGAGCTGGCCAGAGAAGGATTTCAATCTGGTGATTGACGAAGAACTTTTGGACAATGTGTGACACGTGTGGCCACGCATTATCCTGTCGAGATATGACTGGGGCCAAGCCCTGAAGGTAAGGATGGACAACTGGTTCCAACACCTCGGAGATGAAGCGCTGACTGTTTAAACTACCAGCAATGCGCACTAGAGGAGTGCGAGAGTGATATCCAATACCACCCCATACCATAATACCCGGTGCAGGATCAGTGTGGCGGTACATAACGCAGCTGTTCAGCATCCTCTCTCCACGGTGTCTCCAGACTCAAATCCGACCATCGTGGTGTTGCAGACAGATGCGTGACTCGTCAGTAAAGGCAACTTCATTCCATTCTGCCACCCATATCTTTCTTTCATCGCACCATTGGCGGCGGAGACGTCTGTGGTTCTGCGTCAAGGGTAGACCAAGCAATGAACGTCTTGCGGACTGACCACTCTGCGGTAAACGGCGTTGAATGGTACGCGCAGACACTATATGATATATTACAGACTCAATGTGCCGTGCTACGGTTCGTGATGTGACTGACCGATCCGTCACTGCCATGCGCACAATTTGCCTGTCCTTACGCGAATTGGCGTACTGGGATGGATGCGATCCACCACGTCGGTCCGTCGTACCCTCCTGAATCCAACGGTCACATATCCGCATTACAGTTGTTTGGTTTCGTCCAACACGACTAACGATTTGCCTGAAAGATAATCCGCAATCTCGGTAGACTACTATCCTTCCTCTGTCGAACTCGGATACTTGATCAAAAGCTGATCGCTGTTTTCTACGAGATATAAACTGATCTTTTCTTGAAAAACCCGCAAGAAAAACACAATTGCTGAACTTGAAATCGTCGAAGTCTCCAAGCCTTAAATAGCGCTTTGAGGGGGCGCCACAAGCGCGTGATGTGTGTTTGCGCTGAAATTCTAATCATTTGCATATCTCACCTCCACTAATGCATGTTGTAAAATTCATGTTATTTGCATGCTTTCTTCAGGGTGTTGCATTTACGGTGGCCAGCAGTGTATATTGATAAATTACCTTTTTACGACTGATAAAAAGAAGACGTGTTTTCGTTGTATTTGAAAACCAAGTTAGATTTGCCAAATGAAAGTAAAACATGGATTGAAACCACCATTTGTTGATAAAAAATGATACATTATACCTTCTTCAAAAACGCTCAATCGTTGGATTAGGGATTTTTTACATACGACTATTCCAGAAGCAGAAATGTATAAGGATGTCTAACCCCGCACGATCGTGCGGGTTGGGTCTTAAAGAGATATGGTATCGTTCGTTCATCTATTCACCGAATCACTGGTATGAGGCTAGTGTGGCTAATTGATATCGATAAAGCAGTAATAGTCAACACGCGAAGACGATCGCTTTGGTGTGATTGCTAATGTACTCGTTTTCGGAACAGAAGGTGCTCAGATAGAATCCTTCCTGTCAAATCTATCACTTTTTCCAAAGAACAAACGAATTTAAAGTTCACATATTTTTTATTGCTTTTTACAGCCGCAGCAATAAAGATATAAAAACAACACTAGGCAACTGGGTTACTCAAGAGAAGAAGACTATATGTGAGCTAGTTCCCCAATCTTCCAATCTTTTCGCACCCTGACAACCTAGAAATGATTTAATAATTCATCAGTCCTACGATTAGGGTATCTAGTGATACCAGAGCTTCAGTCCATGGTTTGACAGAAACAACGCCGATCTTCAGTTTGCGATCACTTGGCTACCATATATTTTTACCATATATTAAGCAACTAAGACAGTTAATGACAAGATGATACAAGTAAATATTTCGGAAAATATAAAATATACATTATGTACATAGTTGTGCTCTATGACAAAATCATAAACAGCTACTGTAGAAGTGTTATTGTTACTTATATATATATATGCCACCTAATCGACAGTAACATCAGACCAAGGTCCACGAAATTCATTTCGGCTAAGGGCTAGATTGTTATGTCTGTCGTTAGCCTTAACTTTAAGCACCCTGCAAGTGACAGTACGATTTTGCTCTGGTCTATCCCAATTTTGAATGAGAACACCCTAGGGGTGGTCAGGGACCTCCCACCTCTCTTCCCCATCCACCAACCCCACGAGAGGACTTGCGGCTCGATGGCTATTTAGCCTACCCCCATGCTGAAAAGCACTATACATTTAGAAACATTCATGCCTTCTCCGGGATTCGAGCCCAGGCCCTACGGCACCGTAGTCAGCGTCACTAACCACTATATCGGAGGGCAACATGAACGGTTTTAGGCATGGATCCAGGTCAGTAGCGCACACAGGAATTCTTCAAAGGGGTGGTCCGGGGTCGAAAGTTCACCATTCTTGTATCATGCTCCTTTTGATTTTGTCGATTTTCGGGAACAAAACACAGTAAAAAACTAATTTTTGAATAAATAATTAGCATTAATTAATAAAATTAATCATTAATAACAAGTAATTAATTAAATTTTACGTACTATATACTCAATCGGAAAAAATATCAAGGGCTTTAGGGGGGGAGGGGTCTGAACCCCCAGAAGCCCCCTCTTGTGTGCGCCACTGATCCAGGTACATGGAGTTTCGGCTTCGAAGGGGGATGTCTGGTCTCGTTCTCGAATCGGCATCCAAATAATTTTGATCGTCAAACTTCATTCCTGGATATATTTGTCGAAAAGTCGGGAATTTTGAGCTGTTTGCCAAATGGCAACAGTGGCATATCTGCATTATTATGTCATGTTCATCATTAATAGCTATAGGTCTTGGCTTCCACCATACACTATCATTACTCATTTAGTCGAAAGGCAACTATCAGTCGAATTGGTTTGTAACTAGGTATGCGAGATTGTAGTCACGCACATTTAGTTTAATAGGTTACCGTTTATACGAATCTTAAGACTACGCATTCTATTTACTGTCTACTTAAAAAAGGCAATAGTTGGGGCCTACTTTTGCACAGGGTGCAGGGCCTCAGGAAATCTTAAGATGTCACTGATTGTCAGTTCATCCTAAGATTGTCTCCACGTAATGATAATCAATTTGACATTTTCCAAACTGAAAAGTCATTTAACAATGTTAACAATCTCAATCTCTACTTTCGAATGCGTTGGGATTTCTACAGTATTCATCTACTAAACTAAAAATGCCGTTCACTTCAACTTTTTGTTTATTTACATGAACGACTTTGGGAAATGACATTTAGGTGAAGGGAAGAATAAAGGCTAATTCACACCAAGGAATAAAGAAGCGAGTGGTTAAGCGTGCAAGCGAATCAGAAGAGGCCATGCGCTCTCGCACAAAAGCCTTTGATTGGTTACATATTTACCAAACGCTGCTCAATGTGAATGTGTCTTTAGAATAGAATAAAATTATCTTTATAAAGTTAAATAAATTAAATTCAAGAATGTATCTCTTTCTGAGTATGAAGTTTTTACTGAACCATTAGCATATCACTTAATATTAAAAAATCATTATTTAAAGAAAAACTGGTACTTTTTCCGTTTTGCCGGGGCAAATCTCGCCAAGTTGGCGTTATTAGCGAAACACTCACAATATATACATAAAAGACATAAATATTAGTTTCCATTGGCTTTTCATCATTTTTTTTGAAAAAGATGTACTGGTAACAAAAGACTACAACTTATTCTGTGGATGTGGTGGTAAATGGTTACCACAATAGGAATATTACGTTTGGCGATGCTTGTACTTATATCGACTTGATCGATTGCGCCGGCGAAATGGAAAAGTACCGAAAAAAAACTCTCTCTTAAGCAAATCTTTTTTTTCTTTTTTGCAAATGAATATCATTAAGAGAATTTTATAATCTTTATATATATAATTCTTTGTGTGGGTGTATGTGACTGAACTCCTAAGCGGCTGCACCGATTTTGATGTCATTTTTTGTGGGGGTTCAAGTGGGTTCGAGAATGATTTAGATTCACAATTCGGTCCGAAATACCAATCAGTTAAAAAGATATTAATTAAAAGCCTTAAAACGCATAATTGTTTTACCCCTGTGTGTTGTTTATTCCGAGGATGTGCGACAAGAAAAAAAAAGAAATAAGAGGGGAAATTTTTGTTTTTCGCACGGCCAATTATATGTTGCGTGTTTCAGAGTTGGCAAATCATCGCTTTTGCTTGTTTATACCCCTCAAGGATTAACCAAAAATATTGTGCATTCAATGGCATTACGATAAATTTATTTATTGTGGATTAAAAAAATATACCTGTTATGAAAATAGCTCGAGTTTTACCTTTTAATTAAAACAAGTTTAAATTTCTATTCAGAATAGCTTCTACTAGCCGCCAATTTGGTATAGTGGTTAGTGACGCTGACTGCGGTGCCGTAGGGGGCTGGGTTTGAATCCCGGGTTAGGCATGGATGTTTGTGTTGTAATCCATCCCTTCTTTGTGTGATATGTGCTATGTAAGCCCCCGTGTGGTACTTTGTGGTGCACGGGGCTATAAATGTTCTCAATAAAAAAATAGCTTCTACTATATTCAACTTAGTTCATCGTATACACTTACTCACACGCAATGGATAGGTCAAATTGTGGTAACTGTGCATGGGATGACGTCAGGCATTGTAATAACTTTTTTTTAATAAAAATTTTCATCAAAACGTTCCAGATTAGTACAACTTATACAAAAAAAAGTCAGAAATTTTCGGATTTAAGACGTGTGTACAGGACAACCGGGCCGCTAGTTCTATATAAATAGTTTATGAAGATAATATTTGACTGATGGGCTTTTAAACATCATGTAGCATTTTATAATGTCAAAAGCTTTGTATCATTAAATCACGAGTTCGAGTTTTTTTTTTTTTTTAACAATTTTCTCGTAGTTTCGACTAAAAGAGATTGTTTTATCGTTCAATTCAACAACGTTTCATTCACGCGTGAAAAATTAGGAGAGAAAGGTCCAAGTTCTCAAATCTCATCTTAGTCATCCAAAAAGTCGAACATTCGCAGCCAAGAATCATCACTGAGCACCAGTGCATTATTATTTTGAACGAAATCAAGAAACAAAACACGGTCTATTTGTTCTCATTGTTAGCTCTCACAGAGCTGTTATTATTGAAATGACGTAGATGCCTTTTGGATCTACGACTGTAATTGATACGAACGTTAAAGCATGGATAAATAATTGCTTTTACGCATTCCGCGTGTCTTCTCACCGTTGTTAGAATGTGGAATCGAATCGATGAGAAAGAAAGAAAGGAATATACTAATTTTTCGTTCAGGTTTGTAAAAAAGTAAACTTCCTTCCCTGCATAACGTCGTAGTACATTTAATTTGTTAAAAGGTTTTTTATATCTTCTTCATTCCTCACAAATTCGGATAATTTCTCATAAATTGATGTGGCTGTGTTAGCTTAGCAGTTATGGTCATGAACTCGTGGAGGACGCGTCGCGGGTTCAAGTCCTGGAGCCTCTGAAGATCACTAATGCGCGCGCTAAATCAGTCGAGGCTCAAAGTCCTTTGGCTGTTGCGGTTTTGTAGTTCAAAGAGGGGGGAGTCAACTCAGGTGTCGAACTCGTCACTTAATCAGAATTTTGAGGTATATCGCCAATAGCTCTCGTGTAGCTTTTAAGTGCGACGCTAATCAGTTCTCATGCACTCAAAAATTTATATGGGTGGAATATTTTATTTTCAATAAATTGCTACAGAGAGAGAAAATTGCTTCTCCGGATTTGAGCATGCTGGCGTGGCATGGATACTTGACCGAGTTTCAAAATTACGAGATCCTTTGCCAATAACCCTCGTGGTGTTTCAAAGAACGACTTTAATTTAAAAAAGCAAATCATTCCGAATTTGAACCCGAACTTTCAGTGCTAACTTCCAAAGTACCTTTCCTGTATCCTGTATTTTAGAAAAAGACTTATTTCAACTGTTAATGGTTTTTAGAAACTCACAATAACTTATAATAATTGCACAGAATGTAAACTAAAACCGTCAGCATATACTGAATTTTATTCTCGAATCTGGCCATGTTATTTGAAATGGAACTAAGAATCTCATATCTACTAACCATATCTTCTAAACAGAGTTTTTTATTACCTTCTCAAACTTGGGCAAATTTCCTTTATTTTCATGCTATAAAATCCACTGTAGCGTTGTCTCTTAACTGGACTTGACGCCATAGAGTAAGATTTGTACCTATAAGAAGCACCTGTTTTAACGGCTCTCCATTCTTTCTCTCTAACACGTGCTACACATGCGTGAACGGGAATGTTGACGATTGTGAGAAAGGATTGTATTCTTGCTGTCGGAGCGACAGATCAATTTCTTGCCCCTCCATATTGTTTTCGATATATAGCGACTAGAGGGTCGAGATCTCAATAGGCTTTTTCTCCGTGGTTGAGACCAAGATTGATGATGCCAGGTGCAGATTCGTGTTCCTTCTAATCAAAAATTGTAAGAGGTGTGAGAGAGGCCCTCCCAAAAGGTTTAAAGAGAGAGAGATGAGTAGGTGACCAGAGATCGTCAAGGAGCGATACCAGCGATAGGCTGCGAGTCAGCGGTAATAGAGATAGAAGATCAGCTGGACCTGACGATACTAGAGAAAAGCTTCGAGGCAGCGAAAGGAGCGATATCGGTGAATTTTTT
The DNA here is from genome assembly GCA_019973935.1 of Trichonephila clavipes. Lineage (NCBI taxonomy): Eukaryota > Metazoa > Arthropoda > Arachnida > Araneae > Nephilidae > Trichonephila > Trichonephila clavipes. Next base: position 719,837 of record BMAU01018231.1, on the reverse strand, counting down.
CGACGAATTTTAATCACTAGGATATTTATTGGAAAGAGACTTATAGACGGTGGTACCAAGTATCTGACTACTAGATTGCAAAACTTTATTATTTATATATACAGCGTATATGTATGTCAATTTGCGACAACTAATTGTAAATAAAAAATAATTTTACAGAAGCTCTGTGTGATCCCTCTCGCTGCCTAGAAACTTAAGTAAATCTGGGGTCATAACGTTACACTATCAAAAACAGTGCAAAATATAAATCATAGTTATATAAATCATTACGCTTAAATAAATTTATAAAAATATAAATCATTACGTTTTTTTATTGATTTCGAATATTTTTAAATTTGGTGAACCCAGAAGATCGTAGTGAGATTAGTTATACACGATACTATACAATATCACTACAGCTATACAATGAAATTCAAGCCTTTTGTCATAACTGAATATTTTATAAGAATGCTCAATAGTTTTTTTTGTGTTTAAATAATCTCCGAGTAATGAAGTTATGATATTTTTGAGCAGTTAACTTTCAAAGTTTATAAGTCGGGGTTTCTTGTGTTATTAAATAACATTTCTGAAAAAAGTTGTATGAAATAAATTTCTGTAAAAAAAAGTTATTTAAAGCAAGAGATTTTTTTCCGTTTTTTGTACAGTTTTTCTAACCTTGCAGGTTCAAGAATTTTAAAGAAAAAAAATTGAGTTGCATATCACATACAAATGAATTTTGTTTTCTTTTAAATATTTAAGCAAAGCTCGATTTTAAAAAAAAATTTAAAAAATATCAAAATTTTTGGCAATATTTTCTTAAAAAAGTATGACAATAAATAAGACCAAAATTTCTCATTTCAATATTTTGAAGTTTTGAGGATGTTCAGTTTTGTAAAAACAATCGTTATTAAGTCAAACAAATAGATTTCATCGTTATCTAATGTATCTTCATATGCAAACACGATATTATAGTTCTGTTCTGCAAAACCATGAGAAAAATTCAGCATAAAAAAAAATAGGGCAGGGTGCATCTGTATCTATGAACCGAAAACTCCACCTGAAAATAAAAAAAGAGCGGAAGCAAAATATTATCAAATTCCGCGCGAGCTGACGTCACGCGATGACATCACAAAAACATTGCGTCACGCTGCACGTGCTATCACAGACACACGTCGGATTCGACGAATTTAGATTGTTGTACTAACAATTTTTTTTCGAGGGTGTAAGATAAGAACGAGAGAAGGAAAAAAAAAATATTTTGAATACAGGGTGGAGTCCGGAACGCTGTCTGTTAAAACTAATTAATTAAGATTATTCGTGTTTTTAAATTTATCTCTTTTATCTTCGGAGGAAATGGCCTTAAGGGATGAAAAAAGTATCTCAGTTTTGTGTTTCCAAAACCGTTCGATCGTGATTCGTGGTAAAAGGCTTCAATGATGTATTGCGATAATTGTGTGTGTGTGTGGTCAAAAAAATACGATTTTAAATTTCAAGCATTCTTTTATTTTAAGACATTACGTTATATTTATAAATTTAAAGCAAATGGTATGAAATCAAATGTGTAAAATAACAGTCAGTTAAGAAGATTTTATGATGGTGATCAAAAGTGTTCGTACACTTGCAATTTTGTGTTTCCAAAACCGTTCGATCGTGATTCGTGGTAAAAGGCTTCAATGATGTATTGCAATAATTGTGTGTGGTCAAAAAATACGATTTTAAATTTCAAGACATTCTTTTATTTTAAGACATTACGTTATATTTATAAATTTAAAGCAAATGGTATGAAATCAAATGTGTAAAATAACAGTCAGTTAAGAAGATTTTTTGATGGTGATCAAAAGTGTTCGTACACTTGCAATTTTCTATAAAATTTAAAGTTTTCGACTAATAAAAATTAATGGATCAGAATTGTAATCTTTTTATATCTGACCCTAATTCTTATTTCTTCTTCTTCAATGGCTCGAAAGTCCTAGATGGGCTCTGGTCTTCTCCAGAAGTTTTCTCCAGGCATCTCTATTTTTCACAACTGATCACTAACTACTTTCACCAATGGCGCACACAAGGGGGGGTCCGACCTCCCCCAAAGCCCTTGATTTTTTTCCCGATTGATTATAATTCTAAGTATATAGTACGTAAAATTTAATTAATTACTTATTATTAATGATTGATTTTATTAATTAATTCTAATTTTTTACTGTGTTTTGTTCCCGAAAATCGACAAAATCAAAAGGAGCATGATACAAGAATGGTGAACTTTCGACCCCGGAACCCCCACCCCCGAAAAATTCCTGTGTGCGCTACTGACTCACTAATCCCTGAAATAACATTACAAAATTTGAAGTAGTCACTTCTATCGTATGGTCATAAGCACACACATTTATTTTTTTTTAAAGCATAATATAGCTATTACTTTGAAATTCAACATTTTTGGTTCCTGTGGGCATGTAATAGTTCGGAGAAGAAAAAAAGGAGGAATTCCCAAGATTTTAGATGGAACTGTGAAGTATGGAGGTGAAGGTGTTCTTCTGTGGGGGTGTAAATTGTTTTCACAGGATTAGTAATTTGGTATTTTTTATGGTATTTAGAATCATAAGCTTCATTGGCTCCAAAATTTGGGCATTGGAGCCAATTTCATTTTTAACAAGATAATGAGCCCAAGCCCACAGCCTTCGACAAACATCTCTTGATATATATAAATCTCCCCCAAATTCTCAAAAAACCTCCTAAACCCAGTAAAACATATTTGGTGAGAATATGAATTTAAAGTAAGAAAACATGACATTTAAAAACAAATGTGAAGTAAAAACAATAACCACAGAAGAATGCAGGAACATCAATGCAGAAATTACAAAAAAAAAGTTTAAAAGTTGTTGGGGACGCTAAAAGATATCATACTAAGTACTAAATTAAGAAAAAAGTACAATGTTTAAAGCTATGTTGAGATTTTTTTAAGTGAACACGAAAAATTTTGTGGCGTAATTTTTTTTGTTTTTGATAGTTAATTTTTCAAAATAAGTTATACTACACTGGTGTGCAAAAATTCAGGACGAGACGGTTTTTTCAATATAACTTTGTACAAAAGCTTTCCAAATCAACACATTTAAAACCGTAAGATCCCCAATACATAAGGACATGTGTAATGTAAGCAACACTTACTAAAAGAGAAATCAGAGGGATAAAAAGAAGCTTGATTGAAAAAGTAGCAAGGAGCGCAATGCGACTGAAGGCCGAAACATCCCTGTAATGGGTGTCCAGCAAGAAACATCCGGTCTTTAGTAGGGGATATGATCTCCCCCTGACTGCTAAGTAGGTTTCACAGCGTCTGCCTCCATGCTGAGAATGAGGGTGTCAATGAGTTGTTGAGGCATTGCTGCCCATTCGTCTTGCAGCGCCAATCGAAGCTCCCGAATCGTTACTGGTGGTAAGGTACGAGCTGCCAAGCGTCTGCCTAGAAAATCCCATACATGCTCGATGGGATTGAGATCCGGAGATCGTGCCGGCCAATCCATACGTTCAATATCCTCACTCTCTAAGAGCTGTTTGGCAGCTACTGTGCGATGACATGGTGCATTGTCGTCCATGAAAAGGAACTGCAGACCCATACCGCCTCTAAAAAGACGCACATATGGAAGAAGAATTTCGTTACAATAACGGGTCCCGTTGACTGAACCTGCGTCGAAGATGTGAAGGTCTGTACGACTACCAAGCATGATGCCTCCCCAAACGAGAATACCGCGACCTCCATACCTATACCTTTCAATGATGTTCGAGGGATGATTGCGGCTTCCTCGCTCTCTCCAGATGAGTATGCGATGAGAATCGCTACTCAAACTGAATCTGCTCTCATCTGTAAAGAGTACTCGTCCCCATTCATTGTCTCTCCAATTCCGGTGTTCCCGGCACCACAGAGAACGCCTTCCCCAATGGGCAGGCGTTAAAGGTACACACCGTACAGGGCGTCGTGCAAACAAACCACCACCGTGCAGTCTTCTGGCCACGGTAAAACGCGATATCGGTCGTCCAGTCGCCTGTGTCGTGTGTCTAGCGATTTCTCCCGCTGTCAGCCGCCTGTTTCTTCTGGCCTGTAAGACAATGTACCGGTCATCTGCGGGTGTGGTTCCTCGTGGACGACCACTACTGAACCCCCGGATAGCTGTTCCTGTAGTTTGAAATTGTTTCCAAAGTCGTGAAACGATGCTGTGAGCAATTCCGAACTCTGCAGCCACACTTGTCACACTGCGGCCTTCCTCCAACTTCCCAATGATTCGACCTCGAATAAAAGCATCCAGATGTCGTCTAACAGATTGATTATTCGCCATTTCTCGCTGAGGCAGCAACTCGGTGTGATTTTAACTGCTATACGGCGTGCAATCTCTTTGCCAGAAATACTGATCTTACACCGACCACATGCTTTATACTACTCAGACACTCCCCCATTACGTCTACCTGCATATCTGCGCATGTGCTACCGTACATCACGTTACTTAATCTCCTGATTGGTCTTTCTGTCCGCTCTGCCTCTTCGTTCAGCTGATATGCTAATTTTTCGACTTCGTCCTTAATTTTTGCACACCAGAGTGTATGTTTTAAAAACTGATTAGGTTACTTCAATAAGAACAAATTGTAGATGTTATACAAAAATTACAATTCCGATGTATTATTTTTTATTAGTCGAAAACATTAAATTTTGTAAAAATTACCTTTAAATTACTTACTTTTGAGGGCCAGTGTACGTACGAATTTTAACTACCTAGGGTGAGAGGGAGAAATTTGTTTCTACTCATACATGTGCGAAACCAGATTCCATTCTTCAAAATCTTAGCAATTATTTATTTATTTATGCATTAAAAATATACATTCTACAGATAAAACTCCAGTTATAGAATGCATGTCAGAAAAACTAACAGCAAGAGCCACGGAATTCCAGCAAACACAACTGAAGAGATATAAACAGGTAAAAAAATGTACAGGGTGTCCGGGCTTAAAATCCAAAAGTTATGGCTTATTATTAGGGAACTACTCATCAGGATGTAATATTTTGTTCATCCGTGGATTGGAAAATCACCCGAGAGTTTTGGGTTGTTGTCCAATCAGCTGCACTTGCGAAGTTTTTTCGGCAATAGCAGAAAATAAAACTCGTTGCACTGATTTTATTAGTAAAGATGTGGACGCGCTACAGATAAAGGTGCTGTGTGTACTTTGGTTAACGAAATTTAAATCAGTTTCGCGTATACAGCGACGTGTTCGAATAGAATGGAATACTGTTACTTACTTGCCTTATAGACATCAGGGCTCCAATAAAATAAATCACGCCCACTATTAATTATATCTTCTATCACGAAAACTTAAGGATAAGAAGGAGGATTTGATCTGGGTACCTCGCGATCCGAAAACGAATATCTTAGCCACCACGATCTTCAACGCGTGGAGGCTATTACTGGTTTATATCGATAAACCAGTAATAAACGTGTTAAAATTTTATAAAACTTATACAGTGTGAAGGTTTTCTGTACACTTGCAACCGAGTGACCTATCTTTAAATAATTAATAGTTTCTCAGATTTCTCTCACTGGTACAAATGAAAGGAATACTGTTTAAAATATCAACGCAGTCAATCATATTATTGATGACTTTATAAAAAAAAGATTGGTACATTTCTGTTTCACCGATGCAGGTCATAAAGTGGCCAAAAATGATACAATGGACGCCAAACGGAATATTCTTGCTGGAAACATTTTACCATCACATTTTCCAAAACAAGTCGTGGTCTTTTTTATCAGTAAAGTCTTTTTTTAATACAATAAAAAATGAACGAAAAACCAATGAGAACTAATATTTGTTAATATTTTTTAAGTGTATATTGTGCGTTGTCGCCAACTTGGCGAGATTTGAGCCGACAAAACGGAAAAGTACCGAAAAATCTTCTTGCGATTTCAAACTCGGAACATCAAAAATTGCGTAAATAAGAGGATCAATCCTACGGATAAAAAGGACTTTTTCTATAAAATAAATAGTTTATGTACTTCTTTAGCAACTTTTTCAAGAATTTCGATCTTCTTTTTGTACTAAGGGTTCCAAATAAGGCAACAATATTCAAAATTTGGACAGACAACTGATAAATACAGAATTTTGAAAACAAGCTCAGTAGAAAATGCTCTAGGTTTCTGAGCGCTGATCTTGTTATTTATTCAGTATCAATACAGTTAACAGAAGAGAAAAGCCACAAACCTTTGAAATATTTACTGCCACATGAAATAGCGCAGGTCAGTAAATCTGGAATTTAGAATTATGTATATATTTCAGAATTAAAGCCGAATTATGCTAACGGGTGAAATATTTATCAATTAAATTGTTGTGAAGTAAAACACTGAACTAGTGGTATTCAAATGGGTCAAGAATCATGGAACCATTTGACCTTTAAGAAGTTTTTGGGGGAACCCTTTCGCGTACACTTAGAAGGATATTTCTTAAAAATTACTTAAAGTGGATCAACATGTTATATACATTTTATATATAAAAGAAAATTACAGTATTTTTTATTAAAGAGTTTTAGCATAAAATTTAGGTAATTGGGTCGTTAATAATATTACTTCGTGCTTCAGCTGCCTCCTTTCCTTGCATATTTTATGACACACACACACACACACACATATATATGCTCGAATTTTTTATTTATTTTTTATTTTGCACAAAATGGCCTTTTGAAATTGTCTGCAGTGGTATTTTTGAATATTCTACATTTAATTTGATTCTATTTTTTTTTGTTGCCACATACTATACTGTTCGAATTAATTGGGGTAAATGGAAAAGGAGTGATTTTTTTCTAAAACCCTAGCTTTTTATCATTATATACCTTAAATAGACTGAAAATCTGTATATTAGTCTTCCTTTAGCAGAAATGATCTTTTCAAACCCGTCTTGGCATTGACTTCAATAGAGTAGCGCACATGTTCTTGATTTCGTCATCTTGGAAACACACTAGTATAGTCCTTTTTATCATTTGCACTGTTGTCTTGTGATTCATCTTAGCGAAACGATTCTTGAGAATATGCCATCAGTTTTGAATAGGATTTAAGTCTGGGGAATTTTCAAGCCAATCGAGCACTTTTATTTTATTTTCCGTGTAAAAGTATAGGCAAGTCATGTTGAAATGTTCCATAAAATGTTTCCATGAATGGAACAAACTTACTACATAATATTTATAAATGTTTGACAGAATTCATCACGTATTTAAGAAGAAAAAAGCTTCCAGAGCCATTTGTTGTGAAAAACCTCCAAACATCTGTTTAGAAGGGTATTTTACAATCTGTTGGATATGATCTGGTAACAAAATTTCAATTTCACTTCGTCTAACTACACTTGATTTGTATCCTGCACAAATAAATGTTTCATCACTCAAAATCACCTTCTCCCAGTCTTTAACAGTCTATGATCGGTATTTTTTGACCCATTCTGAACGTTTTTTCATCATTTTATCAGTTAGAAATAGTTTTTTTCCTCAGTCCACTTTAAGGCCACCTTCAGAAGCCTTTTCCATGCATTCGAGATACTCACTTCAACATCCTTAAACAATAAATTTCTTCAAAGGTCTGTGCTTGTCTTTCTTGGATTTACTTTGCTACTTCTTATTAAATTTTTATCAATTCTTGGAGTAGTGTCCCACTTGCGCCCACATTTTTCTTTTCTTTTTGGAGACGATGATCCAGAATTTTGAAATGTTCTTAAAATTCCTAATTCGATCACACCAAACACCATATTTATACCTCTCACAGTCATAGGAGTGTGTTCATTGAGAGAGATTTATTTTAGAAGTGTTCCTCGGAGTACTATGCATCTTTGAACAAGTAAGAGTAACACGTCTTATACAGAACGCAAAATTGAAAATACCAGCTGCCCCACTGAAAGGATCACAACTGAGGTCCTGATACAATAAAAGGAATAAATTATAGTCAAAGTCGATTTGTCACACTACCTAAAGGCAGGCATAACGGGTTTGAGGTAGTTCAGGACATCACTAGTAATCACATACCAACTCAAACAAGAAAAAAAATGTTTATCCTAATTAATTCGAACAGTATAGTGAGTTAAAAGATTTTTCACGTATATATTTGTTCCAAAGCACATTTAAATGCTCCGGCTAGGTGGCGCACTTGCTTAGGCCCTGGCCCTCTGCGCCCAAGTTTGCGGGTTCGACCCCGGCCCAAGTTGGTGGATTTTTATGATGCAGAAATCGACATCGTCCATGTTGTATGATTATGCGGCCTGTTAAAGATCCCCCGAATGCCTGTTTAGTTTAAGTGCTCTCGATGAAATTAAACTCCAGAACAATTTCGCATCTCATATCTCAGGTGCCCCCTTCTAGGGCGGAAACTAGGTGTCAAAGGGACATTGTGGCAATTGGTATCCACCTATATAGCGCCACTCTAAAAAGTGATTCCAGTTCTCGGGGGATGTATTAGGTCTGTAATGGTAATTAACAATCCTCAGCCCCATTTGAAAGGGGAAAAACATTTAACTGTTTGTAACTGTGTTATACAAGCCTTCTGATTTATTATAGCACTCGAAAGAATTTTTTATTCACACATCCATGTTTAGTTTTCTCTCCTCGAAAATATTCTCTTATATTTTTTAATTGAAAATGGGAGTCCATTATATACGTATGAACACTATCCTTTAAATTCGATTCATTTTTATAAATAAATATGAAATTTAATTATCTTGCTTTCATAAAATTTATCATTTTCACAGCATCATTTAAAGCCTTTTTGACACACTGTTATAAGTTTCGCTTGCATGCAATGGAATCTTTGAACTCGATTTTTACTTTATAAAGTCAGATTAATTCGAAATTTTGCACACTTGTCATGGATCGATAACAATACAATAATTTCATTATTTTGTTCCATTATCCTGATTAGGATAATTAGCAACACGATATATACCACTTTCACATTTGGCGACTTATTGCATAAACCATTTTCAGATTTTGCGACTCTAATTCCATATGCCATTTCCAGATTTAGCGACTAAAGATTAAGGTGCAACCCTAAAACCGCAAGACTCGTGCATGTGAAAAAAAATAATTTTTGCTTTAACTTCTAAATATTTTTTATTTTTGTAAAGAAACATACATTTAGAAGTGATGATACTAATTAACATTATTTGCAATACGCTTAAAATGTGATAAATGTAAGTTCTAAGTGCTAAATATATTTTATTTTGATAAAGCAATAGGTTTGGAAGTGATAATACGAATTTTTTCATATGCGCGAGTCTTTTTTTTTATTTCCATTTTTCAGAAAGACTAGACAATTGCTTATATTTTGATAAGGAAATGCTGACGCAAAAAAAAACCCCATAAAAAACTTTTTCGCTTTTAGGGTTACTTTAAATCTTTTAGCCGCCAAATCTGGATATGAGATCTGGAATTAATCGCCAAATCTGGAAATGGGAACTGGAATTAGTCGTCAAATCTGGAAGAGTGTCTCTCTTCCCGGATGTACTGTATAATTATCTAGGTAATGACTGGCTCTGTGTGTGTAATCCTGTTACTTGGGTAGAAAAAAATGTTCATGTTGATGAAATAAATTTCCAGATACAGATGCTTTTCCAGGTGATCTAATGCCTTTTAAATCAATCGTCATTATTGTTGAAGATTGGTTCACTGGTTATTCTTCTGCGTTACTTAAATACACCGAGATTATGTAACGGTGCACGTTTGGTCATCAAAAGAATTTCCGGGAAACTTTTTGAAGCAACCATTCTGAAGGTAAAGTTCAAAGGAGAAAACGCCCTTTTGCCACGTATTCCACTGATACCGTCAGAATTTGCAATACCATTCAAAAGGCTTCAATTCCCAATTTCGTGATGACCATGAATAAATCGCAAAGCCAAACAATGTCAATTACAATGGACTTAGAAAATCCCATGTTTGTCGCTCGGCAACATATATGTTGCATGCTTACGTGTGAGGAAACCACCGAATCTATTTACGTAAGCAAAAGACGAGTTACCAAAAAATATTTTTTACCGATTTATGATTAATTATGTAAAATTTATTTGTTGTTATAATTTATAGAATGATAAAAATAATATTAAAAATCGCAAAAAATCAACGCTATTTACCTCATTTATAAAATTAAATCTTCATGCGTAGCTACGAACAACTTCGTAAATAATTCATGCATTCATGCAACAATTCATTCATATAGGAAATGAATAAAATGCAAAATTTAAAAAAATTATCCTGTTTTATGCTTAAATTTCTCCAGAACTGGGCGTCAAGATTACCTACGGCGATTGCTATCCGCCTATATAGTGCCGCACTTAAAAGAGATACCAGCTTTTGGGGAAAGTACTAGGTCTGCAATTGTAAAACACCAATCTGAAGCCCATTAGAAATAAAAAAATATCCCAATCAGCGATTGTGAGTTTTACGAACAGGGGCGACGCAACCGCCGTATCAAACGTATCTGTGATACGTGGCCCCAAAATATGTCAGTAAAATGTTAGAGGGTCATAAAAAGGGCCCCCAAGGAACTTCGATACAGGGCCCACTTAGGATTAGCGCTACGCCTGTATTTACGAACCATTCCAAAACTCAGACTCAAGCGCTGATTTTGGAAGGCTTATGTGATTCTTTTTGTCTTTTTAGAAAAAAAATAACATCTTTAAAAATATTTTTATATATATATAAATCTTTTCTCTCGCTCTTCTTTCTTTTTCTTCATTTCTTTTTCTTCTACTCTTTTTTCTTCTTATTTTTTTCTTTTTTCTATTTCTTTTCTTCTAGAATAAAAGATTTATTCAAAACACCCAAATAGTTAAAAGATTGAAATTATGTATGGCAAATGGGAAATGTTAAAAATATTTTTCCTAAAATACGTTTTTTCCCAAGATTCCCGGATTCTTATAATAAGCCGACCCCCATACTTTAACTTTAAAAAAAAGATCCAAAAATTCTTGACTTATTATTGAGGTGTCCGGGCTTAAATTATCCAAAAGTTTTGGCTTATTATTACGGAACTACCCATCAGAATATGATAAAATGTTCATCCGTGGATTGGAAAACTCTCCGAGATTTTTTGGGTTCAGTCCGATCGGCCGCACATGCCACATTATTCGGTAATCGCAGACGATAAACTTGTTGCACTGACTTCATTAGTAAAGATGTAGACACCAGAGTAAATAATGCAGTGCGTTCTTTGGTTAACGGAATTTAAGTCAATCACGCGTGTACAGCGACGTGTTCGAACAGACTGGAACGTTGTTACTGGCTTGCCTATTAGATTTATCAGGACTCCTACAAAATCAATCCCGCACACGATCAACAGTGTCTTCTATAAAGGAAACTTAAAGATACTTGCGAGGTTGAGATACCTAAGTACCTGTTTCCTTTAAAGTTCTTTCCCATTCATGGACAGATTTTGATGTCGGAGGATCAACATTCCTTTCTGTTCGTCGCTGTAGACGCGCGACTGATTTAAATTCCGTTAATCTTTTGCTGTTGCGTCAGCATCTTTATTAATGAAAGTAGTGTAAATAATTTCCTTAATAATTTTTTATGTTCCATGTTTTTATTATAACCATTTTCATGCACTGTCTTTCACTTCTGAGCTATGGTCCAAATTTCAAGTCTCTAGCGCATCGGGAAGTTTGTTTAAAATCAATTACAAAATTCCATCTGGAGAAACATGCGCAAAAGCGAGTTAATAAAGACATGGTAAAAAATATCGACTCGATATTATGAGCGCACGTGAGGCCGATTGGACTAGGCCAAATAAATTTCGGAGGCGTTTCCAATCCATGGATGAACGCTTTAATACATTCTAATGCGTAGTTACGTAATAACAAGCCATGACTTTTGGATATTTTAAGCCCGAACACCCAGTATTTATCATACTTTTAGTATTATACTACATAAATGATAGTATTAGCAACAGTTTGAAAAAAAGTCATGCATTTTGAGGAAGTTTTAAGAACATTCAAACTGTTTTGCGTCCTTTACGAGCAGATAAGATACGATTAACTTACGCAACCGAATTAAGTTCTAAGCCAATTATTTTCTAGATAAGCATATTCTCCCCACATTTACGAAGTATAAATTGCTAAAACTCCGCCAAATAAACGAATCCGATTCATATTTTATTAGCACCTTTTATCGCCAAGTAATTCTAGAAAATCATTCTTAACATTTAAACGAATCTTGCTCCATAATTCTGTCTTTTTGGATATGATAAGACTCAAACAGGCGCCGGTGAAGCTTAAAGGTTTTGAAAAAAAAAAAAAGTACCACCTGTGACTGAAGTAAAAGAGAAATAGAAAGAAAAAAAAAGTTAAAATAGTTCACATCTCAGCAATAACTTGCACGCTTTATATACTTTCAGTGTCCCGTACGGCGCAACAAATCTGGTCTCTGTAAGCCATGTAAGCACCATAAAAGTCCTGAAATTCAGATAGAGGACCGAACCTACGCGACTGTGTGGGAAAAACGTTCTTAACTCTATTAGTACACCCAACTTTCTTAGTATCAGTGGGCGAACCATGATGAGAGAACAAGAAAAAAAATCAACGAAAAAAACAAAATTTAAAATCTTTCAGGTGCCATTTTTTTGTAGACTTTTTTTCATTGTTGACTTTTATTCTCTATTTCTAGAACCATAGTTATGCTTTTTTCACATCCGTTTGAACATTTTTTTTATTCTGAAGACTTTTATCTACAAAAAAAGGCTTAGCTTTTCTGCAAATCGATTTGGAGTTAATCGGAATCGATATGACGAATATAGTTATTATCTCCCACTTAGGCAGGCATTGTCGTGGACGAACTTTTCCGACCAATTATATTGAGATTTTCTGTATCGTCTGCCGCATCTTTTCTATACTATACCCAGAACAGGTGGTAATTATAGAATACCGGAAGGTAACGATCGTTGCCATTTTTTGTTTCTTATTTTGCCTTTTTTTTTGCTAAAGAAATTTTCAGCGACGAGGGCGGAAAATCGTATTATCTTTGTGTTTGTTCGTTTTTTATTTTCCTCCTCGTCGTTCGTTTGATTTCACCTGTTGAGGAGTGTTTGGAATAAATAATCTCGAAAATGAAATTGAAATGTTTTTGCTCTGTTTTCGACTCTTCTTTTACTGAATGACTTAGATTAAACTAAATTAATATGGATTATAGCAAACAAAATTTACTTTTGAGAGCAGTTCTCTCTTTCTATCTTCATACATATTTTAAAACATCTACAAATTATAATATCAGTCAAAAGTTTTTAATTCCGTCCGTAATTATTATTCTCAAAATAATTGGCATCCAGGGCACGATAGCCCAATATGGGCCCAGGTCTATGAACCAGAGTTTTCCAATCACTTCAAGTGTCAGCCAAACTGTTTCAACTCTTAGTTTTAAGAACCAAACAATCCTCTTCTACTGAATCCATTAAAGTCTAGTTCTTCCTCTCCTTTTAGTGTTACATTATCTATCCGAAAGACTTTTTAGAAGGTTTCTGTCGTCCAAACAGATAGCAAGCCCAATCCAATATTGAGGTGGGTTATTTTAATATAATAAACATCTCTAGCTGTACATATATATTTAAACATTCGGAATAATTTGGTGTTGCGTTTTCTACGCCATTACTTTTTTCTTGCATTCCTCCAAAACATTCAATTTAACATTCTTTATTTGTTTTGAGAGTACATAAATATGATTTATAAGTTTTCTTCCTGTAAACTATCTTAAAAATCGGTTTACTCAAATCATTTTTATCCATATATACTCCATCAATTTAATGAACTAATTATATCTATGCGAAAATATTTACTTGAAAGTAAATGCAATGAATGTGCTTATATTGTTTTCTACAATCTAGTCACTTTTTAATTACGGTTTATTTTTCGTGCAACTAAGAATTATTTGAGTTACCACACCAGGGATTATACAATTAAAAATACAAATCCCACTTGCACTTTATAGTACTTATAGTTTCCGGTGTTATAGAAAACAACCTAACACTGAAAACAAGTTTAAGTCTGGAGTAAATTTATACATACGGCAATGAAACATTTAAGGGTACCAGGACATTCTCAAAAGAGTAAAATGCTAAAAATAAGACTTTGTTTATGGGACATGTAGCATTAAAAAATTTCCAATAGAGCTTAGATTTTTTTGTGATCTTAATAAAGATGTCTGAATCATTCTGTAGACATACAAAAATTATTTTTAGGGAAAAATATTTCTTCTGTTTAATTTAAGTTCGACATAATTTTTGAGATACATAATACATAAACATAATGCATGTTTATGTTTAGGTACCATTTTTTAAAAAAAGTATCTCTTAAATGTGTAAAATATTTTTTGCACCTATATAAAACAATACACAAAATACAGTGTACCTATTTTTTTTTATAAAATATTAAGATAGTTTCTTTAACAAAATTATAAAACTTTGTAATTCTGAAAATTTCTATTTCCCCTTCTTTATACATAAAACTATTTTTAAAAAAAACTATGTACTACTTAGACTAAAAAAATAGGTTCACTATATGCACAGGTATAGATCCCGTATAGAAGTATAAAAAATTTGGAACCATATAGTGCAATAGTTTCTTTTTAAAAGTTTACCTAAAAGCAAATAATATCCTTTTGAGAAAAAAGTGAAAAAAACTAAGCCTTTGTAAACGTATGTTTACATTTTTGTCAATTACTTTTTTCATATTTTAAGGTTATTTTATCAACGAACATATACATTTTTAGATTCTGAAAAATATGCACTATTTTTTAATACTGAAATTAAAAAATCGATTTTTTTTTAGTGTGCATGATGTCCTGGTTTTCTTAAATACAAGTTATGAGTCACAAACATGCTGAAAAATAGAACGGTAGTAAAAGCAACTTCGTAGAATTATCAAGGATTACGAACGATTTTAATTCCTCTTTGCATGTCACAACTTGATATCAAGCTCTCAAAAGGGCTATTAATTAATTTTTGGAAATAAAGCTTTCCATTCTTAATTCCAAACAGTTTTTAATGGATTTTGACCCCTGAAAGAAGGATATGTTACGGCTGCGGAATATTTCTCAGAGGGGCATTCTCAAGTTGGTTTAAGTTAAGGAATCTTACTGGTTATTTTATTTTTCCCACAGAGGATTTCGTTATCCTGAAATCAATCCACCAAGTATTTTTCATGTGGGAACAAAATATCGCTCATAAAAATAAAGTAAGACCGATATATACCTGTAAAAAGTCTTAATATTTTTAGCCTAATTTTATTAACCTAATTTTAAATCCATACCGGGAAATGGCATTAGTGTATTATTAACGAAATAAACTATAATTTATATTTCCATTATTTATATTGTGAGATTTATATTACATAATTTAATCGTTTAATCGATTATATTAAGTAATCGTGTAAATACTCTGATTTTATTAATAATCTTGATTCAAATTTTTAACAGGACTCAAAGCTTTATTCTACTTTTGCACAACGTATATAAACGCCATTAATAGCATATTAAAAATTATTTCATCAAATGGATAAATGATTAGGTTTAACAAAAATTACACTAAATAATATCAGAAGTACAAATCTCATTATTTTTCCACTGTATATCACGAATATTTTGAATTACTTCGCAATAAGCAGTTAAAATACGAGGAAATTCTTTAGTTCGTCATCGTCGCTTGACCGAAATTGAATTTAAAACAAGAATCACATATTTGGTAAATACTTAAAAAAGAATTCAAGTTTTTAAAGAAAACGGTTAAACCTTAAAAAGAACCAGCATAAAATTTTTTTTAAAAAATATGAATTTTTAAATAAACACATAACAATTGCACAGAATTCTGAGAAAAACCTTTTTCCTCCCATTACAGATAATTACTGCCAGAACGTATGAGAATCTGAAGTATCGTGCGTAATTATGACGCAATCGACATCTAGACGAGATTTTTCCCCTTCTCCCTATGGTTATCACTTAATAATTTTTAAAATATCGAAGCATTTTAACTTCGAATTCTGTAATTTTTTATTGAAATTCTACGCTTATAATAAATCGTTTGCTCTTTCATTAATAGGTTTTGACATGTAAAAAATAAATTTGTTTCAAATTTTTAATTTCTTAAATTATGATTTTTATAAAAGAATCTTGAAAATTATGAATTCTTCAACTTGGATCAAAAATTGCTGTGTCTCTCAATCATAATTAGACTATGGAACTAAAAGAGTTTGGAATATTTCACAGAATATTTCATTAACGCAACAGGGGAAGTCTTAGATACTAAAAACATTTAATGGAAAAATAATTGTAATTTTTTTTTGCAACTATTCTAAATAAAAAATAATATCAAATGAGGTTTTAATTGTTAAAATAAATAATTTTCCATTGGATCTTTCTCAGAAGCTTATTCAATGAAAAAAAAATTCAGAAAAGAGTAATGAAAAACATTCTACTTGCTTAAACATAAAGTAAGTTGTATCTCAAACAAGTAATACAAGAAAAAAATAATAGAGAGTTTAGTCATTTCCTCCTTAGGTCAATAGAGGAAAATTTTATTTTAGTTACTATTTATTAAATAGCTGTAATTAATATAAATATGTATATACATATGACTGAGGAAATATTAAGTGACAAAATAGAAAGCGATTTTCCGTGCAATTTTCCATTTTCCTTTCTATATAGGGTGTTGGACTATTTTTTTTTTACTGTTTATTAATTCCTTACATTTAATTATTCTAATAAAATACTTTAGTAAGAAAGAAATCACATTCTCAGAAATTAGGCCATCTAAGGTGGGATTCGAATCCACCACCTTTGGATTAGAAGTCCAACGCGCTATCCATTGAGTTACAAGGACACAACGAACAATTTTCCATTCTATATATGCTGTTGGACTATTATTTTTATTTGTTACTATTTGTTAATTTTTAAATTTAAATAATGAATTAATATTTGCAAAAACTATATTGACACCAATTGTCATTCACTACAAGTTTTCAAAAAATGTATTTGAACTTGAATAGATGAATAAAAGGTATTTTATTAACGATTGAAAATTTGAACAAGATATACAGTGAGCCACAAAAGTGTTCATACACTTGCAATTTCTTATAAAATTTAATGTTTTCGACAAATAAAAATTAATATATTGTAACTGTAATTTTTTATATCTGCAACTTGTTCTTAATGGAATGACGTAAATAATTTTTTAAAAATAGTTTAACTAATTTTTTTAAAAATTAATTATCAAAAAGTGTGTTACTAAAAATTACGCCACAAAAGTCTTCGAACACTTAACAAAAATCTCAACATAGCTTTAAATATTGCATTTCTTTATTAATTTAGTACTTAGTAGGATAGGCTTTAGTGTCTACAACCACTTTTAAGCATCTTGGTATAGGTTTAATCAGTTATTTGTAATTTCTGCAACGATTTTCCTCCATTCTTCTGTGATTATTGTTTTTACTTCACATTTTGTGTTTGTTTGTCATGTTTTCTTTTTTTTACATCAGAATCTCACCAAATATGTTCTACTGGGCTAAATAAAGTGATTGAGGAGGTGTTTTATAATTTGGGGGCAGTTATAGAGACACCAGTGGCATACAATGAGAGCTGTGCACTTGGCGTCATTACCCTGTTAAAAAATTAAGTAGTCTGCAATATCCAAATTTTAGGCGGATAATTTTAAATTTCGCTTTAAAATATTTAAATAGAGCTCATGATTCACAATATCAACAAAAAATACCAAATTACTTAATTTTGTGACCGATTTACACCTCCCGCGCAAGAACACTTCTACCTTCATGTTTTATTGATCCAACTAGATTCTTGGAATTAAGTTTCAGAAAATTCAAAATTGACAGCAAATGATTAGGATGTCAGATAATTCCACATTTTTGGTTCCGACGGTTCTTTAATAGCTTGTAAATGTGTGAAAAAATAAGGAGTTTAATCCCATGAATTTATGTGGAACAAGAACTCCTTCACTTCCATGCTTCGGCAGGGAAGTGAAGGTGTTCTGGCGTGGGGGTATAAATTGGCCTCAGAATTAGGTAATTTAGTATTTTTTCATGGTAATATGAATCATGAGCTCTATTTAATTATTTTAAAGAGAAATTTTAAATTATCCGCCCGAAATTTGGGTATTGGAGACTACTTAATTTTTGAACAGGGTAATGACGCCAAGTGCACTGCTCTCATTGTACGCCATTGGTGTCTCTGTAACTGTTCCCAAATTAGGAAAACACCTCCTCAATCACTTTATTTAGCCCAGTAGAACATATTTAGTGAGATTCTGATGTAAAAAAAGAAAACGTGACAAATAAGCGCAAAATGTGAAGTAAAAACAATAATCACAGAAAAATGGAGAAAAATCGATGCAGAAATTACGAAAAACTGTTTAAATCTAAACCAAGACGTTTAAAAGTTGTTGTGAACACTAAAAGATATCCTACTAAGTACTAAACTAAGAAAGAACTATGATGCTTAAAGCTAAGTTGAGATTTTTGTTAAGTGTATGAAGACTTCTGTGGCGTAATTTTTTAGTAGCTTTTTGATAATTAATTTTTTTAAAAAAATAGTTGTACTATTTTTAAAAAATTAATTATGTCATTCTATTAAGAATAAGTTGCAGATAGCATAAAAAATTACAGTTACAATATATTAATTTTTATTAGTCGAAAACATTAAATTTTTTAAGAAATTGCAAGTGTATGAACACTTTTGTGGCCCATTGTATATATATAAAGAGAGAGAGAGAACTAAGAGTAGGAATTGAAAAATAACAAATTTTTTTTATTGACATCCGTAAAATGTCTTTAAATTCCCTGAATTGTAATATTTTATATGTGATAACAGCACATTTTGAATTATTAAAAAAAACCTCTTGATGTGGATGTTACTAATTAATCATCGCTGTTACTATTCAGTCTTTATTTTTATCTTCTATCATTAGAAAATTGTAGCAAAACAAAAATTAGCTACAATAAAAGCAGTAACCTTTAAATCTAATAAAATAAGAATTTCTGTGTTTATTTGTTTCGTATTAGCCATTTAGACTTTCTGGAATAATAAAAATAGGAATTATATATAGCAAACTAGAGAGTTTGGACTGCACTTAAAACTAGATACATTAAAAAAATTAACTATACACTTTGATTATACATCGAAAGTGTGCAAATAAACCCGGAAACTGTGTAAACAATATTTTTTTTCACTTTCAGCTGGTAATATCGTATTTACTCGAATCTAAGCCGAGCTATTTTTACAGTATTAATGCTACTAAAAATCGAGTGCAGCTTAGAATTAAAGACAAAATATTTGTTGGATGGAGCAAATTGAGTTTCCACCTCTTTCAGAAGAAAAAATGTAGCTGTCCATTCTGGCCACTTACATACATCAATGACTTATTTCATCCAGCTATTTATCTCCAGTATTCAGTCAATCCTAAACATCGTTTTCTTCTCGTATTTAGGAATTTTTTTTGAATGCGCTTTCTTTTAATCACCTAAACATGAAAGATATTGGTAATAGTATCAAGACGAAATTTCAAGCGAGTATGAAAAGGGAGCCGATTTTATATATGCAGAAAGAAAAAACCCAGAGCAGTGGCCACTGAATATTTGATACGGATGAAACTAATATAACGTCGATGGCGTAAGCAAAACGATATAATTTTTGTTTGTAGATGTTCAAAAGTTTTTAATAATTCTTTAACATTCTTTTGCATTCTTTTAAAAAAATATTGCATAAAAATGCATTGGATGGCACGGAAAACGACACCGAGAGGGAAAAAGCGACAATGGCACCAATTCCGAAGTTAGCTGCGATAATGGGTGTGACGAATAATTTTCGAAACATGATACTGACAGTTAGAGTAGTTATAGGTTCATATATGCATTCGAAAGTTTTTAATATTGGTAAAATAAATTATTAACTTATTATTTCCCATTAATTTTTTTTTTAAATTTCTTAAGTATCATTATTGAATATTTTACACAATTTATTTTTTTCCTCAAAAACATGTAGAAAATTGAGAGTGCGGCTTAGATTCGAGTAAATACGATATATTTTTACTAATATTTACTTTAGTAACTATATATATATAATACTTCTTTTGAATACAAATTCTGTTCAGTATATGAGTGTGGACGTTTTGTATGATAATTATATTGAAAGCATTAACTCGTAAGTAGATATTCGAGGCAGTACAAAATGTTCCCAAGTTCAAGACTACACATTGGATGTAAGAGTCGTCACTTGACCATGGTTCAAAATTACGCTGTGCGTCGTCAAAAGCCCTCATGCAGCTGAATGAGGCGACGTTAATATATTCACTCACTCACTCATCTGTTAAAGCAGTCTCTTTACTCTCTTTTAAATTTAAAACTTAATAGTAAGGTGACCAATCGTTCGCCTTTAGGGAGGACAGTCCTTGTTTTATAGGTTCTATCCATCCTCGAAAAGTGTCCTCCTACTTGTCCACCTTTTCAATATTTTAAAACTGATCTGTTAATCTCTATTAAAAGATGAACCACACAAACATGTTTCCAAAATGTCTAAGAATGGTCTGAAACAAATATGACAGGAAATAACAGTTTTCAATGATGCCTTTTGACTTCATCGCAAGTAAATTGAGCAGATTTGGAAAAATGTGTTGAGTTTTTATCGAAAGAAATGTCTCATATTAAAATCGATGACAATTGTCTGTTATTTGAAAGAGTTCTTTCAGTTGGTAATGATTTTTGGACAAGAAAGAAATCAAGATGAAATGTTGATACTTTAGCTGTAGCACTTACTGTAAAGCTCAATGTAACAGTACATTTTTTGGTGTGAAATTTCCGATGTATTAGAAAATGATATATTGACAAAAAAAAGTATTCAATGGAAAAATACTCGTTTAAGTAAATAGTTAAAAGGAATGCAAGCGTAATTAGTGAATTTTTATTAGAATTAAAAAAAATGTTTCAACTATTTACATTGTAACTTTTTCTTAAATTTTTCGTGCGCGATCTCCTTTTCAGTGTAAAAAAATGGTCACCTTATTAAAAGTATGTACTTCCTGTTTAGATCTAATGAATGTCAATAGTTCTACGACCAGTTTAATCGAATAAAAATGAAAGCTATTTTTTTTAAAAATAAGTTAATTTTTTCTTTCATCATCATGTTGTTTTAAAATAAAGTTAAAATCTCAAAATTCAAAAAATAACGCATCGTTTTTTTTTAACAAAATCTGCTTCGATACTACATTAATCATACAGATTTCTGTTTGAAGGCCCTCCATAATATTGATGCTTAATCCAAAAATAATATCAATTGACCAATTTTGATATTCTATCCTTTCATTTGCAAAATCTGAATCGGAATAGCACGTAATGTCTGATTTTGTATTTCAGTACGATATAGTTTATAATCTTCGGTATGAATGACGTAACCAAATAATTTTAACAAGCTGTTCCAGTGCACAAAGCCTGAATTTTCTTATTACTGCGAATACATATTAACGGCACTACACATACGTCGGGTCTCGCAAGTCTAATGGGCTGCGGTAGCCCAGTGGTCAAGGTATCGGATCATGGCAAATATGTCATGAGTTCAAGCCCAGTACCACTAAAGACCCGACGTGTAGGGCAGCGATGCACGCTAAATCTGTCGAGAGCTGAAACGTCCTCCCGTTGGTGTGGTAGTTAGGAGAGGGGGGTTCCAGCTCAGGTGTCGTCCACGTCTCTTGACCATGGTGCTTGACGTGGTCCGTCGCCAAAAGCCCTCGTGTGGCTGAACAGTGCGACGTTAATATTCACTCACTCACTCGCAAGTCTAATAAACTTCGATAAGGAGAATTCAACATCTAGTCAATTTAAACTTTGTTTGTGGGACCCTGACCTTCTGAAAGAATTAAGTTTTTGGAAATAAGAAGCAATGAGAGAGAGAGAAATTAAAGGTTTATATTTTTGAAATCCTTCTCCGATTTTTTCAATATAATTAGATTAATAAATTAGAACATCTCCATCTTTTTGTATAAATAGCACATACATAGTAAAATTTATTTTTTAAAGACTTTGGATTCAAATTTGAATTTTAATTGTTTTAATGAGTGGTCTGCTTTCTTTAGGCCCCCGCCCCCCAAAGATGGCTTTTGGTCCTCAAATTTAGCGATACAGTTCTCAGCCCAAGACCTAAACTGTTGGTAAAACGGAAGCGTTTCTATGAAAAAATTGCAGACGTTTTAATTCACCATCTTGAATTTTTTAAAAGAAATTAAAAACTCCACATTCAGAAAAAATATATATTGGCTGTACCAACAACGATAGCCAGTCTTTCTGAAACACTTCCTTCTTCAGAACTGGAAACTACTTGGTTTTATCCCATCAAAAGTTTGCTCACAATTGCAGTTTGTAAACCTCTATCAGAAAAATTCTATGTAAATATAAACATAGTACATGTCTATTGACGTACTATGGAACGTTTACGTTTGGAACGAGAGACAGAAGATGAGATGCATCTAAGAACATTAGTAACTGAAGCCTCTTGCAAAATTTTGTGTATGTAACAACACTTAATATTCGGTTTGATTTCACTATAGTTGGGTGTCAAGGTTGTAACGTAGATTTAGAATAATAATAATTTTACACATCTTGATTTTTAATTGATTTACACAAACATTTAACTTTTCCAACATACATTTTTCAAACACATTTTATGTAGCATTATGAAAAAATCAAATTATATGAATAATTTAATAAAGACTGAACTTCAAGTGATTTTAGTCGAATAAAAATTCCGCGAAACGCAATACGAATGTTTTAAAGAATTTGAGCCATTAACGGTTGACGCGAATTCGTTTCCGAGAATAAATGAATAAGAAATAATAGAAAAAGTTAGAAAGAAGTTAACAGAGAGTTTTGCTTTTAATGTCGTCAACTTACATAAATGAAATACTAGCGACATTTACCGAAATAAAAAAAAAAGTAACTTAATTAATTGAAACTCAGTGTAAAATTCAACAGTATCCATTACTAATTCAGCTACTGAATTCCGTATGTTCTAATTTTAGATTGCTGTTATAAAATACTATCTCCGTTATCTAATGTTTATGCTCTTTGCTGATTCAGTTTGAGCAAACATTTTTTTAAACGCATTAAGTAAATTAAATTTTTTAATTCTAATGGTACAGTGTATTATTTAAACTCACCGTAATTCACGCGAAGAAATATATTTAGTGTTTTATTCTGTACACTTATATCTTATCAAGGCGAAGAAAAGCTATAGGAACTTCATTGTTTTTGTTTTATACCGTGACCTTGCTTTATATTATTTTCAATTAACACATAAAGAGTTTTTACAGATGATATGAATTAAATAAAATATATAAAAGTAAGTAAAGAGCACACACAGAGAGAGATATAACATTGAAAAGTTGATAGTTGCCAAGCAAACATTGCTCTATTTAGTTATGGCAATACAAAGCAGTGATCGCAGGAGATTTTAGTCCACGCCCTAGTGCTACTGAAGACCTGCTGTGTAGAGGGGCTGATGAACATTATAGTTGTCGAGGCTCAAAAAGTCCACCCATTGACACGGTATGGCCGTTTGGAGAAGAAGGTGCCACCACCTCATGTATCCTCCTCCTCACTTGACCAGGGTTACAAATTACAAGGTCCGACGTCAGTAGCCCTCATGTTGCTATATAGTGCGACGTTAATAAACCCTCACACAATACAAAGCAAGTGACCGAAGCTGTAATCCAACATTATAAAGAACAATGTGATGGGAATAATATTAGCACGCAATATGGGGAAGACGACAAATCTATGCACATTTTATTTGGGACTAATGTATTATTCCATCTCAAAATTGGTACAGACATTGTGTGATTTTCATAAGCCATTGATTCAAAGGTATATATATACTGTCAGTAAATCGATCCCAGCAAATTCTTCACCGTAAAAAGATCAATTACTGCTGATATACGTCCCGTTTCATAATTCATTTTAGTGTACAGAATATCAAATCAGCCACCAATGAGGTCTTACGATTTCTTGAGGTCCTGGAACCCTGTACAAAAAAGAGGTGTACCACCTGCGACCCTTTAAAGTAGACAGCATATAGCATACATTGCCAAATACTCCTACTCACGGTAGCCCGTAACAAAATAAATGGGCCTAACGCAACATCGCACGAATCTAAACACAAACCGACTACCACCTTTGTACAAAATGAATAATGATATGTGAATAATGTATGGTGGCAAGCCTAAGCTTAGACTCGGTTGGCGTATATGACATAACAATGCAGTCTTGTCTCCGTTACCCGTTAGCATATAGTTCGTAATTCCCAGTTGTTCGAGAGAATATTTCCTGGAATAATAATCGACTGTAAGAATTATTTGGCTCATGATCTAATCGAGGCACAGTTAACAACAGAACGAGGTTCACCCCCCGAAACCGTGTCCCATGTTCTAGCCTAGATGGCCCATGTCTTTAACGTCCCTGTCAGCCACACCATCCAGAATCATTTTCACGTTACAGGTTAAAGAATTCGTATCCCACGTAGGTATCTTGCGCGACGCATTGATTAGCACGGGCACATGCACAGGGTTTATAAAAAGCATGGGTATATAAAAAAATGTTGTCTTGAATGGTGAATCCACTTTCTATAACCCCCTGGGCAACCAATCGGAGTCACTGTCCTCTCTACCCAGCAGCCAACCAGACTCAAGAAAAAGTTGGCTTCTAAAACATCAGAAAAAAACTCAAATTTAGGCACGCTTCCCGGATCAGTCACCTCCAACAATGGCCATGTAGTATATCTCAGACTGAGAAACACCACTTTCGTCACTTCTCCATCAAAGACTGTCAGATATGGAATTGAGGGCTGCTTGCAGCCCATATGCCCAAAGACCCATCGTTAAAACACTGACTGGTGAATAAGGTCGAACTTACCAGTGGCAGGGCATTAGTACATATTATGCTTGCCTTTTTTGCTAGTTGTCTGCGTTTCAAACCGGTAAGGGGGGTGCTTTTTTCTAAAGACTGTTATAGGGACCGAAAAGGGAACTTACGGTTAGTGTAACATCGTCCCTCTTAAGTCAACGATGCCTCGACACTCTTAATGTTTACATGTTCCTGTTTGGGCGTCTTCAGTATCCTACTGGAAATTTTGTTCTTCAGAAAGACAATGCACGATTTCATACTTCCCAAATGGTATTCGTTGCTCTAAGCATAACCCTGCTTCCTTATCCATCTCAATTGATCTCAGTTTCGCGGATCCTACGTGGGATGCTATCAAGAGATGTGTTCTTTCTCTCTCTGTCTCTCTCTCTCTCTCTCGTTACACTGACTCCACTACATCAAATCTTCTTGAAATATGGTGGATTGTTGGGAAGTCGTGGACTTTTGTGGCTCTCAACGCTTTCGGTGTTCTGCAGGGTTCATACCAGGACGAATCGTAGCCATCGTCAGGATAAAAGTATTGCTTCACGATTCTAGACATGTATTTCTAATTTAATACATATAAATTTCTAATTTAATACATACGCTGTAAAGAAGTTCTTCCCTGTTTGAAGAGCTCTATCCATTCCTAGATCTTGCTTCTCTATAAACAGCTGCACCATACTGTGCCTGCATGCGATGAATAATTTCCGAAGGTTTCACATCTTCTTCAAGCAAAAAGCGAATCACTGTCCTCCTTTCCTGCTTGGTGCTGATCGACAATGGAGCTGTCATACTGAATGGTTTGCTACACTTCAACAACTACGAGGAAAGACGACTGACACGTTGTATGGAAGTGTTGCCGACTACCCCTCATTCAGCGCTGGGTACTAGCGTTGTTGCCAAACCTTGGAAAGAGAAATTGCAAAAGTCCCTTTTCTTTTTTACTTACCCTCGTATTTATCCATTTCATGAAGAGTTTTAAATGAATACATTTTAAGAGAGAAAATCAATTAAAATGATCGTTATTGTAACGCACGCCATTTTCAACAAAGTACCATGCAGTTTGTGAAATTCCCTCGATTATAATACAACCTTCCAACCAATTACACAATAGCATACTAAAAGGCCAAACCAGACAAAGGTCAGCAACACAAATGCATTTGCTTCAAGGCGCATGTGTATACAGCAGCGTTTCTCAAACTGTGGGGCGCCCCCCTCGGGGAGCGTGACAAACCTACGAGGGGAGCGTGAGCATATTGAAAAGTCGAAAACAAAAGATTATTTAAAAGAAAGTATTAATTTTTACTGAAAGTAAACAAACAAAATACATTCTGGCATAATAAAAAATAAAATACGCATTTACACTCATCTATTACACTTATAAATGTATCAGTAATGCACAATGTATTTTATAATTAATTTAACAATATTTAGTTAAGAACGTTTAATAATTACCAGTGACCCCATGGAATTGTCACATATGTAACTAAAAAGAAAAATTAACACTTATCTTGATAGTTTGTACGGTTAATAATTAATCTTTAACTGCCGATTAAAAGTTACGCGATTCGCTTCTAAATCCCAACCGTTTTCCACGAAGGCGCACGTATGTGATGTATTGGGGGAGGCAGGAATGAAGATCACACACACAAATAATCTGAAATACTTCGCAAACACTGTCAGGGTCCTTTTATTGCATTTCAAGGCATTCGGAATAATTTAATGGATAGCAGTGCACAGAAAAGTTTGCACTTAAGAAAGACGTATATACACGTCCGGGGAAATAAACGCTTTGGCTTAGCGAGACGGTTATACACGACGGGGGAACTTAAGAAGTTAAAGTCGTATATCGTAGTTTTAGCATCAAATTATAGTATTATTGAATTCAATACATTGTTATTGTATGGGGGTGCGATGAAAATTATGATCGAATATTGGGTCGCGAATATATTACAACTTTGAGAAGCACTGGTGTATATTAAAATGAATATAAGTTATCAAAGTAAACGGAGAAACAATATAGTAATGTTCTGCATTTGTACATCGAACAAATTGTACATTTTATTACAAAGTTAGGGTATAAATAAATGCTTAAACTTTGTTATTCTTATTTTGTAACACAAATTATAAATCTATAATGAAAAAATACAACGTATATATAATTACAATATTCATGTAGTAGATTTTAACATTATTTTAAATATTCTATCAAAACCATGTTTCACTTGTCAACAATTTTCATTTGTATCCGTGGCTAAATTCATTGAATGTGTCTTTCAAATCTACATATTTAAATCTGGTATAATTCAGAATTAAGGTTTAGATAATAAATACGCTAAAATTGCCACGGCGGATTTATAAAACACCCTTAAGATTTTAGAACTCTAACTTAAAAGGTACTCAAATTTATATCTTGTGAGTCAATTCATAAATTTACAGTAACACACCCCTGATTTTTAAATTGTTAACCATGTTAATTATTGCTAAAAACTGCGGGGGTGGGGGAGAAATCCTTGAAAAGGAAAAATAGAGCACTAAACCAAATTTAAAAAAATTATTAAAAAAATGCAAAATGGTAAATAAAGGTAACAAAAATGTAACTTATTGAATATTCGTTTCTTTACTCCGGGACCATTTTAAAAAAATTTAAACAAGGCATCAATATTTGAGATGCGTCAATTAAAAAAAAGATATCTTTAGCTAGTTCATTATAAAGCCATTCTTGATTAATTGAAATGTAGTTTTTAATTTCCTTTAACAATATTCAGTAATTGAAGAAAGGAACGTGTCCTTCAAAATTTATGCAGTTGTCAACAAATATGATATTTACGGTAAGCTCATTATATTTCATAAAAAAAAATCCCTGAAAACTTTAGCAAAATCACATTATTATTTTAAAATGTTACAAAAGAACAAATCCGAGTAAAATATAAGTGAGAAGTTATTTCATATGTATGTTCATTTAGAAAAATGTGTTCAATTATATAAAAACGCATTGTTGCGAAAATTTTGGTTTCAATTCTCTTTCCAGTCGAAAGGTTAATGTGGCCGGAAAGATGGTTTGCAAGCATGAAGAATATGTACTGTCAATAATGTAAAATAGAAGGATGACCTTGGCGATAAATTAAGTTTCAAAGATTAACGAGTCGCGAAATTTGGCGATAAAAACAGGTGTTATGAGACAAATCTAAAAAAGTTATAATGATTAATGGGCTCAATTCATGTGATGTCATAGTCACATGATAGTGAAAAAGCCACATGATTCTAGCCAATCAATTCAAAAACTCATGCGACGTTCTAGTCACACGATAAAAACTATCTAGTGTTTCCAGCTAATCAGCTCACGCGCTCCGGTGTTGCCAAGTTTTGCTCTTTGCAGGAACTTTCTTTTAAAAAGAACATATGTATACAAAATGCATTTTATTTAAAAGTATAAACATAAAAAAAATGATTTTTTTAATTAAAAAAAATCTTTTTGTGTGAAGAATTTTTTTTTCTCCTAACATTTAAACATCTTTACCCAAATATGAAATTTGAAATTTTATCTGAGTTTTACAAACAGAACAACAAGTACAATTAGTTTAATGTTTGTTTTGAATTCAATGGAGAACACGTGTTTGTCTTTATCATGTGACGTCATGAATTCAGCTCATGGAGGAGATACTTCTAAAAGTTTCTAGAATACAGGAAGCTTTTATAAGGATATATAACACTCTCACACAAATATCGCATATACACGTATATCGTTTATATAACAAAATGGGGGATTTATATTTCACCAGGATAACACCAGTCGCGATGACGACCAATGGATATCACATTCTGTTGAACTGAAAACAAGAGAAAATAGTATGAATGGTTTGGTAAGGCGGTTGGACCTCTTGGTGTTCCCTTGCACATTTCACCAGCACCCAATAAAACCTTCTTTGGATGGAGTTGTCATTTTGACATAGATGCAGGAAATTCAAATGACCGACACAAAATCCGTATACTGATTCGCAGAAACTAATGTGGAATATCTAATATATATATTATAAATGTGAAAGTTTGTGAGTATCTTTGTGGGTCTTTCACGCAAAAACAGCTGAATGGATTTTAATGAAACTTTACAGTAATATAGCTTATGCATCAGAATAACACACAGGCTAAAATTTATAAAGATATTGTGAGAAGTTTTCAAAATATAACGACAATTGTCAAGAAAGTAGGAAAAAATTCTGCCATTTGCAAAAAAGCCCGTGACAGCATTCATCTATCTTTTTTATCTCTTCCGTTTTGTCTACGCCATACCTCAGTGCGCTTTCGCTTTTAATTTATTCCGTTCATCAGTCTCATCACTATTATTATTTCATAATAAAACTAGATTTCGAAGGGAGAGGTGGTGGCTAGATTTTAACATAAAATAAATACAACAAAAAGTAATATTAATGTATTACACTTCCTGATATAAATTATTTACACTATTTTAAGCGTTCATTAAACAAAATTTGTAGCTATGACAGTGGAAGGAAAACTATGAAATTAAAATAAAATATCAAAATGTTTTTACCATTTAGTTTTTTTTTCTTTTTGAATGTTTTTTTTCAGTACATGTAAATATATATCTACGCTTCTCCCATACTGTTTTTTTATAACTTATATATATATATATATATATATATATATATATATATATATATATATATATTATATATATATATTATGTTTTTTAAAAGTATTTCTATTAATTCATTACTAAATTAATTATTTGTTAATTAAAAAAGTACATTGTCTATTATTTTGGATAATAATACATTTAAGAGACATTTTTAAGCTAACTAAAAGAATCGTTTTCTTTTTATTGCTTCTCATTAAGAATTTTTTAACTAACGCAATACTGTTTTTTAAAAGTCATAGATCGAAATTTGAAGCTATATTTTATCTGTGAGGGGGAGGAGAAGAGGAAACAGTAATTTTACACTAAAAAAACCGTGTTATGCCGGGCTAGAGGGAGGGGAAAAAATAAGGAAATAATTTTAGAAATCACTCACATTGCGTGCGTACAAACACACACATAATTGCTGGCGTCATGAGGGAAAGATAAAGCCCGTGCAAAGCCGGGCCATGCAGCTAGTATATATATATATATATATATATATATATATATATATTCCACACAAGGGGGTCCTGGGGACCCGGACACCCAAAGCCCTTGATTTTTTCCCGATTGATTATAATTCCAAGTATATAGTACGTAAAATTTAATTAAGTACTTGTTATTAATGATTAATTTTATTAATTAATGCTAATTATTTATTCAATAATTAGTTTTTTACTGTGTTTTGTTCCCGAAAATCGACAAAATCAAAAGGAACATGATACAAGAATGGTGAACTTTTGACCCGGCCCCCCCTAAAAATTCCTGTGCCACTCTGTCGCAAAAAATATATGCACCCAGAAGAAATCAAGCTACAATCACGAAACTCGGCAAGAATGTAGTCTGGTAAGAGATATGCAAATGATTAAAATTTCGAAGCCAATGAGACAAGGCTATGTGCTATGCGCATATTAGTTGCGCAACTGGGAGAGTTTAAAAGCATGAGTACGAGCGCCGTACGGCTATCCAAACGAATCTGATGACTTTGATAGACGATATTGAGACTTAGGATGCCTCTAAGACGTAACCGGCGGCAGTACGAGCAGCTGACGGACTTTGATAGGGGCCGTATAATAGGCCTCAGAGAAGCAGGTTGGTCGAATAGACGTATCGGCCGCCACCTCGGTCGGAGCGATATGGTAGTTGCTCGGTGTTGGCAACAGTGGATCACAGAAGGTAGAGTGTACCGTTGCGGAGGGTCAGGACGTCCCAGGAACACAAATGATCGCGAGGATCGTGCAATCAGAAGAGTGACCACTTCGGCACCAACAACGTCGCTAGCATCGATTCAACGCAACTTACCTCCTTCAGACATCCAGTGCCATCAAGAGAAACCATAAGGAGACGACTGACCGAAGTTGGCGATCCGCTAAGACGCTTCATAGGCAGTGTCGACTGGATTTTTGCCGACCTCGGGCAACTTGGAGTGTGACAGACTGGAGACGTGTCATCTTCAGTGATGAATCCCGACTGATGACCACCGCACACGTGTCTGGAGGCGCACCGGCCAGCGGTCCGATCCGGCATTTATTGTCGAGCGGCATACAGCAATTTCACAAGGTGTGACAGTGTGGGGAGCAATTTCTTGGGACACACGATCATCTTTAGTGGTCCTTCAAGGCACTTTGACAGCTCGCAGATACGTGGACGATATTTTAACGCCGATTGTGCTACCCATGCTATCAAGTCGCCCAGGTGCCATTTATCAACAGGATAATGCTCGTCCCATACTGCGCGACTTCCCAACAATGTCTTCAAGGATATGACGTCCTACCATGGCCTGCCAGGTCACCAGATCTTTCGCCAATAGAGCATGTCTGGACGCTGGGAAGGCAACTGCAGCCGTCCCGAGATACAGGAGAATTAACTGCGCAGATGCAAAGACTATGGCAGGATCTTCCACAGGGGGTCATAAGTGATCTAATTGAATCGATGCCACGCCGAATTTCGGCTTGTATAGCTGCCAGAGGTGGCTTTTACTACTTACTGATTTTTAACCTTTTGCAAGCTGTAACCGCTTAATAAAATGATATTTTGTTCTGAATTTTTAATCATTTGTTTATTTTCATATACACTACATGCATACCAAATTTCGTGAATGTAGCTCAATTTCTTCTGGGTGCATATATTTTTTTTGCGACAGAGTGTATATATATAGAGAGAGAGATATATATAGATATACCTATATATATATATATATATATATATATATATATATATATATAATTTTCTCAACGTTTCCAGCCGTCTTTGCACTAATGCCCAGGTAAAGTGACTCAGGATGATTCTGGCATGATTGTTTTTTTAATTGTTTTTGATTGAATCAAGAACCTCTTCTCCAACAAGTGAAGGTCGTTCGCCCCTTACCTGATGTTGACGCTTTTGCTCCCTTTCCAAAACCACTAATGACACTGACGACTTTGTACCTCCTCATAAATTTGATGTGCATACTAAGGTGGTTACATAGTAATGCGGGGGTCAAATTCATTCAAAAAAACAATATTTAACTTGTGCTCACCCAAATTCTACTGATTGCCTCATCGAGGGTAACATCGGAACGGTGTTCCTGGGAGAAATATGATCACGGTAATCTAGTGGCCTAAGTCATGAACTGGTGTCTTGCGTGTCATGAGTTCGAGCCTAGTACCAGTGAGGAATCGCCTGGTGTAGGGGGCTGATGCATGTTACATATGCTCAGGTTCAAACGTCTGTGGAAGGAAGGAGAAGTGGTGCTAGCTCAGGTCGTCACTTAACCATAGTTCAAAATTATGAGGTCTTTCGCCAATAGCTCTCGTGCAGTTTTATGGGCTCACAGGACTCTTAAATTGGAAATTTTTCAATTTGTTGTAAAAATATATGTCAAAGCCTTAATATATATATATTTCTGAGCATTTTGGTACCAAAATTGTGTTGATACTGTAGAAACTTCCGAAGTTATTGAGAAATAAGTAGTGAAACTTAAACGAAAAAAACCCTATCTCTTTCTTATCTTGTAACTTCATTTTTCGCAAAGCAAAAAATTTTAGCTTCCGCGCAGGATTTCTCAGAAACTATTTATATCAATTTGAAATTTTATACGTGTGTTCAAAATAAGACTCTTCATAACTTATACATCAATTTTCAAAAAAAAATTAATAGAATTTTTTGAAATTTGAATTTAAATTTATTTTTTTAAAATTTTAATATGTTCGGAATAATTGTATTTAAAAAATATTTTTTTTCTCTAAATTTCTTAAAAGTTAGTATAACTTCAAAAGGGAACTTTTTTTTTATACCAAGTAAAAATTTAGTTTTGTAAATTTTGATCAATTTTGTACTTCAGAATCCTGCGCGGTGTAAAATACTAATTTTCATATCTTTTAAAAAATTGTCCAATTTTTATTTCCTTATAACTTTTTTAATTTTTTCTCAAATTCTCTGAAAATTTGAGAAGTAATGTAAATAAATATGATTATTATGTGGCAAAAATTACCAATTATTGGTTTGTTTTATTGCTAAGTTACATTGGTTTGAAGAAGAATGTTTTTTTCGAGTGCACGGATGTCTGTTAAGGGTTCTGTGTGCCCTTATAGCACGACATTAATATAACTCTCTCTGCCCCCGGGCCGGGCGGAATGGATGAAGTACGTTTGAAGTTCGCTCCTACCAGTATCATCCTTAACGTGAAGGCCATTCTATTATGCTCAGCTAAAATCAGTTGGCATTGGACCTGCCATTTGGTGCTCCGATCCTTGGATCACTAGAAGCCGTATATTTCGTCCGCCGTATGAATCCATTGATTTTCAATTTAGACTGCAATCTCCCGTCTTGCCAGTGGACACATCAAGAGCCTCTCATTTCCAGAGAATAAAAAGATCTCCATCTGTGCAAAGTGTCAGGATCACCAGGCTTCTCCAGGCACATGAGTTGCATGATCTATCTTAACGTAAGTGTGTCTAACATATACGTTTAGAAATGGTTGCAAACAATAAAAAAATTGAATTAGTATTCTTGATTTTTACTTGGGTCAATTTAGTGGTCTAGTCTAGGATGTCACATCTTTCAGTTTTTCTACGAGGTCTTACAGAGTCTCTAAAAGAGGGAAATCTTAACATTAGTCGAGGCCTTCGCGAACCTTCCAGGAGTCCACTGGATCCCACTTTAGAAACTGCTGGTCTAATAGATCTTGTCTTACTCCGTCAGATTCTGGAGGATTGATCAGCAGCAACAACAAAACATAGATCATGTGCACTTTATCACTTGCCATATACATACATGATGCCATATACATATAGGACAGGGATTGCGAACCATTGGTACGCGTGTCATTGATGGAACGCGGCACAATATTTTAGGCACGCCACCGTTAAAAACGGTCAACCGCTATAGATTCTTCAATCAAGGAATTTTCAGTGAGATTTTCTCAGTTCAAAGAATTATCAAAAACGTTCAAGTTTTTTATGTTCTCTGAAATGTGACATCGCTTGATAATCTGAACTTGCCCCAATTCGATTGGTTTGAAATTGAAGAATTTTTGAAATACTACTTATTTATTTCTAGTCTAGTTCAGTATGGATTCAAACATTTATTGAAACAAGGAAAAAGTTAGAATTGATTGAAACAGAAAGATTCACAAGCAATGTAAGTAAAAATGCCAGTAACGAAATTTTGGAAACATTAAATTCGATTCCAGATACGTTTAACTGTTTGAAGAAGTAACCTTATGCTATTTTAACCATATTTTCATCGACCTATGCCTACTGGACATTATTTTCAGAGATGAATAACATTAGAGACTCGCTTAGAAACCCCAATTGGTAGATGACTTCAATTCAGCATGAATTCTGCTAAAAGTAACATCTGACCTAATCCTAATGTAATTTATTTGTCATCTAATCTGCAACAGCGGAAATCACACCAATGTTGCTTTATTTAATTTGAATTACACGTTTAACTAAAACATTTACTACTGTAAAATACAAAATGTATTTTTCAGTAGTTAATAAAGAGTTTCGTGTTGTCTCAGTATTTAGTTTTATTATTTTTCCCAATAATCACAAGTCAAAATTATTTGACGGCACGTCTCTACCTCACGAGCATTTCTTTAGAAAAAATGGCACGTTGATTCATAAAGGTTCGCCACCCCTTCTCTAGGATTTTATTTAGTGAATTATTTACTACCAGGCACTTTGCATTTATATTCTGGATATATCTACTGTAATGGCGTGGCACATAGTACACTAGGAGGCTTGATACGATAGACTAGAAAAAGGGCGCTGCTGCGAACTGTTTTGGCCTTTGAACGGGAAGGAGAGAAGAAGAAGGAGTCTCGAACGTTCAATGGACGAAGCTGCCTGTAGTTCCCGATGTGACTTTTAATTGTAAATGAAATTTTAATATAGTTATGTGTTTTGAAGGATATAATAAAAACGGTAAATCCGGTTAATTAGAGCTGATTAATTCAACTACAAGACGATCTTACACTACATAATTTATCATCCAGTTCCGTATTTGCATTTCCAAACATGGGTAGAATTGAGGTATATGCCTGATAACTTTACTAATTTATTTTCATCTCATCTAATTTTCCTGCATCTGATTATCTTCTACAAATTGTGGAGCTGCAAATCTCATCTCCTACAAACTGCTACCTGAAACAAAATTAGTCCTCATGATGTAATTAAAAAAGTCCGTAAACCATGCTTATTCGGGGATTTTAGCCATATTTATTTAAATGAGCTTTTAATTGATGTCTGTCTGTACACAACCAACATGCAGTCTTGTTCACGAAAACAATTCGATGACGACAATAATAGATCGCACCAGTAGACATGTACTGCACTGAAAACACAACAAAAACAGAAGATATAAAAAAAATACTCTTTTGAATAGAAATAAAGGCTGGGCTGAATATTCTTCAATTGAGGTGAAAATCGGGAACTGTTTATGAATTCCTTGTTTGAGTGACACCAGCCTTGAGGATCAGGGTCAACTTTCCGAGCGACTCGGCGAGAAAATGACGGCCTTTCAGAAACGATTGTTTACCCTGTGATAAATGGATTCGTGAACTTATTGATGAATTTGCTTTTCAAATGACGGAAAACCGAGCAGAAAAGGTTGTCCGTTGTCCGGAATGATAGACGAGTCCTTGTGCTCTTGTTAGTCAATTATCAATTAAGTGAGATCTTTTTCCAATGGGTGGTCTCAGCCTTCTAACTTTTTGCTCTTTGGAACTTGAGAACAGAAATTTCAATAAAGAGATTTACGTGATATTTATTTTAATGCAGAATGTTTTTTTTTTAAATGGATAAGCGATTGTCTTACCAACTCAGATTTCATTTGTGTTTTATTCAGAAAAGTTTTCAAATTAAAACACACTCTCCGGTTAGAAATATATGCTAAATATTACTAATTAAGAGGTGTTGGAAATCTAAAAGCTTATTTTTTTGACAATTTGTGATTTCTGCATTTTCAGATTGTGTAGAATTTAACCTTTCTAAAAATACCCTACTTTAACCTCTTCTGTAATTAACCTCTAGTGTCATAAAACCTATTTTTAAATCATAATTGAAAATGGGCCACTCCCATTTGAATGGCGAACAATGTAAACAAAGTACTTCTTTTTTCTTAAGGCTGTCTTCGGTAAAAGTACGAGAGCTCTAACTTAACGCGAAGCACATTTTCAGACAGAAAAATGACCCAATTTCCATAGAAATTTGCAACATTATAACTCGTACCTCTGTTAACAATGTAGTGTTTTTAAAAATGTCAAAATATTCCGTAAATACTTTCTTTTTTGTCTTAATACGTAAAGGCAAAGCCCATTTAACATTACGGTATAGGATAAAAAATGCGAAACACATTTTATACCTGAAAAATGAATGAAGGTTAAAAATGGGAAATTTGATAACAAATGCTGCTCTCTCTAAAGGATAGTGAAGCCAAAATATCATATTAATTTTTCATTCGGGTCCTATACTTTAATATTAACCGAAAAACAGCCTTTAAAGTTGAAAGCCAGATATAAATCAAAACATTTATCTTTTATTGTAAAATTTAGCTTTTTATATTTTTTTTTATTTCTTAGCCGATTAAAGCCTCATTGTATACATTAAAATCGATTTATCTCAAAATGTAAATTTTGATGTTCGATGCACCTTTTCTGAGAAACTACTGTTCAAAAGGTATGTAAATTTTTTATAATATATGTATAATGATGGCTAATATATACTGAAATGAGGTTTTTGTAAAGAACTCAAAAATTCATTTTTTACAAATTTTTTATGTGAAAAATGGATCAAATTTCATTATGCCTGATAAAATATTTTATAAATTATGAAAATATTCAAAATTAGTTAAAAGCTTAATTCAGTATAATGAGAAAGGTGTACTTTAATTGTATGAAAAATTTCAAGCATGTACATATAACAGATTTTGAGAAAAAATACATCAAAAACAGCAAATTTAACATTGCCAGTATATATAGAGAGAGAGAGGATTCCAACTCCTCTTAAAATACAGAATAGTAGCTAATTCGGTAGAGAGTATAAGGCTCTGTGCAAGTTATTAGATTTGAATAGTTTTAATTATGATTTTCAGTTCTTTTTCTCCTGATAAACATCTGTTTTTATTTTTTCTTGATTGTACCTAAATATTGTAAAAAGGTTAAATTATTAATATTAATTCGTGGTCGCGGTAGCCTAGTCGTCAAGGTATCGGATTGTGGCTGGCGTGTCATGAGTTCGAGCCCAGTATCACTAAAGATCCGCCGTGTAGGGAGCGATGCACATAAATATATCGAGAGCTCAAACTTCCTCCCGTTAAGTGGTATGGTAGTTAGGAGAGGGGTTGCCAGATCAGGTGTCGTCCTCGTCATTTGACAATGGTTCAAAATTATGAGTTCCGACGCCACAAAAGCCCTCGTGTAGCTGAAGAGTGGGACGTTAATATTCACTCACTCACTCACGAATATTAAGCCACCCATCCAGTTTATTGGTTGGTGACGCTGATTGTTGCGCCGTTGGACATGGGTTCAAATCCCGGAGAAGGTATGGATGCTTGAAAATGATCGTGCCCTCGCGGCAAGGAAGTACTCTAAACAGCCAGGGAACTGCAAATGTTTCTCGTGAGGTTGGAGGAAGGGGAAGAGATGTGGAAGGCCCGTGACCACCCCCAGGATGTTCTCACTCAAAGTTGGGGTGGAAACCGAGTCAAAACGTACTGTCACCTACATTGTGCTCAAAGCTACGGATAACGACAAGCGAACATCTAGCCCTTTACCACGATGAAATTCGTATTCCACGATCTGACCACGTCAGACGGGTGGCATTAGCAACAACAACGAATATACATTAAAAAACGAGTGCCCTTTGTTGCCGAGTGGTCCCGATCTCGTGGCCGGAGTTGTCAAGTCATGTTGCAATTGAAGATCTTCTGTGTAGAAGGGATGATGTATGCTAATTGTATCAAGGCTCTAACTCCTTATGTTGATATGGAGTAAAAGTTTGAAGAGGTATCGTCCTTTTTATCTGTGTTGGACCCCAAAAAGCCGACACACAACTTTAGTGTGAAGTTAAAAAACAATCAACAAAATAATTAGAAAATTAAAACAAACCACAACATTTAATTCTCTCACAATAATAAGCTTGTTAGATTTGCCTTGTTTCCAGCTACCTTCTCTATTTTCAGAGTATGTAATTAGTCAGACACCCACACAATTGATCAAGAATAAATTATTTTTTTATTTAACTAGTCATTACCCATCCACATCGCTGGTTAATTTATGTTCTTATATGACTATATATTGCTTTTGAATTAATTTCTATACCCTAATTCATACAACCTTCGCTTGTATTCAAAAACATTCTCATCGCTCTCGCCTCTTAACTTAAAAATGACAGGACTTGAATTTCTAAAAGGGAAATGCATTTATCTTTTCCGACCCCTCCCCCCTGTGAGTCAATTTCCGCAAAACCAGTTCCTAGGGGATCTCTACTTAACAAAAGAAACATATCTGCCAAATTTAAAGTCTGTATGGCTTAAGAGTTCAAAAATGTGACTCTCTGTATATAATGCTCTCTCAACTCTCATTGCCAGTCAATTTCCTCAAAACTAGTTCTTAGTGGATCTCTACTCGGAAGAAAAACCTGTCTGCCAAATTTCAAGTCTGTGGGTCTGTGATAAATGAGTGAATGAGTTTGTAGCTTTTCTCCATTAAATAGAGAGATAAATTAATTAACATATTTTCAGCTTCACAAAGCAAGGGGCATTTTAAAGCATACGATAAGTAAACAGAGTAATATTAATTAACAGAACAAAAGTGAAAAATGAGCTAAGCATCGCAAAGAGTTCAAATATTACTTCAAGTCAAATTTCATTTTATTTGAAGTTAAATCAGCATCAGCTACTACATTTTAACTATAAGAGGAAAACAATTCACAGCAATTATATGAGTGTAGAAGTGTAGCTAGGAGTGCAAAGCTACCTAGCTAAAAAAATGAGAACCCTAACTTGGTTGGATTTTATCAAGAAAAAAAGGAAAAATATATGAATATTTTAAACGTGCAAAGAAAGCTCTACAATTTTTTTTTGTTTACTATCTTCTCTTTCTTAGAATTATTTACGCTAAATCGCACCACTGGGGTTTTTTTCTATATATATATATAAATATATATATATATATATATATATATATATATATATATATATATATATATATATATATATATATATATATATATATATATATATATATATATATATATATATATATATATATATATATATATATATATATATATATATATATATATACTACTTCAGTTTTATAATTTATGCAACAAATTTCGTATGTCCCAGAGTACTTAGGAAACTAGCTTAATATTAATCATATTGTTATTAAAAGTAGAATGTAACTAGGAAGGAATTGCCTCTTGTGTTTTTTGAAATGTAATAATAAGTATGGCAAGATTTTTCATGGAACTTTCAAGTAATAGTTTAGAGAAAAATGAAAAAAGTTGAAAATACTATAAACTTTTCAATAAGTAAAATTCGCAAAACTAAACAAACAACGTAAATAATTTAAGGGAATTACACACACACAAGTTCGGAACTACTTTCAACTGAATTACCATGTAGTTATAGTTTTGTTGCAACCTTCTACATTTACATCTTAAAGTTGGGAGAAATTATCGCAATTTCGGCTTGATTGGTGGTCAGGGTCCGAGGCCCCTCCCCTCCCAGAGCTTGAGGTTCCCTGTGCACGGCACCGCCTAGCTCAGGGGTGTCCAACCCAAATGACCTTGCGGGCCACTTCGAAAAAACATTATAATCTCGTGGGTCACACATAATAATATTTACATTTATATCATATTTGGAAACAAAAAAACATTTATTGAACTGAAAATTTAAAACAAAATGAATTATTATTATTGTTTTCATTATTTTTCATGTATACAGACTTAGATAATATAATAATGTTTATATAATATCATAATAAAATCATCAAATAATGTTTAAAATATTACAGTTGCCATTTTCTTGAAAATTACGTTCCTTTTGAATTGATCTTCGGTTACTCATTGTTGAAATTTGATTTGTGCTGTCATTCTCAAACGATTAAGTAAACATTGCCTTTTATCTTAACCGTCTTGAATAATTTTTTTTAGACTTTAAAAAACATCTCTGCCTCTTGCTTTTTGGGCACTCCAAACAGAAAAGGAGGAAGAGAAATGAAAGTCGCACACAGAGAGAATCATGTACCATCCATAGTAAAGGATATGCATAATGCAATTTGGAATTTATTAAAGAAGTAATTTATTTTAGTAAAATCAAATACGCGTAACTGCTTGATAAAATATAAATCTATTTCAATCTAAAGGACGTTTCTATTATTAAAAAGGATTTATTTTAAAACAAGAACAGTTAACAGGTAAATACATTGTAGATTTATATATATAAATTTCCCCTTAAATAAATTTTAAAATGAAAAAACTTTAAAAACCTGATACTTAAAATTTTTTTAAAAGAGTCGGTGGGCCGCAACTTACGTACTGGCGGGCCACGTGTTGGACACACCTGGCCTTGCTCATTGGTAGCTATGCCACTGTATGTGTAAAAGACTGGGAATATTAATATTTTTTTGCAAAAAGTG
Organism: Trichonephila clavipes; assembly: GCA_019973935.1. Taxonomy (NCBI): domain Eukaryota; kingdom Metazoa; phylum Arthropoda; class Arachnida; order Araneae; family Nephilidae; genus Trichonephila; species Trichonephila clavipes. The sequence continues at coordinate 679,164 of BMAU01018231.1, read as the reverse complement.
GGCATAAAAATAAAATTTTTATTTTATTGGAAGTGATCTGTTTGAAATTTCCCTAAGCAGTAATCTATAACCCACCCCTATCGCTACACTATTGAGTGTGTATTAATATTATATTGTATTAATATTCGAATGTTTCAATCACAATTTTTTGATAACGATATTTGAGCTGCTTTTACGTATCAAAGTCACGTAAAAGTCACGAACATGATTTCAGAAATAAATTCACCAGTATACAGTTAGTTAGTTGTTCAGAAAAGTGGTATAAGTTACAGTTTGTCATACATGTAATTTTTCTATATTTTTCAGAACACTTGAATCACTTAAGTATGGTCTAAAAAACTCCAGCGTTTATTTTTCTGTGTGGTATTTTCCTTGGATTTCTGAAAATGTAATTCATCTTCCGAGTATATTTTTATCATGTATATATATATATATCATATTTTACCATATGTTCTTTATAATATATTTCCCAATACGTATCATAAATCTTTCTTTAGAAACCTTTCAGTAAGTTTTATGGAATGTTTTCGTTACATTTTCAGAATGTTTATAGTTAAACATCCGCTTAAGACTGAGAAATAATGTGTGTTTTTTCATAAATACTTATAGTATGTTTTGAAACTTACGATTTTAGAACTTGCTTCATGTATAAATTATCCATAAAATTAAATTTTTGTCTCATTCACGCTATGTTTTCATTCTACCTTTTTCTCATTTTGCAATATTGAAACTACTTATATTTGTAAGGACCCTTCTGTACAACACAAGCTACATACACGTACTTGATTTTTTTCATATATAAAAAGAGAGCAGTAAGGTAATATTTTTATGGCAATTTTAAAAACTCATCTTGATTCAAAAGAAATGGACATCCAATATTTTTGTTGTATGATTGATGCATAATACTTTTTTAAAATATCCTTTCACAATTAAAAATACCCTCCCACCTCAAAAGAAACTAATCTTCTAAAATTTTTCCCCCTGTCATATACCAATCCTAAACTTGTCGTGAGGAATCCTTCAAATAATTGAAAAACTTTTTTTAGAAAAGTTTTATATATATTATCGATTTTTCTCAATAGAGGCATTATTGTGAAAAGTAGATTTCTGTTACTTATGTGCAATCATTTTTAATAATACCTATTTTTATTTAATGTTTTACTTACAATTTAGGAGATGCACAAGGTAGGAATGAAAAGTTCACGGATTGAGCCTATAACGTGGAAAAATTTTGCTGAAGAGCGACTACGATAACATTTTTGTGTTATTGCATTCTTCCCCCATTTCTGAAAAAAGTTTGTTCCAAATCACGCGGTCGGCGGCTCGCCACGGCGTCATATTTTTTAGGCGGATGCATTTAGTCGTCGGCAATTGAAAGATATTGCATTTTTTAGTAGATAATGAATATTAAATTTTTTGTTCGTTCGGGGAAAAGTTCTACGGAGGCGTACGAAATTTTAATGAATGTGTAAAGCTGTGATACACTATCTCGAACGCAAGATTTTGAGTGGCATTGACGTTTCAGAGAAGGCAGGGAAAGTATCGAAGAGGACTTTAAGAGGACGTCAGCAGACTTCCCGCACTGCTGAAAACATTGAAAAGGTTTCTGTGGCGGTACGAAAGAACAGGCTTCAAACAATAGCGGGGTCAGTTGGTATATCCTCGTCCACATGTCAATGGATACTGACTAAGGATTTAAACATGCATAGGGTGTGTCAACGTATCGATCCCGCATGTTAAACGAAGACCAATCTGCAGTTGAAATTAAAAGTGCATCGCAGGCTGAATTAAAGGACATGGCTAAAAATTGATCCCAGAAATGTTTCGATGTCCTTTACAAACCGTGGAAAAAGTGTATTGTTACTCAAGGGTCTTCTTATTTCGAAGGAGGATGTGTTTCAGCGATTTAACTTGCAATACTTTTTAAGTTATAGATTCAGTCCGGGAACTTTTGAATCCTACTAAGAAGTTTACTTTCATTTACCGTAAACAGTTATTTGGTTTGATTTGATTTGCATTACATATATTCTAATGCGGCAGCCTAATGGTTATTGTCCTGAACTCGTAACCGGGGTGTCGTGAGTTTTAGTCCTAGTGCAGTTGAAGACCCGTCGTGTAGAGGAGGTGATGCATCTTAAATCTATCGAGAATCCAAGTCCTTCCCATTGTCGTGGTGTGGTAGTTTTGAGAAAATGATGCTAGCTCAAGTGTCGTCCTCGGCATCTGACCTAAATTCAAAAGCAAGAGATCTGTCTCCAAAAACTCTCGTGCTGCTTTGTAGTCTGACGTTAATAAACACTCATTTCCCCCAATAAGTAACGGATGTCTATATCTTGCCTGATACTGATAGCGTCTATACCAGGGGTACTCAACTTTTTTTTTGTCGGGCCGCATACGTTATGTCAGCTATTTCACGCGGGCCGAACATGAGGATAAATGGGGGAGAGAGGGAATTGCTTTAAGACCAAGATAATATTGGAAATTTAAAATGTCGAATATTTATCGAAGTACTGTATTTCCTGTGTGTGTGTGTTTTGCTTTTTTTAATTATTATTATTTATATTTTTTTATTTTGGAAGCACTTAAGAAGCACTTCTTCACAATTTCCGCATCTGTAAGTGGGTTCATATGATAACCAATTATGCAACAAACTTCATAGGATGTCTTTGTCAACGCTGTGATATTACCACTGACAAAACATTTTGTTGCGGTTGCAAAGAAAGCCTATTTATATATATCACCTCTTGAAAGAGATCTTCGAGGAAAAATGTCATTGAATGATTCCTGTTTATTGGTATTTTTTAAAAACAGCACTTTCGTGACAAATCAAACAATTACTGATCCATGTTTGTTTTTCACTACAAAATAGTCAACCTCCCAATCGTCTTGAAACGATATATTTTCTACAAATATTTTTCGCTTGCAAGATACACTCATGTCCATAAATTAAGGATAATTCAGAATCACACAGAAATTGGACTCTAAAATAAAAATTTCACCTGTAGAATTATCACTCACATCTAGAAGAAGAATATGAAAATTACAGAAAACCACCAGATGGCGCGGATAGTACGTCACAATGACGAGAGTGTAAGAGAGGCGTATATAAGGAATGGTGGCAAATAAGTAAAATTGTTCACACGCGCTTTAAAAGCCTTTCAGTGCAATAACCGCATAGTTATGGCACAAAGGAAGCATTTGGATGATTTTTTACTCGGTAGAATTATTGGACGACTGGAATGTGGACGTACCCAGCTGGAAGTATCCGAGGTACTTGGAATCGCCCAGAGTGTCATCTCCAGGCTTTGGCAACGATTCCAAGATGATGGTAATGTGAGTAGATGTTACAGCACAGGTCGCATCCGAGTTACAACGCCGAATGAGGACCGGTATATATTTGGCAGTTACTGCCAAAAGAAACAGACGGAGCACAGCATCAGACCTGTCTCGTCAGCTCTCTTCAGCTACCGGTACGACAGTTTCAAGGCAGACCGTGTACATACGCTTAGGGCACATTGGTCTATATGCTCGTAGGCCTGTTAGATGTGTTCCACTTACCGCAACTCACTGTCGCCTGCGATTAATCTGGAGTAGAGAGCATGCATTGTGGACACCACAACAGTGGTCTTGTGTGATGTTTTCCGACGAGTCCAGGTTTAGTTTGCAGTCTTATTCTGGCTGGACTTTAATATGGAGAGCGCCAGGTACCCGTTACCACCAAGAGAACACCATTGAACGACACCGTTACGGTGGTGCATGATGGCTCTTTTGGGGAGGAATTATTCTTGGTTCCAGAACTGACCTGCATGTTCAGAGTGTAACGATGACAGGCCACATCTATCGGGATGTCATTCTGGAACAACATGGATGTTTGTTTCGGGGCGCCATGGGTGCTGAATTTCTGTTTATGGATGACAACGCCCGTCCTCACCGTGCAAACATTGTAAGCGAATGCCTTCAATAGGAGGATATCACCCGTTTGAATTGGCCAGCATACTCACCGGACTTGAATTCAGTAGAGCATGTGTGGGATATGCTTGGCCGACGAATTGCATCCCGTCAACCCCCTCCCACCTATCTACCGGAACTTCGGAGGGCATTGCTTGATGAGTGGTGTAATATTCCCCAAGATCAAATTGATAATATGATACTCAGCATGCCTAGACGTTGTAAGGCCTGTGTTGCATCGTCCGGGAGACATACTCCGTATTAACCATCATACTAACCATGTTATACTGTTTTTTTGTAAATAGGTTCTTTTTTTGAAATTTGCTTCAGGGAGTAAAAATCGTAATTTTTATTAATTATGTCAAACATATAGCATCTTTTTTGCTCTTTACCTTTTGTTTAATAAATAGACTTTACAAATAAGTCAAATTTGTTTTGCTTCTGTCTCTTTCTTTGCCTGAACTTCATTATCCTTAATTTATAGACATGAGTGTATGAACGATGGTTAAAAATTAGTTCAACCCATAAAATTGTAACTACTGTACTGCTGTCTGTTTTCAATAACCGTAACCGTTCCAAATAGAAGAAGAATAACAATTCGTACCCACACAACATCGACAGCAAAGAGCAACATTGATATCTTTATTTCTTGCCAAAGATTTCCCCACCAAATGTTTAATAAAGGGTGTTTTTTTTAGAGGTATAGAACTTTAAATTGCAATAAAACAACGATGTATTATTCGATTGACATAAATTTTTCTTATTCGAAAGATAATCTTGTGGCTTTTCATTTTAAATAGGATTTCTGCCATAGGACTGCCACGGCTGGCTCGGATGTAGTCCAATCTGGACGTCCAATTTTCGATGATTTTTTCCAACATTTGTGGCCGTATATCGGCAATAACACGGCGAATGTTGTCTTCCAAATAATGGTCAAGCGTTTGTGGCTTATCCGCATAGACCAATGACTTTACATAGCTCCACAGAAAATAGTCTAGCGGTGTTAAATCACAAGATCTTGAAGGCCAATTCACAGGTCCAAAACGTGAAATTAGGCGGTCACCAAACGTGTCTTTCAATAAATCGATTGTGGCACGAGCTGTGTGACATGTTGCGCCGTCTTGTTGGAACCACAGCTCCTGGACATCATGATTGTTCAATTCAGGAATGAAAAAGTTAGTAATCATGGCTCTATACCGATCCCCATTGACTGTAACGTTGTGGCCTTCATCGTTTTTGAAGAAGGATTCCACCAGCCCATAAAGCGCACCAAACAGTCAGTTGTTCTGGATCTCACGGTGTTTCGACATACACTTTGGGATTAGCTTCACTCCGAATGCGGCCGTTTTGTTTGTTGACGTAGCCATTCAACCAGAAGTGCGCTTCATCGCTAAACAAAATTCGCTTACGAAAATCGGGAACACCGGCAATCTCGTTTTGGGCCCATTCGACGAATCTACGCCTTGCTTGATCCTATTTAAAATGTAATGCCACAGGATTATGTTTCGAATAAAGAAAAATTCACGTCAATCGAATAATACATCGTTGTTTCATTGCAATGTAAAGTTCTCTACCTCTAAAAAGCACCCCTTACAATGATCTACAATAAGCCAATTTCTTTGAGCAATGGGCCATTCCCGGGCCACTTCAAAAGGCTCGGTGGGACGCAGGTTGAGTGTCGCTTGTCTGTACTTTTCTTGAATGTTCAATACCATTGATGAACGTGTTATCGTTAATTGCCTTTTCCTTGTAAGGCTAACGGGCCAGCTACGCTTACAGTACTGCCTTTGTTGAGCTAGTACAGCCAAATGAGTCCCACGTGCCCCTTATCACTCACCTTGTTACTACATCTTAGATGTTTCTGCAAAAGCTTCCCTTCACTCAGCCTTTATATTCACACTATTAACTCGTTTTATTAGCTTGTAAGTCCTTAGAACATCAGAAACGGGTAAAAGGAACGGTGATCACGTAGATAACCAAGAGGATAATATTCAATGTTTTGATTTGTGTAAGACGAAAGAGATTTAAAAAAACAGATTTTTTGTTATGATATGCGTTGTGAAAGCATCAAAGAGCGAAGGGGTGGTTGACCCGAAAAGTGGTGAGCGCCGGCTAGTTTCTCTTCTGTTGAGTGGCAGCAGGGGGAGGAAAAGCGCTGAGAAAGGAATTCCTCTAGATGCGTTTGGAGGAAGCAGACGGCTATGAGCGCGCGCGATAATATTTAACCTCTTTTTTATGCATCCTTGTAAATACTTAATAAATGTTTTATTAAATTGAGAAACACTTGTAGCCACATCATTTATTTCGCACTTAGTTTAGAGATTTTTAAATAAGTTGTGAGAATTGAACAATATGCATGTGTATTACAATGAAATACATTGAACGCAAAAACGCTTAAGATGGAATATTGGTGAACACGAAACAACACAACGGTCCAAACAAACTACTATGTATTTTTATGCATTTTTCTTTCAACACGAAATGAAAATCGCTTAACTCGAAAAGATTTCCCTTCTGGAGAAGGAGGATGTTCAAACTTAGCCGACACTTAATGGAATGTTTGTATCCTTGGGCTGTCCTACTGTTTTATCAGAAGAATTCGTTGCAGTAGATGAGGATAATACGAGTACAGCCCCAATTATGGTAGACAAAGACATTTTGGAGTTCGCTCAAAGTTCAAAAATGTCATTGATGACATTGATTTTGACGGGGAAAATGAAATGAATAATGCCGAACGAATAATGTTCCCACGTCATCCGAAATGAGGAACGGCATGAAAGTATGCTTAGTTATTCAGATGCACATTACAATGGTGACATGAATAACAAAATGGACAACATCGAACAATTTGTAGTCAATTTGATGCTAAAAAAGACAAAGCAAAGAAAAAGAACCATATTATTTTCTAAAAACTAAATACATGTTTTACTTTTTTAAAAACTTGAGAAAATTGCGTTCTAAGTTTCATTAAGTTCTTGTTTCATTGATTTTTATTGAGTGCGTGCATATATGCATTCTCTATGTGAATAAAATGTACTCTAAAAAACTTAATTTTGTTGTGTATATGTTTTTTTTTGCAATATTCTTTAACACGGAAAAGTAATGTTTTTGGTGATATTGTCTCAGATCTAATAGACTGCATTTTTTTGGTGCATATCCCTCTTGAATAACTTTATCTAGTTCTTCTGCTACACTTAATGGTTTTTGAGTACAAATTGATTGAGTTATTGAATCAGAATGTGAATCAATTTCAAGTGTTACCTCATTTAAAATAGAATATCGAATAGAATTTCTAAAAATTATATGATCTTTTCCAACGAAAATCAGTCACAAAAATATATATAAGTTTTCTGAGAATTGTATAGATTCTTAGAAAAATTTGATGCGAAAGAACTAAAATATTATTAGACAAGAATTAAATCCCTGGATTTAGGGATTTGAAAAAACACCGGATCCCGGGGTTGTGCAAACCCTACCACTGATGCCACGGCGAATAGAAGGAACCAATGCACCTTAAATTCGCCGAGCTCAAAGTGCCCCACTTGGCGTGGTGTTTTAGTTTGGAGAAGGGGCTACCAGCTCATGTGTCATCCTAGATTCTCAAAATTACGAGGTCCGTTGCGAGTGAGTGAATATTAACGTCACACTGTTCAGCTACATGAAGCTTTTGACGACGAACCTCGTCATTTTGAATCACGCTCAAGTGACGAGGACGAAACCTGAGCTGGCATCCCTCTCCTAACTACCACAACACACCAACGGAAGGACATTTGAGCTCTCGACATATTTAACGTGCATCGCTCCTCTACAAGGTCGGTCTTCAGTGGTATAAGGCTCGAACTCATGACACGCCGGCCACGAGTCCGTTACCTTGGCCGCCAGGCTACCGCGGCCACACGAGGTCCGTTTCCAATAGTCCCCGTGTTACTTTATAGTGTGATGTTAATATAACTCTCACTCACTCCAAGGGTCACTCTGTGTTAGTGGCGTAACGTACACTCCCGCATCGTGGGGGGCAAAGCCTGACTGCCACCAAGTACCTATCATTTCTAAAATCCAACTTGGGAACCCAAAATTTGACTTTGCAGAGGGGCCCCAATGTTCTCCTTTACGCCACTGCTCTTTGCGAAGTTTTAAGAGCTAATATCTATACAAACATTTTTTAAAAGCGAAAAGCGTGGCAGGTTCTATGTTTCAGGAAATTTTGACCTTGCTGGTAGAGATGGAAGAGAAGCAGTTTTTCACTCGCATTGAAAAACATACTAGATACTCATTCCCCAAAGTACGTTATTCATCCAGCGCATCTTTTCAAGCTCCATCTTTATTTAAAAAAAGAAATAGCAGCTCCACCGTGCACTTCTTTTAGTTTTTGAAGGCTTCATACTAATTGGCGGGAAAAGACGAAAGCTCCCTGTTGACTTATCCTGGAAAAAAAACCACTCCTCCATTAGTTGAATTTCTTGAAGTTGGAATCGGAGAATGGAAAACAAAAGCATAAAAAAAGGAAACCCGTAGGTTGCATTTTATTACAAATCCCGCGACGGCGCCAAAAGGGAAGAGTTAGTGACCTAATACGCCCATGCGAGAGCGCGCGCTCAGGTATAAGGGGGCGTACTGCCATTACTGTTAAGGAGGAGGGTGAGGTTTGCAGCCCTCCCCCCAAGAGTAGAATTTACGAGTATATTATTATTATAGCACATTTTTTTATATTTTTTTCTTCTTTTTTTTCTAATTCATCTGCTTTTACTCCGTTTCGCATGTTTTTTCACCCCGTGGATGTTTTTACGAAAGTGCTTCTTTCCTACGTACCTTATTCTGCCATCACGTCCCAAAAAACTTAATGCACTCGTGGGCTCAGCGAAAGCACGACGCACAAGAGCATTAGGAAGGCCGTTTTTATATCACTGAATTTATGATTGCACAGTGGCAACTGTCAGGTCCACGGAACACGTGGGTTGTGAGTGGTGCTTCGGAGTTCTGGCACGTGATATATCCTGCCATAACCGATTGAGCACCATTCTCTCCGACATCCTCACTGATAGCTATCCTCTGTGGTTATCAATCGTCAAGTTTTTGCCTGAAGCGTCTGGTTTATCAATTTTTTTAAGTCTGGGCAGAGCTTACGTCCGGCATTTCTCGTAACGAAATTGTAAGAAGTTTCTTAGAATTGAAAATAGTTCGCACATCTTAAAATATTAGATTAAAGTGTAGTGGTGCTCTCTCTCTCTCAAAGGTGCTAACGACAGGCATAATTTAGCCCCGTGCCACAATGAATGCCAAAGGCCTCTAATTGATACCGTCGATCAGATGGCTTTAGAAATAACACATAACACTTAAAGTAGGGGGGTCTTCAACCCTTAGCCGGTGGGCCACCAACGGATCTCTGAAGTAATTTTAGTGACCCTTTATTTGAATTAGAGGCAATTTCAGTAAAAATTGCCTTGTCTGCTTTTTGTTCCAAAAAACGTCATTTTTTATGTTATTTTTGATATTTAAACATTTTATTCATATGCTTGATATCCATTTGGGATAAAATTTTCTTAAAATGATGAATTTTTAAAAAATTTCATTGTATCTTAAATAATTTTAAATTTAAAAATCTAACAAAAAAATGCATAAAATCTTAGAAGTTTTCAGAAGAAAAGGTGGACTTTTATCTTTAACACGCAAAGTATTTTAATTCGACTTTCATTTAACGTTGAAACCGATATATATATATATATATATATATATATATATATATATATATATATATATATATATATATATATATATTATATATATATATATTATTTATATACATTTATATATATATTATATATATAAATATATATGTTATATATATATATATATGTGGCATGCAGCCAAAGCCAAGCAGTCTCGCGCGCAGGCGCAGTGAATTGAAACTGAAACGAAAACTTTAGAACTAGTGAAAGTAGAACCGAAACCTGTGGACTTTTTAAAAAAAAGAGAGAAAGCGGAAAGGAGGAACGACGGAGGTGCGCGAGCAGGCGTTACCATGAAAATATCATCGAAACTTATCTGTTAGAATAGCTACCTTTTTAATTAATTTTTGTTTAAGTTTAAATAAATGTAAAGAAAGACAAATGTCTTGGACCTCTTGTTGTCTCCCACAAATTATGGGGTCTCGGCCGGGATCGAAAAAATTTCGATTTTGAACCAAAGTCTGGACAATGAACAAAAGCGTCCGTGAAGGAGACGCTCCGCCATTTTTTGGAAACTTCGTTCAACCTGTGTAGAGGTTAGAACTCAGCATGAATACTCCGCCTGTGTAGAGGCCGGGATCGAAAAAATTTCGATTTGAACCAAGGTTTGGACAATGAACAGCAGCGTCCGTGAAGGAGACGCGCCGCCATTTTTTGGAAACTTCGTTCAACCTGTGTAGAAGTTGAATTTTTAAACTTCGTTCCGCCTGTGTAGAGGTTGGAACCATCGGCGAAAATTCCGCCTGTGTAGAGGTTGGAACTAACTCAGTGTGAATAATCCGCCTGTGTAGAGGCTGGAACTTTTAATCAACGTTTTTCTTCAATAGACTTTTCATCGAACCCTGAATATTCCGCCTGTGTAGAGGTTGGAAATATCAACTAAACACCTGCGAAGAGGTGTCAATTCGAACAATTTCAACTATATTACCTGCGAAGAGGTGAAATCACAGTGAAATCAACGTTTTTCTTCAATTATTGGATACATCGTACGTGCGAGCAACAAGGGAGCTAAAAAAAAAGGTAGGATCTTTCCATATTTTTTCTAAAATGTATAAAAACTCTCTTAAAGAGGATCTCATAAGAGTTGTTGAGGATCTAGACGGTACTGTGGAGAGTACGGACACTATAGCTAAACTAAAGACTAAAATTGAGAAGAGTAGTACATTTGAAAGTGATCCAGATTTCGTTAAAACTTTAATTAAAAACTGTATAGATGAGAGGGTATCGCGAAACGAAAGGGATTTAGAAAAACAGAAAATTGAACTTGCTAAACTACAGTTAGCAAAATTAGAAAAAGAAGTCGAACTTCAAACGAATAAAAATAAAGCATTAAGTTTAAATCCTGCAGCTAAAGTCGAAGAGAAACAGTTCGAAACTTTCAATAAGGAAACCGCAACTCATATTAGCATTCGAGAAACAAAAGATTGGTTTAGGCCTATTGATTTAGCTAAAGAGTGATATTTATATTTCATCCAAAAACGGATCACGTAAGAAAATTCCTATTGCTTGTGGATATACCCAAGACCCCTTTAAAAATCGATCACGAAACTATAAACCAGAGATTAAAGATAACTATCCCCAATATCTTGAAAGAGAAAATAAAAATTGCTATATATGAGGTGATTCATCTCATTACGCAAGAGATTGCGAGAAGCGTTTTAAGCCTAAAGAATCTAACAGCCACATACATAATAGAATAAACGCGAATACTTTGAAAGTCGAGAGCGAAAAACAAAACGATGAGTTTGCACAACTTCAATATGTAAGCATTTTTGTGGAAAATCAGCCCGTAACAGCCTTGATCGATTCAGGTTGCCAGATCCCAGTTTTAAATTCCTCACTAATTAGAGTGCAAAAACATTCCGAAGAAATCATAACATTAAGCTCATGTTTTGGCGAACAGCGAATGGTAGAAGTTAAACCGATAAATCTTTCTCTTAATCAACTCTCTCCCAGCTTAAGTGTTCGAACGGCAATATCACCGACCTTGACCGAAGAATTTATTATACATCCCAGTGTATATGCTGAAATAAAGAAACTAGGCCACGCAAAGAGCGATGTTTTATTGAATGAAAGTGAATCCTCTTTAGGTGCTTATGCTTATCCTAGTGTTGTTTCGGTTTCAAATGTGATAAAAAACTCTAGTTATGATTTGCCACATGTTAAAAACTTTAATACTAGAAATGATTTGAGTTCTCTAGTTAAGAATTATAAATGCAATAACATTAAGAGTACTAAGTTAAAAATGAATATTAAATTGAAAAATGATATTCCTGTGTGTCAGAGAGCCAGACGTTTATCTTGTTCTGAGAAATTACAGGTAAATAATCAAATTGATGATTGGTTACGACAAGGTATTATAAAAGAGAGTGTTTTTGATTGTTAAAAAAAGAGAGAAAGCGGAAAGGAGGAACGACGGAGGTGCGCGAGCAGGCGTTACCATGAAAATATCATCGAAATTTATCTGTTAGAATAGCTACCTTTTTAATTAATTTTTGTTTAAGTTTAAATAAATGTAAAGAAAGACAAATGTCTTGGACCCCTTGTTGTCTCCCATATATATATATATATATATATATATATATATATATATATATATATATATATATATATATATATATATATATATATATATATATATATATATATATATATATTTAAAAGTACATATATACATATAAACTTCTTAATATCCTGTCGTAATTAATTTTATGCGGATCTGTTTTCAATCCCTTGTATTTGGCGGGAAACACATAACTAGTTGTTGAACTCCCGACCTACGTATAGCTATTATCTATGTTAGCGTTGTATTAAATCTACACTGCGAACAATAGTAAGTTATATTTTGTGTTCATATTTTATTAGTTTAATGATTTTTTTAATATTTTAATTCCTCATATGTAATTCTTTCCTTTCCTCTTGGTACCTAGTATGACAGACTACAGGTGAAGGTTGGCTAGCCCCAAAACATGTTTAAACCTGCAATTCTGGTTCCTAAGACCAGGAGTTTGTCATTGTACTACTGTGCCTTTTCTTTCTATATATAGTTATCTTAGGTTTATATATATATATATATATATATATATATATATATATATATATATATATATATGTAAGGATAATTAAATTAGATTAAAAATTAAATTCCCTATCTAGCACTTGACTCATTTTTCTCAGTTCCCATCTTCAAGTATCAAACTAATCACCCATTTATTTCTTCCGAACATACGACCTAGCCAATAAACATGTCTAATTCCAGATCGTTAGTTTTAATAGTCAACATATGTCAGCATTAACTTGCAAGCACCCTCTTCAAAGCAGCGATACTTACCATATGTTTTTCAAGTGTTATCCACTTGAAACCACCACCATGGCGTGCTTTTTCCTCCCTGCTCTCGGTGTCAGAACAGATGTACAAATGAAAGAATAAAGGTCGTCTTTTCACTTTTCTAACTTTAATCTGATTCTGTCTTAAAAATCATGACAGAATTAAAGCCGGCAGGATTTTTTTATCTGCGAACGGATTTCAAATCTTAACGTAAAAAACTAATCTTTTTTATAAAATAATTTTAATAAACTGCGGTAATAAATGAAATGGAGAATTTGACGGAACACCGAATGCACCGTATGCCTATATATGAAGACGTCGGATTGCCGGAATAAAAAATGATACGGAAAAAAAACGCACTAATAATCCTCGGAAGAACATCGCTCTTAACACCGAGAAGAATGCAGTGTTTACCGCCGAACGATATTGTCTTTGCTGAAGAGGCCATCCAGTTTACCGTGAATGGAAGAGACATTCTAATGGAGGAAAAAAAAAGAAGAGAAGTGTGAATCCCTTATTCCCCCGTGATGAAAGACGTCACTCCCTTTAGCCAGAAAAATAAAAGGAAAAAATCTTCTTCGCCGGAAAGTCTGCACGGTAATATTGTGAATTTGACCACCATATAATAATAGTGAAGTACCAACATTGAAAGAAAAATAAATAAATTAAATTTTACTAGTGAAATAACGTTACAACAGCATCTGGATTAATGTTCACCAAGGAGTTCTGCCGTTGCAAAGTGGAGGTCAGTTAAATTGTATATTTCCAATTTTAGTAACATTGAAGAACTGAGTTTTGCTGAACAGAACTTTATGAAAAAGAATAATATATGATATGATATGGTATTTAATTTTTATAATATAGTTGTGTTATAAATGAGATATTTTCTTTATATTTTAATTGAGAAAACAAAGTATATAGGTTTAGTCATACAAAATTTTGAGAAATTTTAATATACTTCTCATAATTTTATCTTAAGATGTCGAATGAGTTACTAGTTATGATAGAAATTGGTGTTTTAAAGTTGAAAAATATAAATTAAGTTTTTAGAAAAATGATTAATGTACTAATACTAATGATATTTTGATAAGAAGCACAAGTAAAGTCACGTTGCATTCTCTTTTCTCCACTGAATTTAATTGTTTTGTTAATTATTTCATTCAGCAGTAATCTTATTACATGTCATTAAAATTTTTTTTCATTTTGAAATTGTGTGTTTTGATATACCGGCCATATATGAGGATTCACTATTTCTTAAAATTTTCCTTATCTAAAATTAAAATTAACTTAATAACTTGAAGTCTAATTTTGGATATTATATAGTGGATAAGGGAGAATACACAATCATTATAACTTTGTATATGTCTCGAAACATTAAGAGGACAAACTTGTTTAGGTTGATATGTACACCTCTCATTGTTTCTTATCAGCATCCCTGAACATCTGTGAGTTGATGACGCAGATTTCTCAGAGAGATGTGTTCAAAATTAAGTAAGGTGATACAGTTTTATTAGTGAATGTGTGATGTAAGAGAAACTCAAGAATTTTTGTCTATGAAACGTATTTATAGAAGGTTACGGAAAGATTCAAAATATTGCATGCGATATTAAGTTACAATGAATATTGTGAAAAATTTTCAGAAATACTAAAAGTTATTATTGATGTGAGTCCACTTTTCCGACTCAAAATAATAAAAGAAGAGCTCTTATATTCTTATATTCTTATAATTTTTATATTTTATAACGCATATGAAATAAAACATTGTTTATTGTGTTGGATAGTGCATAGAAGTTGTGTGTTATACACCGTTTTCATATTATTAATAATTTCATTTTATTAGTGTCTATATTTTTTTTATCTTTTAAAAAAAATGTATTTCATATATGCAAAATGTGTGTAACAATATAAGGTATTACAACGATGGCGCCAGAGTAGATTTTTATACAAAATTATTATTTTAACATTTGTATGATTTCATGTATTTTCTATATTTACTATCTTATTGTTTGATATATTATTTTCCAACATACTTTTTTTGAAAATATCTACCAGCTATAATACGAATCTATTATTATGAAGGAATAGGAGGAAACGCGAGCTCTTATTCTAGATGTCGAATATATTTGAACAAGCTAATCATCATTTATATGTATGGAAATTCTCATTTTTATCAATTAATATGTTGGAAGTGTCCTTACTGTGTTTGTTGTTATAGTTTCGTTTATTGTATTGCTTTTTGATTTTAGTACTACTATTGCTTAAATATTTCTACTGTGTTTAATATGTCTTTCTAAATAATATTATGTATTGTTTTGTGTTTATTGAAAATTGATTAAGTTTGTAAAGAGAGAAAAACCACGCCATGACTCCCTTTAAAATTGGGGGCAAATGTAAGGATAATTAAATTAGATTAAAAATTAAATTCCCTATCTAGCACTTGACTCATCTTTCTCAGTTCCCATCTTCAAGTATCAAACTAATCACCCATTTATTTCTTCCGAATTCTTGGCCTAGCCAATAAACATGTCTAATTCCAGATCGTTAGATTTAATAGTCAACATATGTCAGCATTAACTTGCAAGCACCCTCTTCAAAGCAGCGATACTTACCATATGTTTTTCAAGTGTTATCCACTTGAAACCACCACCATGGCGTGCTTTTTCCTCCCTGCTCTCGGTGTCAGAACAGATGTACAAATGAAAGAATAATGGTCGTCTTTTCACTTTTCTAACTTTAATCTGATTCTGTCTTAAAAATCATGACATATATATATATATATATATATATATATATATATATATATATATTTATATATTGGATTTTATATTTTAGATTATATATATATATACAAATCCGTAACTCCATCTCTTCCCTTAGAATCCGTTGTAGCCTTGTGAAGCAAACCTCCCTTTCTTATTTAAATTTCTTAACTTGATTATTTTTTTTATTTTTTGACAGCCATGTGACCCACGGATCAACGGATCATTGTAAATATATTAATGTGACCCGCAGATCCTTATGGATTCATTGATATGGCCCTCGATTGTTAAATGTTGAAGACCCCTAACTTAAAAGTATCGAGAGAGATGTTAGAAAACGGTGAATAACTTTCATGAGGATGTAATTTTTAATATGGAGCATTCGTTTCACAGTATTTGGTAATTGCGATAGCCTCGTAGTTATGGTCACGAATTCGTGGCTGGCGTTTCACGAGACCTTGTGCAATGAAGACCCACCGTGTAGAGTAGCTGATGCCCCGTTAAATCTGTTGTGGCTTATTGGCGTGGTGAGGTCATTTCGAGAGGTGTAGTCCTCCAAAGGTGTAGTCCTCATCTCTTGACCGAGACTCAAAATCACAAGGTCTGTCACCAATAGCCCTAGTGTTGCCTCATAGAGCGATGGTAAGTAACCCTAACTCATTCCATATATTATTTGGATTACTATCACAATGTCTGTTCTACCTTATATTGAATTACTGGATAGAAGAGTTTGTTTCTTTAAATGCAAAGTATAATTTAAAGGGCTCTTTTTTTTCCAAAAATGACTCTTACTGCCCACTTCCGGAAAAGAGGAAAACGTGGAATTTGTGTTCTGTGTTTGCATTTTCAAAGACCAAGCCGTTGCACACTTTCCAAAGCTATTTCAAAGTTATTAGATATGTGGATTTTATATAAATTTACACAGTTTGTTAGATATAGCACAAAACAGATTAACGAAACGGAAAAAAAAAGATCGAAGTTCTATTTTCCTCTTATCTTGACCAAAAGAGAGAGAGAGAGAGATTGAGAATTCTTTTTTGGAAATCAGGAACTATGTGCTAGTTTCTGGTAGCTAGATTCATTATTCACAATAAACTTAGCTTCGATCGACAATTCTACGCTTTTTAAAAATGCTCAAATCAAATTTTACTTTAAAATTAATGTATGTTTTAAAATGGCGCCATCTCAAGTACTAAAGTTAAAAGAACCAAAAGTGTCTCTAGGTAGTAACATTCCAAAAATTTCCTTCATGGAGAAGATGAAAAAGTTGACAAAGACCTTGGAAACAAGTATATGATCGAGGTGTGGGCTGTATTTCAAAAAAATTTAAGTATTTCCGAATAATATGTTTTGTATTTGTTTTCGAAGTTTGTATGAGGAAGTTATACCTGCTATGTCATGATAGTTTTAGATAGTTATGGGAGGAATTTTACAACCATGCACAAAACTATGCAAAAATATCTTTACCTTATTGATGTTCAGAGAAGTGAAGTGAAGTGAAGTGAATGTGGGGTTTAGTGGCGCAAGGGCCAACTTTGGCCAAGCTGCGCCAAACACTTGTTAAAATAAAAGTCGTATAATTTTAAAAATATGTATGTTTAAAAGTATATGTACACACATATATGCATGCATGCATACATACATATAATATATTAAAAATCTAAAGAAATACACAAATCAAATCATATGTAAAAATCCAATTTTTAAAAGGAAGGCAAAAAAGTTTTGGTGGGGAGTTTCCCCCACCAAGTCAGATAAGGTTAAAACAGATGTATGAAAGAAGGTGATACGATGATGGTTAAAAATGGGACAATCTATTGAAATGTGATAAACCGAATATGGAACTTTACACGAGGGACATTCTGGGGCATTTTCACCCAACAGAAGGTGCCTGTGCGTGAAACGAGTGTGGCCAATGCGAAGTCGAGTCAAGCGGACATCGTGTCTTCGCATTGGTAGTGCTGCACAATGGGAAGTGGAAGGATGTATGTTATGTAGTTTGTTGAGGATCTGTTGATCCCAAGTCTCTTGCCATACACGATAAATATAGTTCTGTGTAGAAGTCTTTAAATCTCGGTAACAGACAGGCCACTGCATGTGATCAGACATGGATCGTGCAGCGGTATCAGCCTGTTCATTACCAAGTATACCCACGAGTCCAGGTACCCAGGAAAAAATTATATCAAAACCAACCCTTCCTTTCTAGTTTTCGCAGAAGAAGAAGTATTTCTATCACAGTGGGGTGTCTATGCTCTGTTGAAAAGTGTAAGGACTCTAGAGTACTCATGCTGTCAGTGTACACACAAAAATGACGGTGGTTAGAAACTATTATATGCTGAAGTGCGACAAGAATGACAGTTAATTCAGCACTAAAGACAGACATGGAATTGTGTAAAGTAAAACTAAGAATGGTATTGTTAAAAACAACACCACACCCAACATGTCCGGCAGTCTTCGATCCGTCCGTGTAGACTGGTATGTATTTAGAATACTTATTGCGATGGTAAGAAAAGAGTTGCTGATAAAAACAGCAGCAGTGTCTGCTTTGTCATAGCTAGCCCGAAAAGGGGTTGTGATAGTTAAAAATTTGGATGTCATAGGGTGGAAAAGCAAGGATATTATTTTCCTGGATTTTTATGTTATTTAAATGTGCGTCGTTTAGAACAGCCTTTGCTCTTTCTGAAAAAGGTTTGATATTAAATGAACGGGCTTCATAGAGTCGGTTGAGACCAATGGCAAGAGCAAAGGGTTTTAATGGATGAGAAGGAACATACATGGCACGAATAAAATAATTTGCACTTAATTGCCTCCGCCTTAGTTCTAAAGGTGGTTGATGGCATACTACATACAAGCTGGTAACAGGCGAAGTTCTGAAAGCACCAGGGCAGATTCTCAGAGCAGAGTGATGTACTGTGTCCAGTCGTTTTAATACAGATGCACGAGCAGAACCGTACACTACACAACCATAGTCCAAACACGAAAGTATTAGTGCTTGGTACACTCGGAGTAACGAGACTCTATCAGCTCCCCATAAGGTGTTTGATAGTACTTTTAAGATGTTGAGGGATCGTTCACACTTCTTCCGCAAGTAAAGGACATGCGGAAGGAAAGTCAATTTACGGTCAAAGATTACTCCGAGGAAGCGCACCTCACTGACTACAGGTATTTGAATATTTCCTATATGTATAGAAGGATCTGGGTGTAGGTTACGTTTTCTGCAAAAATGGACACAGCTACTCTTGGAAGGAGATATCGTGTGTCCATTCTGATCGCACCACTTAACTAATCGATTGACAGTTATTTGCAGCTGTCGCTCAATTAGTCGCATATCTGAACCTTGACAAGAGACTTTCAGATCGTCAACATAAAGCATTCCTCGCACTGATGGTGGGAGGTGATGAAGTATGCTACTCATATGAATATTAAAAAGGGTAACGCTCAAAACGCTACCCTGAGGAACACCTTGATCTTGTATGAATGTATGAGAAGATGAGTGATCAATGCGTACATGAAAATAACGAACGGCTAAAAAGTTAAAAATAAAAATTGGAAGATTTCCCCTTAGCCCAAAATCATGCATATTACGGAGAATCCCATAACGCCATGTTTGGTCGTATGCTTTCTCTATGTCAAAGAAAAGAGAAACCAAATGGTTTCTCCAAACGAAGGCATCCCTGATTTGGGATTCTAGGAATACAAGGTTATCAAGAGTGGATCGGCCCCTGCGGAATCCACTCTGCAGAGGAGAAATACACTTTTCTTTCTCTAAAACATACACTAAACGAGTATTAACCATACGTTCAAAGGTCTTACAGAAGCAGCTCGTCAGAGCAATGGGACGGTAACTCAGAGGATCTGTTGCCACCTTGCCCGGCTTAAGGATTGGAATCAAATTGGCTTCTCTCCAGCTGGAGGGAAAGCAATGCTCCTTCCAAACTCTGTTAAATAAAAAAAGAATGTTGGTTAGAGAGTTAGGACTTAGGTGGCGTAGCATCGTGTAAGTGATTCCATCCGGTCCAGGGCTTGTATTGTGCTCTTGTATGAGTGCTTTTTCTAACTCAGTCATCGTGAAGTTTCAATTATATGGAAAAAAGGAGCAAGTAGAAAAGGTAATCGGATTACGTTCTGCACGCCTCTTAATCTCGAGAAAACGAGAACTATAAGAGGCTGTACTAGATACACTCTGAAAAGTTTCACCCAGAATGTTAGCAATTTCGACTGGGGAAGAAAAGACAGAGTTCGAGGTTTGTAAAATAGGGAAGGAAAATTCCCGATATATCCCGTTTGCTGCCTTAACCTTTTTCCATAATTGTTTACTGGACGTTGACGAAGTGAGTGAGGACACATATCGGATCCAGGATTGTCTCTGACTCTGACGCCTTACTCTGCGAGCATTTGATTTTGCCTTTTTGAAAGCCAAGAGATTCTCCTTAGTGGGATATCTGCGAAAGATTCCCCATAACTTCCGCTGATTCTTATACGCTGTCTGACAATCAGTATTCCACCAAGGTTTGTAACGTTGGAATGAATGACTTGAAACTTTTGGTATGGATAAATCAGCAGCAGCTATCAAAACATTGGTGACTTCTTGTACAGCAGTATCAATACTTTCTGTCTTGACCATTGCATCAGGTATCACAGCCAACTGTGTGAAAAGGGCCCAGTCTGCACGACCATAAGAATACGTAGGTGGGAAGGTTTTTCCACCCGTATCAGAATCGTGAGAAAGGATAACAGGGAAGTGGTCACTATTATACAGGTCCTTCTCAACAGACAAATTTAAATTAGGGAAGAGTGACGGTGAGCAGATGGCCAAATCTAATGTGTGAAAGGATCATGTGGGTTCGTGAAAGTACGTTGGTTCCTAGTGATTAAGCAGACAGAGACAGTGATCAGAAAGCACCTGTTCAATCTGTCTGCCACGAGGGTTCGTCTTCGCACTACCTCACAGAGTGCTATGTCCATTGAAGTCACCAAGTATGACAAAGGGTGCTGGCAACTGATCAACCAGGTTGTTCAAGTCTTGTTGGTGGATAACAGCATTTGGCGGCAAGTAAAGACAGTAGACTGTGATTAGGCTCGTGGAGTGGATTCTCACGGCTACAGCCTGCAACGAGGTATAGAGTGGCAGAGTACTAGATGGAACATCGAGGGATGTAAAAATACATACGCCTCCGAACACAGAGGGTCCCTCCGTATCTTTCCGCACACAACCATACCGACGTATCTTTGTTGTGTGACAAGACTTCAAGAAAGTCTCTTGAAGTGCTACGCATACTGGATGGTACTGACGTATGATGTCTTTTACGTCATCTGTATGCGATCTATAGCCACAACAGTTCCAAGAAACCAGGGAAGTTATTTTTTGGGCGAACTAGGAGAAAGGGGCCAGTCAAGGGATTATCTGCCACTTTTTTAAAATCAGCCTCTAAAAGGCTCTCATCTTCTTCAGATGCCAGACCTATGACGTAATCTGAGTCAGATGGATTAGCGTCTGTGTCCATGGCATCCGAGGTTTTAAAAGTTTTCCGTCTCCGAGATTTTTTGGAGACGGGAGATGTTTCATTGGGGGAATCTTGTTCCCTCGCAATCTTTAAGGATGTATTTTTAGCAGGATTTTTCTTTAAATTTGTTGTAGGTTTTATACTTAATAAGTCTATTATTTTGCTATCTTTTCGGGGACGATGTAATTGAGATGGTTGTTCTTTAATTTTCCCTTTTGTTTCAGACATGGGAGTTGGTGGCTGAGGATCCGATGTTGTAGATGTTTTTGAAGAGATGGAAGGCAAGAGTTGCGTTTGGGCTGAGGATGATGTGGTAACAGCAGTAGGAATATTTGTTCTTTGTTTGGATGATAGTGGTGCAAGTAATTATTTAAAGTAGAGAATTTGGCAGCTTGAGCGTATGTTTGAGATAACTGTGGGACTATTAATTTACGTGCTTCTGGGTAAGAAATATTTTTAGTTGTTTTTATTTCCTGTATTTGTTTCTCTATTTTCCATTTAGGGCATATTTTGGAGTCTGATGGATGAGGTTGCAAGTAATTAATACATTTAGGCTCTAGACTGCAATCTGGGGAAGCATGTCCAACAGATACACATCTAGAGCAAGTAAGTTGACCGCGGATGGAAGGTTGTGAGTGTCCGAACCTCTGGCACTTAAAACAGCGCAGAGGATTCGGTATATATGGACGTACTTTGCAATTTAAGTATCCAGCTTTAATGTTTGATGTTCAGAGAAGGTAAATATAAGCAAAGTATCATATGATCTAAAATGTGTAACATTCATTCAGTAAGTGGTACAATAACACTCCTAATCATACATATGCCAGTGGTATTAAAACAGGAATAGTAAGAGCAAATAAATAAAGTTAATCGTTCTCAACTGTCTTTCTTCAAGGATGTAAATCTGTACGTGATTTTTCCACTTTAAATACCGAATGCATCTTGTTATTATCACGAGAATTTCATTACTGTGTTCCAGTTTTAATATGATTTCACGCACAAAAGATAGACTCAGAATGAACAATTAGATAAAACATACAAAATTAATGTTTCGCAAATATAAACATTTTTTTTCAGTGAAAAAATTTCTTATATACTTTCCTCCAACATTTTATCATTTCAATGCTTCTTGAGTAATTTCAAGAAGTTAATGAATTTACTCTTGATTACTGCAAAAAGTTGTATTTTATGTTACCATTTTAATTATGGTTTCAGAATTTCTATCGAGAAAAAAGTTTTGTTTTATACAAAATCCGGACATATTAAAGTGATTAGAAAAATTTTGTTAGTCAGAAACTGATATTAGTGTCCAAAAGCTCAAAATTTCCACTTGCTACGTATCCTTTCTTTCAATTTGGTAACAAAAAATTTATACTTTTTTCTAAAAATAATATTCGGAAAAATCCGAATTCCACAATAAGTTTAGAAAACGAACTGAGAACTCTCTTATGAGAGAAAAGCAACACAAAATGAATTAAAAGAAGACTTGTACTTGCAAAATCCTGATACAGTATCATATTTGATAATTGGATGGAGTTTTAGGTTTAAATATTAAAATTCTTTATTTTCTCAAGATAAAGAAATTCTTGTATTATACGGGTACTTTTGAACCAAGTACATCTTTTTCACCTTTGATTGTTATTTTTTTAAAAAAATACAGAGAAAATCGTTTAACACGAAATTGAAGGAGCTGAAATATGTTTTCGAGTTAAAGGATATTACGGAGAAAAAAAAACATATATTCAGCAAAATTAAGTTTAGAGTTCATTTTTTTATTCGCATATATGTATATATGCGTGCATTTAATAAAACTCAATGAAACAAATACAGTTACAAGAACTTAATAAAATTTAATAGAAAATTTTTCTTCAAGTTTTTTTTTTTTTTTAAAAAAAGCATTTATTGAGTTTTTGAAAAATAATCTGCTATTTTTCTTTGCATTGTCTTTTTTAGCATCAGATTGTCAGCAATTATTCAATGTTGTCCATTTTGTTATTCATTTCACCATTAAGACGTGCGTCTAAATAACTGCCCTTACTTTTCTTGATGTTCCTCATTTCGGATGACGTCGGAACAAGGGATGCATTATTCATTTCATTTTCGTCTTCGGAATCTGCACCCATGATATTTGTTAAGCTTTAAACAGACTCCAAAATGTCTTTGTCTGCCATAATTAGGGCTGTTCACACATTATCACCCTCTACTGGAAAGAATTATTCCTATCATGCGCTAGGACAGCCCAATAATAAAGAAACTGTCTCAAACATTTCATTAAGTGTCGGCTCAGTTTCAAAATCCTACTTTTCCCCCGAAGAACAATATTTTCGTGTTAAGCGATTTTCGTTTCGTTTTAAGAGAAAAAGGCATGGAAATACATAGTAGTTTGTCGGGACCATTGCATTATTTCGTGCTAACCGCTATTTCATCTTCAGCATTTTGGCGTTTAACGTATTTCACTGTATGTACTTTTTAAAAGGAAGTTTCTAGGAGAAATAAATGTTGGAAAATGTCACGCGGTGGAAAACACGTGATTACATTTAACAAATACTATGACGTCACATTAATTTAGCCCATTTCTTGATATAGCACTTGTGTTGCTTCGAAGTTGCAACGGATCTTTACGCGACCTTCATACTAATCCTCTTGAGGAATCTTTGAGCTAGCATTCGCGTTTAATTCACAGCCATCCTTCTCAAGAAGAAATCTTGATATGCAGATTAATTAGAGTATGTAAGGTCAGAGTTTGGTAATTGTAGGACTGATGGAGCGGAGAAATCCGTTGCAGTGCTACTAAGGTGAGATTTAAGGGATTTACGCAACTCGAGTTAAGAAAGGAGTTTTACCACTATACTAAATTAGTGGATTGGGAATTTATAGTCACAGATAGATTAGGTTAATTCGATCTTTTTACTTGCGCTTGTTCACTCAGGGTTTATTGCTTTCTTTATATCGCTCCTAGGTCTTCCTCTTGGGGTTTATATTGTAGTTAATTAGACTTCTTGAATAATAATAAATTAGAATTATTATGGAAGTTACTGGCCATGCTTTGTTTCCTCCAACATCTTTAGGTAGGCAGGACGGTGAGGGAGAGTCTTTAGGTGGAAGTCGCTTACAAAGTGAAAATACTTTTACAAGGGCAATGTTAAATTTTAGATGATGAACAAATAAATATTGGTACTGTCGTAATATCATCTTTTTCGAAGAGACAGAAAAAAAAATGGTGTTCACTCATTCTAAAGAAAATACCCCATCACGTGCCTTTTGCACCAACAAACTTTTACATCAGCGGTTCTTAAACTGGCAGCGCCTCTGTAGGGGGCCCTCGGAGTTTTTCATGTGGCATTAAGATTTTTCTCTTAAAGACCTCGTTGAACAACTGAAAGATGTGCCATTCAAGATTAGATCACAAAATTGCCCAACATTAAAAGAACTCTACTAAAGAGTGTTTTTTTCCAGATATAGAAGTTTAAGTTGGCATTACTTTCCAAGATGGCGACCGATTTAACAGCTGTCAAGTGATTTATTCTCAGTTTTTGGTTTGGCAATTCATCAAAACGATCATCAAGCAAGGCGTAGATTCGTCGAATGGGCCCAAAACGAGATTGCCGTTGTTCCCGATTTTCATAAGCGAATTTTGTTTACCGATGAAGCGCCCTTCTGGTTGAATGGATACGTCAACAAACAAAACTGCCGCATTTGGAGTGAAGCTAATCCACAAGTGTTTGTCGAAACACCGTTACATCCAGAAAAACTGACTGTTTGGTGCACTTTATGGGCTGGTGGAATCCTTCTTCAAAAACGATGAAGGCCACAACGTTACAGTCAATGGGGATCAGTATAGAGCCATGATTACTAACTTTTTCATTCCTGAATTGAACAATCATGATGTCCAGGAGCTGTGGTTCCAACAAGACGGCGCAACATGTCACACAGCTCGTGCCACAATCGATTTATTGAAAGACACGTTTGGTAACCGCCTAATTTCCCGTTTTGGACCTGTGAATCGGCCTCCAAGATCTTGTGATTTAACACCGCTAGACTATTTTCTGTGGGGCTATGTAAAGTCATTGGTCTATGCGGATAAGCCACAAACGCTTGACCATTTGGAAGACAGCATTCGCCATGTTATTGCCGATATACGGCCACAAATGTTGGAAAAAGTCATCGAAAATTGGACGTCCAGATTGAACTACATCCGAGCCAGCCGTGGCAGTGATATGCCAGAAATCATATTTAATATGTAATGCCACAAGATTATATTTCGAATAAAAAAATTCATGTCATTCGAATAATACATCGTTTTTTTATTGCAATTTAAAGTTCTATACCTCTAAAAAACACCCTTTAGAACATGTATTTTGATCAAGAATATTAGATCAGAAAGGGGTGTTCACAATCTTGGGGGTCAGGCTGAAACATAATAGGGGGTGATCGAAAGTTAAAGATCCGCTGTTTTATACCAATACCTGAGGATCATTTTCATGGAATAAAATTTTCCTATTGGCTGTAGCAGAAGTATCGAACATCTACCATCGCTTAAGTTATTATATGTATAGTCGAGCCCCTTTTTACCTCACTGCTGTTTAACGAATTTTCTCTTTTCCCGATTAAAATGAGGGTGAAACTCCCTTTTTTTACGTATAATAAATCCCTAATTAACGAATTATTTCAACTGTAGAATTTTTTTTATTAGTTTAGATTAGAACAAATTGGATTTCTTTTCAAATGACCTATAACTGTTTGTCCGGAAAGGAAAAAGACTTTTGTTATAAGCAGTAAATTTCGAATTGGAAGGGTGCAGCCGGTTATTAAATTTTGCAGGTCCTGATGAGTCATTGATGTAACTTATCGCGTAAGTTTCGAATAGGAAAGAAAATTCATTCTTATCTCATCCCACTTCACAGGACAGAAGATATTTTATAAGGGAACTCGGTACCCTTTGAACAATTTCTTTTTATTTATCTATTTGAAAATTATATTTTAGCATTTTATATAATGTTTCAATTCAAGAAAAGGATAAGAGATGAAAATTTTCATATATTATATTCACGCAATTTCAAAAATTTAAATTTTTTGAAGAAAAAATTTGGATAATTTTAAAGTTTTACCCCTTTTGTAATTGTTAATTTTTTGCCCTGCGTTTTTGCGTAATATTCTTAAGGATTCTCTAAGCAACTTTTGGGATCGATTTTACAATAACTTAATTAGTTTTGGAGAAAAAAATAAAATTTTGATATGCATGATAAAATTCAACGAAAAAGCCAATATCTTCTACATTTTAATTGTTTTTTTTAAAAAAAGTATTCAGTTTACAGCAAAATGGATCCCTAATTTTGTTACATGCTTTTTATATAACACATAGGAAAAAAATGGAAGTTATTTGTAAATAATTATGGAAGGAGTAACATTTTGAACGCATTTTTATAAAATATCAATTTTTAGAGAGTATTAATTGCACAAGAAAATTCAAGAAAAATGTTTAAAAAAATGTTTTTTTCTGTCATGATAGAAGTTTTAGTTTTTTTTCTTCATATAATATTGAAGAATTATATTTGTATGAAAAACATATGAGGAATAAGAACTGAGATTAGGAAATTATTAATATAAAATGCCTTAATTCAAAAATTTTACACACTCACATTTCACCAAGAAAAAAAATGACATTATTGTAATGCCTCGGTAATATCTTGATTTTTATATGACACTTTCTTTTTTATAGTTATAATTTCTCGTTTTAAAATAGATTTTTTTTTTATCAAAAAACTTTCTTTTAGCTTTTTTTCTAAAAAGGGGGTGTGGTCGAACTGCTTAGCTTGTTAATTTACGTTTTTTCAAATGAAGTTTTATCCAACTTCTAATTTTCCGACATGCAAAAGGGAGAAATCAATGAATTTTTTGGACCCCGATTTAACGAATAATATGTTCGGTCCCAATGAATTCGTTAAATCGAGTTCCGACTGTATATATACATATCCATTTACCGTATATCAGTGTTCAAATCATAATTCAGTCTGAGATTTTAGAAAGTGTTTAATTTAATCACGTTTTTGTCTTATTTATGTCATAATCTGTAAAAACATAAGCATTGCTGTTGCTTTTTACACAAGGGCATGATAAAACGTGTTATGTATGAATTCACGAGATGCACCTTGACATTGTACGTGTGAATAGAGAAAGTTGCTCAAAGCGCTTGTAAAAATTTTCTGTACATTCATGAATTATTTATCATTCGGGATGTTATGCACATTTAGTTATTTATTTTAATTCAGAAATTTAAAGTAGGATAATTCTTTTAAAATCGCTCAACATTAATTTTATTTCGCATTTAATTCGCTTAACACGAAACTTGAGGGAACTGAAATATTTTTCGTGTTAAAAGATATTGCAAAAAAAAACATTTCTCCAATAAAATTAAGTTTATTAGAGTACATTTGATTTCCATTGATACATATATATGCATGTATCAAATAAACATTCACAAGAAGTTAATGAAATTTAATGCAAATTTTTCAAATACTTCTGTTTTTGATCACCATCTGTGACATCTCACGCGTCTTTTCTTTAACAAGTCCTTTGGGTTCTTTGGATCAGAATTAATGGCAACTCTTTTCCAGCCAAATCCAAGAAATGAAATGTAAACAGAAGATGCAAATGAACGGACTTTAAATATCGCATCTTAGAGTAAGCGGAATGGCATTGTAAAGGAATTTTAGACAATTGATGTTGGTTTGTGGCAGTTGATGGTTATTACAGTTCGTGTTTCAAGTTTGAATGAGTTCTGCGTGACGTGGATACATATATTAGTACTCGATTAGAAGGAACCCGCAAAGTTGCATCCCATTGCATATAAAGACAAGATCGATCGTTACTACAAGCTGTAATAAGGTAGGATTAATTATTTAATATTAGAATCGAGGATTAGGCGGTTCACTCATTGATATTGGTCTGAGTTGGATTAGGTCTTATTAGAAATATATAAATTGTGTGTTGCGTATTTCTTCGTCGTAGATTCTCTCATATTAATTATTATAATTGAATTTGTTAAAGGTTTAAGTTGAATATCTTAATAAAGTCATATTAAGATAATGTTTGATCCTAGTTCTTTCGCTAATCCTACACCTCTAGCTCACGCTGATACTTTAAGAGATGTACTTCCAAGGGGAGGAACATCACGCATCCTTAAGAAGTTCCATCTTCCTTTTTCACGAAATAGTAGTTAGCCTTCCCCCTGAGCTCTTTGCCATTATGCTTGTAAAAAATTCTTTTAAAATAGATAAAATAAATAAACAAATAAAAAACGCGAACCAAACTCACTGATTTTTACTCACTGAATTCCAAAGCCAATTGATAAGAAATTAGATATTTTTGTGTTGTGTTCGAAGGGGTGGAGGGTGAAAGTAACTTAGATAAACAAAATTGGCTTTTCTCAGGCTATTCCTAGGGTATTTCAAAGCATAGTCACCTCTCTTTCTACGAAACATGTGCGAAACCTCCTCTCTTTCATATCACACCCCTCTAAAATCTCACTTGCGCGTTTGGAGTTTTCCGTATATTATTCATTTCCAGGAAAGAAATATGTTTCAGGGTTAACCGATTTTCAGTTCGAATTAAAAGGAAAAATGTATGAAAATACATAATAGTTTGCCGGGACCGTTGCATTATTTCACTTTAACCGATATTTCGTCTCAAGCGTTATCGCGTTAAACGTATTTCACTGTATATTTTTTCCGTAATTTACCAAAATATTCTAATGAATAATATGCTGTTTCAAATCCAATTATTGAAATTACAATCTACTATGGATTTTCGATTTTCACATAATAAATTTCTGTTAGCTTTCAAAGGGTAAGTATATGTGTCAAGTTGAGGGTTCAAATAACAAAAAAGTAAAAATTACATTAAATAAGCGGTGAATTAATTTAAAAATATGAGTTCTTTTTTAACTTGGAAGCTCACGATTCAGTAAATGCCCCGAAATCTTCCAGTGGTCGTAGTAACCTCCTCTTTAGAAAGGGGAAAGCCAGGTCAGATTTCACCCTTGTCTTTGACCATGGGTCAAAATTACAAGGTCTGTTGCCAATTGCCCTCGTTGTGCTTTGTTGTGTGGCATTAATGCATATAACTCACTCAAAATTTGCCTTAAAAAGTTACCAGGAAACAGTTAACTAATGTTGTTGTATTCGAAAAATGAATCTTTTTTGTCCTTAAAACTATTTGAAGTTATCAAGAAAGATCAGAACTATAGTTAATTTTGATGCCCAAGACTCCATAAATGTCCCTTCTCAATCACGAGAATTATTTAAAAATTAATAAAAAAAAAGATCTGAACTACTTTTATTCAATTCCTACTATTAGTTCACTCTCTCCCTATATATATATATATAATAATTCCCTCTGGTATCCTTTTTGTTAATTCTTTTTACTAATATTTAAACAAGCTTTAATTCTTTGGTTCAAAAATAACATTTTAATCTTAATCGTAATCAACTAGTCCAAAATCCCTGTGTCCCGCCCATTCTATATATCCAATCAGAACTACTATTACATAATAATCACGCGCTTGTCACTGTCTTTATAAAAGCGAAAATCTTGTGTGATCGCTCTCTTTGTCTTTGTGTTGTGTCCTCCAAGATGTCGCTGCTGCTTGTGTCTTTTCCACTTTGTTTAATAATCGTCGCAAGTTTGTCTCGTCAACGTGAAAATGTACCGCAATTTTGTCCTAAGCTTTTGATGTGTGCATCACAATAAAAGAAGATGAACGTCCACTGAAGGTGTTGTCTTCCTGAAACCCTATCCAAACTCAAAAAATATACCACTCGGTCAATACGTTACATATATATACACTGGTGTGCAAAAATTAATGACGAGACAGTTTTTTCAATATAACTTTGTACAAAAGCTTTCCAAATCAACACATTTAGTACCGTAAGATCCCCAATATGTAAGGACATGTGTAATATGTAAGCAACACTTACTAAAAGAGAAATCAGAGGGATAAAAAGAAGCTTTATTGAAAAAGTAGCATGGAGCGCAATGCGACTGAAGGCCGAAACATCCCTGTGATGGGTGTCCAGCAAGAAACATCCGGTCTTTAGAAGGGGATATGATCTCCCCTGACTGCTAGGCAGGTTTCACAGTGTCTGCCCATGCTGAGTATGAGGGAGTCAATGAGTTGTTGAGGCATCGCTGCCCATTCGTCTTGCAGCGCCAATCGAAGCTCCCGAATCGTTACTGGTGGTAAGGTACGAGCTGCCAAGCGTCTGCCTAGAAAATCCCATACATGCTCGATGAGATTGAGATCCGGAGATCGTGCCGGCCAATCCATACGTTCAATATCCTCACTCTCTAAGAGCTGTTCGGCAGCTACTGTGCGATGACATGGTGCATTGTCGTCCATGAAAAGGAACTGCAGACCCATAGCGCCTCTAAAAAGACGCACATATGGAAGAAGAATTTCGTTACAATAACGGGTCCCGTTGACTGAACCTGCGTCGAAGATGTGAAGGTCTGTACGACTACCAAGCATGATGCCTCCCCAAACGAGAACACCGCGACCTCCATACCTGTCCCTTTCAATGATGTTCGAGGGATGATTGCGGCTTCCCCGCTCTCTCCAGATGAGTATGCGATGAGAATCGCTACTCAAACTGAATCTGCTCTCATCTGTAAAGAGTACTCGTCCCCATTCATTGTCTCTCCCATTCCGGTGTTCCCGGCACCACAGAGAACGCCTTCTCCGATGGGCAGGCATTAAAGGTACACACCGTACAGGGCGTCGTGCAAACAGACCACCACCGTGCAGTCTTCTGGCCACGGTAAAATGTGATATCGGTCGTCCAGTCGCCTGTGTCGTGTGTCTAGCGATTTCTCCCGCTGTCTGCCGCCTGTTTCTTCTGGCCTGTAAGACAATGTACCGGTCATCTGCGGGTGTGGTTCCTCGTGGACGGCCACTACTGAACCCCCGGATAGCTGTTCCTGTAGTTTGAAATTGTCTCCAAAGTCGTGAAACGATGCTGTGAGCAATTCCGATTTCTGCAGCCACACTTGTCACACTGCGGCCTTCCTCCAACTTCCCAATGATTCGACCTTGAATAAAAGCATCCAGATGTCGTCTAACAGATTGATTATTCGGCATTTCTCGCTGAGGCAACAACTCGGTGTGATTTTAACTGCTATACGGCGTGCAATCTCTTTGCCAGAAATACTGATCTTACACCGACCACATGCTTTATACTACTCAGACACTCCCCCATTACGTCTACCTGCATATCTGCGTATGTGCTACCGTACATCACCTTACTTAATCTCCTGATTGGTCTTTCTGTCCTCTCTGCCTCTTCGTTCAGCTGATATGCTAATTTTTCGACTTCGTCCTTAATTTTTGCACACCAGTGTATATATATATATATATATATATATATATATATATATATATATATAGAACGTATTGACCGAGTTGATTGAAATTTGAGCAAGATATATTTATATATATATATAACTTGTTCAAATTTTCAATCATTGATAAAATACTTTTTATTCATCCATTCAAGTTCGAACACATTTTTTTAAACTTTTAGTGTATAACACTTGATGCTAATACAGTCTTTTCATATATTAATTCATTAATTGAATTAAAAAAAGGAATAAGTAGCAACAAACAAAAATAAGAATCCAATATCACTGGCGCAGCTAGCTCTGGGGGGGCCTGTATCAAAATTCCTTCGAGGCCCTTTTTTAGGTATGAGAGCCTTGTTAGTGGGAGTGTAGTTACACATGTTGGGGCCCCGTATCATTGATACGGCGGTAGCTAGCCCCCTGTCCAACACCCTATATATAAAGGAAAATTGCATGGAAAATCGCTTTCTATTTTACCATTTAATATTGTGATTCTGTCACATGTATATACATATTTATATTAATTGTAACTATTTAATAAAAAGTAACTAAAATAAAAATTCTCTTTGCTGTCCTAAGTAGGAATTGACTTAAATGTTTTTTTTTATATATTATACTTTTTACCATCACAATTCAATAATGTGCACTTTCTTGTCTTAAAAATTCTCAAGAATAGAATCTTAACTTCTGATGCTCACGATTCAATAATTATTTTCAATCAGTGCACTTACATAATTCTGAAAGTTGCCTAAAAATTGGGGGAAAAAACCACCAACAGAACATCAAATTCGAAATATCGAAAGTATACAGTAGTTTGAAATTGAAAGAATAATATACAATAAAATGCATTTCCTTTAACTGGGAGCCATGATGGGAAGTTATGCACAATGTCTGTGATGTTTTAATAAAAAGATGACGTACCACTCCATTTCAGGCTCATTGAACGACGCCTGCAGTATTCTGAAACGTATCATGATCCTATTTCTCACAACGGATGTATCAGGAATCATTTCTCGGTACTGCTTCGAGGGCGGATATACGAAGAGAAGGTCAACTAACGAATCCTTGATACATATTTTTTTTTTCTTATTATTAAAAGATTGAATGTATGCAACCAATCCCTACACAATAAATGATGTGAAAAATGTAATTACTTAAGGAAAGTATCTGTGGAATCCTTGGACATAACACATTTAAAAGCATTCATAGGCCTACTCATATGGGTTTCAAGATATGCAGCGAAAAATTCACATATCTTTAAACTAGAATGTTTATAAACTTTTTTCACAAATAACAATACTTATCTGAAGTAACTTAGGCAAACCCCCGTGCTTTCATGTTAAATATTAACGTGGAAGGAAATTCAAACTAATGAAGAAAAATGTAACATCGTTTTGATACACAGCCACTTTAAATTAATATAGAGAACGCTTTCCCAAAAAATACAAAATTTGTATTTTTAAGATATTTTAATTTAGTATATGTGTGACAGGGATTTATATACGCGGTTTTTCTACTAATCCTCTTGGGGAATCTTTGGGGCTATCAGTTGAGTTATTTCACAGCCATCCCCCTCTCAAGAAGAATCCTTGATAAGCAGATGAGTTAGCAGATATGTAATGGAGGTTTAGTAATCGGGAATGAAGAAGGAAGCTGAGTTGCTGAACACAGTGCGGTTACGGTAAGGATCTGAATTTAGACGCGCGATTATAGAACGGGTCTTAGCTATTCAAATAAATTAAGGAAGTTAGAATTCATAGGATAACTTTCAGTAAAGTTAAGCGGTTAGGATTTTTTCAGGCACTTATTCACATAAGATTTTGAGCTACGATATATCACTCTCTTGGTTTTCCCTCTATAGTAAGATAGTCTTTGATTATTATATTGGATAAAAATAAATTGAATTTCTTATGCCTAGCTTCGGTTATCATTCTTTAACCCCTACAGATTTAGGGCGAGTAGATGGAGAGCGGGCTTTCGTAGGTGGGAGGCTATCACATATGGAAGTAATGAAACAAACATGCGACTTTTGGGTCCATTATGTATATACTTCAGACGTATATACCTATACTCATAATTCGAATTTCTTTTAGTTATAACATCTAATTCATAAATTTCAATGCCTTATTTCGAAACGTGTATCAATTTATATTTTTCTGAAACATTAAAAACATTAAGTTGGTACACTTATTACTGATTCTTTAGACCTTGAATTTTAAATAGATTTCTTTTCAATTCCAAGAAATATAAAATCATTAATTGTTTTTTTTAAATTTCTAATGGGCTGCGAATTGGTCATTAACCATTGCAGACCTAGTACATCCCCGGAAGCTGGCATCACTCTTTAGTGTGACGCCCTATAGACGGATACCAATCGCCGCATGTAATTTTGACGCCCAGTCTCCTCCCTAGAGGGAGGTACCTGAGCTATGACGATGCTAACCTGTACCAGGATTTAATTTTTCCGAGAGCATCAAAGCCAAACAGACACTCTAGGGATCTTTTACATGTCGCATAATCATGCGACATGGCCGCTGTCGATTTTCTGCATCATGAAAATCCACCGACATGGGCCGGGATCGAATCCGCAACCTTGAGTGCAGAAGGCCAGCGACAAACCAACCACGCCATCCAGCCGACAAATCATTAATTGTTTCCATGCGCCTTTCTAATCGGGATTAATATACTCTAAACAATGATGTCACTTCTATATAAATAACTAATTATTCCCTTTGCCTAAACACGTGACTGTATTTTTTATAATACGCTTTTCCCTGTACATCCTTGTATATAAACACTTGATGCTTGAATAATCTCTCTCTTGTATTTTGGCACTATACGAATAGCATGCTCAAATAAATTATGCGAGCACGAGCAAACCTTGTTGCATTTTCAGCTACTACCACTTAATCACCTCTAATCAAAATGTAAATTTTTCGCGGGCAAATATATTTCATGTATACGTTCCAATTATTACCCACCCGCTTTGCTGAGTAGTTTATAATGTTGATTCATAGATTGTGCTTTAAGGTATTGATATCTAAGTCTAGCACATTAAGCTTTTGACTATTCAAGAAACATTTTTTTTACACCTCACCTCCTGATTTGAAAAAGACAGGATTTGAATTTCAAAAATGGAAGTATATTTATTATTTCTTACGCCCCCATAATCCTACCTCCTTGGGAGTCGATTTCCGCAAAAATCATTCTTAGCGGTTTTCTACGCTACAAAGGAAGCATGCTTTCCAAATTTAAAGTCTGTTGTCTAATAGCTCAAAAAATGAAATTTTCTGTCTTTCACCCCCCAAAGATCCACCTTGGGAGTCGATTTCCGCAAAAGCCATTCCAGTGCATCTCTTTCACAACAAAAGAAACATGCCTGCAAAATTTGAAGTCTGTAGGTCTAATAGTTCCAGAAATCTTGTGATGAGTGAGTGAGTCACCTTTCTGAACATTTAAAAAATTGTCTATATACAGAATTTATTTAAACTACCTGTGTTCTCGATTACTGAATGTATGAACATTAACTTTTTTCAAAGTTGATTAAAATTGGTACCTTACGATATCATTATAACGAACCTAGAACTTAAAAATATAGATATGTGCATAAAAATAAACTTTAGGCACAAAAATGCATATGCCTTAGAACTAGAAGGTGTTTTCGGGGAACCCCTAGAACTACACTGCTGGCCACCATAAATGCAACACCAAGAAAGACGAGATAGCACAACAAACTTTATTTTGTCGATAACATGTTGACCAAGTATCAAATGATTAAATTTATAGACTGAAGTGTGGTTCCTGCCAGAATCAGTAGCCAGAGTAGCCGCCATTGTTGGAGATCACCGCTGCCACACGCCTCGGCATTGATTCAAAGAGACTTTGGATGTATTCTTGGGGTACAGCAGACCAAGCAGCTTCCACACGTTGCCAAAGTTGATCTGGTGTGGCAGCTGGGGGGTGTAATCTGGGTCAATCGTTGAGCAACCATGGACACCATGTTTTCTATCGGCGAAAGATCCGAAGAGCGAGCCGGCCAGAGAAGCAATTCAATCTGGTGATTGACGAAGAGCCTTTGGACAATGCGTGAAACGTGTGGTCACGCTTTATCTTGTTGAAATATGGCTGTGGCCAAGCCCTGAAGGTAAGGAAGGACACCTGGCTCCAACACCTCGGGGATGTAGCACTGGCTGTTTAAAGTACCAGTAATGCATACTAGAGGAGTGCGAGAGTGATATCCAATACCACCCCATACCATAATACCCGGATGCAGGATCAGTGTGGTTGTGCATAACGCAGCTGTTCAGCATCCTCTCTCCACGGTGTCTCCAGACTCGAATCCGACCATCGTGGTGTTGCAGACAGATGTGTGACTCGTCAGTAAAGACAACTTCATTCCATTCTGCCAACCACATCCTTCTTTCATCGCACCATTGGTGGCGGAGATGTCTGTGGTTCTGCGTCAAGGGTAGACCAAGCAATGGACGTCTTGCGGACAGACCACTCTGCTGTAAACGGCGTCGAATGGTACGCGCAGACACTGAATGATGCGTTACAGACTCAATGTGCTGTGCTACGGTTCCTGATGTGACTGAGTGATCCGTCACTGTCATGCGCATAATTTGCCTGTCCTCACGTGAAGTGGTGCACTGAGGTGGATGCGATCGACCACGTCGGTCCGTCGTACCCTCCTGAATCCAACGGTCACATATCCGCATTACAGTTGTTTGGTTTCGTCCAACACGACTAACGATTTGCCTGAAAGATAATTCACAATCTCGGTAGGCCACTATCCTTCCTCTGTCGTACTCGGATACTTGATCAAAAGCTGATCGCTGTTTTCTACGAGACATAACTGACCGTTTTTTGAAAAAAAACCACAAGAAAAACACAATTCCGAACTTGAAATCGTCAAAATCTCCAAGCCTTAAATAGCGCTTTGAGGTGGCGCCACAGGCGAGCGTGATGTGTGTCTCCGCTGAAATTCTAATCATTTGTATATCTCACCTCCGCTAATGTCTGTTGTAAATGTCATGTTATTTGCATGCTTGATTCAGGGTGTTGCATTTACTGTGGCCAGCAGTGTAGAAGGTGTTTTCATGGAACCCTAGAACTAGAACTAGGTCTTTTCGTGGATCCTCTAGAACTAGAACGAGTTTTCGAGAAACCCCTAGAACTAGAACGTGTTTTCGAGAACCCCCTAGAACTAGAAGATGTTTTTGTGGAATCCCTAGAACTCGAAGGTATTTTCGTGGAACCCCAAGAACTCGAAGGTGTTTTTGTGGAACCTTTAGAACTAGGAGGCATTTTCCTGGATTGAGTGAGCGAGTAAATATTAACGTTGCACTTTTCAACTGCTTAGGTATTTTCGTGGACCCCTATTCCACACACACTTAGTAGAATATATCTTAAAATAATATTTAAAGTAGATCAACAACACATCATGTAAACAGAAAAGTATTATATTTGCTATTAAAATTTTTTAATCTACTTTTAATAAAATTTACTCATTAATAATATAAATCTGTGATCCAAGTGTCATATTTATTCATGCATTATGTTTAGTAATTGGGATATGGGCTTGCATTTTTTGACACAAACTGTCGAAGACTATTTTTATTGAGAATACAGTAAGACCCTTTCTTAACGCTGTTCCGTTTAGAGCTGTTTCGGTTTAACGTTCTTTTATTTGAATTGTAAAGGGTGTTTTTTTAGAGGTATAGAACTTTAAATTGCAATAAAACAACAATGTATTATTCGATTGACGTGAATTTTTTTTATTCGAAAGATAATCTTGTGGCATTACATTTTAAATAGGATTTCTGGCATATGACTGCCACGGCTGGCTCGGATGTAGTCCAATCTGGACGTCCAATTTTCGATGACTTTTTCCAACATTTGTGGCCATATATCGGCAATAACACGGCGAATGTTGTCTTCCAAATGGTCAAGCGTTTGTGGCTTATCCGCATAGACCCATGACTTTACATAGCCCCACAGAAAATAGTCTAGCGGTGTTAATCACAAGATCTTGGAGGCCAATTCACAGGTCCAAAACGTGAAATTAGGCGGTCACCCAACGTGTCTTTCAATAAATCGATTGTGGCACGAGCTGTGTGACATGTTGCGCCGTCTTGTTGGAACCACAGCTCCTGGACATCATGATTGTTCAATTCAGGAATGAAAAAGTTAGTAATCATGGCTCTATACCGATCACCATTGACTGTAACGTTGTGGCCTTCATCGTTTTTGAAGAAGGATTCCACCAGCCCATAAAGCGCACCAAACAGTCAGTTTTTCTGGATGTAACGGTGTTTCGACATACACTTGTGGATTAGCTTCACTCCAAATGCGGCAGTTTTGTTTGTTGATGTAGCCATTCAACCAGAAGCGCGCTTCATCGCTAAACAGAATTCGCTTATGAAAATCGGGAACAACGGCAATGTCGTTTTGGGCCCATTCGACGAATCTACGCCTTGCTTGATGATCGTTTTGATGAATTGCCAAACCAAACTGAGAATAAATCACTTGACAGCTGTTAAATCGGTCGCCATCTTGGAAAGTAATGCCAACTTAAACTTCTATACCTGAAAAAAAAACACTCTTTATTTCCCGAAATTACACACAGCGATAGGCTTCCCAATATCCGAAGCAGTTTATCTGAGTTTCTTCTTTCCAGCGGTCTTATACGAACGCATTTTTATCGTTTCAAACATTTGCTGACGTTATTGTAAGTATAATTTTGTATAATATAACGACTGCTATTGTGACAAATATTATGATTTTTATTTTTTATCATGGATGATAGTAAAAAAATACGAAAATAAAGCAGCAAAAAAAAAAGCAGGAGCAAATTTTGACAGGAGCTCAAAGGCAAGGAGGATTGCATTAAGGATGCATTATTATGCACAAAGGCATTAAGGATGCATTATTATGCACAAAGGCATTAAGGATGCATTATCCACTTAACAACTTCTCACAGAAGGAAAACGGAAATTACATTAGATGCCTTCTTGATAAAAAGGCAGAAAATTGGAAATACAGAAGATACTGTATGATCTGAAATGTAAATGCACTGACTTAGAATTTTATTTATTTTATATGTTTATTCATTTATTAAGTTTGTATATTTGTAAGAAATACATTTTTGTTTTATTGTTATAAAACACATAATTAATAAATTTAATGGTAAAGTACCTGTCCAATTTTCTACCCACCTTCCCCTAAACCCATTATTTACGTGATGAGATAACCTCGTTTAACGCTGTTTCATATAACGCTCTGCTTTGATGGAACGTATATCCCGCGTTAAGCGGGATATACGCTGCAATCGCATTATATATTCGGAGCTTCATTTGTTTCTATACTTTGTTTTTGTAGTCACTCACATCTAGAAATATTTTTTCAGACATACACATTTTTTGTCCTCAATGGCATTAAAATGTTTATAACGGTGTGAGGAATTTGTAGCAAAATATTTAGGATCTGTCCTTGCTTAAGTTTAGATTTTTAACATTGAATCTATTGATATATTTTAGGTATTTTTCCACAAATATAAAAAGGTACATTTTCCATTAGAAAACTATTTAATTTTGTAAGACATTGTACCAACGAGTATAAATTATCTCGTGGAACCCCTGCGCATGCCTTGTGGAACCCCAGGGCTCCGCGCAACACAGTTTGAAGACCATTGCTCTCGAATATTGTCTCAATTGCTCTCAGAAAATATATTTCTAGGTTATGAATTGTTGTCAACCGATTTTAAGTTGTATTAAGAAAGCTATCGACCTCAGGAAACTATTTGGCATTTCTCAACAGAATGCCAATTCTGTAAATAACTTTTAAATTTGCTTTGTAAATTTCATTTTTATTCTCCTTTTTAAGTTACACTTTTATTTTAAGCATTATTAATTCTAAAAAGAATAATTTAATGGGGAAAGAATGTCGGATGATATTGTAAGTGAAAATACAGCTTTCGGTAAAAATCTTCTCTGTATTCGATGCCCTATGACATTGACCAATATTTATGTGCCGTTTGAATTTGGAACACTATGTCTGAACCTTGTTATAAAAAAGAAGAAAAAACAATCAAGCGGTGTGTGTCTTAGGCGTAACAAATACCTCAGTATCTAATTTTATGTATTTTAATATCCAAAAAAATGTCAGCAAAGAATTGTTCTTGTTTCTCATGGAATCATAATCCATTGAAACCACAGATGTCCCGTAGAAAAAAAAAAGGAAGAAGAAAAAACGAAGAAGAATCTGACCCACCCTAGCGTTGTCTTCGGGCAAGTCCTTTTAGATCTTCTTGATCGCAGTCTACGATAAAGCCCCAACCATATGGTGATGTTCAATGGAAATGTATACTTATTTCCTTTTTGTCGTGACGTCACAAAGACAGCGAACGTCACCAACCCATCCCACCGGTTCCTACATTCTACTTCCACTTAATTCTCACTTCTTCATTTCATTTCTTTTTCTTTCTCATGTTGATAGAAATCTCTTTTTTTTTTCACGCCCTAACAAGAAGGTCAAGTTGTAGTAACGTTACGCTGCCGTGACGTCAGCAGACGCTAGCGTTATGTGGTGGGACACTTCTCCCTTTTGATTTTTGTTTTTTTGCGTTAATTGAGCAGCGTGAATGTCGCACCGCCGTCACTGTCCTACTATGACGCGACGCACGTCTCAGGAGAGATTATTAAGGTGTACACACACATACAACAAGAAGGCCTTTCAATCTTCACACTGGAAGTCTTTGATCCTGGCGGGTTGACGGCAGTCTTACGTCAAGGGTGGAATCGAGATTTCGGTCGTAAGGTGGCTGGCTGAAGGACGTTTACATAGTCTGTGAAAATATGCATGTTTATTTTGAATTAGCTTTGCACTAGAATTACACAACAGGTTATTGGCAATGGTTGGCTTTATTCTAAGCCACGGTCGAAGACGGAAGAGACACCTGAGCCGTACCTCATTCCCTGAACTGTTTTGTAGACTTAGGAATGGTTCAATTATTCTAATAGGATTTTGCTATGTAAGCAATTTTAACCCTTTATCGACCGACGGTATTTATAAGTACCACTTAGTTTAAAATTACATAGAATAACCATTTTTACGAATACTCTGACGATACTTGGCAGGAATATTCTTTTAAATCCACTCTTCCAAGATATATGGCACCATGGGTTCTATGATGAGTATTTTAGCGGGGAAGGCGACTAATTTTATAGCAGAGATTGCGTTTTCAGCGGATTGCGAAGATTGTCATTTTCGTTCCTAAAAGATAGCTAACGTTAAAATATAAGTGTCTTAGTTTTTTTATATGTTAATGAAAACCTTAGAAAACGATTTGACTATTTATTTTAAGTGAACAGTGTGTATAATTAATTTTACAGTTGAATATCTTTAATTAATTAGTTAGTTATAACTAATTAAATTTCCCAAAGTTGAAAATTTTGTTTACGTGTATATCCCTTAATTTTCAATGAAGTGATTCAAAAATAAATATTGCATGAAAAAAAACTGCAGTAAATCATAATGCGATAGATAAAGGGTTAACTCATAACAGTCTCTGAAGTTTTAATTATTCAAAAGAGGTGGGTAAAGATCGGCCCTTTTTATTCCATCATAGTCATGAAAATTCAAAGTATGTATTGGAGCTGTGTAATTATATATATGTGAACTTTAGGGGGAATTGATCTTTACTTTTATTCTAAATAGTAAGAAAAAAATATAACAAGTCACATAAAAAAAGTAATCAAACTTGGCAAATTCGTTGAGGTTTGTTATTTAAGTGCTTTTTTTAACTTCATTTAAAAAAGAGCTATTAAGCACTTTAAGCACCACTGTATTTTTTTATCTCTCAAATACTACAATAATAAGACTTTTAAACTGACATTCCTTTGTTTTGGTGCATAGAGCGCGTTGATGTGATATGAAACGAAATATAGCTTGTCCGCGAATAGGTCAGACTCATACATCACGTGCGTGTTCAAACGTGTCTTCACCTCGCGCATGTCATACTGTAACACAAATATTTCTTATGTACTGTGGCCAGTATTTTATGTAGTATTGTATGCGTTTTGTGTATTTTATTAAAAAATAATGCATTCACGAACATCTTAATCCATCGGGGTTGAACTCTCTTTACGTAAATCGAGAAGATTCCTCAGTTGTTCGAATCCAGTTAAGACAACGACACACAAGTTCAAAAGTATATAACATATGAATAAAAACAACTATAGGAGGGGGGCAGTGGCGCACACAGGAATTTTTCAAGGGGGTGCGGGGTCGAAAGTTCATCATTCTTGTATCATGCTCCTTTTGATTTTGTCGATTTTCGGGAACAAAATAAAGTAAAAAACTAATTATTGAATAAATAATTAGCATTAACTAATAAAATTAATCATTAATAACAAATACTTAATTAAATTTTACGTACTATGTACTTAGAATTATAATCAATCGGAAAAAAAAATCAAGGGCTTTGGGGGGTCCAGACCGCAGGACCCCCTTGTGTGCGCCACTGTATATATATATATATATATATAACTGATTTCTGAACTTAAGCGGTAGTATGTACTAGCTGTAAGTCTGCATTTTTGTTCATCTTCCAATATCCATATTCAAATTTTTCATTTAAATGTAAGTAATCTACTTATAAATACGAATTCCTTTCGCCTGGACTGAAATAACCCTTCTTTAAGGTATTAACATTAACAACCATGTATTATTCGAGAAATTTTGACGAAATGAATAAAAAGTTTTGATTTTTAATATCTCAATTCAAGAAAAATTTTTAAATTTTTTAAAATCTAAATTAGGGGTAAGCAGATAACGCGCGCGCGGTCTGAGTGTCAAGACAGTTATCAAGAGTAAGATCAGCATGAGTAAATATAGATGCAAGTTGACTGACATTAAGTTGCAGGCTATTATGAGAATTTCAACAACCAATCACAATCCTGATTTCAAAAAATTGTAGAAAAGTGTGATGAGGTACATTTGTCTGATAAAACTGACACTAAAGTTAAATATTCTCGCAGCTACAGATTTGAAATTATCACAATAAAGCGAATGAAATTGCCACTATTTTATTCAACTTACCCTAAAATGCGGCGCATAGCGCGCACTTTGAACACAAAGAATAAGATCGAAATTTACGGGTGCGTGTTGTACACCGGGTATAAAAATGATAGCTTCAAAAATAAAAAAAAGAGATGAACGTAAAAAAAATTAAGCTTTCTACATAGATCGGAATACTGTTGTGACATAAAAATGTGACATACCCGATCAACTTAGGTTGTATATATATATATATATATATATATATATATATATATATATATATATATATATATATATATATATATATATATATATATGTGTGTGTGTGTGTGTGTGTGTGTGTGTGTGTGTGTATAATAATAATAATTCCCCCTAGCATCCTTTTAATTAACTCTTTTTAATAATATTCAAATAATCTTTTAATTATTTGGTTCGAAACTAACACCCTGATCTTAATCGTAATCGACTAATATTATTACATCATAAATCCTTTTCCCGCCCATTGTAACCAATCAGAGCTCTTAATACAAAAATGTCACATGGTCTTCACCGTCTGGTATAAAAACCGATGTCTGAAAATCTCGCTCGCTCTTCGCTCGTTTCTCTGTAATCATGTAGCCGGCTGCTTTGTGTTGTGTGTTGTAGTTTTTTTTGTCTGTGTTGTGTCGTCCATGTTAATCGTAATTAATATCCCAGGTGTTTCAAGATATTGAGTAAATTGGATTTACTAATTTTTACGAGACTGCCTCGTCGATCTTTCCATAGAAAATGCATCAACATTCAGGAATCACTCACCACCGCCCACGCCCTATCTTTTGGTTCGCTACAGTAAAATCAACCACTCGCCACGTTTTACAATTAGTTTTACCACCCTCCAGAAATATTATAGAAGTATTACATATATATATATATATATATATATATATATATATATAATAAAATAAGACACCATGGGAAAAAGTTATATAACCTACAATGCCAAAGAAGAAAGAAATTGGAGTTCAAGAGACACAACAAATGTAGATACAAAAAGAGTCTTTGGACTAAAATGGAGACCTTTTATGATTTCTAGAGCTGTCACTGAATTCGGCCAGCGATTTAGAGTTAAGCAATGCTTAATAGGTCCACATTCCCCATACACAGCTCCTGTGTAAAACAGTGTACTTCTCGAACTATATATATATAGTTCTAGTAGTACAATATTTTTTTCAAAAGCCTGGGATAATACCTCGAGTAAATAGTTT
The DNA here is from genome assembly GCA_019973935.1 of Trichonephila clavipes. Classification (NCBI taxonomy): domain Eukaryota; kingdom Metazoa; phylum Arthropoda; class Arachnida; order Araneae; family Nephilidae; genus Trichonephila; species Trichonephila clavipes. The sequence continues at coordinate 635,199 of BMAU01018231.1, read as the reverse complement.
CAAAACATAAGAGCAATGCACACATATATTTCAGGTTTCTTCGTATAAACAGGGGGTGCGCGTTATACGCCGGATTTTACGGTATATTTATTGATTTTATATATCGTAACTATATACCTTTTCTGAGATGCGAAGTTAACTAATGAATGCCATCTCATTTCAAAAGGGTGACCCCACAAGTATCATCCACTTTCCCTAGGGGGTTATCGAGCCAAAACAGTTGCCCACCCCTTCCATAGGGCAAAATGTTAATAAAAGCATTTACTTTCTCCAAAAAAAAGAATGGTTTTGTTTTAAAGACTATTAATAAAAATTCGAAGACTTTTTAAAACCCACGTCAAACATCGAGGCAGTATCATTTTACCAATGTATAAAGCTGGTTCAAAAACGATTTTCACCAATTTACCAATAGCACAACATAACCTGAACTGCTTATAGTCAATGTCTACATCACTTATTAAAAATATATCCAGATAAAAATTATGTATCCGCGATAACGACTTTAGAATACAAAACAAATATTCTAATGTTCTATTAAAAAAAGTTGTATACTCGTATTTTTGTTGTTAAGAGTAATATAAATTCTATTCTAGTTTTGTTACAAGTAGTCAAATAAATTAAACGTAAATTTTAAGCAACAATCCTCTTCAAAATGATGTAAATCGATACAAAATTACAAATATCGTTCTTATTTAAAAAGTCAAAAAAAAAAAAGAATACTTAATTCTTGAATTTTCTCCTTCAATCAAGAACTGAAAATGTCTGATTTTTTGAAAAAATTTCCGAAAAATATTTCAGGCAACTAGAAACGTCCCTTAATTCTAAATTTAAAATTGCGCAAAAATTTTATTTTTAAATTTTAATACAGTCATTGCAAATACAGTCGGACCTCTATTTAACGAAGTCGCTAAATCCCGAAAAAAAAGTTCATTTTTTTGAAAGTTCGTTATATAGAGGTTTACCTTCAATATTCTTTATAAACCACATAAAACAAATTTTAAATTCATAAACACTATATATTGAAAAAAAGTAATTATTCACACTTTTTTGTTAATTAATATCTATTTTTTTATATATATCTTACCCATAAAAAAAGATAAACTGCAGGGAAAACAAGAAAAGAGAATGTCGAGGTCTGTTTTAAAAGCACATACGTTTTGACATTCTCGAGCAACAAGAAAGAAATTTATCATAACGACCGATCAACACTACAAATGAACGGGAGACTAGTTCAAGGACACGGGGACACGATACAACTCCACTGAGGGTGTAAGGGGATAGCGAAGATGTTTCGTGGGAAATGGATAAAGGGATTAAAGGTTGCACATCTTGGATGAAACGCCAAGTATTCTATCTCTCTCGGCGAGTTAGGCACCTAATAAAATCAGTTCAAGATTTATGACCACCATAAAACGTGCAAAAGGGAGAATAACTTTAAATGTCTAGAAAAACTTTAAGTATAGAGAGAAAAAAATTGAATCCCAAGAAAAACAGTTCGTAATATAGAAAATGCAATTCGCTATAGGAAGGTTATTCTGCAAAGAAAATCGTGAAATATTCTTGGTTCCAAAAAAGTTTGTAATACAGAAAAATTTGCAATATAGAAGTTCGACTGTGTATTATTGGATATATAAATTTCTCATATCAAAAGACTTTACTTTCAAAAATTCAAGCCAATACCCGCGTAGAAAAAGAATTAAATGGATTAAAATGAAAAAAAGGTTAACTTACAGCATTAACGGAAGGATATCTTTATTGCAAATAAAAATATAATGAATGAAGTATTTTTATTAAAATGTAAATGAAGAGCTAAACTAATTTATGACTGATAAATTAATTAATATAGGCGTATACGTAATAACTTCGTTAGTTAATTGCTAAAAATTTTCTATTTATTATGTGAATGCTGATTTTTTTCTCAAAGCTGATTTCACATTCAAAAATTTATCTAAATTTAGAATTTCATTAAATTCTACGAGAAGGCCATTTAATGTTTCAAACATTTCTACATTGTTTTTCGAAAATATTCACAATCAAATAGTAATTATTATATATTGAAATATATAGAAAAATTCACAATATAGAGGATCGACTGTATTTGCATGATTTAATATTGAAAAAGAAGGTACTTTTTTTAAAAAAAAAAGGAACGCAGACTTATTCCAGGAGAAAGTCAAGCAATGACCGGTATATTTAGCATATTATCATTCATACATATCTATCATAGAAATAAATGAAGACAGTTGAGAGATGAAGATGAATGAAAAGCTGACAAATGATACAGAGATGAAAAGATAGCGGAAACTCAAATTACAGACCCATTTCTTGGTAAAAAAGTTCGTCTTCGATTACAGACAATGGGTTGTCAAAAATGGATAGTGAGTATAAGCAGATACAGACAGTACATCGTTTTCGTTTCTTTTTGAAGCATGGAAAGCATACATCCGGATTAAAATTACTAAAAATTTTCATCATTATATTTAAAAAAAAAAGCGCAACTTCTTTTTTTAAATCTATCATTATACTACAGTTCCTTCACAATGCCCTTGTTTTAAAACTTTTTTTGATTTTTGGCGTATTGCTGTACAATTTTTTTTTTCAAAAATTAACGAAAGTGTTATTTTTCAATAGAAATTAGTCCATGAATATTATTTTGAGATACAATAACTATCGGATCCAACTGTATTATGTCATAGTCTTTCATAAACAATATCTTTTAGTGTTTTTAACTACGCTTCTTGCAATATTACAATAACAAGTTGTGACGGGCTCATCGCGATTTCAACTAATATCATATTGGGTTTCTTTGGGGCCAACCAACTCGAGAAGAGAGAAGCGTGAATATTCAAATTAGGAATCTTATAAATAGTAGAAGTTTAGCGAACGCGAAGTGGCTATGAGAAATGAATATACGAGGTCTATGTGTACAAACTCCCAAGTTAAAGTGAGACTCCGAGTTTAGTATTTAATATATCCGTACCTATGCAATCAAGTTAAAGGTGGAGACCATTCTACAAGAATAAAAGCCACGTCAGTTAGAATCAAACGAATTGCTGTTTACCCAAGGTATAGCGGTAAGACTGTTAAATTGAATTATTAAGAACTGTGTAATTACTGAGATTAGAAATAGTCGGTAGAGTTAGATATATATATATAGTGGTCAATTACGCGATTATTTGGTAAGACGAATAATGTGTCCTTTCACTTCAGATTCACTTGAATTGAATACTAGTACTATTATTGTATATTGTTTAAATTAAGATAAATGATATGGCTGCTTCTTCGTTCCTTCTAAAAGATCTAGGTCGCGAGGATAGTGTAGAAGTAGGGTACCCCCAATCGGGTGCTTTACAAAGTACCCGGGAATTTTATAAGGCATGGGCCAACTAGAGCTAGTGAAGGGGCAGGTACGTCTTGACTTCTTGAGGCCCTAGGCCCCTACTCAAAAGTAGGCCTCACCTATGACCCTTCTAAGTGAGACAGTACATAGCATACGTTGTCACACAAATATTCGTACAAACAATAACCTGAAAATAATAAATATACATGACTTACAATCACACAAACTGGATCGACCAACTGCCGCCTTTTGACTGAATAAGTAATGATGGCGTATGGTGGTAGGCCTAGGCTTGTGTGTGTGTGTGTGTACTTAGAACAGCGATACCTTAACCCGCGGGACGCATGTGGTCCACCGAGCTTTTTTAAGTGGCCCGGCCATGGCCCAATGCTCTGAAAAATTCACTTATTTAAGAATATTGCATTAAATATTTGGTGTGGATTTTTTTGTCAAGAAATCGAATATATCAGTTTTGCTTTTTACTGTCGATGTCGTACGGGTTCGAATTGTTATTCTTTTTCTATTTGGAACGGCTACGGTTAGTGATAACAGACAACAGTGGAGTAGCGACAATTATACGGGTGGAACTAATTTTTAACTATCTTTCATATCTTGCAAGAGAAAAATATTCGAAAATATATCTTTTAAGACAATTGGAAGGTAGACACTATTTCGTAGTGAAAATCAAACACGGATCAGTAATTGTTTGAATTGTCACGAAAGTTCTCTATTTAAAAAATACCCATAAACAGGAATCGTTCAATGACACTTTTCCTCAAAGATCTCTTTCAAGAGGTGATAAATAGGCTTTCTTGAACAATCTTTGCAACAGCAACAAATTGTTTTGTCAGTGGTAATATCACAGTGGTAACAAACACATCCTATGAAGTTTGTTATATTATTGGTAATCATATGAAACCGTTTACTGATACAGAAATTGCAAAGGAGTGTTTCTTAAATGTTTCTAATTTAGTGTTAGTGACAAAAATAAAAAACAATAATTAAAAAAAAGCAAAACAGGAGTTATAATATTTTGATCCAACTTTTCACATTTTAAATTTCCTATGTTTTTTTTTGTCTTCAGGCATTTCTACCCCCCCACCCCACCTCCATTTATCCTCATGTTGCGGTCCACCGGAAGTAGCTGACATATATATATGCGGCCCAGCAGAAAAAAAGGTTGAGTACCCCTGACTTAGTGATGGCCATCAATTGTAGCCAGTTGACATATCGTCCAAAAAATTCCCAGTTTTTCGAAGAATACACCCGGAAATAACATTTGACCGTTGAAATTATTCGAATTATCATCTTATTAACACTGAGTCGAGAACGAGACGAGGCGCCCCACTATGAATGAGGCCCTGGGCCCGAACACAGTGGCCCAATGCCTTAAGACGTCAAGAGGGGGGGGAGAGAAGAAGCGTCTCTTTCTTGATTCGGCTATATTAAGATCATGGTTCGTCTAACTTGAATCGTCAAATGCTATTCCCAGACATAATCTCCTAAAAATTCGGAATTTCACGCTATAACACCAACTGGCAACAGTAGCAAGAGTGCATTATTATGTCAGGTCCATCCTTCATGTCTAGGCCTAGGCCTACCACCATTCCCCATCATTAGTAGAAAAACAGTAGTCGGTCGAATCGCTTCGTATCTTTAAGATTGTAAGTGACATACATTTATTTGTTGCGGGTTATCGTTTATACGAATATTTGACAATATACTACATACTGTCTACTTTTAAAGATCTCAGACGAAGCATACTTTTTCACGGTAGCCCTATCTTAAAATGTCTATTTTTATAAGACATTATAGAAATGTTTCTGTTAAGTATGACTTTTTCTTATGATCGGTGCATTTTTCCAAACATCTTCAAGCTGTCATTCCTTTAAAGAACAATCTTTGACTAATAAAATTTACCCCTGAATTTTAGATGCATGTTTTTTTTTTTTTTTAGATTTTACAAGTAAAAGAACAATCAGTTGTTCTTTTAAAAATTTCATGGCGCAGATGTTTTCACATGAAACATTCCTAAAGAATTGGATAGTTGTCTTGTGAAATTTCTTTGCTCATTGTGTGGAGGATGTCTGTTCTACTTGGAGTCCCATGTGAACGAAAACGGAAAGGTATCATATGAAGTTGTGAGAGCTAATAGTTGTTTTGTAAAACTTTACGTTTATTTTTTCTTGTAAGAACTATTTTAAAGAGTTCACTCTTAAATGGAAGATTTTAGCTCAGTGCTTCTCCAAACTTTTAATACTGGCAACCCACTTTTCAATTATAATTTTTATCGCCCCCCCTCCTTATACAATAATTATGTATTTAATGCAATAATAATGCACTTTAATGCTAAAGCTACAATACGATTTTAATTATAAACTGTACAAATTAATAAGATAAGAATACTATATTTTATACTAGCTGGTATACCCGTTCTTCGCACGGGCGAACTGAAAAATTAAACAACACAGATTGAAGGAAAAAGAAGTTTTTAATGACTTAATTTTATGTGAAATGAAAATTATAAACAAAAAAAGCTTTTTGGATATCTCAGCTAAACAAAAAAAGAAAGAAAAAAACACCTTAGTTAAATTTTAACTATGTAGATCTAATAGCCGATAAAAAGGATTTTTTAAATTTATAATTCCTCGTAACACTCTTGAGGGTCGATTTTTCAAAATACCTCCCTAAGCTGATCTCTGCTCAGCAAAAGTAACACATTCTTAAAAGTTTTGTGTAATGAACGCTTGAAGTACTGTAAATAATTTATATCTGAAAGTGTAATACATTATAATATTACTTTCTGTTGTATTTATTTTATTTTAAAATTGCAATATTCGCAAGCAACGCGTTTCTTAAATTATAATGGCGATTCAATGAAAAACATAGCGAAATGTTAACGATAGAGTCAAGTTGGCAAATGCCTAGCTACTTTCGTAGTTCGAGCTTTATTAGAGCTTTGTAAGACCGCCGTGTAGGGGAACAATGCACGTTAATACTTTATCCAACCGCATTATGATTTACTGCAGTTTTTTTCATACATTTTTTTTTAGATCACTACATGTACAAATTAAGGGATATACATAAACAAAATACTCTACTTTGGAAAATTTAATCCGTTAGAGCTAATAAATTAATTAAAGATATTCCACTGTAAAATTAATTATGTACACCGTTCACTTAAAATAAGTAGTCAAATCATTTTCCAAGGTCTTCATTAACAGACAAAACCATAAGACACTTAAATTTTGACATTAACTATTTTTTTGCGACAAAAATAATAATCTTTGCAATCCGCTGAAAACGCAATTTCTGCTAAAAAAACTTTTCGCCTTCCCCACTAAAATACTCATCATAGAACCCATGCTGCCATATATCGTGGAAGAGTGGATTTCAAAGAATATTAAAGCTAAGTATTGGTAGAATATTCCTGCTAAGTTGGTGTGGTGTGGTAGTTAGGAGAAGGGGGTGCCAGCTCAAGTGTCGTTCCCGTCACTTGACCATTGTTCAAAATTACATGGTCCGTCTCCAAAAGCCCTCATGTAGCTGAACAGTGCGACGTTAATATTCACTCACTCACTCACTGCAAAAAATACAGTGCAGTAGTTATAATTAGTTTTATACTTAAAAATGCAATATCTGCATATTCAATTAAAATTACAGCGTTATAATTAACTACTAACCACAAAAAAATTATGAAAGTTTGTCCAAATGATGTAGTGTGAAAGAGAAAGTTTATTTACTTTAAGTACCAGAAGTGATAAAAGTAGTTATTTTGAAAATAGATGAATTTCTTACTACCAAATGTGCATAATAAAATCATAAAAAAACCATTAAAATAAAAGAGAGATTTATAACAACTTCTCCCTTCAAAACTTAGTTTTATTCTGAAATAAAAAAAATAGGCATTATTCTGATCACAGGAATTAATTAGAAGCGATTCCCTTGCGTAGCCAAAACAAAAAGAGTTTTTCACAAACAAAAGATAGATATATGCTGACGTGGGCTTTTTTGCAGCTTTTTTGCTTGCAGATGGCAGAATTTTTTCCTTCTTACTTGACAAATAGCGTTATATTTTGGACACTTTTTACAAATTTTTATAAATTATAGCCTATGGCAGGGATGGCGAACCAATGGCACGCGTGCCAATGATGGCACGCGACAGAATATTTTGGGCACGCCATCGATCAAAAACGATTTGCATTTTAGCTTAAAATAATTAAGTTTACTATAAAGTATTATGAACAAACGCGAGTGATCCGTCGCGATGCCGACAAGTGGAGGAGCTCGTTTGTTATGTCTTGCGTAAATACTTCGTATATTATAAATTGCTAATGATGCAAAGTTTATCTACGCATAGTGTGTGTATGTAACTATTTCTAAATATATTCAAGTTGTTTAAAAAACATATTCTAACGTTTACATTAAGAGTTCAGCTTGTATATACATCTAATTTATTAATGTGATCTAACTCTTGTCTTGTAAGTCTAATTGGTAAAATAGCTTTCACTGCTTTATTTTTAAAAATTTTAATAATCTGAGACAAAAGCGAAAGATCAGACACTACAGAAACTCCTGCAAGCACTGAATTTCTTAAAAACAAATAAATCTGCCCATGAGCCCGCAGTCGTGCGCAGTCAGTAAAAAGGGGTGTTTTTTGGCGGGGGAATCAAGCGAGAGCACATAGAATAGTTAATTTCATCGACACAACTGTACATTTAAAGTTTTGTGTTAAATTTACGATTTTTAACTGGTATTTAATATGGCTAGTTCAACAAAAAAAAAGTGCAAGATAGTAAGTATAGCAGAGAATTTCAAACTTGGTGGGCTGATAAATATGGCATGATCAATAAAGGTGACAAAGCGGTGTGTGTTTTATGTTCTGGAACAGTGGTATGCAGAACACATCGTCTGTAAAACGGCATTTTGAAACAAATCACAAATCCTTTTGTGAAAAAAGCGAACCAGAGCAAAAAGAATTAATTGCAAGTGCAATAAAAGACAGAAATAAACAGTCGACGTATATGTTTAAATATGTAAGCAAAAATTGTCACACAAGTGCGGCAAGTTACTCAGCTGCAAATGCCATTGCTCGGCATGGTAAACCTTTTCAAGAGGGAGAGTTTTTGAAGGAAGCTTGGTTGGCATGTGCGCCCTCACTTTTTGATGATTTTGATAATAAAGATAAGATAATTCAGCGCATCAAAAATGTTCCTTTATCTAGAAGCACAATGAAACATAGAATCTTGAAATTGGCAGAAAATGATACAGATCAACAAAAAAATGACATTAACTCCACTCCTTTTATATCGCTATGTCTTGACGAAAGTATTGCCATTACTAAATCGGCACGTTTAGCTGTCTTTGCTCGATATTATGTAGAAAACATCATTAAGGAAGAATTAATTGCGATAACATCGTTGTTAACAACTACAAAGGGCACAGATATTTGTACGGCAGTAAGAAATTCGCTTGCTGAGAAAGAAATTGATTTGAAAAAAATTGTTTATAGTAACCACTGATGGTGCTCCAAATATGGTAGGCAAAAAATGGCTTAATTTCTTTATTTAAAACAGACGTAGGACACTCGATTCTTGAATACCACTGCATTATTCACCAACAAGCCTTATGTGCAAAGAGTGTGGTTCAGGATTTCTTGATAATGTAATAACTTTAGTCACAAAAATAGTCAACCTCATATCGTCACAGGCTTTAAATAAACGAAAGTTTGATGCTTTGTTGAATGAAGCCAATTCGGTGTATAATGGCTTAATAATGTATAACAATGTTTGCTGGTTGAGCCGCGGGAACGTACTTCAAAGATTTGTTGATTGAAATGAGAGCAAAACTGAACAATACCCACAGTTGATGGATATTATGTGGCTTTTATAATTGATGTTTTTTACAGACATATGCCAATATATATTTCAACAAATTGAACATAAAGCTTCAAGGCCCGCATTAAACAGTTATCGTCATGATGGATCCGCTTTTGAAGCTAAACTATATGTTTTCAGAAACGATATTATAACAAAAAACTACAAGTACTTCCCAAACTTGGAAAACAAATATCACAGATTTAGATGCCCAAGAGAAACGAAACGAAGAAAAAGTTATTGATGACTTTTTTTCCATAATGGATTCTTTAATCAAAGAATTTTCAGCGAGATTTTCTCAGTTCAAGGAATTATTGGAAACGTTCAAATTTATTATGTACCCTGATGTGATTTCGTTTGATAAACTGAACTTGTCTCAATTCGATTGGTTGGAAATGGAAGAACTTGAAATGCAACTGATTGATTTCCAGTCTAGTTCAATATGGATTCAAAAGTTTATTGAAACAAGGAAAAAGTTGGAATTGATTGAAGCAGAAAGATTGACAAGCAATATAAGTAAAAATACCAGTAACGAAATTTTGGAAACATGGAATTCGATTCCAGACGCATTTAACTGTTTGAAGAAGTTGGCGTATGCTATTTTAACCATATTTTCATCTACCTATGCCTGCGAGTCATTATTTTCAGAGATAAATAACATCAAAGACTCGCTTAGAAACCGTTTAACAGACGACTCTAATTCAGCATGCATTCTACTAAAAGTAACATCTTATAATCCTGATATAAGTTATTTGTCATCTAATCTACAACAGCAGAAATCACACTAATGTTACTTTAATTAAAATTACAAGTATAACTAAAACATTTACTACTATACAGTGCAAAATGTATTTTTTCGTATTAAATAAAGAATTTTGATTTGTTCGTATTAAGTTTTATTAGTTGTTCAATAATCACAAGTCAAAATTATTTGATGGCACGCCTATAACTAACTCATTAAACGTTTTTTTTTAGAAAAAATGGCACGTTGACCCAAAAAGGTTCGCCACCCCTGGCCTATGGTATAGATTATAGCCTATGTGTTATTCTGATGTATAAGCTATATTACTGTAAAGTTTCATTAAAATCCATTAAGTTGTTTTTGCGTGAAAGACCCACAAAGATTTTCACAAACTTTCACATTTATAATATATATTAGATATGTTACTTTTGAGTAATATATGTTTTATTCTCCTTCCCCGAATTTTTAAATTGGAACAGATCGCAAAATGCGGCGGCTGCTTTGAAGACAAAATAAAGATCTCAGCCAAATATAGAAAAAGTACTCAGAGTGTCAATTTCTAATCGTAAACCTTCCTTTGAAAAACTTTCCTCTGCATGACAAGCCCATGGAAGTCGCTAATACTTATTAAACTTGCTCTTAATTTAGTATTAATAAATTAATTACAAAATACTCTGTGCAGCACTGATACATTAAAAGTATACTGTCTGAAGTACCCCCCGCCCTTCGCACGATCTAATTTTTTTAAAAACTAAAACATTCTTGATATAATAGCTGAATTGTCAGGAGAGTAAACCCAAATACGCGACAATGTTTACGAAAATGTAAGATGATATTTTAAAATGAATGCTCATATTATAATTAGTTTTAAGCGAACTGTAATTTTAAGCCTCACAGAATTAGCATTTAGAATTAATGTTAAATGATGAAAAATAATAAGAAGAATTGTGTTATTTTTAATACTCAAAGCGAGAAGAGCAGGCACGCACTCGATACTAACGTTAATGGTCACGAGGGGTGATTGAGTCACCCCAATCTTTTTTTTATAATTATTTTTATCGTACACGATACAAATCGTGATTCCAGTGAATAATTTAAGAAAGAGAAAGTATACTTACCTACTTTCAAGGACTTTTCAATTTGTAACAAATAAACAGTTTTGCCAGAATTAACGATTTCGTGATCTGTTTGCCCCGCGCGACCACTTCCGGGTTAAAAGTGTATTCAATATAATAATATGGATATTACTGCTATAAAAATTGTGCAAAACATTTTTCATTGTACTTTATATGTCTGAGAATACTTATAAAAATAAATCTTGGCCAAGTAATCCTTCAACGTGTTCTCTGTGGTTCTCCAAATATCGTAAAACTCTTTTGCATGGAAAACAGCGCAACAGAGAAATACATTATTTACAACTTCCTTAAAGAGAGGAGTCATAACTAACTGTACCAATAACTTAGAAGGTCAAACAGATTATCAGAAAATCAGCTATAATGTATTTCAAAAATAATGACACAGTGATGAATTTTTTATCTTCCTAAATTTTTTTGATTCTGGGTTTTATTTTTTTCTCTGAAAGAGTAGAATTTTAGGTTTAAAAAGAAAACGTAATAAAAAAAACTCTCCTCATGGGATTACAGCAAATCAAATAAAAGTAGATGATATGTATAAATTATATCAGTGCATTTTTTATTATGTCTGAAAGTATTTTGTTTTAATTCGTTCTAGTAAATGAAATAGTTTTTAAATGTTTTATTTTCGATATGCTCGCACCCCCAGAGGGCGCGCTTCACAGTTTGAGAAAAGCTGCTTTAGTAACATAAAAATTATTGTAATAAAGATTATAATATTGAACAAAAATATGTTTTTAAAATAAAATTATAGTTGATGAATAGAGCAATCATGTTTCATTTTTATTTCTATTTTAAAAAAACACTGCAGCGGATCGATCAGACATTATTTTAAAGTATATATATTCACTGTTAAATGGAGTATTGGTTATTAAAGAAACATTTATAAAAAAAAGTCTCCCTACATTTTTTGTTTATTACTCGTGAATCTCGAAATTTCTAGTGCTTCTAGAAATTTTAAAATAGATTATACCTTAAAATTTCTTTACATAAAATTTTTCATGACAGAATTTAATCCAGTCGTTCCTATCCGTGAAAATATGAAAATAAAATTCAAAATATTGAAATTGGTTTTGTTCTTGCATTAAGCCACCCACATTTTAGTAACTCTGGAGCCTAGATACGGCCATGTATATATACTTACTTACTTTTAAGGGAAAAAACCGTGGTAAGTGCATTTTTATTTAAAAACCATTACAGTGTGTTTGCATTTCTTTTTAAAAGTTTTGTTGCTTGATAGATGACTAGTTGTTTTCAGTTTTAGGAACGATTGTAAATTATCATTTGTTAAGTTATTTCTTAGCTTATATAATTCCTACCACTCTCTCCCTATATATATATTTTGTTCAAACTTTCAGTCGTTAATAAAATATTTTCTATTCGTCCATTCAAGTTCAAATACATTTTTTAAAACTTCTAGTGGAAAACACTTGATGTCAATACAGTTTTTTTCAAACATTAATTCAATTTTTTTTAATTTTAAATTTAAAATGCGTTATTAATGTCGTTGTTACAACTAGCTGCAACAAATTGCGCCAGTACTCTTTTCTTACAAAGTAGGAATTGACTTTAAAAATTTTTTTTCTTGTTTTTTTATGTAACTTACGGAAGAGAATGTTTATTCATATAATTATGTAGAGCCAAATACTGAGAGACCAACAAAAGCAATTTTTTTTATCTTGTCATATGTTTCTGTAAAACTGTGTGTTCCATGTATCAAACATATTAATTTTCATTTTAGACAGTTGGTTGTACACTTGAGTTGATACATTAAATTTGATTTATCAGGTGAAGTTTATCAATAAATAACTATTAAAGAAAAAGAGAAAGGAAAGTAAGTAAACAATTATTTTTAATTTTCTGAAAAGTTACAGTTGCTTATGCAAAAAACAGCACGAGGCTTTTCCCCCCTCCCAATATTTAGTGATACCTTTGCCGAGCGAATGTGTTTAAGAATGCCTGTGATTTAATGTGGAGTAAGTAAGACATTAAGTCAATATTATATTATTATTGATATTACTTTCAGGTGATTCATTAATTAATCAATTGCATACCTATAATTTGTTTTAATCAATCTAATTTTTATCACAAGAAACATATTCTATACTTAGGTTTTTTATGTAGCAGTACTAAATATATGTAACTTAACCCATTAAACTAAACAACCGTGTATTTCTAAAACATTTTAAAATTCGAAGCACTCATTTCGATTAATGCATATACTAGTAATAAAAATATTAGGTGATATATTTTTTCAACGGAAAATTCGTTTCCTGATTTGAATCCTGCTCAAAGATATTCAAAAGGGATTTTGTAGTGATGAGACTTCGTCGATAACCGACGAGCTATTCACGTTTGAGAAACTTTCCAATAATACGATAAATTGGATCGATGGAACTTCGCAATAGAACTAACGTTTTGGATAAAAATTCACATTAATATAATGTGCATAAATAAGGATTTGATCTAGAACAGAGATGGACAAATAGCAGTCTACATATGGCTCGTAAAGGTTTTTTTTTTTTTTTTTTTTTTTTGCGATCCGCCAAGACAGAAAATCCGCTTTGGTCCGAGATTTCTTTATATTCCACTGCCAGAAAAAAATTCCTTTATAAAGAAAACAAAGCATTGGTGCTGAAATTAGCAGACCTATACGACCACCCAGGAGTGTGGTGTCAATAGAAGGTGGAAAACGAAGTTCCTAAAAATGTCTCTGCTAAGATTTAGAGTTCAGCCGCAGAATTTGGAGGAGGTTACAAGAAGACTTCAGCACTTATAGCAATTTAATTTAAATTCAATTTGCTCCAATTTCACATTACTAACGATATTAATACATTACCTAAAAAGCTGCAGTCGGAACTTATTGACTTGAAGTCACATCACAGTGTGAAGGAAATGTTCAATATTATGACATTAAAGTATCCGACTAAGTTCGGAACCGTGATTTTGCAAAAGCGTATAAATGGATAATACTTATGATAATTAGTGCCACTTAGATTGGAAAACGTATAAAAAATTGTTTTAAGAATAGTATTAAATAAAAAATTATTGAAGTACAATATTTTGACAAAAATGAACATAGAATGACCCATTTTCAAAATGTTCTCCTTTTATGAAAAATGCTTCTATTATAATATTTTTTTTGCCTGTGTATAGCTCAGACCTCTGCAAAGAGGCTAAACTAGAATTTTTGAAATATATAACTTAGAAGCTGATTTATCCATATTTTACTACATCAGAGGAGAGAAATTTTAAGAAAAAAACGCCGGTAATTATTTTAATGGGTGGTAACTCTGAAAATAATGTGAATTTTTCAAAAATCCTATTTCAGACTCTCTGAATAAGTCTTTACTTTATGTAAGCAAAATATTATTATAATAGAAGCAGATTTATAAGTGGAGAACGTTTAGAAAAAAGGTTGTTCTAAGTTAATTTTTTGCCAAAATATTGTATTTAAATCATTTTTTTGTCATAATGTCCTTAAAACAATTTTATACATGCATTCTATTCTAAGTAACATTAAATATCATGAAAATTATCTATTTATGCGCTTTTTTAAATTCACGGTTCCGAACGTAGTGAGATACCTTAAATAATTGCCCAACCCTGATTATGTGGATTCAAATAATGAATAGTTTTCTTTCAATTATACCACTTTTATACATATCGAAGTGTTTTTAGTATCTCTTATGTGACCATCAAGTTCATTTTCAAAGAACAGAAACACACACACAGTCTCACTGTTTTTTATACATATATCTATTTATTCATGTGAAAAGACAATGAATGACATACAGAGACAAGTTAGTATTCAAGCAGGAAATGGAACAGGTATATTTCTATTGTTTACATAAACAGCATCAAATACAGAGGTGATCTCAACAATTCAAAATGGCGATGTAATTGCATTGAAGGCGGGAAGAAAGGGGTGTTGCTAACATTTTCTAATGAACATTTACGACAGAAAAAACTAGTCTCACCACAAATACGCACTTCAACTAAGCTATTAAAAGAGTTTTCACTATTATTAAGATTATAAAAATTCCGTAGAATATTACGACGTATTAGATTTCAAAACCAACGAGTTAGAGAAAAGTAGGAAGTGTAGATAATTACAAAGAAAATTTGGCAACAAGCGGAAAGGTTTAAATTTTTTATGACTATATAAACATATTTTCAAGGTATATAAACAATGGACACGTAATGTTATATTAATATATTCAGATTTTGAATGTCCATGGTTTTTAAGTCTCTGAAATTTGGTGATTACAGTAAAAAGTAGTATTTATTAAAGTTTTTTTATTTGAAATTATTATTTGAGACGTGTATTTTTCTAATTTTAAGTAAAAACTTATGTACTATGAAAGACACGCATCTTTAAAACAATTAATGACTAATTTTAAAACGTTAATAATTACAGATAATTTATGGTGCTTTTCCGCTTCGCCAGCGCAGTCGATAAAGTCGCCAACAATGATACAACCGACGCAATACGGAATATTCTCACTAGTAACTTTTTACCACCACATCTTCAAAACAAGTCGTGGTCTTTTCTTATCAACGTCTTTTTCATAATATATCAAAAATGAATGACAAGCCATTGAGAATTACTATTTATTAATATTTTTTAAGTGCATATTTATGTTGTAGCCCACAACGCTAAATTGGCGAGATTTGCGCCAGCGAAACGGAAAAGTACCTAATTTATTTTTGCACGAATTTTATAGATTTTTGAATACTAATTACTTTTATATACTTATATTCTCAGTTAAGACTAGAATAATTTAGCATATAAATGCAGTCAAAATACCAAAATTTTATGTATAATTATTTCATTGAAACGAAAATCTTTTTAATTTTTCAGATAACAGACTGCAGTGATATCTGATTAAAAATAATCATTCATCAAAGTTTTAATTATTTTTTGATAAAATTTCAGTATTTTCTCAATTTCATTTTTTGCGATTAAACACATACATCACTTTGTACTTAATTGTATTACACTATATTGAAGGCTACAAACTAATAAGTATTTGGCAATATTTATAATAATTTGTACTAATATACGCAGAATACCTAACATTTAGAAAGACAATAAATATTAAGCACAGGTATAGGAAACGTGCTATATTTTTTTGTTTAAAAATAAAAGCACATAAGAACCGGGAAAACACTTGGTATGAATATATACAATAAAATTTACAAATGATATTTCTCGTAGTTTCTCTTCTTCATCGACACTTTTCTTTCAAGACAAATAAAAAATTAAATACTCTCCTAATTTACAAATAAATGAAACATTGATTGCATAAGATCTGATTTTGTAGACCTCGGAAGATTATTTAAATAAAAAAAAAAGTCTCCGAAACTGCAAAACCAGTGATAATAAGATATTGGAAGAATTTTAGTACTGGATGTGTTTATAATGCTCAGAGTATTGCCAGAAATGACAGACACTTTAAAAACAATAATTTTATACTAATACTAATTTCTTTTTAGAGTTCTTAGTAAAATTGCATGAAAAAAAGTAACTATAATTTTTCCTTAAAGAATCAGCAATTTCGTAATTCCAAAAACATATAAATAACTTTTTTTGGTACTTATGTATTATCGCAACAATTGCGAACTCAATTAATAACTCGCCAAGTTGGCGACCCCGATTTCAAATGTTTCGTACGCGCTGAATTGGCATCAATTTGCTTCGTTTAATATAATGTCGCCAATAGGTTGCGATAATACGTAAATACATTTTTTTATACAAACATGGTAACAGTATTCACTCATTATGATTTTTTTTGTCAGCAATTCCTTTCACTCCATTATAAACAATTCCAGTGTTAAAGACGATAAGAAAACATACAATAACAAAAATATTTTTTACAAGTCCATAAACATAAAAGAATATAAATTAATCAGCAATCGACTTAAAAAAATATCGAATGACTTTTATCACAGGTATAAAAAACACTTCCGAAACATAAGTTTCCTTCTTCGGAGCACTTCAACTCCTCTCTTTCATCAAAATGTGCCATTTTTAAGTCTGTACTTAAGCACACATATCAACTTCTGCTCTTCAATGCAGAATTAAGAACTGTGTCCATTGAATGCACGATGGATCAATACATTACGGTAAATTGAATAATGTCCAAACAGTACATATGGTGAAACGAAGGGAAATATAGGAAAAAATAGAAGACTTGTTCACTTGGGGACAAATATGCTGTGAAAAAGGCTTGCAGTGAGATGAAGGTTTTCTGATGACTAAATTCAAATACGTCCTGAAAAGAAAAAAAAGAACACTAAGAATTTTATATTAACCATCAATTTTAAACAACATAGCATTTAAAAGACTGAAAAGAAAACTAAGTGAATCAAACAATAATAATAAAAATAAATAATTTTTAGAGGATTTCATAAATCCACTACGCTGAGAAGTATTTTAGATCCATCCATGAAGTAGAGTAGTTCATTATTTCATAGGAAGAAGTGGAGGAAACTAATTAATTTTCAAAAGTTATGAAAGTAATGTATGCGATGCTAATATCATATAATAATATTTATCCAATATTCGAAAGGGAATTTTTAAATTGTGTTCTAAGATTCAAGTGAAAAACACTCTTAATACAATGCGGTAACCTACTAAGCCAACAAATACCATTGGCGTAACGTGCACCCCCACATCGCGGGGGGTTTCTAGGAGGCCCAAAGCCTGGGGTTGAAACAAGTATGTATTTGGGCTTGGAGTCCAAACTCTGACTCTGCAGGGGGCTCTAATATTCTCCGTTAAGCCACTGGCAAGTACGTTTAATCTACATGCATTCAAACAAAAATAGAACCATCGAATAAATACCACGTGTTTTGGGCAGAGTTAAAGTTGTTCTTGTGGTGGTCGATCTATACAACACGAAAAACTATTTACAATTTTTTGAATAAAATAACTGAAGAGAAATGTCGTAGATGTAGGCATTATAAAAGTATAATAAAATTCTAATTAAATAAATCATAAGAAAAAAAACAGGATATAAAAACTATTATTATAAATACCTAAGAATGAACAATTCTGAAATTGAAATATTACACAAATACAAATTGTTTTTAAGACACAAAGTAAAAAAAATGAAATGTAAAGGTATTTCAACAGCTTCTGTAGCAAAATAAATGTGTTGAAAATTTGTTGACTAAAATTCAGTTTCCTATAATTTCTTTTCAAATATTTGTGTGTAGTAGGTGTTTTTTTTTTTTTCGAAATTCTTTCAGCATACTTTTAAATTCACAAAAAAATAACTGCTGGTGTATCATTTGCAAATTGCCTTATATAATTCAACACTATAAATTTTAAAACATCCATAAACAAATCCTTTAAAATTTAATACTGATTAAAAATATTCAGAAATTTTTGAATTCTTTAATTTTTTTTAAAATTTTGGCCGATTATAATCAATAATCAATTAAATTCAATAATATCAAAACCACAGAATTCACTTTTTTTTTAAGATAGGAGGTTTCAGCTCAATTGTAATCTTCATCATTTGAATATGGTTTAAAATTAAGAGATTCATCGCCAATAGCTCTCATGTGTCCTCGAAGAATGATAAGAATGATACCAATAAAATATCTAATTGGTAAATCTCTTGAATTCACAAAATCTAGCGCTAAATAATCGACTGTTTAAAAAAATTGTACTACTAACAGCTATTTTTAATCTTTCTCTTTTACTGTAATCAGTAGCTTTGTTTCAAAGATCAACCAAGAGAAAATATTCAGAAGTTCCTAAACGAAATTATCACCAGGTTAAATTCAGAAGACATCTGGAAGTAGTTTGAAAAGAACGAGTATATTTTCTCCTTTCATGCGAAATTTGTAAAGAGTGTTTTTTTTCCAGGTATAGAAGTTTAAGTTGGCATTACTTTCCAAGATGGCGACCGATTTAACAGCAGTCAAGTGATTTATTCTCAGTTTGGTTTGGCAATTCATCAAAACGATCATCAAGCAAGGCGTAGATTCGTCGAATGGGCCCATAACGAGATTGCCGTTGTTCCCGATTTTCATAAGCGAATTTTGTTTAGCGATGAAGCGCACTTCTGGTTGAATGGCTACGTCAACAAACAAAACTGCCACATTTGGAGTGAAGCACAAGTGTATGTCGAAACACCGTTACATCCAGAAAAACTGACCGTTTGGTGCGCTTTATGGGCTGGTGGAATCTTTCTTCAAAAACGATGAAGGCCACAACGTTACAGTCAATGGTGATCGGTATAGAGCCATGATTACTAACTTTTTCATTCCGGAATTGAACAATCATGAAGTCCAGGAGCTGTGGTTCCAACAAGACGGCACAACATGTCACACAGCTCGTGCCACAATCGATTTATTGAAAGACACGTTTGGTGACCGCCTAATTTCACGTTTTGGACCTGTGAATTGGCCTCCAAGATCTTGTGATTCAACACCGCTAGACTATTTTCTGTGGGGCTATGTAAAGTCATTGGTCTATGCGGATAAGCCACAAACGCTTGACCATTTGGAAGACAACATTCGCCGTGTTATTGCCGATATACGGCCACAAATGTTGGAAAAAGTCATCGAAAATTGGACGTCCAGATTAGACTACCTCCGAGCCAGCCGTGGCAGTGATATGCCAGAAATCATATTTAATATGTAATGCCACAAGATTATTTTTCGAATAAAAAAAATTCATGTCAATCGAATAATACATCGTTGTTCTATTGCAATTTAAAGTTCTATACCTCTAAAAAAATACCCTTTATTTTAAAAAAATCGTAGAACGTCACAGGATGTTAAAAAAATCTGACTCTCAATGCAAATAAATAGCAATTTCTAGAAAAAAAGCTTTTGTTTCCTTTCTTTTTACGTTTCATTTTGTGTGATAGATTGCAAAAAAATATATAAAATATTCCCCTTGTAGGTTGCTGTATCTGCTATAAATGTTCTGAATTCAATCGATCAAAATATATAAAAGAAATGCTCATAGACAGTAACACTGCCTGTATAAAGAGAGTTTGATTTTACAATCTGTGATTAGTTTTTAATAAATCAAGTTATGCAATCTTTATAGAATTTAAAAGCTTGAAAGCATTTAATTCTATAAAAAGCCTGAGGAGATTATTTATCCAAACTATATTACTAATATAAATTTAATTAAATGATTTTTATATCCGTAGAAAGAGAGAGAGAAATAAATTCTCAAAAATTCAATAATCTGTAACTTTCTGCGAGAAAGTGCGAATTCATTTGAGGTTCATTAAAATAATTTTAAAATAATACAAAATTCGTTCACACATAAACTTAACTATTTAGAATTTCGTACAATTGTGAATGTGAATAATAATGAATAACTAAAAATCAGTTGCATATTAACTGCGGCTGTAACTATGCTACAACTGTAATTGATAGTTTGAACCAAATATATTGTATTGTTCTACAATTTAAATAGGCCACAAAATACATCTCCGTTGATACAGGAAATAGAATCTACACATCTAATGTTGTTTAAGTGTCATCTCCAAGTACTCAGAATTCTAAAAAAAAGTTTCAAAACAAAACACCCACAACGAAAACTGAAGGAAGGTGTGATTTCATTATTAGTTTGTTTATCGTGTGAGGCACTAAAAAGTGTGCCTTTCTGAGACGTAATACTTTTTTAACCTTGGTTCATTGATTTACGCGCCTGTTTGCAAAACACAATTTTTTTTATTTCTTTTTTTCGTGGCAGAGCTCCGTCAATCTCTTTCTTTCAGAATATATTCTTTTTCCCTTCCTCTTTTGCTGGAATCTAGTGTCTCGAGTTCAAAGGCGAGACTTAGCTAACCCTAATGTTTAGAACGTGTGAGAAAAAAACCAAAAGAATCGGTATTTATATCGCGTTTCGTGGCAACGGCCTTACTATCGGGATCGAATCTTCTAACCATGGTTGGTTTTCATTCATGGAATCAAATTATAATTCATGTCTGGTTTTTAGTTTTGTTCTATTTGTGCCATTTCATCTTTTTTTTTAATATGATCGTATCGGCGATGAAAAATTCTAAATGATTATACAGAATATAAATAATTAATGTTCACTTTTTTTAAAAACAAAATAGAAGTACTACTAGGAAAATTTAAAAATTATATATACGAAAATTATAATTAAACTATTCATAGCATGGAGTTTCAAATTTGAAATTCATAGTACCGAAGCCGAACTGAAATTTAAAAGTTTACGAAAAAAAGATTAGTCTTTTTAAATCGTATTATCATCTTCATTAAATATAATCTTAATTTGAATATTACACCTTTTACGGTGAAAATAAAAAATCCTTTTTAAGATTTCATTTGTGTCTATATTTTTATTTTTATTTATCTTTACGAGATATTAGCTTGCAATGCTTGGTTTCGTGTTCGAATCAGAACGCTTATTTTCTCTGTTGCTTCATTTCTTTTTCTAAAATCTCGTCTTTGAGTTTTTTCCAATTCAAAATTTGCCGAAAAAAATTAAAAAGCTGTTTTCATTTTTTTTATTATAATAGAAACCAGCTGTAGTACATATATATTGTATTACACATTCTTGTATACACATGTCTGAAATCCGTATTTATTCACCATGATTTTCATTTTTTGAAATAGAGAGAGAGAACATGCACTTTTAAAGAGATTTTTTTAATTCAACAGATGATTTGAATCGCAATGAGATTGTTCAAAGATTATAAATATCACGTCCACTTTATCCAAAAAATAAATAAATAAATTATAATTTTCCTTTTCACACACATTTTAAGCATAATTTCTGTTCATAATTTAGATTTTTATTTCTTTCAAATTCGTACGTTACAACAATTTCGTAACATGTTATTATTCATCGAACTTACGTGACAATTTATAATTACCTTAAAATTCGGCGTCTAATGCGTACTTTTAACACAAAAAATAAGATCGAATTTTACGGGGGTGCGTTATACGCCGGGTATAAAAATGAGAGCTTCAAAGTAAAAAAAAATAGATGAACACTTCTACAAAGTTCGGAATACTGTTCATTTGAAAGAAAAGTCATACTATATGAACTTAAAGGGGTTGTTTTTTTATAGAAATATACTACTTTTTCAAAATCCTGGGATAATACCTCGAATAAATGGCTTTAAAAAATAATAACATTGCTAACGTACATTACAAGTTCCTTCGTAAAACAAAAGGGGGGACGTTATACGGCGAATATACCTAAATATTAAAAAACACAGCTTGAAAGTATGGGTGGGCGTTATACGCCAGATTTTACGGTAAATCCTCGTGTAATATGTCAAAAATGTCACCCTTGTTACTAAACAAGGTTCAAAATTTCGTTTTTTAAATGAAACAAAACACACAGCTCCAGCACAAATAATTATTCTTGTCTTGTCTAGGGATTTAATGCAGTTCTATATTAGTCCAAAAGCCCCCAATAACAAGCAAGGCTAGGTCTGGAGCTTGATGACTGTAAAGAATGTCCTGTAGTGATGCATCAAGTTTAAAAAGAGATAAAAGAATGTACCCTAGCAGTCAAAAATATGGTCAGTGGTAATCGGGTTTGCGGACAATTTCTGCAGATGGGGTAAGATCGGGAATTATATGAAGATATTTCCATACCTTTTTCAAATAACCCTGCGTGCGGAGTCCTGTTACTATGGATGACACATTTCTGGGGCAATTGAGCTCCGGGATCGTTAGTTTTTTGAAACATTGGTTACAAATTTTGCGCTTGGCGACCGTGTTTGCATCCTCAATGGAAGGCTGATTCAAATTTCGTGCCCCCTTATGTAGAACGTCCACACATGCATTTCCTCCAATGCCCGCGTGGGCATTTGGTTTATTCATCTGCCTGAGGAGAACGTTAATGCCTCGTGTCAGATTGGTATCTCCATAGCAAACGGCTTAGAGAGCTGATTCTGAGCCTGAGAATATTACGAGATTTTCCGTTACATCATCCAGAAAATGTGATAATACGTAAAAAGAGAGGGCTTTTCCTGTATTGCAATTAATTCGTAAATGAAGTTTGATGGTATTTCGCCAGTAGGAATTTTGAGTTCACCGGAAGGGTAAATGAGTTGGATTCGTACACCTCCTCTGGCAAAGGATTTATCTGAGGAACCATCTGTAAAAATAATTACGCGGTTTCCCTGAGAGAGTGAATGGATTGTATCGACATTTTTCTGCAATAAAGCTTGGGTAAGTAAATAAACTGTATGAATTATTTTTCAGAATGAAAAAAAAACACGGACCAGTCTGCATAAATGTAAAATTATGCATTCATTAAATTTATTAAAATGTTCCCAGTAATGGTTTCAGATGAGACACAAAAAGAATTATTTCAGCTAAATTTAAGGAATTTC
Source organism: Trichonephila clavipes (assembly GCA_019973935.1). Lineage (NCBI taxonomy): Eukaryota > Metazoa > Arthropoda > Arachnida > Araneae > Nephilidae > Trichonephila > Trichonephila clavipes. Next base: position 611,749 of record BMAU01018231.1, on the reverse strand, counting down.
TTTAAAATGTAAAATATTACTCCTATTTTTAAGACAATTAGCTGTAACTAAGTAAATCATACAGTGGCATATTACAGGAAGTTAGTATATTTCTAGAACTACAACCCTTTAAGTTCATTACAGGTATGTTACTTCTTTTAAATAAACAGTTTTTCCACATATATAGAAGATTAATTTTTTTATTCTCATTTCTTTTTTCTATTTTTGAAGCTATCAATTTTATAATCGGCATATAATGCGGACCCGTAAATTTCGATCTTATTTTTTGAGTTAAAGTGCGCGTTATATACACTGGATTTTACGGTATTTGTATAGATATAAATAATAAAGAATCGCGAAAGAACCGTTATTTATCTAGTAGCAAATAATGAGAAAAATAGGTTTAGGTTAGTTTTCTGTTCCGTTTGATGTTCTTTGAAAACTATTGCAAAAAAGATGAAAGCTTCCAATTGTTACTCATGATAATAACGGAAGAAAGAAAGCTCCTTTACGTGAATAATCAAAAAAAAAAGAAAAGAAAACTTAAAATTATTAGTCACAGATGTTTCCTATCAGTTTAAGAAATGTCGAAAACTGAATTATAAAGGTTACGGATAATAAATTCTTATTTTGGAATAACTTGGGAAAATGAAAATTGCTCTTACACTTGTTATGACCAATAAGCATTATAAATTTCATTTAATAAACTTTATACAATAAGACTTTATTTTGACAATAATGAATATAACTAAACGTAAGACAATTACAGAAATCGCGTTCTTATTTATGAAAACAAATAATTCAGTGGCGTACACAGACCTCTTATATGGTGGTGCTGTGGGGGGATTCTAAAATACGCGTAAAGGTAAGCGTGAAACAATAACCTCTATGGCAGCGGTTCTTAAACGGTGGTCCGTGGAACTCTGGGGGTTCAAAACGCCAATCTAGAGGGTCCGCGAATGTCTCTTTTTTAATGTTAAAATTTCCCGATTCTACTGACTTTGAATGGCCTCGCGGATAAAATTACTAGATGTGTTCCAAGGCTAGGTCACTAATTTGCCCCAAATTGTTAGATGTGTTCCTAGGCTAGGTCACAAACTTGCTTCCAATGAAAAAACTATTAGAACCTGTTTTTCGCAGTGGTGTAACGTATACCCCCGCATTGTGGAAGGTCCAGGGTTCTAGGGGGCCTAAAGTCTGACTGACGCTACGTAAGATCCAGCTTGGGGCCCGAAATCTGATTTTGCAGGGGTTGCCTGCAAAATCAGATTTCTTTTACGCCACTGGTACTGCGATACAAAATATTAATTTAGTTTTAACTGGATTTTAAATAGAAGTTTACCGTTTTCTTAAAGGGAAAAAGATGTGCTAAAGTCTGCTTAAGTAGCAGAGACAGTCTTAGGATTATTGAGGAACCTTTAAATCACTCTGCCATGGCTTGGGAGTCAGAGAGGGTGTTCAAATTCTTGGGGGTCCACTAGTGACGTAAAGAACATTTGGAACTCTCTGCAAAGTCAGGTTTGGGGCCCCCAGTTGGATTTTACGAAGGGTAGGTACTCAGCGGCAGCCAGGCTTTGGGGCCCCCTAGAACGCTGCCCCACAGCAATGTGGGTGTACGTTACGCCACAGGGGTCCGCGATGTCAGGCTGATACATAAAAGGGGCCCGCGTCGATCGAAAGTTTGAGAACCGCTGCTCTTCAGTTAAAATTAAAATTTTGATGGTCTATGGGGGTGAATTTCTTAACCTTGGGTACGCCTATTTCATCACCACATTTTTCTTCATATTTAAACAGATAACTAAAATAATAGTACCCAATGAAGAATTCTTGTTAGCACATAGAATGTAAATGGAAAAAAATATCTAAGCCTTATTATGAATATAAATTACAGGAAAAATTTTAACTAGAATTATTTCTATTTCTCCCACCACGACATATATATATATATATATATATATATATAAATGATATTTAAAAATTTGTATCATATATTAAGATAAAAATTCAGTATTATTCAAAATTTTGTCACTCATCACGCAGAACAATTTAGCAGAGAAAAAATTTAATAGTTTAACAAGATTACGTGCAGCTTATGAGAGTATAATTTTATTTATACTAACACACACAGTTTAGTTTTACATAAAATAACTAATTCAAATAATAATTATTTTTTATAATAAAACCGCAAATATTATGATTAAATCTACGTTTTCAAGATTATCAAAAGATTTAAAAATAATGTGGGCGTATTTAAACAGATGTTGACTAATTCTAAAAGATACATCAGATACAAAGTTCATGATAAATTAAATAATGCAAGATAACTGACTTATCGATGACGTCTTTAATTAAAAAGTTCAGAGAATTCAGAAAAGAAATCATCAAGTGAAAAAAAATCAAGTGTATTTCGCCTTAATGACTGCGATAAGAATTTTTAAAAATGTACTTACTTAAAATGAAAATTGAATGTTAAATTAAGAAATATATCAGATAGAAAATTTTTTTTTACACATGATTATTTTAATAGTTCTTTAAATAAATTTAGGCACTAAACTTAAGTGAGACAATTCTTAGAACCTTTTAAATTAATTTTCTATTATTTGCTTCATTTTTAACATGCGTCCATAATGAATTCAGGAAGACAAAAAATACTTTTACAGGATAAAAAACTAATAGGATAAAATTATAAAATCCGAACTTAATTATACTGAACATTTGATTATGTTAACAATACAAATGAATATCATTCTATTCTATAATTTTTAACTTTTTTATCTTCCAAAATAAACTTGATTCTGTAATAGAATTTTAATGATATTTCATAGAAAAACTAACACAATTTTTTCATTGAGAAAATATTTATAGAAATTTTAATTTAACGGAAAAATAATTTAATAAGTTCTTTAAAAAATCTTATTTACCAATACATGAAAATATTCTTTTTTAAAAAAATATAAATAAAAATTTAAAAATATAAACAGATAAAAAATTGATACAAATTTGTAATTTTTTTTATAATTTCACTTTTCTATATTATTACTTTCAAATTTTTATTACAATGCGTTTGGATTTGAAAAACATCAGAATTAGAAGAACAGCGAGGTAAAAATACCCAGAATACGAATCAAGACAGGTAATTTTAGAAATATACAGTATGAAACTTGTAATCTCAATGATATTTAACATAAACACAATTAACTAACTTCCTGATAATAATTAAAATATTGTTTCACTGGTATAAATAAAGCATTTTGAATAACAGTTTTGGGAATAGTTCTAAAGAAAGAACACTCTGAGAGACTGAGAAATTAATTATGTACATTTTTCTAAATGTAAAAACTTAATTGAATATTCGTATTTTGAGAGTAAAAAATATTCCAAAATATAGTAACAATTTAAATAATTAGTACTCTCAAGCCAAAATAACATTGAGTTGTTAAATTAAATATATTACAGTTACTTTTTTGAGAAGTGGATTTTATTACATAAAAATTTAGAGATTAGAAATTGCTAAGAAACGTTATTTCATTTAGGTTCAATTAATTCTCTTCTAGACGCTGCTATTTAAGTGGTCTATTCTAAAATACTAAGACACACCGTGGGAGAATTATAATGCTTCAGCAGACATTGACTGTGCATTCAAGACGCAAATATTTTATTTTTCCATATTAAAACTTAAACCGAAAATTACACATATCAATGAAACGTATCCAGAATTCTGAGGAAAATTTGTGATATTAACGAACAAAATTATTTAGATTTTTATTAGTTTATCAAGGAAACACTCTAAAGTAATTTTATAAAAAAAATAATATATATTTATTAATGTATATATATTAAAGTTTCAATTTGAGTACTATGTGTTGTAGTTTGACACATTAGTTCTCACGTTAATCTGAATATAAATATATAAGATACAGTGTTAATATATATATATATATATATATATAAGAAAAGGCAATAAAATTCTAAATCAATTAATAATTTCTACCGAAATGATATTTTTAATATCAAATTTTATAACTGATATGCCATTCTGTGTCAGCCTTCTTCATTAATAAATTGCACAATAAAAATATTTTGCTAGCATGATAATTTTAATTCTAGGCGAAAATTGAAACACTAATGTATCTGAAGTGAATTAGTTAAAAGAAGTTGGCAAAAAATAATATAAATCATAAATCCATCGTTACAAGAAAAAAAATTTAAACAAAATTAAAATAGCATTAGACCACCGCAACATTTGACCACTTCATATTTTAAAGAAAATTTTTTAATATTATTTATTCATTAAGCGTTAGAAAATTAAAATTAGCCCTGAAACTGATTCGCGCGCGTAACAAAATTTAGAATGGTTGCAGACGATTTCTACACATATTCGAATTCGGCAATAAATTCATTCAGAATGCGATTAGTTACGACAGGCATCCAACTCCATTCATATTTTGTTAAAAAAATACACGAATTTTTTTTTATTGGCGCTGATTAACAAAATTCATTTTTAATCCCTCGATAAACATTATTTTAAAGTTAATAAACTGGTTTGCAAATGAGCTATTCATGTTTTATCTGCCAATGAAATTTTTATTTATATGAAGAAATAATCGTCAATCAATGAATTACTATTTTTAAACAAGAGAACCATTATTTGTAATTTATATATTTTTTCTCTTTTATTTAATGATACGGTAAACGCATTAAGTATCTATTAATAACATATAACGCACATTCAACTATTTTATACCTAAGACGTATTTTATATCTAAAAGGTTTTAAAATATATTGTTACATTTTATACCAAACGTAAGATCCAGTGCATCACGCGAACCTATACTTTCAAGATGCCTTTTTTTAATTTTTAGGTATTTTCGCCGTATAATGCACATCCCATCTTTTACGATGAAAAGTTATTTATTCGAGATATCTCAATTTTTAGGGGAAAAATATACTTCGAAAACTACAACCCACTAATTTCATAAGGGGTTCCATTTCTTTTGCACAATAGATATTTCGATTTATGTAGAAGTTTTTTATGCTCCTTTTTTTAAGCTATCAATTTTTATTTACAACGTATAACGCGCCCCTGTAAATTTCAACCTAGTTTTTTGTGTTAAAAGTGCGGGTTATAAGGTATATTTCTCAAAAAGTACATTCAGTGCCTATTCTGTATTTCAAAAAAAAAAAAACTCAACGCCAGCGATACTCAATCTGCGGCCCACCGAGCCTTTTTAAGTGACCCGGTCATGGCCCACTGCTCTGAGAAATCCGCTTATTTAAGAACATTGTATTAAAAGTTTGGTGGGAAATTCTTTGTCAAGAAATCAAATATATCAATTTTACTTTTTGCTATCTGTGTCGAACGGGTACGAATTCTTTTTGGAACGGTTACGGTTAGTGATAACAGACAACAGTGGAGTAGCCACAATTTTATGGGTGCAACTAATTTTTAACTATTTTTCATATCTTGCAAGCAAAAAATATTCGAAAATATATCGCTTCAAGATGATTAGGAGGTTGACTATTTTGTAGTGAAAAACAAACATGGATAAATAATGGTTTCATTTGTCACGAAAGGGCTGTATTTAAAAAGTACCAATAAACTGGAATCATTCAATGACACTTTTCCTCAAATATCTCTTTCAAGGGGTGATAAATAGGCTTTCTTGAATAATTTTTGAAACAACATCTATGTGTTTTGTCAGTGGTAATATCCCAGCGGTAACAAAAGATATGCTATGAAGTTTGCTGTATTATTGGTAAACATAAGAAACCGTTTACTGATGTAGAAATTGTGAAGGAGTGATTTTTAAATACTTCTAATTTAGTGTTAGCGACAAAAATAAAAAATAATAATTAAAAAAAAGCAAAACAGGAGTTATAACATTTTGATCAATTTTCCACATTTTAAATTTCCAATGTTATTTTGGTCTTAAAGCATTTCTCTCCCCCCCCCCGCCTCCCCATTTATCCTTATGATGCGGCCCGCGTGAAATAGCTGACATATGTATGCGGCCCAGCAGATAAAAAGGTTGAGTACCCTTGCTCTACGTGTTTAAAGTAGCGTAAAATCCGGAATATAACGCGCATTTCCCAACACAAAAAAAGATCGAAATTTACGGGTGCACGTTGTATACCGGGTATAAAATTGATAGCTTTAAAAATTTTAAAAAAAGGGATAAGCATAAAAAACTTAGACTAGTATATACAGCAAAATAATGTTTATTTAATACAAATGGCATACTTAAGGAACTTAAAAAAATTGTAGTTGTAGAAGTCAGTAGTGTAACGGACACCCCGTCATTGCGGGGGATGGGGGCAGGACTCTTTGGGGCCCAACCTTGACTTTGAAAGGGGCCCTAAGAGTCTCCGGTAAGCCAATGCTGGAAGTATACTATTTTTACAAAAGCCTATGATATCTCGAATAACTGGCTTTAAAACATAAGAGCATTGCATACGTACATTTTGGGTTTCTTCGTAAAAATGAGGGTGGCCGCTATACCTAAATTTTTTTTAAAAATGCAGCTTGAAAGTATAGGTGCGCGTTATACGCCGGATTTTACAGTATTCCACCATAAAAACTCATAGATAAGATAGTGGGATATAAAACTAGCCGAAAAATCTAAATAATTAATAGTTTGCATTTGAGGTTTCATTTTTAAGCACCAATATTAACATTGGATTAACACAATGCACTTATAATCTCTATATTTTTCAAAATGTACAAGTCATAGTTTGGCTACAATTCTAAGTACGGCAATTCAGTGAACTTCAGAAAAATTGTTCAATTTTAAGCAATTCGCGTATACTGTGTGAATAATTCAGACATAAATCCAATTTCAGACGAATTGATGTCAAAACGGAGTATAAAAGTCTGGGAACCTTTTTCACGGTTAACCACATCTTATAAGATCTCTTCTACGAAAAAAAAATTATGTGAAACAAACAAGAAGGTCCTCAACCTTTTTGAAGACGACATAAGAAGAGCTTTTACGCAGTTTCTGTAGACTACAAAAAAAAATTAAAGGGGGAAAAAAACCTCATATAAAGCGTTCCACTTTTTGCCCAAACAAACTTACCCCTTCATTGGACACTTACTCGGATATATAACTTCAAGAAAAATACAAATAAAAGCAAAAATGCCTAAGTGGGTCCTGATTAACGTAACAATCACCCTGCTGTATGTGCACTTTCTATTTTATTTATAACAGATCTTAATATTTTTTTATGCATTTCATTCCTTGCTGAAGTTCACATGGGTTTTTAAGCATCAATCCAGAATGAATTCAGTCAAAAACTGAAAAAAATGTCAGTTTTTTTCTTTTATTTTGTTGTAGCTTTTTTTAAATTCTGGCTTGAGTTCAAATGGGTTGTTTTCATACATTTTTTTCCCATCCTTCTTCTATGCTTGTAACAGTCAACTGGTTTGAACAGCGCCAACATGTGTTCGAGCGCGTAATAAAATTTTTGAATTATTAGCACGCATATTGCTAAATTTCGTGCCTCTCATTCTTTATAAATTTCGCAAAAGACGTTTTTTTTTTCTCCTGCATTACTAACAAGAAGCGTTTATTCTGAGTTTAAATGCGTGATAAATTATCGAGGAAGTAATTTAAATGTTTATTTTTCCAACATAAATGCATAATCATTGTGTAATATCGATAATTCGTACTTCGGCTCAAAGGTTATCCATGTTTAAAAATAGGGGAGAAAACACGATGTTTTTAAAAAATGTGGACTCTTTTAAATAGAAGATAGTAGTTTCTTTTAAAAGTTCTTTATAAAAAGTTACGTATATTCCGGCCTATAACGCGTCTATACTTCCATACCGCAATTTTTGAGATTAAGATATATTCACCGTATAATGCACACTTTTTAGGGAGAAATCTGAAATGCACATGAGCAATGTTCTTATATTTTTAAGTCTAAAAATAATGGATACATAAAGCAACGAATGAAATTAAAACCTGACATACCTAAGGACCAAAAAAATTTTTTAGAAATAACATGCTTTTCACTTTATACACCGTAAAATCCGGTGTATAACGTACACTTTTATAACAATTAAGATCGAAATTTACGGGTGCACGTTATACATCGGGTTATAAAAAGGAGAGCTTTAAATGTAAAAAAAAAGATGAGCATAAAAAATTAGACCTCTACATAGATTAAAATACCGGTTTAAAAAAATGACACCAGTTGTAGTTCTGTGGGTATACTATTTTTTCAAAAGCCTAAATTAAATGACTTCAAAACATAAAAATATTGCATACATTCATTTCAAGTTTCCTCGTAAAAAAGGGGGTGCGCTTTATGCGTTATACCAAAAAAATCAGAGAGCCTCAATTGGTTAGATAATAACTAATGCACGCACCCCTTTTCAGCTTAAAATTCTTCTTTAGATATTTCTACATACGAAAAGCAAGTGCAACATATATTTTCTCATAATTACCGTAAAATCCGACGTATAAAACGCACTTTTTTCACAAAAAATAAGACCTAAAGTTAAGGATGAGCGTTATAAGCCGGGTATAAAAATCAGAGCTTTATAAATAGAAAAAAAAAAAGATAAGCATAAAAAAATGAGACTTCTACATAGATCGAAATACTGGTTTTTTTTAAAGGAATGACATTCCTTATGAACTTAATAAAAAGGATTGTAGTTCAAAAGTATACTATTTAATTTTCTAAAGCTTGGAATAATACCTTGAATAAATGACTGCAAAACATTACATTGCGCACATTTATTTTAGGTACCTTCGTAAAAAAAGGTGGGTGCGTGATACACGGCGAATATACCTAAATATTAAAAAGGCAGCTTGAAAGTTTCTGCGGGCGTTATGCACCAATGCCAGTTATACGCCATAGCATGTATTTAATTTTAAATAAAGCCATTTAACCAAGTTTTAAATTGAAGAATGGAAACAACCTTTATGTTTATTACGAAGATTTCTAGTTTTATTTTTGTTTTTCAAACACAATTAAAAAGAACTTTTAACTCCCCCTTTCACTTTCTGCTGGATAAAAAAAATTCTCCAAAAATCAACTTTAATACAACACTCATTCGATATCCACGTAATTTTGAATAGGTAAACAGAGAATTTTTCAAAGTACATAATCGAATTTCAGTTTATAATAAACTCATTCTGCAATGAATCAACTTCATCGGTGCCTTTCTATTTTAACCGTATAACAGTAAAAATTATAATCATACAAACTTAAAATAAAGCCCTGCGGTGCTTGATTTTTGTGCTAAATGGAGAATTTTTTCAAATACATCGTTTTTAATTATATGTATTGATACATAAATGAACTTTACCGGTAAAAAATGCTGTTTTTACCAAATTTATAGAGATAGTTGATGTAAAATTATTTCCTTTTCCCCCTTTTTTTAAAAACGCTTTTCTTTTTCTGTCGCTATTCATAAATGTCCAAAAAGGTTAAAAATTTCTCAAGAAACATGAAAGCTTGGTTGGTATTCTATATTGTTAATATTTTAATAGATTTTACATATTGCATTATTAGTTCTACCAATTAAAAATTTAATTTTTTACATGCAGTTCGAAATACAAATGCTACAGACAAATTTGGGAAAAATCAAGGCACAGTTCAAAAGTTTAACATTATTATCAAGTAGAATTTCTCAAAAATAAGAAAATATTTCAAGAGTTCGATGAATTTCTAATTCTTCACTATTTCGAGTTTTTGAAAAGTGAGAATTTAAATAAACAAATACATTCATTTTTTTTTAAAAAAAAAAGGAAAATTTCAAATTTTTTTATTAGTGTAAAAAAAAAATATATTTTCATCCAAATTCTCGTATTTTCAAATACACAAAACAACTCCATTCAATGTTTTCTGCTACAGAAACACAGTAAATTATTGATATTGACTTCGAAGAAATCATATTTTATAAACTTTCCACAATTTATAGGTCATACCAGTTGTATCAAATGATTTTTGTTACATTCATATCTTAATTAAAATTTTTATCATAAAATTTCTTACAAAACTTTTTTTAAGGATTACTCTTATTCCCTTCACTGTTTTATATATATATATATATATATATATATGAAAGAATCTAAGCAAATCAGTGGTATCTTTATTAAATACTAATTCTGATAAAATTTAGATTTTTAAGTTAAGATAAATAGTCCAGAATAAGAAAATGAAGATAGGAACTTAATAGTCCCAAATCTAAATTAGTCTGCACAAATTGTTTGTGTATTTAAAGACATAGTAGAGATCTACTCAATGCAGATTAAATGGAGATAATAATCTATCAATGTCGGAATGCATAAGTTGCCGTCTAGGCGAAAAATACGAATACATTTGCAATGCTAAAATTCGAGCTATAAAATAATAATAAGATTAAATCTGGATATTCTCCCCCTCAATGGGCTCATCTTCTTCAAATGGGTACGGGTGTCACAATACCGATGTGCCCTAGTGATTTTTCCTTTTACCAAGGGGTTTAGTGATTTTGGTAAACACGGGTGTGTCACCATCTCGGGGCACCCTAGTGATCCTTCTCTATTTTCGACCCTCCTTGTCATACATTTCCTCCATTTTTACAAAGCCACAGCTTTAAATATATTAAATGTACGTGGACAAAGTTATGTATTTGTTTTCATTAGATTATTGATCGATTATTAATATGTTTGGCGCAGTATAGCCGAAATTAGCTCTTCCGCCAATTTTCCACAATCACTCACTCACTGAATATTCTCATTCAAAATGTTAAGAATCTTTATCCCATTACTCATTATTTATTATACAGTAGTCCCGAAAAATCGGCCTCATATGAACGGAAAGGAGACTGAGTTTATGAAAATGCCGGGTTTTGGTGAATGAGATTAAAAAACAATAGGTACGAGTGCTTCCTCAGAAAATATTGTACTGCACTTGCATGTATTGTGTTCATGAGAATACAACAAAAAATAAACTGTCAAATATCCTTAAAAAGGTAAAAACAAATACGTACTTTAAGAAGGCATAGAGCAGAGCTGGCGAACGAGTGACACGCGTGCCATCAATGGAATGCGACAAAATATTCTGGGCACTTCAGTGATCAAAATAATTTGCATCTCATTTCAAAATGACTAGTTCACTATGAAGTGTCACGTGCAAACTCTAGTGATCGTTCGCTATTGTCTTGCCTTAGTTACGTCGTGGACTACAGCTGCTTACGATACAAAAATTTTCTATTAATAGCATAGTCAATTTCGTTGACACAACTGTATTTTAAAGTTTGTGTTATATTTACGATTTTTAACTGTTATTTAATATGGTTAGTTCCGCAAGGGAACATAAAAGTGCGAGATAGTAAGTGTAACAGAGAATTTCAAACTTGGTGAATCTAGATATATGGCATTATTAATAAAGGTGACAACAGCGGTGTGTGTTTTATGTTCTGGAATAGTGATATGCAGAACATCGCCTGTAAAATTGCATTCTGAAACAAAACACAAATCCTTTTGTCAAAAAAAAAACGAACCACAGCAAAAATAATTAAATGCTTAGAAACCATTTAGCAGATGACTCTAATTCAGCATGCATTCTTCTAAAAGTAACATCTTACAATCCTAATATAAAATATTTGCATTCCAATCTGCAACAACAGCAGTCACACTTATGTTACTTTAATTTGAATTACACGTATAACTAAAACATTTACGACTATACAGTACACACAAAAAGTATTTTTTCGTAGTACATAAAGTGTTTTGAGAGAGAGAGTTTCTAGTATTTATTTTTATTATTTTTCCAATTCAGAAGTCAAAATTATTTGACGGCACGTCTACACCCCATTACACACTTCTTCAGAAAAAATGGCACGTTGATCCAAAAAGGTTCGGCAACCCCTGTCATAGAGCATTTACACCATGAAAATGAAAATTAATTAACTCATAGTATGCAGTAATATACCCTGATCATACACACCTCAGAAAAATGCTTTACGAAGACATAACGTGCAGTCTTCAATGAAAAAATTAAGTAGGCGAATTTGCAAATACTGACTACTTTTTTTTAAAGAAATGCGTATGCCCTGTTCTCTCTCTCTTCCGTACTGCACTCCAGTTCTGCTGTTTCAGCACGAAGACGAAGGAATAGTAAGTTCGAATTATATCCGGACTTTCCAGTCTTCGGGACTCTGCTGTCATATGTTTCGAATCTACACTATTTCACAAACATAACACCAAAATTAGTTTCTCTTAAATATTTCTTGAAAGCATTTTTAAATTACTTTCTCAAAAAAAAGTTTGCACAAAAGAAAAAATTATTTATACAACATTCAATTCCTGTAATTAGTATCTATTATAAAAGAAAATATATAATGTGTTACAGAGATAACACATATTTATATTCAAAAACCATATTAGTATTTTATAAAAACGAAAATTTTCATATATAAAAAAAAATCTCGAAAAGCCTTTTCACTTATTAATTTTATATACGGGTATACAATCCAATAAATATCTTCATTAACATTTATTTCATTTATTCAACGTAAGTTAATTTTTCATACATCATGTTAACACAGATTTACTTTAAAATACAGAATCGTATAATAAATACACAAAGTTTACGCAGTAGAAAACGAGTGTCATGTACGTTTTACATTTTGAATCAAAATTAATTTTGCAACCTCCGGAACGATAAAAAAAAAAACTTCAAAGAAAATTTCCAAACCCAATATTTAAACATAAATAAACAAAAGAAAAAGCTTCTTTTTTGTTTTTCTAACACGCTTTTATAATTTAAAAATCAATCTTTTACATGAAGCTTAGAAATCGATTACTAACTTGAGGATCAAACGAAACACACTCGATATATCAACTTTTCAAAAAGGAAATCAGGAAATCACAAACCTTACCCCGCATTCGAAAGTCTTTCCCCCCCTGTTTTGGGCAAGAAAAAAAAGGGACTTAACCTTGTTGAAGTCAAGGATATACATTACTGCAATCGCTTTCAAGTGGTGAAAGTAACGTTTTACTTTCAAGTACGCTCAAATGGAAAGATTACATGCCAAGTCCGAGCAAGTTGTGCTTTGAAGGGAAAAAAATCTCAGTGGCGTGTTATATTACATAATTTCTGATTTTTATAAAGAATTAGTTCGTTTCTTTTTAAGTCTTAGCGAGATTAAATCTATTTCCAAATAAAATATAATACATTTGGAATTGTTTCAAAATAGAATGGGATAAGAACGAAGTATATGTTATATATATATATATATATATATATATATATATATATATATCTTCTTGGTTTTCATTTTTGAAATATACTTTTGGAAGCTAAAAAACAGAATTTGTATTAATCTCATGCATTATAGCAAAAATTACAATTCTTTTTTTTTTCTTCTTACTTTCTATTAATTTTTTATATATATTTAAAGAATTTTTGCCTTCAAGAAAAATTAATATGGTTTTTTAATCAATAAAGAAATAATGCTCAAATCGTAATAATTTTAAACAATGTATACAAATAATACATACATTTTTGGAATATACATACAATCCAGTAAGAGTAAAACCCATTGTCCATTTATACATAATTTATTTTCAATAAAGCAAACAAAAATGAAATATAAATTTATACTGTTATGGGGTTTTTATATCACATTCGTAAAACATACCAGAAATAAACCATAAGTATCATATTTTTCAAATTTGTGATCTCAACAAATATTGAAACTAGTTTTTAAAAAGAATTTATTTGATTCTACAATAAACTAAAACATATTTCGACTTTTTAAATGTTTAGTTTAATATAATTATTCAGTTCTATCAGTCTCATAAGGAAATGAAATTTTATTTAAGTATTCTCTGAGCGATATCAAGGAACTGTAAAACTGTTTGAAGAGCAATGGATATCTGATCAAATCGTGTGATTACAAGCAATCATAACTAAGAATTTTGAATCTTAATTGATCTGACACCAGCAATTCTGATCTAAATAAATTGCTACTTAGAAGGTCACGACACAATGAAATGAAGATTATTTGAATAAAGTGAGATGGGTGAAGTTAAATTATTATGAAACGGAAAAGGAATTATAAACATTTTGGAACATTTCGAATTAATGTTCTAAAAACTTATATTATCCGATGATTTTACATAATCAGTAATAAGATTTTTTAAAAAAATAAACAAATACAAATGTTATATAAAATATCCGATAGTTATAATTTGTACTTTTTTTTTTAAGTAGTATGCATGCTATTTAATTCAGGTGTTCAAATGATGCAATATTAAAGATAATTATTTAAAAAAGAACAGCTAAAGTTTATACAATTTCTGCACGCATTGTGATACCATATTATAATAATTTACATCAAAATCAGATTATTACGATATATTATTATTAATATCTTGTTTATAAGATCATAAATCAGATATTAAAACATAAATAAGATTATTTTACAGCTAGGAAATATAACCCTTGTATAAAAATAAAATACAGAATAGAGTACTGTTTTAAGAATGTACTATAATTTAACAGAAGTATTTAATTATACTTAATAAAGAACATAGAAAAAGAGCACAACTCACCGCCTGCAAGACAAACGTTTTTGGAATCCTGAGATAGCACAATCAACCGCTGCTTTTTTATTTGACTTTTTCGGCAGCGGTCTTCATTCACCGGAGCCACAATTCTTTTCAAATAAAATCACATTTTGTTTCCCTACCTACACTGAACAATAGTAACTAAAAACGAAACGAAATCAATCACGGAGCAGCAGCAACTTCTTCAGCAACTGCAACTGCACTCCGTGATGATGGGAATATTGACCGGTATCCACTTGCAGTGTTTCTTCTTGCTCCAGTCCTGGCAGTGCCATCGCAGGACCGTCTTCCGCACGAACCGGTGCGGCTTGCAGGACATGCCGCTCGGAAAGGAACACGAGCCGAGGGTCAAGCAAGACCCTTCTTTGATCCACCTCGGCCAGAACCTGAGGCCCAAGTCCTTCCATCGATAGGCTACCGGACAATACGTGTAAGCCCACAGCATTTGCTTAAACTTACGACGCATTTTCTTGCCAACCTTCATCCTAAACCTGCTGCCATCAGGCAGTTTTAATGCGTGCAGACGCAAGTGACGAATCTCTTTGGGCATTTTAGAGGAAGGAATCAACTTTCCACGCTTGGTTCTCTTGAAGCTGAATTCCACAGTTCCGTTAGGGTGCAAAATGCTCTCAAGAGGTCTTGTTTCGCTCATGAATTGCTTGTCAAAGTCTCTGTCCAGCCGTTCTCTAAGAGGCCGAGGACTCAGATCCTCGGGTTTGGGATCGTATCGCTTGTCCTTTGGTTCTATGAGGTCCAGAACGGGTAGGTCGTGGGATGGCACGGGTCTCATCCAGTTACGAGCTCCCCACGTTAAACGACAGTTTAGTAAAACTAGAAATAGAAGTATGTGAGCCACTAGCGCTGCACCACATTGTTGCAACGGTGCACTAAGAACCATCATCACAACTACAGTTGTTCTAATGCTTCCACTTCTGCAGTGTTTATTTGGTTTTAAGAGTTTTAGTTTTTATTGAGGGAATAGTCGGTAATTTTTTCAAGAAACACGACAATTTCACTTGATAAATATATGGTTGCACACTGACATTATGTCCATTAGAAGAATACGAAATTAGTACCCAATCATGTTCTGTAGACGACTACCTAGAATTATGTCCTAAGTTCTATGAAATCACTTTTGGCGCGAAGATTCTGAATGCTCATCACTTTACTAAGATCCAAATGCAGAATGTAATCCATAATTGAACATTTGCGTTGGAAAAAATCTTTAAAAGTTTCTACACTTTAGTTACTAAATCCTTGCACACATCAAATCAGAAATTTTACTTTCGAACTATGCACTTTAAATCCAAAACTTTGATAAACTAAGTTTATTTTTCTAAGCAACAGACATCAGTTTAATAATCCAGTGACCTACCTCCAGTTCCAAAAGAAAAGAAACAAATAAAAGGCGATGAAAATACAACTTTTTGTTATCTTTCTTCCAGGCGCTAATCATCGATTAATTCATCACCATCGAACGTCTTGTCAATATCGCTATCAATTTCATTCATGAAAAAAAGTAGCAAAACGCGGCATTTGCATTTCCTTACTACTGCAGGTCGTCCGTAGTAAAAAAAAAGGAGAGAATTTTATGAATGGGGGTTGAGTACGACACAGAGCAGCGAGTTTGATGCTTCAACCTGACGATCAGAAACAGACTGGTCTACGGAGTGGAGAACCCTGCTACTTCTCTCAAACGATCGCGCGTTTTTAGGGAGAAGGAAGGTGGGGGGTGTAGGCAGGGTAGGGAGAAGGAGGAAGGGTGGTGGATGGGGATGGGAGAATAGACTCTTTGGACGGTCGGTCGGAGCGGAGGGAGGAGAAAGTGAAGAGATTCTCGTCTGCCAGGAATGGGAAAGATTAGTTTTGATGTCGTTTGGTGAAGGATATTTTGAATTTTTTTGTGTGTGCGCGTGTTTATGTTTTGCATGACTTTTCGTTGGGAGTGTTGTAGAATTGGTTATGGTTATTAATTAGATCTAATGGTACTTCTGATAGAAATATTTTGTTACATCTGTATCAGTAAGGTGACCATTTTTTTTACAATGAAAAGGCGGACGAAAAATTAAAGAAAAATTACAACTTAAATATATGAAGCATTTTATTAATTGAAACAAAAATACATTAATTACGTGCTTACATTCTTTTTAAATATTATTTTAGGTGGGTATTTTTCCATTGAAAGAAATTTTTGTCAATATATCATTTTCTAATGTATCGGAAAGTTCGGGTAAAATATATCCTTCATACTGAATTTTACAGTAAGCACTGTAGCTAATATATTACATTCAATTTTGATTTCTCACTATTCACTTCACAAAAATCATTACCAACTGAAAAAAACTCTTTCAACTGCTGCATTAGTTCCAGGGCAGCACAACGTAAATTCAACAAGAATAATTACATTTTCATATGGAATGTGCTCATTTTTAAAATGGTTTAAGTAATTTCACCCATATTTTATCAATTTCTCAGCATGTTGGTTTTCCATTTGTTCTTATTTATTAGAATTTAAATATACATTCAGTCTTCTTTCTACTTTAAACATACAATTGTCACCGATTTTGATATCAGGCATTTCTTGCGATAAAAACTCAACGTAATTTTCTATATCTGACCAATTTACTTGCGACAAAGTCAAAAAATACTATCGAAAAATGTTAATTCCTGTGATATTTGTTTCAGACTATTCTTCGACATATTGAAAACATGTTTGGTTCGTCTCTGAATACAGAGATAAACAGATCAGTTTAAAAAAATTGAAAAAATGGACACTTTTCGAGGAAGGACAGAACCTATAAAAGGAGGACGGTTAGTCACCTTAGTATCAGGAACTATGTAAAACTCGTCTTATCTCTCCATTATTTTGAATTAATTACGGTCATTATTATAATTTCAATCTGAGGTAAAAAGAGGTAACTTTACGATTAATGTATATTTTTAAAGTATAAGTTATATATAAAAATATAAGGAAATTGAATATTTAAAATAAAACAAATTTCTGACACTGTTCTTTATGTCCGTAGAATTTACTACTGGCAATAGTAAAACTGATAGTCTTTCAAAAATTCTTCAGTTTACGTGAATGTAGATGCATTTTAACGCATTCAAATCACCACAATCCAGATATCATTTCGATCCGTTAATTCAAAACAAGCATTTGAGATGAAAAAAAATAACTATGAAATTTAATGTAAATTTCGTTTTTAAATGTGGTATTTGTTTTAAATATTTTAAAATATGTTTCACATCAGAGCTAAAATAATGTAAAAATACATAAACGTATTCCTTTTTTAAAAGGGTAACTTTGTTCCATTTTCATACTAAATTCATGCATCAACATACCCGCATAAATAGAGTTTATAACAAACAGTTATTATAAAACTCAGGATTTCTTCAAATGTATAACATCAGTTATGTATTTAAAAATATATCCGTACAAAGAAACTTATACATTTGTTAAATTGATACTGATTTTAAATCGATTTGCCGTGTTACAAATTTTGATGGTGGTATGCTTAGTTATGTATTTGCGCTGATACATAATCTATCCCGTTTCCTTCTTTTTTTTTTGAATATCCATTTTTTTTCCTTTTTGTGAATGAATATTGTCTGAAATATTTATTTCATAAAAAATAAACAGTTTCTGTTATTAATATTGACTTCGATGCGAATATAACTGTAAATAATTACAAAAATTCCTTTTTTGTTCAAATCTAAACCACCATCGATTCTTCCACACCAAATTCTCAACACATTTTTGTGAAAAAAATAAAAAAGTGTAAAATGGTTTATCGATATCTGATATTTGCGAAATGTTAAAAAAATTAAAAATGAGAACTAATAAAAAGTGAATCATTAATTTATTTTACCAGTATTAGAAACTTTTAAATACATACATGAACCTGTAATTGTTAGAATCATATTCAGTTTTCCCATTTCAACGAATGTTTCTACTTTCGATTCAAAACCGCACCCAATTTATTTTCAGTAGCATTAAGGAATCCGACTACGTTCGGAACCGTGATTTTGCAAAAGCGCATAAATGGATAATTTTCACGATATTTAGTGTCACTTAGATAAGAATACATGTATAAAATTGTTTTAAGGACATTATGACAAAAGAATTTATTTAAATACAATATTTTGGCAAAAAATTAACTTAGAATAATCTTTTTTCAAAATGTTCTTCTTTTGTGAAAAATGCTTCTATTATAATAATATTTTGCCTGTATATAGCTCAGACCTCTCTACAGAAGCTCAACTAGAATGTTTGAAAAATTCACATTATTTTCAGAGTTACCACCAATTGAAATAATTATTCGCGTTTTTTTCTTAAAATTGCTCCCCTCTGTTGTCGTAAAATATGGATAAACCCACTTCTAAGTCTTTTATTTCAGAATTCTAGTTGAGCCTCTGTAGAGTGGTTTGAGCTATATACAGACAAAATACACTGCTGGACAATTGCTAAGGACGGATAACACTATCATCCATAGCAACCACAAAATGAAAGGAAGCAAAATGTGGAAAATTAGAATAAGTGCCGGATATTAGTAAGAAGAAGTATGAGTATGCAAATTTTTTTTCCACGTCTGTTCATCACGTGATAGCGTTCATAAGAGCTTTAAAGGTTTTGACGCGTGTGTACAGTTGTTGTTTCAAGTCAAAGTTTTACAGGAAAGATTTAATAGACGAACTTAAAATTTTTGGCATGTCTTCCCGACATCACATAGATGATTTTATGCGTGGTCGAATTAATGGAAAGATCGAAGAAGGGCGAAAAATAACAGATGTTGCCAGGGAGTTCGACATCGCTCACAGCGTTGTTTCACGGCTGTGGAAGTCATTTAAAACTACTGGAATGTGTAGTAGACGGCACGGGGGAGGTCGTGTTAGAAGTACGATGCCTGCAGAAGACAGATATATCGTCCTATCAGCAAAAAGGAACAGGCGCACCACAGCTCAACAGGTGGCAAATCAATTTCTTGCTGCCTCAGGAAAGCAGATCTCCCGAAAAACTGTTGCCAGACGTTTGAGGGGAGGAGGACTATACGCACGCAGACCTGTTGTGTGTGTCCCATTGACCAGACAGCATCGTACTGCCCGTTTGCAATGGTGTGGTGAGCATCACAATTGGACTGAACAGGACTGGGCATGCGTACTATTCTCAGAGGAGAGTAGGTTCAGTCTGTCATCGGATTGTAGACGCCAACTGATCTGGCGCGAGAGTGGTACTGCTTATCATCCTGAAAATATCCAGGAAAAGGACCGATATCCGACATGCAGTATCATGGTGTGGGCCGGCATCATGATCAATAGCCGCACGCGCCTACATGTGGTTGCGAATGGGACTATAACGGGCCAACGTTACATTGATGAAGTTCTACTTCTTCATGTTCGTCTTTTCCGTGGTGCTGTCGGTGATAAATTTGTTTTTATGGACGACAACGCAACATGTCATCGAACACTCGCTGTTCAGGATTGTCTATACAGCGAGGGTATTCAACGTCTCGTATGGCCAACGCGTTCTCCAGATCTAAACCCCATTGAAAATGTGTGGGATGCTTTGGGGAGGCAAGTTGCTGATCGAAACTATCCTCCGACAAACAAGAATACCCTCATCCGTGCACTCACAGAGGAATGGGATACATTGCCTCAACAGCTGCTGGATAATGTTGTGCAAAGTATGGTGCGACGTGTGGAATGTTGCATCACACTCCACGGTGGACATATCCCGTACTGATACCTTTCTTTAAGGTGCCTGCTGACTTTTAGATGCATTGTTCCATTTCTCCGTACGCAGATCAAATGAACATTTTTTTTCTTTCAGATGTTTCACAGCTTTTGTACTTTCCAGAACAATAAATATTCTTTATTCTAATGTCTGAACAGTGTAGCAACTATATTTTATCCTACTAGGCCTCATGTCTCGCTTAATGTTATGCTACATAGCAATTTGTGATCCGTCCTTAGCAATTGTACAGCAGTGTATTATTATAATAGAAGCATTTTTCACAAAAGAACATTTTGAAAAAAGATTATTCTAAGTTAATTTTTCGCTAAGATATTGTTTTTTTTAAAAAATTTTTTTTGTCAAAATGTCCTTAAAACAATTTTATGCATGTATTCTAATCTGAGTGATACTAAATATCATGAAAATTATCCATTAATGCGATTTTTTTTAAATCACGGTTCCGAACGTAGTCGGATACCTTAAGACTAGAAAAAAAAGCGTAGATTGGATTCGAATAAATACGGTACTTAAAGTTCAACAAATTTGTCTCCTAAAATTTAAAAAGGAAAATTTAGCGTCAAACTAAGTATATATATATATATATATATATATATATATATATATATATAGTTTTATAAAATATTATTCCACCAAAAAATTTCCCGAAAAACGTAATCTATTATAATCTAAGAAATCCTATTTCGAAGCAAATTTAAATGAATTTTAAGTCAAAAGTGAAAAGGAAAACTATTCTTTTCCACTTAAAAGTTATAGAAAAATGTTCATTCCTTTGATATCTTAGACAGATCAATAAAACATTCTTTTATAGTTAAAGAATGTATTTAACATTCCCAACTTGAGAAGCATAACAGAAGTAAATGGCTTGAATTAAACAGATAATTCAGATGTAAATACAAATTTCAACATACAAAGTTAGAAACAAGAAAGTTATCTTGTCGAAAGTATCATGCTCAAAATTAAATTCATATCAGCTACTATATAATTGATGATGTTTTTATTACAGGAAGAAAAGTACTATTTTCACAATAAAACGTCAATCTTTTTGATGAAGCGCATCGAAGAATTATAATCCTTAATTAAAAGATGAGATTTTTTCTAATTCTTGTAGTTTGTACAAACAAAATGTAGGAAATGAACACAGTTTCGCTGGAAAAAAATAGAATTGACTGAACGTGGTGAGGACATATTTTCAAATTGAAGTAACTAAATATAACAAGGAACCTCTTGTTTTTTTATAAGGCCAATTTTGCCAAATATTAAGCAATAGAATATGAATTTGAATTATTGTTAGAAAAATATTCCAATATTAATGTTATATTCTGTTTGTACAAACGTGTAAGGAGACCTAAATAAAAATATCTACCCTTATATTTAAGCAACTTTCCATCTAGAAAAATAGAAGATATCCTGTAATTTAACATATAACGCGCACTTAGAACACTAAAAACAAGATCGAAATTGACGGATTAGCGTTATACGGCGGTTATAAAAATGATAGCTTTAAAAATAAATAAAAGAGATGGACATAAAAAAAAATTAGGCACCTACATACATCGAAATACTGTTTATTTACAAGAAATGGCATACCACACACAAATGAGCTTAAAGTGGAGTAGTTCTAGTATACTATTTTTTCAAAAGCTTGACATAACACCTGGAATAAATTATTTCAAAACATAAGAACATTGCGCATGTACATTTAAGGTTTCTTTGTAAAAAAGGGGGTTCGTTATACGGTGAACAATCCTAAAATTAAAAAATGTGGCTTAAAAGTATAGGTGCGCATTATACGTCGGATTTTACGGTACGTATTTTGATATATTCATTTCTGTTAGGAATAATTTTTTTTAACTATTCATACTTATTTCTTCCAAATTGAACTGTCATGTTAATTTTTAACTTTATAAATCAAAGATAAATTTGCCGTCCATCCGGTATAGTGGTTAGTGGCACTGACTGCGGTGCAGTAAGGCCTGGGTTCGAATCCCGGAGAAGGCATGCATGTTTGTAAATGAATAGTGCTTCACGGCATGGGGGTACTTTAAATAACCGTCGAGCCATAAGTCTTCTCCTGATAGGGAGGTGGGAGGCCTCTGACCACCCTCAGGGTGTTCTCCCTCAAAATTTGGGTGGAACCGCGCAAAGTCGTACTGCATGGTGCTCAAAGCTACGACAGGCGTAAAAAGCCCTTAGCCGCGATAAATTTCGTGGGCCTTGACCTGATGTTACTGTCGATCAGGTGGTATAAACTACAACAAAGATAAATTTTACTTCGTTCCAACATTTCTAAGTTTTAAGCCCACCGTAAGATGCAAGAGTATGTATTATAATATTTAAAATAAATTTGAAACCTGTTTTTAACAATATAGGTGTGAAGGTAGTTCTTCAAACAATATCATCATTCTTAAGAGCAACATATTACGGGTTATGTTTGCCTTTAAAATTTCGAAAAATACAAATTAAGTATAGTAATACCTCGACTTACGTCACCACGCCTTACGTGAACCCAGAGTTACGCGATTTTCAAATCTCGTCGAGTCGTCTGTTTTCTTTCCTTTCTTCCATCATTGAAACTCAGGTGAAATCAGCGCCAGAGCCTGATGATATTCGTAATTTGATTGAAGAAGTTGTCGATCTTGCCAGGCAAATAAATTCAGAAGTGGATAGTGATGACGTTCAAGAACTGCTGGATTTCCACAATCAGGATTCGACAATTAATGAGATCACAGAAATGCATTGAGCAAGAGCAAGACTTTGTAGAACTTGAGTCTTTACACTCGATTCAATCAGAAGATCGAATGATGGTTAGGAATTTGGAAGAAAGTATCAATTAATTGAAAAAGTGCTACAAATTTTAGAAAATATACACTCCAACGAAAAGTGTATTTTTTCAACAAAACAAGAATGAAAAAATCATTAGCATGCTATGAGAGAATTTTGCGGAAGAAAAAAATCTTTGAACCGGAAGAACTTAGTTAGATTTTATGAAACCTTCTACATCAAAATAACTTCGGTTTGCGATTTTGTATTTGTGTTATATATATGGTTTTTTTTAAACTTTTTTTTTCTAAATTATTATTTTCTTTCGTCTCCAACCCCAACTAAAAATAATTTACATGCATCTGTATGAGAAGTTACACCCCGACACACGCAGTTATTACTCAGTTCCATCTATCGACTAAGTTCGGGGATTATAACTGTACATTTAGCCAATTTCTTCAAAAGTGTACTGCAGCGTGTTATATGCAATTGTTTATGTATATAAACAAATATATTTAGACATAAAATAAATAACATTTGATATATATTCCTGAAGGATGTAAAAATATGTGAACGTTAAGGAATAAAAATGACGAATAGTTTCTTATGATATTATCTCGTTTTATTATCTTACTACCAAAACACACATGACTGTGGTCTGATATTAAAAGAGTTTCCAATTTATTTGAACGTTAGGTTTGTTAGATTATTATTTATTTATAAAAAAATAAGTAATTTTAGGTACCTTTTTTAGTACTTTTCCGTTTCACCGGCGCGGGCGATTAAGTCGCCAAACTGATACAACCGACGCCAAAAAACGAGTATTCCCGCTGGTAACCTTATGTCAGCGTGAGTGAATATTAACGTTGCACTGTACGGCTATACTCAAAGGCATTTGGCGATGGAACTCGTAATTTTGAACTACGGTCAAGTGACTAGGACGACAACTGAGCTGGCAACCCCCTCTCTCCTAACTTCCGTACCACACCAACGGAAGGATGTTTGGGCTTGGCATATTTAAGGTGCATCGATATCCTCCGTACGGCGGATTTTCTGCGGTGCAAGGCTCGAACTCATGACACGCTAGCCACCAGTCTGTTACCCTGACCACGAGGCTACCGCGGTCACAAAAACCTTATACCAGCACATTTTCAAAACAATTCGTAGTCTGTTTTATCAGTAAGGTTTTTTTTTTCATAATACAACAAAATGGATTAAAAACCAATAAGAGTTAATACTTATTAATGTTTTTTATGTGTATATTGTGTGTTAGTGGCGCACGCACACAGGAATTTTTCAGGGGGGTCCGGGGTCGAAAGTTCACCATTCTTGTATCATGCTCCGTTTGATTTTGTCGATTTTCGGGAACAAAACACAGTAAAAAACTAGTTTTTGAATAAATAATTAGCATTAATTAATAAAATTAATCATTAATAGCAAGTAATTAATTAAATTTTACGTATTATATAGTTAGAATTATAATCAATCGGAAAAAAAATCAAGGGCTTTGGAGGGGGGGCCGGACCCCAGGACCCCCCTTGTGTGCGCCACTCTTGTGTGTGCTCGCCAACTAAGACAACCGTTTGCGACGGCAAAACGGAAAAGTACCCATTTTTTTTAAAAAAAATTTCTCTGACAGTAAATTCCAGGAAAAACATGTGGCCGCGGTAGTCACGTGATCATGATTGCGAACACGTCGCTGGTATTTACGAGTCCTACTGCCACTGAAGACTTTCCGTGTAGAGGAGATGATGTGTGTGCGCAAAATCTGCCAAATTTTATCTCATTTGGCTCATGTGATCAGTTCAAACTATAACAACCATTAAAAATATCTGAATCAATTTTATTTCACGTAAAGTGGACGCAGTATCTTGGAGGTCCTAGTCACAAACTCGTGACCGAAAAGTCGTGAGTTACAGTTCTAGTGCCACAGACTGGGCATGTTGAGGGGTAAAAAAATTTCGTTAAATTTATCAAGGCTCAAAGGTCTCCCAATGGCGTAGTGTGGAAGTTCTGAGAATGCAGTGCCAACTCAGTTATTACTTGACCAAACCGTAGTTTAAAATTACGAGGTTCCATCAGAATGCGACGTAAATAAAAAAAAATTCTGAAAAAACGTAGCCCACTAAATAATTTTTAAAAATTTCCAGTGGGGCTGCTGATTGGTATTTGACATTGCAGACCTAGTCCACATTCCCTGGGAGTTGGTATCACTTTTAAGTGCGGCACTATACAGGGAACACCAATAGCCGCAATGTAATTTTGACGTCCAGTTTCCTCCTCAGAGAAAGGATCCTGAATGACGATGTGAAATAGTACTAGCACTGAAGTCAAACAAGCGCTCTAGGGATATTTAACACACCGCATCCTCTCATGACATCGATGCTGCCGATTTTCTGCATCATGAATATCCACCGATTTTTGCCGGGATCGAACCTGCAACCTTAGGGTACAAGGCCAACGGCAAACCAACTACGTCACCCAGCTGGCAGATTAAAATTACAAACAATGCGAAAACAATTTTAAAAAAAAAGTGAGAAATAAATATTTTAAGTTTCACATAACTAGAGAGAGAAAAAAATTCTGTTCTATATATATCTCGGACATCCAAACAAAATTGTTAAAACCAGACAAATTTGTAAATTTTTTATATATAATTCGCTACATAATGTAAAAATTGTTTTGTTTTCGAAAGAATGGAGGAAAGAATAAACGTTGTTTTAAAAATTGCTTACACGTGTAGAAAATGGAAATAACAGAACGGGAAAATGTACAGACAAATGGCGCCATATCTACTACTTAAGTCATCAATGCTATAAATTTGAGTATACTTTGGGAGTAAATTCTTATATCTCTCTCAGCAATAAATTTTTTTTTTGCGAAGTTCCGTTATTATATAACTAAGTAGCTTCCATGAACATGTTCGGTTTGTAATTCTATTAATCCTCTTTTTTATTGTATAAGCCATTTACATATTTGATTCCAAGCGGAAGTAATATATAAAGGAAGGGCAGGGCAATGGTTTAGAAGAGTGAAAACCCATTTAACTGTGATGAAATTTAGAAAGGCTCATAAATACGCGATTCATATCAAGAGTTCTAAAAGTGATACTAATAAAGTATATTTATAACAGTGTTTTTGTAAACGTTGTAAAGGAGTTGAATAAAAAGTAAAAACTTCAATGATAACTTATTGTTGACCGTTGGAGATTAAACGTAAACAATAAAATTCGTTTCAAATTGAGTGAAATAATTCAAGGAACAATCAACCATGTCAAAAAAAAATTATTACATTTTTAAGATGGTAATCTCAACATGAATTGATTTCAGAATTGGATATATTTTTTATGATGATGCGACTTAAATCTAAACAACCTATCGATTTTTTTTTAAAAAAAACTATAGGAGGGGCCGGTACACACTGACCTCCAAACGGCGGACTAACTCCCTTTGTGCAAATTATCCAACTCTTCATACTTATAGCTCAAATTGTAAAACCGTTATTTACATGTATTAAGTAGTTCTAATTTAAGATGATCAAAATCTTCCTCCTTTAGGGAGGACAGTCCTTCTTTTATAGGTTCCGTCCTTCCACAAAAAGTGACCTCCTACTTGTTCTCCTTTTCAATGTTTCAGAATTAACCTGTTAATCTCTGTATTCAGAGATGCCAGGCCGAACTGTTACA